>CM048750.1:80041510-80693653 GCA_026315105.1 Locusta migratoria | reverse complement strand
TGTCTATAGTTCATTATGGAAAAAGAGAAAGAATGTCAGCTTTCATTTTTGAAAAACACACGCTTTGACAAGATGGAAATTATGGGCGCAAAATCCACATGATTCCCACTCTCTCAGCAATACCAATTACTATCCCAAAGAGAAAAAATAAGTTACCAAAACGTTGATGGACCAGACAAAAAGAATCTGTGAGCCACAATATTTTAAGACGATCTCGATGATTTAAGAACTTCCAACGATTATTCTGACAAAGACATACTCAAAACCCACCGTAGTAACTACGTGTTTAAAACAACAAGAAACGTACGCCAATACTTGAAAAGTTCAGAGCAATTACGCACTTCACTTGCCACAGTAACAATACATAAAATCTCTTGTACACGCCGTGAAGTACACGCATGAATTATAAAATATTACATTAACATCCAAACCACAATTTATGGGGAACTGAAAAAAACCGATGTCGGTTAGATACGCTGACCGCATCAGAAAATGAGGAATACTCGTCTCGAGAAAACTAGGAAAGTGTAATTTTCGCTCTAAGGGTTCTTAGAGTTGAAATTACACTTAAATGGTTTTCTACATATGAATGTTATTCACATTACGTCACGGAGTGTCTAGCCTACCAAAATTATCAAATCTGCACTCAAATACTTTTGCAGTACGCTTGCGATCCTCGTCTTATTAACACTTTCCCTAGGGAACAATGCATCATCATGCGACCAAATCGGATGAACAGGCAGTAGCAGAAAATGCATGAGACCAAGGAACCACCCAATGCGTTACTCCGAAACCAAATTCGTTTCCTGACCTCATGGTTCTATAAAGATATAGGCTTTATTATGCTAGTATGTATAGAAAACTATGGAAGTTCAAAAACACAAACAGCTCTAACAAAACAATTGACCGCCTAAATCAATGCTTGGGGATTCAGTTTCCCCAGATCCCGGTGCTTTCTCATAAAGGAAAAAAAGACCAATTTTCAGTAGTAATCAATGACAATTTTAATGATAACAGTGTTAACTAGAACATCAGTACAGCCGAAGATGTGGATCGAAAGCCATCTACACAACAAAAATACATCGCTGAAATTCTCGGCAACGGTGCATCATGTGAAGACATCCTCGCTTGCTTTACTAACATTCAATCAACGTTGGTGCTACAACGGCAAAGTTTCTATTGTTAGAAGACGTATTCTAAAGTTTTGTAATGATGCCAAGAAAACGAGGCATCATTCTAGCATAGAAGCATTTTTCTATCTCGACAGCGAAGTCGTGAGGCAATGTGGGATGAAATGAACATGCAAGAAATGACGCATTACAGGAAACAGTTTAAATATTGCCTTAAAATATGCTTGATTTTAAACAAATCGAGAAACAGTAGCAGACAAAGATGCCACATACTTTTGTGCAGCGGAGCAAATATTTCAATGCCAGAAAACGACGGCCTCTAATTCGAAGAACACTCGATCTATATTTAACTTACGATAAAGGAAATGCAATTTCACGCAATATCCATATTACACCATTTTTCGATGTTATACCCAGCACATGATACAAAAGAGGAATTTACTACGATATAACTGACGCAATTCGCAGGAGCTTGGTGTCATCTGAACCTTCACTCAATGAAACGCGGGTCTAAAAATTACCTTGCTGTCGGCTTGGCTTCCTTTGATTCCTTTTGATGGGTAACATTTTATTGGTCTGAAGGCCTTTACCTAAACCAGAATCTCCTGATTCCCTTGTGTAGACCCTCTCCACCTTCAACACTACTGATGAAATGAAGAAGTGTACCACAAGTGCACGAATTATGTATCACCTACGATTTATTGGATAAAAGAGAGAGAATGTAGAGAGTTATATTAGAACTCCGCGTCTAGGGAAGTGTGAGAGGTGCTCTAGCACCATGAAATGCTGTTGATGAATAATTTAAAACATAGTTTTTTGTTCCAGGCATGAATTTCCTCGGAATAAGAAGCTGATGGAGCAGAAATAAGAAACAAAATCAGTTTCATTATCCCAGAGTCTGCGTCCAGTAAGTGAATGGCTCTGGCTCTAGTTAAGATCCTGTACATCCGCCTCAAATATTCTATTTAAGAACACAGTTTCCAATCCGATTAATGTGTCTAATATTTGATGGTTATTTTGAGGTAAGGCATTGGTACCACAGTATTCGTGGTGTTGTAGTCTGGACCGATGTTAAGCACGGATGGACTTCTCCGAAGCCTTTCTACCACAGTAATACCAAATACGCAAGTCTGCCACCAGAGTTTGTACTAATATCTAAAACTGACACTGAACATTTCGATTGTTAAAGTCAGAAATGGAGGGGGAGGTACCTTGGCAATGCCTTCACTATATTTTGAGTACTGATAGGTTTCAATTTTTGAAGTAATGAACCTTTTTGCAAACGTTTTTACAAACACCATGAGTAATAACTTATAGTTGTATCATTATCATTAATTACTGTATGTTTCAAAGATTGTTTTGTGCTATATTTTCAAAACTAAAAATTTGTATAAAATATATCGATAATGTTCTAACATTGCTTCTGCTTCCTGATTCCTTGTGATTATTATTGTGTTTCTACAACTGTTGATTAAGCTGTAGTTGCACTCATGACAAAAATAGAACTAAAAATTACCAATGATGTCAGAGATTCCATTGCGAAACCTTCCCACATCAGATCTGGAACCAATGTGATTTTATGAAGATAAGGTGCTGGATTCCGCAAACATTCAAACATTCCTTTATAAAAATGCCGATAATAATACTTCATCATTGACAGTAGAAACGAAAGAAACGAAATTACACGATCTCCAAAGTTTATGAGGTAGTGTAATCTTCGAAGCCACCAGGAGACAAGCCACGCCAGGAAGAAAGAACGTGATCGTTCGTCTAGCAACACGCCAAGATACTAGCGCTCACTGCGGCCGCTCTCTTAACCCAGATCTGCCTGATGACATTCTATGAGGACATTGATAACGTTGGTAAATTCATAATTTAATGTAATACATTTGCGAACAGTTGGCACACATTTGAACCTGAACCAGACATTGCCAATGTGTTGTTTGCTTGAGTTTTTCATTCTTGGAAGCGATCGTTCATGCCAATAAGCCATCTGTTTGTTGACTTTCCTTTCACAATGGTTTTTTGCAGCATCATACGATTCGAGAAGCGAGTTTTCAATTATTTACCTTGAAGTAATAAACTGTTTTGTAATAAATTTTTCTGGTGTTCTTTTCCGAGGGCATTAGGCATTTTCACATACGCATCAGCACTATTCCCATTTTGGTTCAGAGGTTTAACATTTGATGAAGCTCACTGTATTCTTGAGGGGAAGGATGAGGACACACCATCTGATAAAATTTTAGAAGTACAATGCCACCCTACAATGCAAAAAAAGGCTGACATGTCGGATAAAAATTCTGGGGAAGAAGATACCGTATCACTTAACAACTTACCAAGGAGCATGTCGACGCCTTAAATATAAATATTTCGATGTTGCTTTTCTGCAATGGTGTATGTAGATGGAGACGACGAAAGCAAAGAATAAAAGGAAATTGCAACTTAGTTAAAAGGAGATGATGAAAGCAGAAATATCAGTTGGGCGAAAGTAGCAGTCCTAAAGACAATAATAGTGTTTTTTCTTGCTGTGTGACCTGAATTATTATTTGCCGATCAAAATCAGTCTCCTTCAGAATCATTTTCAGGCTGTTTTGGCAACAATTTGCTTCAACTTCTAGTGGAGAAGAGTAACATATGATGCAAGGGGGAACAAAACTTGGTGATGTAAGCAATGAAGAAATGAAATGTTTCATAGGTATCCTGCTTCCTAATGATTATGTTACAATTCCGAAATTAAGACTATACTGGGAGAAAACATTAAAATACTTTCAAGAGATGATTTGCATTTATCTTACTCAACCTCCAATGATGTGAAAATGATGCCCTTGATCAGAGTGATTTTGCTACGGTTCGTCCTCTTTTTCCCAGCTCTAAATGATCCGTTTTAATATTTCTCTGTGCCATGAAAAGTACAGTGTTGATGAGGCAATGGTGCCATTTTTCCGGCAAGCCAATTAGATATGGATACACATTGTGAGGAGATGCCACTTAAAGCAATTCTGTTTTATGGATGGAGCCTTATGAAGCCTCAAAAAGTAAAATGGTAGATAAATACTAGTTGTTCGAACTAGGGACATCCATTGTTCATCAGAATACAGATATACTTTTGTTCAGCATAATGCAGATTTACTTAGGGAATGGATTGATAGCAATCCTTTCCACGGTACGAGAAACAGGAACTATAAGGAAAAAGCGATTAGCAAAATAAAATGAAAACTAAGCCCCATGGATTCCATCAATCTCTAGTGACAGAGGATGGATCCATTGTGATAAAGTGGAATTACAATAGTTTAGTGTCTGTTCCCTCAAATGCTGCTACAGTTGAACCGCTGCACATGGTGACAAGATACTCTAGGGATGAAAATTTCGATCACCCAGAAACATACAATCCAACAAGGATATCGGTGGGGTGAAGCGGTTGTGACAAAAATAAAAGAGTTTATAGTGTCTCAGTTGTTCGTGGTAAAAAAGTGGAACATGCCACTGATAACCCACAGCATCGATGTTGCTGCACGAAATGCCTGGAAATTACACCTTTGTAACTGTGGAGGATTAGACTAACTTTCAGTCCGTTCCAGGGTTAAAATGGCTCTATTGGGCAGCAATTCATCCAGAAGTTATAATAGGAAATGGAATAGACCAACTTAGAAAATATTGATCCAAGGTGTGATAGAATTTACTACCTCATACCACAAGAAAAACAGTCATGATGCAGTCTTCGTCATAAATATTTCACTAAACACCTAAAGTGTAATTTTTCCCTTCATACAACATGTTTTGCGAGCTACCACATAGAAGAAGTGTTTTAAAGAAATACTGATAAAATATATGCCGATGCCCCTATTGCGCTTTTATAAAGGTACCTGTTTTTTAACAAAATAGTACAAAATAAATACAAAATTACATCAAACTGTTCTCTACCCCTTCATTTGCATCAATTCTGAGCATAATTTGTAATATTTCTTGGAAAAAAAATCAGTCATAAGTGGGTTAAGTTCGCAGCTCTTTGTTTTAACGAAGTGCAACGCCCGACGAGTGGTCAGGCGCCTAGGCACCAAGCGTGGCGCGTCCGTTGTGCTAGTAACCTTGAGGAACATTGTAAAACTCTACATAGTTAGAGCAGAAGGAAAGGGACAGCATAACAGCTACTGACGAAGGTGGCAGGCTAGAAACAATGAGATGATTATATTGCACACCTCGACATGTAGTGTGCTTTTAGGCGAGTCAGTTATGAATTCAAATTGCTCCACTCTGAAATATCTGTGGTGCTAGCTACCTTCTTCGGAGCCATCTTTGGTGCATTCAGGTGTAATTTACTTCTGCAGCCTAACAAAATCATTGAGGAGAAACGGCGTGGTCTCTGCGGCTCCGCAAAATGATCTTTCTTATCCTGACATTGTGGGAACTGCGAAAACTGGGGTATGGTTTACTTTACACGTGTAACTAAACCTGTTCCACGGTGTACGGCGGAAGGTAGACTGGTAGCGCATGTCGTTTTCTTTAAAAGGAGAGAATAAATGAAGCAAATACTTGTCATGCAAGGAAGAGAAATGCTATGAATACAACTACTTGATGATAATACATGCTTGTGAAAATGTTAAGCAGTAAACACATATAAATGGCAAAATATCCACATGCGCTACTGGATACAAAACAACCATCTACCACTTCTTCGGACATGTCAAGAGTTTCGTTATCAGCAACATTTTAGGGTGAGAATGGTTTCGCAATGAAAGGGATGCGCAAGAGAGCAAATACAAACAAGCTTTATGTCTACGCCGTGAACCGAATTTTGTACATGCAACAAACTTGGCTACTGCATGACATTCAAGTAAAAATATCGTTGTTCACTATAATCAAGACATATTATAACAATAAGCGTAGAATGTGTGTGCCGCTAGAACACAGAAACGAGCCCCAGTACTATCAAGGGAATTGTAATGTGTGGTAGCCCTCAATCTCCATTCATGAAGGGTATGCTTCTGAAGATATAAGAGCTTGAAAGTTTTGCTCTCAATAAATTTCTGGTACATTGCAAAACATTCGAGGGTTTTCGAAAGTATTCCATTGGATTGCTCCATAATCAGACGGGATGTTCTGACATGATCGGGAAGACTCCAGAATGTTCCGTAACAATCCAGACCATTGAGAAACATTCCAGTACACACTCAAATCTCAGTACATACAAAGAATGAGACTAACAAAAAATATGAGACTCGAACGACTAAACGACGGTACACTTTACTCAAAAACTTTTACAAATTGATAAAGGTACATAACCCAATGACCCGACGACCGGCATCAAACTCATGATTTCTTTATCACTGCCAGTAATGAAAACGAAGTCATCGACCAAACGTTTCCAAACATTATTCGCAAATATATTTGAAGATTTGCCTCCCCCCCCCCCCCCCCCCCGAAATACTTAAGAGTTCTTTGCAGCTATTTGCTCCTGGTTACGGCGATGTAGGAGTGCATCCTTTCAGGGTTTTTTTTTTCCGTGGCTTCTCCACTGGATCAAGAGTGATGCGAATACACACTTAGAAAAGATGGACAAATTTTACAACTACAAGTCATTAATAATGAACGAACACGCGATCAGAACGTGTAATTAAGTATGCTTCCATCAACTAGAGTAGGTATGTCAATGGCACTTACGCACACACATGACGGCATAGACATGTTAGCAGATACCAACAAAGTGGAACTCTCAGCAGAAGTGGATTTTTGTTCCTGCCTGGTGGTAAGACGAAGCTACATGCCACCATTCTTAGGACCAAGTGGAATAGTCAACATATTGGACATGTGGACAGTGAATGAAGTCGCATTCTAACATAGTGCATCGACTTTATTTTGCATGTCTCTACGCAGTCCACGACAGAAATTCATTGTTTTCATTCGTAACAGAGGAATTAGTTGTAAGACACACCATATTCAGCACGTTTGTATCTACTTTACCCACGCAGTAATTTAGCTACTGGTGATGCCCTGCCGTATTACAAAAAAATCCTTTGGCGTAATAATGATCCATGAGAAGTAGTGCTGCGTATTACGTACCCAGCCGAGCTTGGACTCCAGGCAGTTTACTCCATAACAAAGCCAATTACTACGTCATTAGGACAGCAGCGCAAGTAAGATATTATTATGGATTTCAGAATAAAAACGTGGCCCCGAGGTGTGAAAAGACAACAAATACGTCGTATCTTAACAGTGAGAATATCCACGTGTTTAGTCGCTTTGGAACCGCTCAACGGAAGTAAATTGAGACATACCACAGGAAACTTCGTACCATATAAGATCCTGTCGTAGGCAGCAGGAAAGCGGGCGTGCTACAACGGTATACGTCACAACTACGGGAATAATGAGATGGTTCATTCAACTGCTGTATCTACGTTCCTCGTTCTGTATCCGACTGGAGGTGTCTGTTATACTTTTACGCCCTCGACATTACATTCCTACCAATTAAGTGCATCCTTACAGGAATGTCATAAAACGCGGAAGAGCAGAGAGAAATTACTGTCGTGGAGTACCTCATGCAGATGGCAGAAGTTTGTTACATGACAAAGAGATTCCAGAAATGAAGTCTCTTGTAACCGTCACGCAGTAGTATGCTGAAACGACTTAGGTTGTTACGGAAAGTCTACATAGAAAGTAGTCATCGACATGGATACGAATTTTTAAGTTTATAATGTAATTCTCCGTCTGGCAAACAAGTATACTGGCAAACTGTGGGCAAATTGCTGAACTAAAGAGCCTTTCTTCGCACTTTTAGTTTACCAGTAGCATAAGCTCAATGGTAGTACGGATAGATACAACCCTCAACGAAATGTCCAGGCTTGTCGAAGTCTACGCAAAAGATAAGCTCTGGTACCTTTACTAGTATGTGCAGGCAAGTGGCTGCCGAAAGGAGAGCCTGAGAATTGAACAAAACTGCACCCACCCACTGCACGTATATATAACCCTACAGCAACGGCCGAGGTCCGTAACAGCTTTCTCATGACCACGATCATGAGTTGTAGGGTTCAAAGACACTCTGAAGAGATAGGACTTCGGTAGAGGGAGGCACATCCAGTGAAAGTGGATAAGAACAATAAAAAAAACACATGATTCAGTGGCCTCTGTCCCACATCTCAGAGTGCATTAGATATTGGGAAGTAATGGCCTATCTTATTTATGTATTTACTAATACCTGTAAATTTGTATAGTTCTGACACGAGAGTACAGAAATGAGCTCAACTTCATTTGTAACTGACATCAGTGACTGGGGAAGCCCAGTTATTGGGGCGATTGCGCCTCGGCGGCAGCGTCAGCGTACGCCTAGAAACAGCGCGGCTGGCGGCTGCCAGCTGCCCTTCGCGGCGGCTCCTATTCCAGGGGTGATGAATATACATGAAGTTGCGCGGCGCGCGACACGGCGACCGTCAGATCGATAGAAGCACGGTCACCCGTCACCGCGTGAGCCACTGCCACGTGCTCGCGTCACGCTATAACAACAGACACCATTTCGCGTCTCGGGATGGATTTTCCGCCGCCGGGTAAGGTTCCATTATCTCGCGGAAGTTTCTGCTGCCAGTGTGACTAGTCAATACTTTGTATAAACGCCCCTGCGTCCTATACTGGCTGACAAAGCGTAGGTTTTTTTTTGAAATCACACGCTCCACATAGTACATGCCGTTAGTGCTGGTCAACGTGTCGGGCAAATGACACACGCTTTGCGTTAACTAGAGCTGTCAATTCCATATCTTACAAGAACAAGCCGGAAATAAAGATTTTTCCTATCTATATCCTAACAGCAGTGGACGATCAAAGGGGCAAGATGACGACCGCTACCCACTCTCGTATCCAGTGTGGCTTGTACACAAGACAAGGCAACAGACGACGCCAACTGCCAGGTCGCTCATGAAAGAAAGGCTACGAAGACAGAAACATCAATTTACACAAGAGATTCTCTTTTGCACAAAGGCAACTGTTTCAAACCTGAAATGTATTCGCCGGCGTCGTTAGCATAACCAGAATACAAGCACACTTAGTACAATCGACGACTGAAGAACTGTATTCAATCACACGAGAGAGAGAGAGAGAGAGAGAGAGAGAGAGAGAGAGAGAGAGAACTGTGTGCGTGTGTGGGGCCCGGAAGATGGGGGGGAGGGCGTACATACACATCTCTGCTGTCTCTCAGACATGTCTGGGATCTTGCGATACGCCTAACTTACATTTATTAACTGTACATATCTCGGATCTGCTGATAAACTCGGTGCTTTTATTTTATTACAAAATGACCTGGTCACATACAAACGTCAGTCATTTCATTCATTAAATGTGTTTAGGTATGTTCCTTCCGTACTAGCTTGTTCAAATGCTTGTAAATCTATCGGACCAAACTGCGTGGTCATCAGTCCGTAGCTTACTAACTACTTAAACCTAGGTAAACTAACCTAAGGACAAACACACACACCCATGCCCCAGGGAGGACTCGAACCTCCACGGCGAGCAACCGCGCGCTCCGCAGCGAGGCGCTTTAGACCGCTCGGCTACTCCACCGCGGCTCCTTAATAGCAAGTGACATACTTCGAGTTGGTAGGGTTTACGTAGCGTAGTTAATGAATAGGCTTACTTGACGAAACGGGTTGAAGTGAGTGACGAATATACATAAGTGACTACTGCCGACCATTTTTGTGAAATCGATTCTTCACTTCCTTTGTTATTTAATATTGCATTTGATTTTTTATCATTTCAAATAAAAATTCAGAGCCAATGAAAAACACACCAAGGACGATTGCGAAGAGCAATTTATTAGAATTACGTATGGGTGATGAAGAGTATCAAAAACCCCTGAAGACATCATCACATAAAACTTTGAGGCCGTAGGGCATGTGTGGATGAAGCACATGAATTAACGAAAAATCTTCAAAAAGTTGCAACTGAGAAACCGACAAAGGCAAATGACAACATAAAAGGCATTTAGTCAGGATATCCGTAAAGGAAAAAGTGGCACTATCCTTTTTTTAACTAAACGTATTGAGCACAGGTTGTGCCACAATGCGAAACAGCAGAGAGATCAATGTACTGTGGTCGACCCTCAATGTCTTTTTCACCCTTGAATACGAAGGCAGTCTCAGGCTAGGCGCGTCAGAGAGAGCCACGGAAGCGGGCCGAAAGGAAGAGCTGAAGGGTCGCGACTTACCTGGGTAAGCTGCAGCAGCGTCGTAATAGTCCCCGCCGCCCTCCTCGTAGTCCTCATAGCCGCTGTACCTGCAAAAACGCCAACACTCACCGCCAGCCAGCACTCTCTGCGCCGCACCTAGTGCAGCGCCTTCTACACATGTTAAGCAGTCACTGCCCCCAGTTCCTCTACAACACGCCACAACTGAAGCCGCTAGCTGATACAGTTTTCTGTCTTGAATTCAAAATATTAAATATTCGCTTTGACATATTTAATGTTACTACTAGCAATTCACTTAAAAAAATTGTTGTGGACATCCATACTCTGGTTCTGTCCAGCTACTAACACTGAAGGCCCTCATTTCGGAAAGTGCCTTAGCTATAGCTTGACAAACATGTCCTTTCTATACTTTGATTTGGTAATCGCTCACGTGTTCGCCGCGTAACTCTGGTTTCACTTTTGCAACCAACATAAATTATGCAGCTTTAGACGAAATTACCCTCAACCTGTAACGCAAAGTGAAGAGGAAAAGATGACTTGGTGTCCAAAATTAAAGCAACAAACGGAAATATTGCGATGTTGCCTATATTTTGCCACGAAACAGGTCAAACACGTAATGATAAAGTAAAGAAAATGTAAAGAATTCAGAACGGAAACAACTTCAATATGCCAGACGGTAAACAACGATGTTTTCTTCGTGTTTTACAACTAAACGGATTTGCATACACATTCCAACAACCGGTTAACGTGCTCACTATTGGCAGTGATCACCTCTGCCAACCAAATAGAGGCCTGGCAACAAAGAAGCATCGCATATATGTCATCAATCTAATGTTAAAGGCAATAATGCTCATTACACTTTTAGAGCTACTCGCAAGGTTGGTGGATGCTGACGTGATGAAAACCGTCTCTCTAGTGTTTCCTAAACATCCCATATGGGATTCGAAGCGCAATAGTGAGCAGGCCACATCATGTGTGCAATATCTTACTTTTCCAAGAGGAAAGATGCTTCACCCGTGCCCTATGTGGTCGAGCATCTTTGTCCATAGTACTTCACAACACCCGCACATGAGGTATATCCTCATGAAACTCCACAGCTGTTAAACCTTGGAGATTCGCCCGTACAGTTTACTGAAAGGGTGTTCGAGTTCTCAACACAATTCCTGCTCGCACCATCAGGATCCTCCTCGATATGGGCCACTTTGCGCAATTTTTGGGTCCCAAATTTGTATTCTACGTTCCCCTAATCTGTGGAGAATCACTACGCACTCATCTCTAAAAAGAAATGGACCCACTGTTCCCTTCTGTGAATACGCGTCAGGGGCACGCATACAGCAGGTCTCCGACTATGCAGGATGTCAAATAATGGTGCTCTCTTCCTGAGGTCACAAATGGTCGGCCTTTACCTGGCCTTCGGTATAGTTCCGGTCTCTATAAAATGTCGCCATTTACGAGAAACAACAGAAGAATTCACATTAATCCATCGTGCCACATCCAAGTAGGAGACTGACCTACTCGTCGCGGCGGATTAGCCGTGCGTACTGGAGCGCCGTGTTGCGGTGCGCGCGGCAGTTCGCCGTCGGGGGTTCGAATCCTCGGGCATGAATGTTTGTGCCGTCTTTAGTATAAGGTAGTTTGTAAGTTTAGGGACCCCATAGTTAAGTCCCATAAGGTCTACAAACACTGAGCTGCTCCACTACTTCGTAGGTTGACGGGTTGAATGATAATATCGTGAATTCAACACAATACGGAGAAATTACTTTTTGCTGCTTTAATTTTAGACACCAGTCAGTTTATAAGTATGCTTTATCTTTTTGGAGTAGGCAGACTATTTTGAAGGATAAACAATTAAGACTGTTTTCAGATGGCGAAATACAGGCTGTGTTGCACATTTTGAACAAGGTACATTGTGCCAGAGAGAAATAATAATGCCAGCATTTGCCTTTCGGAATACTACGTTTCCGATTAGTCAACCCAATAGGCATTACGAAACGTCTACATCTTCTACTAGCTGCAGTAGTGGTATGTAAGGAATTAAAAAAAGATTTTAAGTTGAATCGGTGAAATTTAGTGCAGATCCGCCCTTCAAAAAGAAGTGCCCTAATTGAATTTCTCAGTTCCGTTCAGGAATTATCACAAATGTTCACTACAATCTTCATTACGAAAGAATAATCGCAAAATTACACAATTTTCTGCAGAAACCATACGAGAAAGTCTTTTACTTTACAAAACAAATCAGTGTAACTGTCTTTACGTCTTTATTATTTGAAATCCTGCAACATTGATGATAAAATCTATACAACTTAAATATGTTATATGTCTTGCTGAAAATGGCTTTTTAATAGTGACTGGCGTTTATACGTTACAGAACTGTCTCGGGCAGTGACTATTATTTAACATTGTATGTAGTTTTTATGTTATTAATCATATTAAATGCAGATTAAAATAACCGGAAAACATGAACATGCCACATGTTAATGCCGAATGTTTAGGCTTTAATCTATTTATGAAAACATAAAAATTGGTTTAGAATATATTTTAGTGAATTAGTATCATACAGTCCATTACATGGTATTTACATAAATCCAGGTAGTGCAAGTTATTAAGAATGTTAACACTTGAAAACACATTTTGTAGGATTTGACAAATACTGAACTAAACTTTAAATCAGATGCGCAATTACAGCGTGCTTGGCGAAAGAACGCTTATAATAAAGCATATAATTTAATCTTAGCTATCATTGGATATAATATGTAAAATTTGATTCGCGGCGTTTTAAATCAGTACACGTTGAAGTTACTGATGCAGTCAGACTATAATTTCCTTTGAGGTAATATTGTAACTAGTTTTTAAATTTTCCAATGGGATTTAATGTAACTTATTTTTCTTTAGATTTTGCGAAAGACTAACACACAATGGTAGGGGCATCTAGTGCAGTTAAATACAAAACAAAAATAGAATATTTTAATTATTAAGAGAATTTTCATATAATGTTGTTTTTGCTGTACGTACAGAAGTTAATTTTTACACTATTTGTTTAGTTTTAATATGTATAAACCTCTGAGATTTTTAACATCACCTGAAAATTTTTCTGTGTAGAATGAGCTGCTACCGCATAAATTCCACGTAGTTGTGTGGTATCTGAAATCTTCAGTAGTAACATAATCTTTACAGCAAGAGACATTCTTGTTTCTTTATTCTGTGACGTTTGTCAAGTGTATATCGAAACTGTAAGAATGGAATCAGTATTAAAAATTATGTTGGGTGTTACAGTGACTTCCTTCCGAAGTATGTTTACGTGTGTATAACTCTATTTATAGGTATAGATCGTTCAACCCCACTGGGAGGTATCGCTATTGCGTGCCTTCCTAGAGAATAAATTTCACAGATGCCACCGAATTTAGAACTCGCGTCAAACAACCACTCAAATATGAACCTATTCTGAGGAAAGTCTGCTTTTTTTGCTTCACTCCAATAATCCTCAATGAATGACGAATCGTCAAGTCTACTTCCTCGCGGAAATGAGTAATTATAATCGTTACGGACTAACGACTCCCTACTCCAGAACTAGTCATTCCAAGTTTGGGTGACTGTACAACCCGTAACTTGAAAAGAGTAAACACTCCTCTGTAACTAGTGGAACCGACGCTCAATATCCCCACAACAGTTCGTTGTTAAAAACGATGATGTTCAGTGAAAGTACTCGTTCGTTGGTACATTTGTGTACGGTTACAGTGTGCATCAACTCACGTCGTTTGACGTCAGCATATTCCTCATCGCAATAGACATAAACGTCATTTTATTGACACTTATTTCTTCTCGAACTCCACTGATGGCAAGTAACACAGTGTTCAGATTTAGAGACCATATAATTCAATTTACCTAAAAGATAGAAATGAGTGTGTTAGTGTATTGTTGAACTATGCTAGCATTCTCCTGAGATATTAGAAAGAAACCTAGTCTACATGTTGTTGAAGGGATTCATTAGATCAAATCATCATCTAGATATACTTGCAGTGTTCCAACACTTCAACATTTCGCTCTCTGACACATTACAAACATTTTCAATTTGAGTCGATATGAGAGTGTTGAGAGTTAAGCAGTCGTGATAGAACCCGTTCCATTGTTTATTTGCACCAATCCTCCTGGAAGTGATATCGTTTTCTTCGTAATAATATTGGCTATCATTGTTGAATGACCCACAGACAAAAAGTCATTATAAGTGGAACGCAAACTGGGATTATTTTTGTCAAGGGTGGGGAAGGAAATCGGCCGCACCCTAACAAAAAAACCATACCAGCACTTGGCTGGAACTAGTCATGCAAATCGCGCCTAAGTCCAAATCTCCCAAATCCAGACCACCGTCCTACCGAAAGCGAGTCGAGGTTAGGTAAAATTTGAATATTCATGACATTATAAAACTGAATCTATACAGTAAACGTAATGCCTTCAGTATGTGACGCACAATTTTAGAAGTCACGGGAGTTTGGAAGTCCCGCGGACTTTTCGTGGCGGCGGCGGCGGCAGTTGTTAGTACGTAAAGCAACACAATGCTTGAAGTGAAACAACTCCAATAACAGAGATACAGTGAATTTACAAATCCTAAGTTATTGTAGCAACAGTGTCTTGTGAACATCTGATCCAAATATAGGAAATATTTTATAGCCGGTATATTAGAGGATACTTCGACCCAGAGCATTCTCGTATCCAGCAAAGAAAGTAATTTGCGTCCCGTCGACGAAACTGTATTTAGAGAGACGTGAACAACTTAAGATTGTGTAAACATATGGAAGGAAATTTGGAATGATCTTTGGAAAAGATGTTCTCTAGAATTAACTCGATATATTTAAGGAAACAACGAAAAATCTAAATCTGCTTGGCATGAGGGGATTCCAACCACCCTCCTTCGGAAGAAAAACCCACTCACTATCTTTGCATTGTGTGACTGTTTTGTCTATCGCTATTTGGGATGAAGTCGAATGTTATATCGAACTCTCACGGGATTGTCTACTCCTCAACAAATGTAGTTTAGCATAAAAACGTATTGTGAATACAGGCGACATATAAAACAAGAAAACTGGACGATGTACGAGCGTATTTACAATTTAAAAATAACACTAATCGTTTGTGGATGGACGGTCGGAAATACGTGACTGCATTCTCGCGTACCCCAGGTTCTACTATCATAAATTGTAGACACGACGGCTTCATACCACGGAATGCGCATAGCGTGCAAATAGCATTCCGCTTTCAATTCCTTCACGTATATTACTTTGAAGTCCAGCAAAGAAACCCGAAGTACCATTTAATTAAACAGGCAGCAGCATTTCATCACCCTTTAACAAAAATATTCTCAAATTTATACCTCCACTAAACCTTAACAGAATGATGGTCGCGGTAATTTCATACTCCCATCGTAGACTTACCTACAGTTGTATTGCAGCTACAACCAACTTTAAACCCCTGAGTCATGGAAAACATACCAATGGCAAAACCCCCTAATAAGCCTGGGGGTAGGGGGAATTTTTTGTTACAGTATCTTATCCAACAAACGTTATTGTACGTTACCACAACAATACTGCATTGACATGCGAAACTTTTATTTTAACCAGTAAGGGAATCATTTCAGTCGCATGCTGCGTTAGAACGTCGAAGAAATACAAAGACCATTGATCAAGAAAAAAAGTTCACACACAACACCTACATGCATACAAAACTATTGCTGTGCATATCACATAAAAACAAATGCATGCAACATCAAGTAAAACAATCGAAACATACAAGTGTCTGTCGTAAGCTGTAGATGCAAACAACGCCTATTAGCCTAGCTTCGAATAACCTGCAAAAAGACATTTATCAGGACACCGCGTATTTGCTGTACTCTTATTGCGTATTAGTCCTGATGACACGATGTTATTGGTTATAAAGTGGAGTTATGTAAGAAAGAAATAGTTCTAAATAAGGTCTGTAGCGTTAGCAGGGCGCAATGTGCTTACTGAATACTGTACCTACGTGAAACATCGTATTCTAATGTGATTAACACTAGTTATTTACACCAAGTTTTACTGGTTAGCTTGCAAAAAATCGAGTGCCTCGAATATCAATATCATCTATCGTCGCTGACGCTACAGCTGGTTTCTATTTCGCTAACATCCTCAAGAAAGGCTAAGTATGGTGCTACTACCTGTGTAATATGGAAGTATAAGAACCGTAAGTGCCACGCAGGAATAGCAGTGCAGTCCAAGGTGTCTTGCTACGGACTGCGCGGTCGCTCCCAGTTAGAGGTATGCGTCCTCCCTCGTGTTTGGATGTGTGTGTCGTTCTTAGCATACTTTAGTTACAATATTTAGTTAGTCTTGGGACCGATGACCTCAGTATTTGCACATTTTGAAACAAGAAATAACATCCCAAGAACAGAAACGATATTTTGCAGGTTGCAACGAAGCACTTGGGTCGGAGATGTGCACACATACGTGGTTAGTTTGAATATAGATACGGTATTTCAGATCAGACTTTACCCAAAATTTCACATTTCGCACTGAAGAAGCAGCCGCCTCCTCCACTCCCCCCCAAAATATCTAGAAGCACCTACAGTTTCTGTGTGGTACGTGGACACCAAAAATTACCTAGCAAATAATAGCACCGTAACACAATAAATGCACAATAATACAGCTTAGGTGGTGTTGACGTTTAGTGGAAAGTCCTTTGTAATTCTGGAAACACAAAAGAATCGTTATATGTGACCTAGGTCATTCTGTCCAGTGACAACCATACATCTGAGTTTCCATTGATTCTTGCAACTAACAGCTCCCTTCACGGACGGATGTTAACACATCTGGCTGCTCATGGATTTTGTACGACAGTAAGATACCAGCTCCAGTAAATGGTTCGCATTATTGATGGATGTGGCATACACACGATATTTAAAACCCGTCACAGTATCTCCCACAACAAAAGCTGAAAACTTTGTTTAAGCCGACACACCAATTTTTCGTTCAAGTATTTATCGGCCTAAGAAGCATTTTACAATTACCCAACAACTTAACACAAGGAAAACAAACGATCTGTAGTTAACAGTACAGGAACTCGGAAGCTACAGAAGAAATAATTTTTCTATTACTTTACTCAACAGCTGTCTGTCACCTGTGGTTTTTGCTTTCACACTGTGTCTACTGTCTAGTGACAGACATGATTGTCAGCATTTAAAGCGATTCGTTGATCACGATAATCAGCATGTTGCCAAAAGTCAGCATCTCGCACAATTCGATAATACTCCCCCTTCATTCTGAAAATGTAGTATCTAGTTTTAAAATAATGTATGAGGTAGTACGAATCACCTACAGAACTGATTTTTGTTAGGTACTTGGGAATGGTCTGGAGTCAGGCTTTATCAATTGTAGATGAAGATAAATACTATACGAATGTCTTTCGAATCTCACTTATACATCTTTTCAAAGAACTGAAAGTAGAGTCCCTTTGTAATTCTCGTTAGTAGAACACTATTTCAGAGAAATCGACACTGGAGTTTAATGGTTTGCTGCATGTTCATTGAAGTCAATGACCTACTTCCACCAGTTTATTTTTGCTGTTAAGATTTTCAAAAAAATATAACTTACTTGTTTAAAGTATTCTCTAAAATACGTTGAACTGTACGAACTCATTTATGGCAGCCGTAAAGCAACATGGCAAACTCGAGAACTGACTGTCCCGTAGCCGAATAGTGTTCCCACCTCCAGTGCGAAGGGTACGGGTACGATTTCTAGGAACCACTTCAGATTTTTTTCCCTAACGTAGGGAGGTCTATGAAGTAACCCACTCAGCCTTGTGAGCCAAATGAACAGCTTGACTAAATAATCGGCACACATCATGAAGATTTATCATCTACTATTGGTGACACTCATTACCCAACTATCACAGATCGCTAATCGTACTGTTTTGTGGGTAGCAGTTGACCAATCTGAACAGGTTACACAGGCTTCAGCCTTAAGTGGTGTTTACGTTTACACAAAACATACTGATTCCATTCCTTACAGTTTCTAACAGACACACAACACAAGACAAAAAGAAAGACACCACGGAGGAATCATCCGAATAGGACGGAAATCGGTATGATGTAAGTTTGTCAATTATGACAGTTTCAGAGAAATTTGGATGAGTTATTCAAGAGAATGAGCGTCACGAATTAAACTACGCAATAATGGGTTGATCCTCCCCTGGCCTTTATGTAAGCTGTAATAAATTTGTCGGCCTGTCCTTGGATGCCCTCATAAGGAATATCAATTCTGTCCAAGTGGCGAATTAGATCGCCAAACTTCCGAGCTGGCAGGGTATCACTGTGCTTAATACTCTAACGACTGTTCTACAACGGAGAGCTATCCGGAGACATCGCTGGCCAAAGCAGGGTTTGGCAGGCACGAAGACTAGGAGCGGAAATTCTCGTCGTGTGTGTGGGCGTTATCTTGCTGAAAAGAACGAATAGGACGACTTGCAGGGAGTGGAAACAAAAAGGGGGGCCCTCAACTATCGCCAACGTACTGTTGTACTGTCAGTGAGCCGCCTCAGACAACCAACGTGGTCCAGGTATGAAATGAAATAGCATCCTGGACTTTGCTGCTGGGTTCTCTCGCCGTATGGCGGCTGACAGCGGGTTGGTGTCCCGGGGCATCTGCAGATACGTCTTCTCTGGCCATTGGGGTTCAATTCGAAGAGAGACTCATTACAGTTCTATTCCAGTCAATTAGATTTCCGGCCGAAAGTGGTCGACACTATTGCGAACAGGATTAATAACGTACCGGGCAAGGGACGCCGTGATCTAAGGCCTCTTCCTACTAAGCAGTCTATAATAGTTCTTGTGGTCGCCGAAGGTCCACGATCATGTCGGACCGATAATGAATCCAAATCTCTGGAGTGTCTCTCTGACAACTGTTTATGTATCACCTTCTGTCGTGTCTGTGCATCGACCGCTTCATTATTGACGTTGTGTTCGGCAATGGTTCACCCATTCCTGCGAACATCGTCGCACAGCGCCATCGGTCCTATTCAAATGTCGAGCGATTTGTCGATTACTGTAACTGACGTCTTGGAACTCAACTACACGTCCTCTCTAAACTGCTGCCGTCAGCGCATCTCGCTTACGCATCTGTTTGTGAGACACGTCTACTGTCTAACCGAGTACACGGTAGAGGATTAGAAAACACATGTCCTGATATGTCCCGTGTTTACCACCATTCCCGCCATTTGGGCACTGAAATTGCGATGTAGCGTCATACATTCATACGTCGGCCTCCAAAGTTTAAAAGTGACCAATTTGCGTACCTCCTTCATGGTGGGAGTTTCTTTTTGTCATGATTGTATGTCGTTAACATTAGGGTTCTGAGCATTTTTTCATACAGGAAGTATCGATATTCCCGTTACCCAATTTTAGGACATGTAGAAACGTCTCGTTTTGTTTACATCCTTTTCTTATCTTTTAGGTGTCTCGTTTACTTCTATGTAGATTCATGTTACAGTGATAAAACTGGAGTTAGTATTTAAGCTGATAACACTTATTAATGAAATACGACAACCATCTTCTAACACTGAAACAGTATCGCCTTTCTAGGCAGTAGTCGGGGATTGTGTAATGAAATGCTTTTACATGTCTGCACCTGTAACACGAAAGCAGTGCTTTGCAGCACGATACGTGTTCTAAAGACAACTTACCAGTACTTTCGTTCGTTTATTCCTGAACGACATTAATTTCCTTGATGTTAAATGACTTCGATAACTAAAAATCATCTCGGACTCAAGATACGTCTTGACAAATCTACTGTCTAACACTCACTTGTCTTGCTCATGTCGACAGTAGTAGGTCTTCTTGATTATAACAAGAAAGATACAACGACCATTATCTGTGCGTGAATACCGTAGTTAGTTTTCTCATTATCTTAGTTTATGACGCTTTATTAGAAATAAATAAATAAATAAAAAACAGAAGATCCTAATGATTTTTGTTCCAACTAAAGGTTTTTTAATTACTTCAAAGCATCGTCAGTGGCACAGTAACAATTACCATTTACCATGATTGTAACAGAAAATATTTTTTTATAGTTCATTTTGGATTTGAACTACTTTTATGGGTAACATTCTTAAAACGTTGTTATTAACATTCCTTAATGGCCCTTCCATTGTTGTTAATACACAAGAACACCTTGAGAAGATGACTACTACCACCACATCAAATTAAAGCTATGAGAAACATGCTAGGACATCTTATGTCTTGAAACATATCTGAATTTGTTTTCTTTGTCTTTGCCCTTATCCATTTCAATATTGTTACACTATCGTCGAAATGCGTAATAATTAGTAAATGCTTGATGCGAATACATCTTTGGTAATGTTTAATTCTCTCCATAATTAATGGACTGGGACACAGCCTAGTAGATTTTGTAGTGGAAGGAAGTAGCGGCAGCTGTATAGAAATTCTTTAATTTTGCGCGACCGGTTTCGGTGCTTCAATTACACCATCTTCAGACCCGATGTGTAACCGTCATTAATGGCACATACCGGTAGTCGTAAATTTCTCAGTTAACAGTTCACAGACTGTGACATGAATAGACGAAGAAATTTACGTCTACCGGTATTAACGGCTACCCTGTTCAAATGTGCCATTAATGACAGTTACACAACGGGGGCCTGTGGTCTTCAAATTCGCAGAATGTCTTACAGTAAAAATGTATAGCTAAAGAGCAAAGTTCATGCTATGCGGCTAACATTTCAAAAGGTTTGTCGTCTGCCCGCAAGACTTCGTTCTTCGCGTACTTTCCATAGAGCGAAAATTTAGGCCTATAATAGAAGTACTTGTATTTGGCCTATTACTGACTTTGTCCATGTATTAAATTTAGAACCACTATTAATTTTTTACTTAGACTGCCATAACAGCACTTGCTTTCTAGGCTTTTATAACTGAGAAAACTATGCTTGCCTGTAAGGTGATAAGTCCTGTTACTCGTGATGAACTTCGTACAATTCAGGAGCGTTAATATCTTCTGCAAGTGCCAGTGGTTTTGTGCGATACGTGAATTCGTATGAGTTCGAGCTTTCATGTTTGCCAGTAAATCAGAAGCTAAACTAATAGCTAAAATGCGTGTGACTGAAGAGTTACACGTAGTTTTAGTTAAATATTTACTTTTAAATTTCCTGAGTATCCTGCCGACTGAGTATGCGCGTAGACAAGAGGGCAGTGGCAGCGTATGCTGACGGCTAAGGTCAAACTTTTTTCTCGACCTTACTCCTGTTATATAGAAAGTTATTTTGTGATTCCGTGCGTTCTAAATGTTTATTGTATTCTTTCCATTGTTTGCGTGTCACTGAAATGGTTGCACGAGGTTTTAGAACTTTTTTCTACCAGAATGCTCCTAAAAGCGAAACGAAGTATCTGAAAACAAAAAGGTATATACGTTCCAGACAGTAACTCCTACATTCTGAATAAATATGTTAACAGACGTGGTTTTAATGAAAATTATCTGAATAGTAAAAAATCAGAATGATTTGATAAGGAAAGTGCTGTACAGTGTTACTCGACACGTAACAAATGATGTACAGAGTCGTTATTTACTGTGTTCAAGATGATATTTTATGTGCCTGAATGTACAGACTTTTCTGAACCAAATATAGTAAATGTGGATGTTTTGAGGTGATTTCGATTTTTTCGTGAAACGTGTGGTCCCTCATTGCTGCACTCACCCGTTTAGTTATGAAACCGCACAGCAGATAGCACTCCAACACAAGCAACTTTGGCGCTGACGTGCAAAAGAAAGTGACCTTTGAAGAAGGAAGGCAGCTTTGAGTTTAACGTCCCGTCGACAGCGTGGTCACTAGAGACGGAGCTGACGCTCGGATTGTTTGGGTAAGGATATGGAAGGAAATCGGCCGTGCCCTTTCAAAGGAACCATCCCGGCATTTGCCTGGAGTGATTTAGGGAAATCTCGGAAAACCTAAATCAGGATGGCCGGAGGTGGATTTGAACCACCATCCTTCCGAATGCGAGTCCAGTGTGTTACCACTGCGCCACCTCGCTCGGTTGACCTCTGAAGAAAGACTATACTCTGTACACGGATAAAACGCCAAGGAGCGCTGCAGTAGACTGCTTCGTCTTACGTCGTCTATGTAGGGGGGGGGGGGGGGGGGGGGAGGCACGACATTCGTATCACGTATTTACTTCCAAATTTATACACTTCTAGTAGTCCATAAGAGCAACATAACGTACAATCACTAAAGTGTGATTTAGGAATTTCCAAGAAAATCGCAACAGAAGTATTAAGCGTCAATTACGTATAGTTACTTCGCGACCTTCTACATGAGAGCGCAGCTGTTAAGTGGTCAGCGTTCGAATTTCCTAATCTGTGGATCGACGAATGGAGCTCCCAGTGGGAGTTTATTACAATTATTATTTTATTTTTTATTTTTTAAGGTTTAGATATCTTTCTTACGCTGGTCATAGTATGTCATAAAAGAGGTAAAGCAGTCATTAATCCAAAAATTGGTTTGAACAGCACAGCGCTTTCCTGGTAATGGTCTTGTTGAGATTGGTTATGCCCTTGTCTTCTCCGACTTTAAAACGACTTACCTAGCCAGTTATAGAGGGACCTATAGTTTAACATCGGATCCGTAACATGGTGCAAGTTGGCATTTTTCACACCAACCAACGTAGCCAGAGATGGAGTGACGACAGTTACAAAAGTTAGAATTGGCAGGGAATCATCACGACCTTTGCATTCATACCACATTACATTTCAAAGGAAATGCAACGAAAAAATACCTTTATTTACAGGGACTTTTATTGAATTTTTCAACATTTCTGTTTAGCAATTGTTATTATTACAATACATGCGTGTTTTTAACTATCGACCCTGTCGTGATATGCAAAATCGCTTATCACAGTACACGAACACATCTTTTAAGTCAATTGCAACTTCATTATACATCTTCTAAGATATTCATCATTATTAGTAGTCGAAGAATCACTTCATTTTTACACTAAAATGTGAACTGTGAAGATTTTGAACATCCCCCCCCCCCCCCAGAACCAGATGAGCGTCAAAAGACCAGATGGAGTCAATACGGACCGTCTTCCCTTTCACTTCGATTCTTTAAGCGAAATCTCCATTTTGTAGCAACACCAGGTTTTCATGCCAAATGCAATTATTTTCAGTCTTCTCGTGAATTCACATTCTCAGTATACAACTAAGAAGCAAAACGTAAAATTCATATAGCGAAAATATTATTACGTAGTAGGAATTATCAAGGAATATCGCAAATTACGGTGCAATATCACAGTTTGAGAGGTAAACAGGAGGTATATACATACACTTCATTCGGGCTCTAAAATTACGAGGTAGCAAAAAAAAAAAGATTAACATTTCTATTAACCCTGATTTAGAACACAAAGAACGCATACATTTCCTTGTGCACCTAACTGGAGGTACGTTGGCTTTTTAAACAAGGAAGTAAGACTCCGCTCTCTTCTCTTGTCACAGGAATAACAAGGCATTGTGATGCTCATATGCAGAGGCTTACATTTCGTTTTAGAGTAACGCCTACAATACACTGACATGGAAACAGAGGCGATCGTTGCTTATCGGTGAGGCCTGACGGGGCGGTACGGGCAAATAGGTTATCTGCAGCGTAACGGCTTTCCTGCCTTCCACGACTGCCTAGGGGAGAAGCAGTTCGTGGCGACGCCACCCGATATAAGGAGGATTAAATATTTCGCCCGTTCATTATTCGTTTGTGCTACAGTAGTAACGTCTCACCGCTAGGCAATTTAACGGCTGAATTGGGTCTTACTCTGTGGCTGCAGGTTGAAGTAGCTATTTCGCAAATCACGATAGACATACCTTTCCAGGAAACCTTTATACTGTTTGTTGTTTATTGATTCGTAGTTACATACATAATATTTCTTGTAGTAATAAAAATAGTAATCAGCCATATAGCATTGGTATTCAATAAAAGTCGATGCAAATACACTTCTTCCATGTGATTACCTTTAAAATGAAACAATATTGGCCATGATAAAAAGTATATAAATGAAGATCGTATAAAACTAAATGGTAAGTGTGATTCGATGCAACGATTCACTCATTACGCAGGTGTAACGCTAACTGTGTGTGTACCACTATCCGAAGCTTGATGTCGAAACGCAACGGTAACGGGCGCGAAAATTTTCGGGAAACTGGCGAAGCAGAAAGCCTTGCTACTTGCTAATTATACTGTCGTAATGGACTACTAGGAGTACATAAAATTTCAAAAAAAATCCGTAGTACGAGCGTCGTGGCCGATCTTGTCATTCGAGAAAATCAATCATGTAAATGGGACTTTTACAGTGATCACTGACGATGCTTTGAGATAAATCTAAAGACGTTTGATCTAAAAATACAGTGCGACTATACAAAATGGAACACCAACAAGGACCGCAAATATCACATCTGAATATATTTTAGAGCTAACAGGTTGTACAGGATCACATGACTGAAGATACAGTCCCATCTGAGGTGAGGGACATGAAGTAATTATTGCATATTTCCGCTATTGCTATGACCGCTGCTAAACGCCTCAGCATTTACCAAAGACTTAATATATTGCTGCTTTCCAGGCTAGACGTTCTGAAGACCACACGTCTGTGACAGCACAGAGCTCGGGAGAACAGGAAGACCAAGGCAGCGACGACGTACTCTTGAACAGTCCCTGATACGTGTAGTCGCGAATTGTGCTATTGCAATGGAATGGAAGGATAACAGGCTCCAGCACTTCAGAGACGTTTCGATGGCTGAGCAGTTTAGAGGCACTGAGAAGTTAATATTCTCTAACTATGGTGTCTTCAGACTCTAATCTGAGAGTGTGGTGGATCAAGCAGAATCGACTTCCGTCAATGCCAATTCTGTCTGCACCAGCACGGTGGTCGGATTAGAGCCTTCAGAAACCTCGAAGACAGACTGGTGAACTGTTGCCTTACGCATCGCCATTCTTGTTCCTGTTGTACTCCCACTTATAGAGCCTGACGACGGGCATATTCCAGCAGGACAATGCGCGACCAGGCTTGACACACGACGATCGATAACGCTTCGTCGCATTGCTGCCGTTGCCTCCCTTTTCTCGAGACCTCTCGCTTACCAAAAACGTCTGGTCCAGGTAACACACTTGGGTTGGTCGACACACGTAAAAAAATCCCAAAACGCATTTGAGCACAGAAGTCACCTATCGACGTTGGGATAAATACGTGCTTTTAAAAAAAGTTACATTCGGTTAGTACTTCAAGCTAATAGTAAATTGCATTATCGCACGTTAAAGAATTTGGCAGCTACAACCATTCAAAGTTTTGGGGGCGGAGGCAACGACAGCGTAGCTAACTGGCTGGTGGTCATGAGACAGTGAGCCGTGTCCCAGGGGCTAGCCACTCGGCCAGTCATTTACGCTATCGTAGCCTCCGCCCCTGAAACTTTGAACGTTTGTAGCTGCCAAACGTGATAAAAATGTCATTCAAAATTATTTGTACAAAGCTGCTGTCAAAAATTCCAGTGCATGTTACAAACAACCATTGTTACATTTAAAAAAATTGTGTTTGCTTAAAAAGTACACTTCCTAAGTAATATTACAATATGTTTGTTGGCTAAAAATACGAGCCCCTGACTACCAATCCATATTGTCAAAACCGCACATCAATCGCACTTTCCGTTTCCGCAATATTTGCGGTGCAAGCGTTAGGTGATTCACCCTGTATAGTTCAGACGAACGAGAAATAATGCTGTGATTTATAACATTTACTGAACTAGAGGAGGGAAATACATGACAAATGTAAACCGATCGATGTACCTGGATAAGCGAATAGGTACCTTGCACATACCTGCGAAATCGCTTGTCATTCAATTAGTCGACGAACAGAGTATCATCTTTTCGCCCTTAAAAAAATAAATAAGACCCTAACTTCCGTTAGGAAGTGAGAATGAGTTTTCAAATCCGCCCTTGCACAACTATCTTTCTCTTCTTATTTTAAATTTATTAACCACTTAAGAAGAATGTGTGTCAGTTGTCACCCAATGTCTCGCAGAACACCTGACGTTATTACAGCTGTTTCCCAATGTAATTGCGTTTTTCCTAATCTATTTTGAATGCTCCGATATTTCATTAACCTTTTTGCCACTGAGTGCTTGCTGAAGAGAAATCTTCTATTTTACCACATAAAAAATTAATCAGAACTGCTAACTGACCCGCAACTAGCGAAGAGTTGCAAAGAAAATAATTGTAAAATGATTGATTAGTTTTTGCACGAACCATATTATTATATTATTACCTGTATTTTAGATTATTTACCTCATGAAACATGCATTAAAAACTTACGGGTGTTTATTTTGGAAATTTAAACTAACTTTACAAAATTCATACGAAGGCACCATATTTTTTTTAATTTTCCACTACCTTTATGTATGATGCGTGGCCGGAAGAGTTAACAAATTTCAATTTTCTTTATGTATATATCTTATTACAATATGCAACTTTTCCGCAATAAAGCGTCCTGTGGAAAAATAATTCACTTTTTCTACCCTCCCTAATACACAACCTACTGCTACATTATATCAACTTTGGCAATACGAGAAAGCAGTATGGACTGCCGGCCGCGGTGGCCAAGCGGTATACGGCGCGCCAGTCACGGTCTGCACGGCCACTACGGTCGGGGGTTCCAATCCCCACTCGGGATGAATATTTGTACCGTCCTTAGTATTAGCTAATTCATAATTAGCTACATTCGTTTAGGCCAACACAATAAATCTGCAGTAGCCGAACACCAGCAAGATTGCAGTAACAAGATAAACTTTAACGATGCCAGAATACTCGGCTAGCAACCAGGGATAGTTAAACGCAAGTTAAGGGAAGCCATCGAAATTGTAAAACACCCTAATAACATGAACAGAGAAGATGGACTCAGGCTTGCCCCCTCTTGGCTATCAACCATCACAGCGAAATAGGCCGCACAGACAACACGCGAGCGCCCCAATAAGCAACTGCCGCCGCGCGGCCCACGGCCAGCAGGAGAGAAACGGAAGCCCTCACCCCATTCGCCGATGAACACCAATCATATCTCGCTATGCAAGAAGCAATAGGCAACGGCTAATCCCCACTCCCTCCACCTCAGCATCCTATCATAATAAAGTTTCCATTCTTCAGCCAAAAATTCTTCAATAACATCGCTTATTTAAAAAAAAAAAAAAAAAAATGACGCAATGTCTAATTGAAAGTAAATATAAAGTGTTGTAACAACCAGCTCACATCAGTATACGCAGATGAAGGCCACTGTAACGTTGGCCGAAACGTCGGTTATTTAAGTAATAGCCTTCTTACATAATGACGCGGTACAACACCCAGAAAAAGTTTATGTCATCTAGTTCATAAGTGTGGTGTCACACAAGTCTGAAGTGCGCGCCACGTACTTTCGCCGCGCGCCGCCATGCAAGCACGGCGCGGCGTTCTCACGACGTCAGCCACAATCGCCCTCTTCTGCAATCCCGCTCGTGGCCACCACTGAACTGCATCGGTCACTTGGGATTAGAACAGGCACTAGGACTCATCAGTGGGCAGGCCTCTATCTAATGAGACTATGTATCTGCATTCCACTAGATTTCAGTTAACAAAGCTAAGTATTGTACTCTCTCTCTACGAAATATATATCTTGTTCTAATCTAGCTTAGTGTTTCTGGTTTCTGCTGTCCCACCGGCAGGTCACTTCAGACTCCGTACCTGCACATGCGTGCATCCTGTTTCCCTGTGTTGGTCTCTCTCTACTCGGCCACCGACACTTAGGACAATCGGCGGAAACGAGACACAAAGGTGGCGACGAAGATGGGATACAAAAATAAGTAGTTCGTAAGTTTACGGACTGATGACCTCATAGTTAAGTCCCATAAGCTCTACAAATATTTTTGTAGTATGGACTGCGATATCCCAACAACATGCCAGAACCTCTCTGAGTCAATTTCAAGGCGTGTAGCAGCGATTATAGCCATAGCGGCAACGCACAGTACAGACTAAATCATCTTCCTCAATTCATATGGGAATGTATTGTCAATCATGTTATCTTCGTGGAACATATTTTGTAAATTTATACGAAGGCGCCATTTTTTTCAATTTTCCACTACCTTTACGTATGATGCGTGGCCGGAAGAATTAACAAATTTCAATTTTCTTTGTGTATGTATCTTCTTATTACAATACGCAACTTTTCCGCAATAAAGCATCCTGTGGAAAAATAATTCACTTTTTCTACCCACCCTAATACACAACCTACCGCTACATTATATCAGCTTTGTGAATACATTAAAGTAGTATGGACTGCTATATCCCAACAACAATGCAGAACCTCTCTGACAAGGAAAATGGTTAGGCTCGAACAAACAGAAATACACCAAAATCATATGATAGATAATGTAAGGGTCCCTTATTGCACTAGTGATACTCCCGCAAAAATCTGCAGTCGCCTCTGCGCGTGCCATGCCGCATTGCACTTTGACCTGCCGGTACGCCAGTAGTGACGGTGCAGTGTGCCTCTGAAGTTGCGCTTTGTGACGTTATTTGTGTAGTGAAGCGTCAGATGGGTCGGCGATTGGTAATCAATTCTGCTAATGTAGTGCAATTGGTTGAGATGAAATTCCGAAGAGCCCTTCTTCATGAATACGGTCTTGGTGTAGAAGAAAAATCATTCACATGTTTTCTGGTATCTATTATAGTGCAGTAATATGAGAATAGATTAGAAACACTATAACAGATAATAGGTAACATGCGAATGATACATGTTCTACACCAATACCATCTACACGAAGGTGGTTTGTTCGTAACTTCACCTCAACCAGTCACACTATATTAGCAGGATTGATTACTTCACCACACAAATAACGTCTCAAAGCGCAACTTCAGAGGCACACTGCACCGTCACTACTGGCGTACCGGCAGGTCAAAGTGTAATGCGGCATGGCACAGGCAGAGGCCTCTAATGGGCGACTGCAGAGTTTTGCTGATGCGGGAGTATCATTGGTGCAATAAGGGACCTTTACATTATCTATGCCGGCCGCAGTGGCCGAGGAGACTGAGGCGCTTCAGTCACGGTCTGCACGGCCACTACGGTCGGGGGTTCGAATCCCCCCTCGGGCATGGATATTTGTGCCGTCCTAGTTCGTAAGTTTAGGGACTGATGACCCCGTAGTTAAGTCCCATAATGTTTACAAACATTTGAACATTTTGAACATTATCTATCATACGATTTTGGTTTATTTCTGTTTGTTCGAGCCTAAGTACTTTCCTTGTGAGTCAATTCCGAGGCGTGTAGCAGCGATTATAGCCAGACATAGGTGGCAACGCACAGTACGGACTACATCATCTTCCTCAATTCATACGGGAATGTATTGTCAATCACGTTATCTTCGTGGAACATGTTATTTTGTAAATAATTTTAGCTGTGATTTCTCTGGTCCTCCTCTGTTTGGCGTTGTAGGTGTTTATCACAGTAGGCAAGTAAAGTTCCTGCACTCGCAAAAAAGTGAAAAAGATAACTATGAGCACGAAATGTTAAGTGAGTGAGTGAAAAGCGGGCGGTTATACAGGAGCAGGCTACTCACCCCGTGGCCGCGTACGAGTCGTAGGCGGCGGTGTCGTAGAAGGTGCCCGCGGCCGCCCGGTCGTCGTCGCCGGCGCCGGCGTAGCCGGTCTCCTCCATGGCGGCGCGCGCGCGGTCCAGGATGCTCAGCACCTTGGTCTTGGTGGGCGTGGGGCGCGGCAGCAGCGCCTGCGGGGGCGGCGGGGGCGGCAGCGGCGGCGCCGGCTTGCGGAGGCCGCCCGGGGGGCCGCGCACTGCGCCGGGAGGGGGCGGCGGGGGCGGGCCCAGCAGCCCGCGGCCGCGCGGGGGCGGCGGGGGGCCGGCCGCCACGCCGCTGCCCGCCACCGCGCTGCGCAGCGGCAGCGCGCGCCCGCGCGGCACCTGCGGGCACACCGACGGCCAGCTCAGTCCCTGCTCTGCTCTGCTCGCACCTTACACGTTCAGCTGCTCATCTCATTACAACGAGTCTTAAGCCCTTTCTATACGAGATGTGCAACACGCACAGGAAGTCGTTCTCAGCTGCAGCGCCCCCTCGCTATACACCGTCGAACTACAAAGAAGCTGAAACTTCATGGCAGATTAAAATTGTGTGCCGGAACCGAGACTCGAACCTGGGACTTTTTTGCCTTTCGCGGGCAAGCGCATTACCGACTGTGCTAGCCCGACACGACTCACAATGCCGTCTCACAACTTTACTTCCGCCAGTACCTCGCCTCTTACTTTCCAAACTTCACAGAAACTCTCCTGCGAACCATGCAAGACTAGCACTCCTGGAAGAAAGGATATGGTGGAGACATGGCTTAACCACAGCCTAAGGGATGTTTCCAGAATGAAACTTTCACTCTGTAGCGGAGTGTGCGCTGATATGAAACTTCCTGACAGATTAAAATTGTGTGCCGGAACCGGGACTCGAACCTGGGACTTTTTGCCTTTCGCGGGCAAGCGCTCTACCGACTGAGCTATCCCGACACGAATCGCGATGCCGCCTCAGATGGCTAAGCCATGTCTCCACCATATCCTTTCTTCCAGGAGTACTAGTGCTGCATGTTTCGCAGGAGAGCTTCTGTGAAGTTTGGAAAGTAGGAGGCGAGGTACTGGCGGAAGTAAAGTTGTGAGGCGGCATCGTGAGTCGTGTCGGGATAGCACAGTCGGTAGAGCGCTTGCCCGCGAAAGGCAAAAAGTCCCAGGTTCGAGTCCCGGTTCCGGCACACAATTTTAATCTGCCAGGAAATTTCCTATCAGCGCACACTCCGCTGCAGAGTGTAAGTTTCATTCTGGATACAAAGAAGCTTTCAAAAGGTTCGCATTTGTTGAGTCATCTGCTTCACGCGTCTACTTCGTTTGTTAACTTACAGCAAATGAATCGCCGCGTTAACATTACTTTTCGAAACTGTATGATATATTGTGATGATTAAAACATTTGTGTTTTACACTGCCACTGTGAAACTGTATTTGTTTTCGTGCAGTTCATGCGTAAATACGTTTCTCACATGTGTTAACGTCCTCATAAAATGCGATTACATACTTGCAGCGCCTGCAGTTTGAGGCGCCTATGTATATGATGAACAAGCTCAGGTGTCTATACAAAGACCTTTCACTATGATAAAGCTTCGAATAATGATCACCAGAAACAAATATTTTATCTGTTAACTGCATCATGTTTCAGGAAACATAGCATATATTTTAGAAGATGGTAATAAAGACGATTTGCAGTTAAAATTCCATATAACGTGTGTCCAGGTTTTCTGGGTACAGAGAACAGCTCTCGGCATGTACAACAAACTGATTTACATAACCGGTTTACGACGTAGTTTAAAGTCTGATTATGTCCTAGTAAGCAGAAAACTGGGTAACTACGTGGAAATGAACGTGTAGAACATACACAAAATTCTACTTTTAAGTAAGTATGAAGTACTACTAAGAACTGACGGATAAATCGGTGAAAATTTCTTGATTTACATGTGCTCTACGTTGTTTGGATTCCATATTAACAGCTAATCTCTGTATTCAATAAAAATTGTACACAGGTTATATTAAATTTTTAATGCAATTCCTCTATAGTATCACCTCCTAAAATACTTACGACTGACTGGAAAAACTCAGTTCCTCTGAGCAGGAGACAAGTACACATTCTCAAATTCCCTACTTGGCTTTGTTTGTCAGCTGGGTTTCCCATTCGGCCGTCTGCGCATGCGCAAAGCACTTCCATACGCGTAAGAATAGGATCCATCCTATTCCGTCTACTATCGATCGTATGCATGCATCTTGTGCAAGTGGACGCGTCAACACACTACACAGACGGCTTGACCGGTGCATCATGGGTTATCTCGTAAGATCTCTCTTCCCGTGTAGAAAGGGCTTTAGGGTTTCTTAAGGCAACACCAGACAGAACACGGCCAAAATGGGCTGTGAGCATGAGCCGTTGCGGGAAACAGCATCGTTGAAATGCTCGTTCTTCAGTGGCAGCTGGTTTATAAGAACAGTTGATCACCCTATTTCTGACTCCTTGTCCTTTTGTTTATTATATTTCTTTGTTTTTAAATGCAGTATACATGCGGTAATCTTAAACTGCACTTATGCGCTGCCTTACATCGCGGCTCTACCAGACTACAGACATTTTTTATTAGACTGGCAATGCCGTATACAGTATCATTGGTGCCATTGAAAAAAATGTTGAAATGTTTGTTAAGCTTAAGGGACTTAACTACGGGGTCATCAGTCCCTAAACTTACAAACTACTTATGAACTACCTACAACTAAGGACGGCACAAATATCCATGCCCGAGGGGGGATTCGAACCCCCGACCGTAGTGGCCGTGCAGACCGTGACTGAATCGCCTCAGTCCCCTCGGCCACCGCGGCCGGCGGTGCCATTGAAGTCTCGCTGCCATAGGTCTATACTACAAACGTGTGAGTAGTCGTGTGTCTAATTACATAAACAGTAGTTTTAAAGTTGAACTGACGTAACTACGTCGTCTTTACAGTTTTAACGTAATGGTCACCGTGTTGTATGTGGCTGTAATTTTTCGTACATCAGACGGAAGACACATACAGTAATAAGCAGCATTGATTTCCTGTTTTTATTTATGTGTTACTAATTTAATACAAACATCCACTTTTCTTGCAGTAGTATGTCGTTATGAATGAGCTATTTGACTTGGACATTTTTTTTGAGCGTTTTTACGAAATCTACACTGTCCTTTGACACATACATTGACGTATCTTTACTCTTTTGTGTGTTCTTACGAAACCTACACTGTGCTTTGAAACATACACTGAGTCGCGTAATTTGCTGCTTTTATTAATCTATTACCTGTTTCGATTAACTTCGGCTTTTCTTTCAATAGTATTACTCATACACTTTCTAGTTGTCGTGCATCACGCGCATCTTAATTATTCTGTTTTTACGATAACTGCAGTCTGCTTCAACTGTACGTAACATGTTGTTCTCATAATCCGATTTTACGATAAATGTGTTAAACACATCTACTACGAAAGTATTAGCTCAAATGAGCATGTTTAAACCAGCTAGTGAAGCATACAACGCCGTTTCGCGTTAGATCCCATCAGTATCATACGGAAAATTTGTGATGGGAGGTGGTGCAACATGGCAGCGTCAAGATACACTCACAGAGACAAGTTTGCCAGTCTAGTAAAGTATGTCTGTGGACCGAACTCCGTGCAGCCTAAAGAGCACATCACTTGGTGTGTTCGTACTCAAGCGTTTCTGCGCATGCGCGACTGGCTTGGCGTCATTGCCTTATGGGCCCAAAAGACAGGAATTTGGTAGACAATTTGCACACTTCATTTCGTGCTCAGCCGCCAGGTGGCAGCTCCACTTCGAGAGCAAGAGAGACAGCATGCTTTCGTTCTGAAACCGGTTTTCTAAACAGAGGATTTGTCAAAACCACGTCACCCTTGATAGGCCTTCATACAATTAAATTTTATTCAATGACACATTGAATGTAAAAGTTGTCGCGTTCTAAACTAATGACAAATGTCTGGCAGCGATGCGCGCGGTATTTACTACGTAATGATCACTGGTTACGAGTCCTGTTTATATATATTTATAATTCATCACCTGTCAAAAATATTTACACTCTATATTGCGATTACCTAAGGTTTGGTTAGCGCAAAGCTAATAGTTCAGCTTAGATTTCTGTGAGTGAAAGGAGCAGAAATTACATTTTTTATTCTTCGTTGTCACAAATTGTTAACTTTATTATTATTATTATTATTATTATTATTATTATTATTATTAAAGATGAATCCACAAACATTAAACTTTTACAGACATACAAATATCTTCTTAAGTCATATACGTGGGCAGCATACTTCATAAAAATTAATTTTGCGGGTTCTTACTTCAGGATAGAAGAAGTTGTCAGCGATAACACTTGGGTAATATTAACATATGCTGACAAAACAGGGTAGCGAAAGCTCCGTTATTGTGTACAAAATAACAAAATTCCATAAAACAATCATTTCCTTCGTCAGAAAAGTTACGATTATTATTATTAGTGGCTAATTTGTGCAAATTTGTTCATAAACAAAGTTTTTATAAAACAGATGCTTTTGTAGAGTTCTATGGTTATCTGAATCTAAAAATTTGCTAACACCTACAGTGTATTCTCACGAGTCGCCACTGTTGTTATTGCATGGAGTTCCCTCACAGTGAGCGCGGAGTTGTCCACTAACGATAGTGATGGGTTATCTCGCGAATGAGTAGTTCACGACGGACACTTCACTGCTATGAAGTTAGAACTGTGCACTCAATTCCGACGAATTGGTACTTCAAACACTTCACAGTTCTCAAACTTTACGATGTCCGCACAAACGAAGTTAACACTCGGCGCGGTGGTTCATGAAAGCTACCATAAAGTCATTTCCCAATGACGGTTGCCCCCATCAACCAACGCGCAAATGCCTACTTAGTCTGCACGCACAGAACATTCACAACTAGTTCGTTTAAGTTGCGGCTCGATCGCTCACTCTTGTTTCCCTCTCCCTCCACATCGGCGAAGTGAAGAAGGGATCCTCCTGAGATCATACCAGAACCTCAACGTCAAAGTTTACTTATTTGATGCATTGTTACGTTCGAAAAAATAAAATAAAATAAAATCGACAGGAAAATTGAGGCGGCATATAGACTTTATGGCACTGGTTAACATTTTACTTTGGTTTTGGAATGAATTGTAGCACTGCGCGGTACATTGTGAGCATGGAGTTTTCAGTCAATAAGACTAACAAAAGAAAAAAGTTATTTCGTGTCATACAACAATTTTGTTCAGAGTATCACGCGTAAAAGGCAAAATTAAAAGTACTCCCTCTTTATACGACATATGTTGTTCTTTATATTTTCCTTGTCATTTTCAACTGTGGTCTAACTGAATTACAGCTCAAATAACGTAAGTGTGCGAACCAGTGGCTTCTAAAAACTGCCTAGTTCTGTCATCTGCTGGTCATTTTATTAAGTACTGAGTGAGCGAGGCGCACTGAACTAAAGAGCTGCTCAATGACAAACTCGGCAGTTCTGTCACGCTTCACGACTTCATGAATGAAGTACTACATTTGCACGCTTTACAGTAAAGTGTATAAATACGTGAACCGATTTCGACATTTTGGAGGTCATTCTTCACTTAAATAAGTCTCCCTCCATTTGTAGAATTATGGATCCCGACGGCAGTTTTGCAAACTGTTAATTGTGATTGCATTTCTTGGACTAACGGCTTGTATTTTCATATTTAAAAAGGCGTGTCAACTTCCTGAAGAGGTACGTACCCTGTACCTGTTCACAAGATAGTTTTTCTGAAGAAGTTCGCTTACTTAAAATAGAAAACCTCCACGAAGCAAGAGTCGTCTTCTAGGCAAATTTTTTTGTCGGACAGTGAAAATGAAAACGCTAGTTTTCTGTAGCCAGCGCAAACGTTCCTGGCCCGGAAATAGTATTGAAACACATCGTTGGTCAATGGCAGACAATGTAATATTTTAAGTCGTTACCGGATAACACATCGCACCTGTGATATTGCGTGCCCAACATAAACTAAGTTTTAGTTCAGTTTTCGAAAGACAGTAGAAAAAGGGAAATGTGCGCGGAGAAACTTCCAGCCGTCAGTGGAGGAAGTGGTCACCGACAATGATGGATTGGACAAAGAATGTTGTATGGTCCTCTGGTGAAATCATCATCATGGTAACAGTTTAACCGTGGCACCGACCCCCCTACTTCGAATCAAGTTGAACCACTCGTGCCCATTAATTCCTTACTTTTTTCACAAGGCATATTTACGTGCAAAATTGCTCTCAAAATGTCGAACAAATTTCTAATAACAAGCAATTTTGTTTTGGCAGTAACCCACTATCTAAGGAGAGTATCTACCTCGGAACTTAGCATATCCTCTGTTGAAGATCAAATAACTTCTGTCGAGAAAGCACGTTCTTCGTAAACAAACCAACACGAAGTTTCTCACTAAATGGCGTAGGAAACGGAGGTTCAAAACTAGCTGTTTGCGTATGTCTGTTGCAGCACCAATATTGGTGGAGACTGCATCTTTCAAAATTGAAAATAAACAGAGCATCGCTATCAATGTAAGCCGAAATTCTTTTACTGCTGCCAACTGTTTTTATGATTAGGCGAGTTCATGCTGCCATTCGTGAGATCTTGATGTCAATTTGCCGTTTGTCGTTTTCCTTACAACACTACAAGGAACCCTTTCAGAATATGTGAATGGCTACATATGAGGGGTACCGAAGTTTTTCTTCAATATAACCTCCAACAAAGCGTATCTTAAGAAGTACAACGCCATTTGATGTCTGAAAGCACGCTTAATCTCACGACGACTGCATGAAAACAAAACACCTTTTATCGTGTTATAAATGAAATAGCTGTTCTAGTATTACGACGGAATTTTAAGAACCAAGCAGGTGACGTCTGAAAGAGCAGTGGAGTGAATGGGCCGTCTGAAAAGCAGGCAAGAGACCAACTACTACTGCGGTTGCCAAACGACTCTGAAGAAATAAGAATAATTCCTTGGTTGAAAACAAGGCATCTAAGTCAGCCAGAGGGGATAAAAATAAAATTCAGAAAGTGGTAGTTCACTATCCCCCTACAAGCTAATAACAGATTCTCCAGACTGACAAATTAAAGTTTACTACTATTATGTACTTGCTGAAAATGTATACTTTTTATTAAAACAAGGGCAAACATTACAACCAGATACAATTATTGGTATAGTGTCTGTTCTTTTCTGACGTGTTTTTCATTTTATCTGTGAATTTTAGGTGATTTTAACCTGGAACTACGCTGGAAATTTACCAGCCTGTTCCTCCGTACTTAATTATTATCCTCTTTCAATAAGATATAATGGAAAGGTAGGCCTGTTATGTGGAATGAAACACTGCATATCCACCCCAGAAATACAATTGCATTACATTCCACATTCTTCTGTTGCAAGGAACAACAGTCGTCTAAACGTTTGTTAATACTGCTCATACCATTAGAACATAATGGGGGAAAAAGGCGTATAGAGAACTTGTGCTCATCATTGTAAATTAAGGTGCACTAACTTTAACAACCGCGTAAAATACCAAATCTTCTGCAATCAGCAGCGATGTATTACTGACGGTAATGACACAGTAAAATTCACTTAATTGGCTACTATTGACTAGTTTGAATACTATTTCCGGGTCAGAAATGTTTACCCTGGCTACAGAAAACTAGCGTCTGCATTTTCACTGTCCAACAAAAGAAGATACCTAGGAGAGGAATCTTGCTTCGTGGAGGTTTTCAATTTTAAGGAAGCGAACTACTTCCGAAAAACTATCTTGTTAAGAAGAACAGGATACGTACCTTTTCATGAAGTTGACAAACGATTTTTAATATAAAAATACAAGTCGTTAAACCAAGAAATGCTATCACCATTAATAATATGCAAGACTGTACAAAGTTAAAACCCTTCCTCCCGTTTTTGGGGACTTATGATTCATACAGAAGTTTTATGTATATCTGAAGCTCACTTCTCACTAATGTATCTCTAGTTATCAAGTTTAGAAAGCTTTTGCAAATGGCCTCTCAGGAATCCATCAACGTAACTTGAAATGAAACCTAATTTCTATCTTAATATTTTCGAACTGAAACGATATAATATTTCTCCACACTGGCAATGCAGCAATGTGCCCGTGAGAGGGAGGAATAAAACAGAGTGGGGAGGAAGCACGGACAGGGGTGGCCATCATTAGCGGATTTGCAGGATAACTTGGCCGATTCGCATTAACTAATTTTCTACCAAAGCACTGGCGTGGTTCATTTGTTTGACTGTTTCTTGTTCACTGCTGTCGAGGGTTCAACGTGTCAAAGCGTGGCATCGCCGTCTTCGAGCACCTAACACTGCGATCGCCATCGAATACTAAAATATCTACCGTATTTACTCGGCTTCAGTACCCCACCACCTATAGTACCCACCTCAATCTTTGACGTCAAAATGCGAGATTTAAAAAAAATCTCGAAAAGTCGTTAATTTGGAAGTTACGTGAAGTTCGGCAGCACTAATTCACGTGAAATTCGATAACACTTGCCTTCCTCCGACAGTGGTATTTGTTACAAACGGTAACAATAGCTGACAACCCCCCCTCTCTCCGTTAAGTATCGCCAGTCTTCCACTTTCCCGCATTTAGTGTTGAATTTAGGTTTATACTGTGACAAACAAATATTGTATACGAAAATGAATACCGACGATAGGAGAATTAACTTTACAGCATCGTTTAAATTAAGAGCTGTCGAGCTTGCAACGAATAATTTAGTAAAAATATTAGCTAAGTGTGTGTGTGTGTGTGTGTGTGTGTGTGTGTGTGTGTGTGTGTGTGTGTGTGTGCGCGCGCGCGTAAAATAGAATAGGTATTTCATATGTAGTGTGATATAATCATTAATAAATGTATCCCATCCTGAACCAACCGAATGCACTATTGAATCTATGAAGTACCCTCCCCAATTACAGAAGTAAAAAAATGGGAAATACTATAACCGAGTAAATAGGTATTTATCATGCGTATTAATTGTAGCCATGATGCCCGAGTTTCGTAACCGTCACTGTGTGAAACAACATTTGTTATTTCTGCTACGAGGCACTTTATTTGATTATGTTTTATTTAACACAATTTTCCGCGTTTAGAGAATGTTCTGCAGATCTTCAGGCGCTGTTTACATACAGTCAATTGCTGAGATTACGGTATCTTGCACTATTCTACTGTCACCTTGTTAATGGCCAGTGATATCTTCTGCTGGTACTTGCATCACTACGATTTTCCAGTACTACACACAACTCCATCAATACTAGCAAAAGATATCCCTGCACTTCAGTTTATGGCGATCCACTGCGCTCCCCCCTCCCCGTAAATACCCCATAGATTCAACCCTAACGAGGAACAATAACCATTGCGACGGTAAAATAGTTCAAGATAACGTAATCTAAGCAATTTTCTGTATTGTAAACAGCACCTGAAGATGAACAGAATATGCTCGAAACGCATAGCATTGTGCCAAATGCGACGTAAATAAAGAGACTGGTAGCAGAAATAACGAATGTTAATTTATCATTCACTTTTAAGAAGACTATTCAGTGAGAAAGTCTTAAGTTTTCATTGAGAATGGACAAATTTTTCCGTTATTCGTAGTAATTAAATGTGCTGCACCAAATTAAGTAATGCACTGCACCAAAATTTATGAGTTTACAGAGATACAATCGCTTTTGATTTAAAATTGCGAACACAATGGTAGATCAATTCATTCTCGTGAAACTGCCTTTTTCCAGAGCTCCATGCTTTGCGCCAAGATTTGTCAATGAACATTCGTCAGCTCCTATGTCATTCAATATAGGGAAAAAAAACCCTCTATTTTGGTAATTCATCCCGAAATGTATCGTTTTGAGATATTGGTGTTTTATCCGGCAGACAGTCGCTGTAGAACTACTTCCCTAGCGCACTCTCCCTGCAGCAAGGAAACACCCCACCACTACCAGACACAAAAATACATACAGGAAACCACACAAACGGCTCATTAGTGCGAGCAGGGGCGCGGAGCCGGAGGGGTTTTAGGCATGATTGCACTGACGTGAGGAACTTTCCCAGGTAGCATGCAGAAGGTAATCGGTACCCCAACCACCTCTTCCCCTCAAACGCCGGCACAGAACAAGCTACTCCCTACATACACAGCCCTGATGCCCTGAGAGGCATTCGCACAAGCATCTCTACTGACGCCTACCAGAACTAATTAGGCAAACAGCCTGACATCTGCTGTCATCTAATTGCAGTACAAACAAAACTTCTGACAATGGTTTAAGAATATGAGGATTCGTCTCTGTACATATTACTCTATGTCACTGTCCTCGTCCTCTCCCTTTCCCTGCCGTCTGCACAGCTAGCTGCTAAGCAACAGTACATACACTCTGAGTACACTCACATAATACCTCGGCCTACTACCTACAACAACATACTCCACCGGCAAAATTGCGATCTTACATCGAACACCAGCGGGCGGCATCGCGAACACCGCCGTCCTACATTGCACGACATCGCGGGACAACTGGCCAAGGTATATCCTAATACAGGGTGTTCCATTTACCTGATGACCGCAAGTACGGCACAATAGACGCCAGGAAGCGAGCGCTCCGTTGCACGACGGATCAGATTCCGTGTCGCCCATCTACTGTCCGCAGTACTAAATCTAAAATACGATGAAATATTGTTGTAATTAACCTTGTCATAGAGATGTTGGAAATTTTTGCCATTGTTATGCGAACATTTATGGAATCTAATCAAGAAGTTGTTCCTCACACGATGCAATTCTCTTCGAGAAACTGAATTGACCATCGGATGTTATTCTTGAGTTCCTGTAACGTATGCGGATTTGGTCCGTACTCTTCAGTGCTCCCCGAACAGAAATCACACGGAGCTAAACCGGAACTTCGAGCGGGCCAGATATTGTTGCTATTGACTCGATCGTGGAACACTTCGCGAATTGCTTGCACAGAAACATTGGCAGTATGAGTCCTTTCCAAATCCTGCTGAAGGAAAAAAAGGGGAAGCTTCCTTTCCAAAAGTTCACTAAAAACATTGTACCAATTACTAATGTCACCACTAACTGCGCACCACAATACTAGTTTTTGATTGATAAGAGGTTCGTCGTTTAGCTGACTTTACATCTTTCGGCACTCGAATGTCGTCAGTTTTGAAAATTAACATACCCATGTAAATGGAACCAGAACTCGTCTGAAATCAGAATGAGATAAGGATCATATCAGCCGATGTGGAGTGGCCGAGCGCTCTAAGGTGTCTTGTTGCGGAGCGCTCAGTTGGTCGCCTTCGGAAGTTCGCGCGTTTGGTTATCAGATGAATGGAACACCCTGTATGAGCACGTTTTTGTTTAATGTAGTTCTTCTGCGGGCGCACATGCCATAACACGACCTATGTGATCGCACAGGCAGGTGGATTCCCACGGTATATAGTGTAAGACATAAACAACATTACTGAAGTGAAGGAGCTCCTTACAGAGTTATGGCTGCGGCCGGCGGCGGCGGCGGCTGCGGCTGCGTCCTGCGCTTTGGCTTGGTAGGGGCTGCCGCCCAGCAGCGGCACGCTAGGCAACAGTACCTTCCGTCCGGCCGCGGCGGCGGCTGCGGCGGCCGCATCTTGCACCCGCACGCCCGGCTCCCCGGACACCGTCTGGATCAGCTCCATCTCGCGCATCTGCTCCTGCCGGATCTCGTCGTTAGAGTCGGGGATCAGGTACTTGCGCAGTTCCGCCAGGGCGTACGCTATGCGCGCGTGCGCCTCGGCCGGGGGCGCGAACGCCGCAATCTCCACGTGCAGGTCGTCGCTCAGGTGGGCGTACTTCGGGTCCTTGGAAGCTCGCAGCTCCTCCTCCTGCGAAAACACAGAACCAAAAGATGGCTAAAAGATGGAACACACAGCATGAAGTACGAGCGACATGAAAATGGAACACACACCCTACATAGTAGAAACGTTTCACCGAGCTAATCTGGATCATAAATCAAATGTTTGTAGAACTTATGGGACTTAACTACGGGGTCATCAGTCCCTAAGCTTACAAACTACTTATGAACTAGCTAAGACTAAGGACGCCACAAGTATCCATGCCCGATGGGGGATTCGAACCCCCGACCGTAGTGGCCGTGCAGACCGTGACTGAAGCGCCTCAGTCTCCTCGGCCACCGCGGCCGGCAATCTGGATCATACCCCCATTGCCTTTTCTACTCTCTCTCTCTCTCTCTCTCTCTCTCTCTCTCTCAGCAAGAGACAGTTTGACATCCATCAATGATAGCGTGACAGTACGCATTTGAATGCACCGACAGCAACGGTATTACCCAGAACACACTGAACTTACTCCGCATAGCAATGACCTTATAATCTAATAAACAGTGTAAGTTACTTATAACAAACTTGATAACATCTTGGCTCACAACTAGACGATCTGATACGTGGGTCATCGATTTCAATCGAATTTGGGATGGACGTTCTATGGAAATGAAATGAGCGTATGGCTTTCTTGGCCGGTAGATTCCGTGCGGGATTATTCGGCCGCCTTAGTGTAAGTCTTTCTATTTGACGCCGCGTGGGCGACTTACGTGCCAATGATGATGAGATGATGATGATTAGGACAAAACACAACACCCAGTCCCCTGCCGGGAATCAAACCGGGCCTCCTGCGTGGTAGTCAGCGACGCTGGCACTGAGCTACGGAGGCGGATGGACGTTCTATATTGAATATAAAGACACGAGTATATGCTTTTTGCTAGACAAGAGGTTTTGAAAAAATCAAGGTCAAAGTAGATGACGCAAATCGCGTTTTTATTGCTATTATCGAAAGATCGTCTAAATATGAGTATTGTTTACTAATATATACGAGGTCAAAAGTTACTGACGTTCCACTAATTTACGTTTTTGTGTTTTCATGCTGTAACCTGGGTACTCGTAAACTTGATAGACATTCCGAACGCCGTCGCTGGTCGAGCCATCCAGGGCTTGGACTGTCAAACGGTGGATCCAGGTTCAAACCTCCATCATGGCAATCTTTTAAAGATTTTTTCCGATGTATTTGATAATATTCTTATTTATAATACATTTTCTCACCTTATTTTGAAGTTATAAGTTTACAGCTGTTTTATTTGTGATACACAGAGCAAATACAATAAAAATAAGAAATAAAATAACTTCTAAAGAACATTAGCACCTAATTCCCATTTATGGCCCTCCATTCGTCAGCGTTCTCACAACCAGTAGGGTGAAACAAAACGCAAATATGTCTCACACCATGCACAACACACGAGGGACATTCACATGTTGTCAGATATATCGTTCTTGGAAAACATACTTGATTTATATTGCTGAAGACAGGTCTATCAAATATCAATTTCGTTGCATACCAATGGTATAAAAGCGTATCTTGAAAGACGCGCGGACAACAGATTGTGAACCAAGGCATTAATTTTAATAGCACTGCCTTATCATGCATTTCTCTGCTCTCGTGTAATGTGGCATGATTTTGAAGTCGTGCGATCAAATTCTTGATCCGTCGTAACACGTAAACGTCACGAGGTTGACAAAGGTGTTTTTGTCGCGTGATCAAAATCTGGAAAGCTGCCCTCCGAACTGTATCAGTTATATTTGGATCTTGTCCTAAAATCTTATGAGAAGAAAAATTTTGCTTGATACTCGATTCATGAACTGGTCAAACCGACATGACACACTACTACAGGACTTTCGTCGATGATGATGCTCAACAGTCCTGCACTGTTAAAGTGATACCAACGAAATGGACCTTTCTAGTTCAGAAAGGTAACTCCATTACACGCTCTAAAAAAGCAGTGAAGAGACATTTCACTCACAGTAATATATTATTTCGAATACGATGTACTGTGTACTTAAGAAGTAGCTCAATAAAACCGAACCTACTTGAACAAGTCACTTGCCGAAGCTGAATGACTGAATCAAGTATACTTTTTAATAGGTGGCAATGAACCAAAACTGAAACCTATGGTTTTGTGTGGTTTAAATATCGTTAGATTTGTATTCTTTGTTTCTGAAAGAGAAACGCAAATTCCCACTCTTGAAACAAATTATAAAAGAAATGAGATTCGGCTAGTAATAGCCCGCCGTGAACAAAATCAGTAGTGACGGGGGAAAGATCAATTTGAGAATGGTGGAATTGGAAGTTGGCCTTATCGGTACGTATTCTACTTCAAGTAAGTCGATTTAGAGAGACCATCATGAATGTCCACTGGACTGTCTGGAGGGAACTTTATTCCCTTCTTTCGAAGCCAAGTGCAACGCGACACTGCGATACCAGGGTCTGTATAGAAACCAAGAAATTGCAAAGTAATTGTATAATGGGATTTAATTTATAAAAAATAATGTTCGCCAAGGATCAAAAGAAGATTTTAAAAACAAATCACCAAAAATTTAATCGAATTTCAACAGTTGTAGCATACGGGAAAATATTGTCTTTCGTAATGTCAGTTGTATGTTAACTACAGTTCAACGAACGGACTTCACCATGGATAGCTAACCAAACCATTGCACGTGATTACAGCTGACCAATTTCATCGTATCAGCAAAACCGTCGAAAAATTGAAAGGATGGAGATCACAGATGCGACAAAAAGTATAGCATTAGTAATTTGCTTGCAAGTTGCCATAGACCAGAGGTAAATAGTTTCTACAAGTGTAAAAACACGATCATTCCAAGAACGAATTATTTACAGAACAAAATTTTCTCTTCGTCATTCCTAAGGTCACGTAAAAATAACTGCTTTAACTACGTCAATTGAAACGGTACCCTTATAACTTGTTTCTTATGAATCAAATATTGGGGGGGGGGGGGGGGGGGAGTGATCACTGTATCGCGCTGGCAGTATTTCACAGAGGACGTAATTTTGTGTCGTTCTGTGTAGCTATGCTTGAAACTATTGAAGCTAGACATAGGAACTTACCGTAATGAAGGAACATGATTCTAGCGATCAAGGCCGGTTGCTATTGCCTACGGTTTGAGCTGATCTAGAATGCCGGCTGTCGGCACGGTTTCCGTAACCAGGCTGGTGCGTGGCCCGCTTCTGGCAGACCGCGGGCTGCAGGATGCTTACGTTTCGCAACCCGCAGTTAAATAAACGTCAGCTCGCTGGCGCACCGCCCACGTCGACGCTTTCGTCACCGCCTCGGTAATAAATAACGCACTAGTTCGCTTCCTCGTTTAATGACCGCGACAAAGCGATTTCTATTAAACACTGCGTTTGGAATGTTTCAAACCTGAGAGAAAACCATGCCGCGAAGTAGACCAAATTTTCCGAACACTTAAATGTGCGCACTGGAACAATATAATCGGCCATAATACTTAACAAACCGAGCAGTTGATCGCATACTTTTCAGCTGCTAACGGCAATCATCACTCACAGAATTTACAGCCTACTCGCAACAATTTGGTAAATCATGCTGAACAACTTGAAATATTGTACCACAAAACGTATATAGGTACGCTGTCTTAGCTGTTTTAAGTGTGTGTGTGTGTGTGTGTGTGTGTGTGTGTGTGTGTGTGTGTGTGTGTGTGTGCGGTCTTTCTGGCAAGCTCGTTATCTGACTGTATACCTACGACTATAAACAAATTTAAATAGCGTTTGCAATTTTCCAAATAATTTAAGCCACAAAAATAATCAAAACAACACAAATGTAATTGCTGTGGACTCAAACGTACAACGAAAGTTCAGTTTTCTGTTCATAGATTTAAACATAATAATAATAATAATAATAATAATAATAATAATAATAATAATAATAATAATAATAATAACAATAATAAAATGCTTTGGTATTGCCTTTAGCTGACATATTTTATATACTGTACAACTATAAAAATATGGGCCTTAGGCCATTTTCAACAATTTCATAGATGCATATAATCTTATATGCTAGGGCATCCACAGCTAAACAAGTTATACAGATTATAAGTCAGGTTCTCCGCTTCAGCTGTTTTATAGTGGTCCTTTTAGGACTTCAAAATCGGTTTCTTGTCTTACGAGACATCACGTTATTGGAATACCTAAAATTATTACGAAATTGGTGAGGACTAATGCTTCATTTCCTCATGCTACGTTATACGTCTTGATTCCAGGGATATTTTGCGACAAATATTACACATCCAGTAGGATTGAATTAGTTGGTTTGACCACATCCACTGCCCAAACCTAGATGACTGACTATGTGTTGTTGTGGTCTTCAGTCCGGAGACTGGTTTGATGCAGCTCTCCACAATACCCTATCCTGAGCAAGCCTCATCATCTCCACATAAGAACGGCAACGTACATCTGTCTGAATCTGCTTACTGTATCCATCTCTTGGTCTTCCTCTGCGGTTTTTACCCCACACACTTCCCTCCAACGCTAAATTCACAATTCCTTGATGTCTAAGAATGTGTCCTACCAATCTATCCCTTCTTTTAGTCAAGGTATGCCAGAAATTTCTTTTCTCCCCAATTCTATTCAGTACCTCCTCATTAGATACGCGATCCACCCACCTAATCTTCAGCATTCTTCTGTAGCACCATATTTCAAAAGCCTCAATCCTCTTTTTGTCCGCACTGTTTATCGTCCATGTTTCACTCCCATACAAGGCAACACTCCATACAAATGCCTTCAGAAAGGACTTCCTTAGGCTTAAATCAATATTCGATGTTAACAAATTTCTCTTTTTCAAAGACGCTTTTCTACCCGTCGCCATTCTGCATTTCATATCCTCTGTACTGCGACCATCATTTGTTATTTTACCGCCCAAGTAACAAAACTCATCTACCTCCTTTATAGCTTCGTTACCTAATCTAATTCCTTCAGCATCGCCTGATTTTCTTACGTTGCACTCCATTATCCTAGTTTTGACTGACTATTACAAGGCCATATGTGAGTCAACATTTGTTTTAGCTTTTTTTTTAAATATTTGTATCCCTTTGCGGTCCCTTTTCACATCTAACGTTTTTGATTTTAGGGACCTTTATTTTAATATGATATCCCAACATTTTACCATGGACAATGCTCGCCGCGGTGGAGTAGCCGAGCGGTGTAAAACGCCTCGCTGCGGAGCGCGCGGTTGTTCGCCGTCGGAGGTTCGAGTCCTCCCTGGGGCATAGGTATGTGTGTTGTCCTTAGGTTAGTTTACATTACTTTAAGTAGTTTGTAAGGTACGGCCTGATGACCACACAGTTTGGTCCGATAGATTTACAAACATTTGAACATTTTTTTCGATTCATCGTATACAATGAATCAGCATCCGAATTTCTTCTTCAATCTTCAATCAGTTAAAAGAACCTGTTGCTGTTTCTGCCTCTTAGCGTTATAGACCTATTTAATAACTATCGTTTCTAGGATACCACGGATGTTAGTGTTGGCCTCAAAATGTTCAAATGTTTGTAAAGCTTATGGGACTTAACTACGGGGCCATCAGTCCCTAAACTTACAAACTACTTATGAACTACTTACGAACTAGGACGGCACAAATATCCATGCCCGAGGGGGGATTCGAACCCCCGACCGTAGTGGCCGTGCTGACCGTGACTGGAGCGCCTCAGTCACCTCGGCCACCGCGGCCGGCAGTGTTGGCCTCGCTTGTTTATAAAGAATCCGTGTTAAAAGTTGTGAAAACGTGATTTCAGGTGTTCAGGTAGACAGCTGTTCAATAATAGGTCGTCAAAGCATTTTGATAATGTGTTCACCCATTGCAACATATTCCAGGGGTACGTATTTCGTTTCGGTTTATATGATATAGACTTGTAACGAAATTACCACCTTTATTAGATAGATGTAAAAGATTGGCGTAAGCACTTGTAAATAGCTTCAGTACTACAAAGAACATAATTATTATTTTTTTTCTTTTTTTCTTCAATTTTTAAAATATTTGTATCAGCACGGTTAAATGGCTGGAACGGGCCACAGTCCTAAAACGTCTAGAATATCGACATGGAGAATTCTTAGAGGGAACAAAGCAATAATTTTGTTGTACTGTGCCCCTATTCGGAATCCTAACTACAACAAAAAGAGAGAGATTCAAATCAGGACAACTCGTCAACGGCTTGTTTATATCGCTCAATATCTTGAATAGCGCGTACGTTCCAAAGGGAGTCCTATATATCACGAACAGCCGATGACGAAGAAAAAGTCACACTCGTTCTATCCGCGAATCCAACATTAAACTATCGTAGAAAATGTCGGCGTAGAAGGTATGTATGTAAACACAACGGTCATGTTCGAAATTTATTAGCCTTTAGCGACTGCATCAATTCAACCGTAAATGAAGCACCACGCAATGGTATCACTATTACTTAATTGCAAGAAGGCTTTTGACACCGTACCTCACAAACGGCTTTTAATCAAATTGCGTGGTTGTGGTGTATCGCCCCAAATTTGCGATTGGATAGGGGATTTCCTGTCAGAGGACACAGTTCGTAGTAATCGATTGTAAGGCATCGACTAAAACAGAGATGATATCGGACGTTCCACAGGGTAGTGTTATTCGTGTTATGCTGTTCCTTATTTACATAAACGATTCAGGGGGAAATCTAAGCAGCTCCCTTAGGTTGTTTGCAGATGACGCCGTCATTTACCGTCTGGTAAAATCATCTGAAGATCAAAACCAACTGCAGAACGATCTGAATAAGATATCAGTATGGTGTAGAAATTGGCAATTTACTCTAAATAATGAGAAGTGTGAAGTCGTCCACATGATTACGAAAAGAAATCCGTTAAACTTTGTTTACAAGATAAACCAATCAAAAGTGAAGGCCGTAAACTCCACAAAATACTTAGGAATTACTATTACTTCCGACTTTAACTGGAAAGAACACGTAGATAATGTCGTGGGAAAGGCGAACCAGAGACTGCGTTTTATTGGCAGAAACCTTAAAAGATGCAACAGAACTACTAAAGAGATTGCATACACTACGCTTGTCCGCAGGGGAAACAGGGTTACGGAAATGATACAGGATCTGGGATAGGAATCATTACAACAACGGCGCTTATTGCTGCGGCGTGGGCTACTTACGAAACTGCAGTCGTCAACATTCTCCTCCGAATGCAAAAATATATTGTTGACTCCCACTTACATAGGTAGAAATGACCATCAGAATAAAATACGGGAAATCAGAGCTCGAACGGGCAGGTGTTCTTCCCGCGTGCTATTCGAGAATGGAATGGGGGATAAATAGTATAATGGTAGTTCGATGAACCCTCTGCCAGGCACTTAAATGTGATTTGCAGAGTATCCCATGTAGATATAGATCTGAACAGTTCGCTCAACGAATCCAGAAACCACAGGGAACAGGACTCCTTGGAAAGAACTTCGTCTCTGGCACATTTATTAGCGGACCGCCAGGATTCGTTACCAGATGCGACGGCGTGTGGCACTGCGAATCAGGAAAGTAAGCGGTGTGAAGTGGAACGAGCGCGCGACGCGTATATTCATTAGGCAGCTGGTGCTCCACCCGCAGCGTGTCAATTCGAGCGCCCGCACGGCGGGCAGGCACGTATCCGGGCTGGCGGCGGGCCAACTGGGCACGTTCGTCCCAACACCCAGCGCCCGGCGACACCTCAAGGCCGTTGCACTCCCTGCTCTCCAGTTAATACAATTACGGGACACCCGCGTTGTAGCGCGTGTTATTCTGAGAACTGAATGAAATAACGCGCTAGTTTCTATTAATGTCGGTAGTTTCACATTCGCAAACAACCGCATGCTTCTTACCGACAAGTGACTAAAAACCTACTGTTTATCAGTCGGTTTCTCCTTGACATCAATCTGCCTCATTCCTTGAAACAGATTTTCATCCTCACATTCCTTGCTCAAAATAAATACTGATGTAAAACAGGAAATACTTCCATAAACATGAAATAGTAATTCTGTGCAATCAAAAAGTCTTACAAGAATTTGGAATTGATGATGATCTTGTGGCATTTATGACCGTTAGACCCCAACGGGGATCGTGTTCGGCCTGCCTGGTGCAAGTTTTTTTATCTGACGCCACTTCGGCGACTTGCGTGTCAATGATAATGGAATGATGAGGACAACACAACACCCAGTCCCCGAGTGGAGAAAATATCCAACCCGATGGGGAATCGAGTCCGGGCCCCCTACGTGGCAACCAAGCACGCTGTCCACTGGACTACGGAGGCGGACAATTTGGAATTGCTGACAACAAATACTTCATATGAAAATTTAAGACGTTTAAAACCAGAACTCTCTTTTCTGTGAGGTATATGCTACTAAAGAAGCAAAAAAGCAAAATGCTTCAAAAAAGCAAACTGTGCACCTAACCTGGACTGAACGTATTCCTGCCATGTGAAGCCGATGCTTTTCGGATAGACAAAATACCCGTCATGTAGCAAGCCACAGTCTACTAGCGCATTTCTGCTGCTCTCCGAAATGCGCAAGGAGTTAATTACAATCCGGGTATGCAGCCACAACACACAGACATCTCGATACGATATTAATGCGATCAATCTGCTGAAGTACTTTGACTAGATTACTGTAAGGACCTGGCTGCAGAGGCACCAAGAATATGATAAATTTATACCACGTAAATTTTTTTGTAATTTTGTCGATAAAGAATTGTATTTAGACTGGTCTTCTTACAAAGAAATTACTTTTCCGCACATTTCACTCTTATACACCGTTACATATCATCAAAGCATCAAAAGTAACTTTAATTGTACTCTTGAAGAAATTGGCCAACACAATGTACTAATTGACACATACTGAAACTGCCGAGAAAGCTTCCAGAAATACAACACTTAATACCACTTGTACGTAACTTTCAGAGTATATGAGAAAAGAAATGGTTTCATTTGGAGGTACTGCAGTATTTATCACTAATCACGTAGAAGCAGGCTGGGGAATTTGCCTGTATTTAGGGAACTTAAGATAAACCTAATTCAGATCGAACTTACTAGGATTCGAATTCTGGTACGAAGCCAATATCATTAACATCGTGTATTTCGAAAAGGGAGATTGAGAGATGAGTTCATCAGAAAGCTTTTGCATTATGAAAGCTGTAAGAATTGCCTACAGAAATTAAAAAATTTCGAAGTAGTTCGAAAAGCTGCCGAAGACAGATGACGTTGTAAGACGATTATGGCGTCCCTGCAAAACTACGCCACAGCTCCTAGCGATCATTTCAATCACTGCACCGTGAAAGGTGGTTAGCGTACCGAAGGAGGAGATTGGAGTCAAGTATTCCATCGAAAAAAAAAAATTCTGGTACTGGAATACCTCAGGTTACAACACAGTCCTGAGATAATACGGTGCCATTCGTCTTAATCTCCATTTAATAAGAGCTTGTCTTTCTGTACAAAAATGATACGACCACGGAATACTAATAACCAACTTTAAATTTTCCAAAAAAAAAAAAAAAAAAAAAAAAAAAAAAAAAAAAAAAAAAAAAAAAAAAAAAAAAAAAAAAAAAAGTTTGTAAAGCTTATGGGACTTAACTACGGGGTCATCAGTCCCTAAACTTACAAACTACTTATGAACTACTTACGAACTAGGACGGCACAAATATCCATGCCCGAGGGGGGATTCGAACCCCCGACCGTAGTGGCCGTGCAGACCGTGAATGAAGCGCCTCAGTCTCCTCGGCCACGGCGGCCGGCTTAAATTTTTCGAGTATCATGAATGATAAGATCGAACAGAGTTATTGGTACTAACAAAGAGGTCGGTAACATCACTCGTGATCACGGTTTCACATAAATCATACAAAGCTCATCTAATGTACGCTGATTTCTGTGATATAATACGACTTGTACGAGAGGATCCAGTAGCGTGAGCTTAGTGCGTAGTATTATTACGTATTTAGTTAGCACCATTGTCCATGTCTTGTTTGCCGGCCGCGCTGACCGAGGGGACTGCGGTTCACCAGTCACGGTCTGCACGGCCACTACGGTCGGGGGTTCGAATCCCCCCTCGGGCATGGTTATTTGTGCCGTCTTTAGTATTAGCTAGTTCATTAGTAGTTTGTAAGTTTAGGGAATGATGACGCCGTAGTTAAGTCTCATAAGCTATACAAACATTTGAACATTTTTGAACATGTCTTGTTTGGTTATCATTACGTGTGAAATCCTAAATAAAAACGGGCAGACGTATGTTTCGGCAACAAAACAAAAAGTTTAGCAACGGGGAACGCTTAGGACGATGCCTTGAGCGCTGTGACTGGATAAAAGCAGCTCCACCAGCACGTGATCTGTCAAATAGCCAAGTAATTTTAATGGGACGCAGTGTGGTTAGTTTAACGGGTGGTCGAATGTGTTTTGCTGACGCCAACCCATAACCCGGCCCCCTTTATCCCCGGGAAAAGTAATGTGTGTTCAAAACTGCTTATGTTTTGTGTTATCCTTGTGAAAGAGTGTGGACGTTTTCTTATATGGTTACGAATCCTTTAAATCGGGTGGGACTTGGTTACCATATTATTCACCTACTAGGAAGTGGGAACACGTCGAAAAACCGTATCCAAAGTTGCCAGCAGACCGGTCCTTGTCATTAATCCATCAGGCCCATTCTAACCCGTCCCGCAATCAGGCGCATTAACACTCTCCACTATTCGGGTGGACTTGGCATAGTGGGTAGATGATCGACTGCATGAAAAGCGGAGTATGGATTAGATGCAACTTTTTAGCTATCAAGAAGTTCTGAAGTGTCATGAGGAACTACTCCTATTGCCCTTGATTTGAACTTCATCTCGTCAATCCTGACGTCGACTAAGACCCTGAAAGAATCTTTCCATCATGAGGAAAGCAAATCCGTGGCGATATGTCTTGTGAGATACTACGGCGTTTGTGAGGCTTACCGATGCACGTAGCTCGTCCACATGCAAAGCTACCTAAGAACATACACACGTGGAACTTGCAATTTGTTCATACTGAAAGCTACTCGTATCAAATCAATTAATGGACATTGTCCAGTCCCGTAGCATTACGGACTCCCTTTAAAGGTTAAGTGATGGTATTTTCTAAAAGATTTCACATTACATGTGAGAGGAGCTAACAAGCACAGAATGCAATGACGCACTTAGAACCAATGTTAAATTTTATTTAATCCAAAATTTTGTATTTTTATTCCCGTTTTACCGCAATAGGATCTTGTGGTGAGTTATTGGTTATTACTAAAATATTGTTTTTCATACTTTTACGCTTGTACGAACACTAAGGACGTGTGACAACAGCAACAACAGCCGAAATAAATTATGCTTCAGTTCAACAAATCACACAAAAAACTATTTTAAAAGAAACATCCTGTGTGTCATTCACATATCTTTGCGGTATTTCCAGTAAGCACCTGTTCTTTTGTAGTTTTCTAGATCAGTAGATTACAAGAACAACCAAATGTCGTTCCTTCCATATCAGCGAAAGCCATTAGCTGACAGACACAACAAAATACGCTGTAAAGGGCACTTATCCTCAACGTTGCTAAGACAGACTCTCAGTGCAGCAGCAAGAATATTTTATAACAGAACAAGACCTAGCTACATGTTTCGTGGCAGCCGTCTGCGGCTGCTGCTGCTGCTGCTGCTGCTGCTGCACGGCAGCCACGTAAGCCGACTCCTGTGTGCAACGGTGCAGACAGGATCGACCCGTATCACCTCCACCGCAGCGCTAGCTCATTTTACCGTAGAGAAGGAAACAAGGGAGGTGACGTTAGTACATCGATGGTAGGCACCCTTTTCATTCTGTTTTTGTTCTGGTGAAAAACACAATCTAGTTTAACCTTCGCCTTTCTTCTCCCGATGCAGTCTTAAGATGACACGGTTATGCGCAAAAAACGTAATTGAATCACCAGTGGTCTTCTAGAAAACTACAAAAGAACAGGTGTTCACTGGAAATACCGCAAAGATATGCGAATGACACACAGGATGTTTGGAAACTCAAGTTACAAACTTCGATAACTTATAGAAGGAAGGGAGCACGTAATACTTTGATAAAGAAGCCATGTTTAGAGTTGTCATCCCCCCATACAATGAGCACCTCTTAATCTATGTCATTGTGAAACAAATATCTTCTCCAAAAAGCAACTATGCTTTCCAGATTTTCGGAAGACGCACGACAGACCGCAATAAGAAAAACAGAAGTCAATAAAACTAGAATGTAAAATACATACCAGGTCAGTACAAGAGACGTGTTTATGACTCGTAAAATATGCACTTTGAAGCCCATGCTTACAAGACATTTTGCTGTCGTTTGTAGTCCGTACTATGTCCTTACAAAACATGGAAAACAAATCGCTTGCAATAGAATGGATTTGTTTCACAGTGTCAAAGCTAGAGAAGAGCTCACAGCGTCACTTTGAGACATGGGTTTCTGGCCAAAGTATTATGTATTCACTCCCATCTATAGTTCCTCGATGTCTGTAACGAGAATTTTCGAACACCCTCTATATATGTTGAGTAAGACGGGGGCGGGAGAGGGGAATGAGATAATCATTGAAATATGCAAGAAAACTGGGTGTCGCTTTCTGTCTTCTGTCATTAACAACTCTTCTCATGCACTTCACGAAACAACATTATTTGTGCACGAAGCGAACGAGAGAGGGGGGGGGGGAGGGGGATAAAAATCACACTTTACGTGCTAGATGTTTTTAGATCTGTAGCTGAACAAAAACTGTAAATACTGTCTATGGTGAAATGAATACGCATTTCTAGCTGCCCCTCAAGACGCATTTAAATTTGCTTTCCCGATTAAAATTACTTGCTAGTTCACAGTTCACGTTCTGGCACTGCTTTTCTCCAATCAGAGTGCTCCAAGTCACGCCCGAACCGTTCCTCGTTGCCAAAGTGCCGCCACCACCAGAGCTGGGCACCGTTAATCAAAAAGTTAACTTCGTTAATCATCAATACGTTACTAAAAAAAATTTAACTTCGTTAAACGTTAGAGCATTAACTCGTAACGATTTTGTGCAGCCAGAAAAATCGCCTAGAATCTCGAATTAATATGTTTATGTTATTATACTTGCTTAATTCCCGCTGCTTCGCACGCTTAGACTGGATGGTCTGCATTGGTTGTTTCTACTTCCGAAAATAAATTTTCATAGAATTAGCTTTAAAAATGCTTTCCTAATCAAGTATTTTGATACAACTTGCCACCCCTCACCGAAGCTTACAATTCACAGTAGTTACTGGTGTGTACTGTTACTTGATAGTAACTTGAAACGTGGCTGTGTAGCGATGTGGGACAGTCAGCTACCTGAGCTGAAGCTCGTGGGTTCGAACCCCGTCGTATGCGATTAATTTAATTTAAAAATCAAATTTCTTTGTTGTTTTTATTAACTGACTTGTTTATGCTTTAATACTTTTTTATGCCTATTTCATAACTGCTGATTGGTTTGTAGTACGGCAGCTCGTATAGCCACTAGCCATTGTGAGAATATTTTCAAGTAGGCTAACCAGTGATAGCAACAAATTACAGTTTGGTTTTAGCCCTGCATCAGCATTTTTTCTGTTTGACTTTGCTCATAGATATATGCTCTATTCATCGTGAACGAAGAAATCATGATTTTAGTTCAAATGTTCAAATGTTTGTAAATGTATCGGACTCAACTACGTGGTCATTAGTCCGTAGCTTACAAACTACTTGAAGGTAAACTAACCTACGGACAATACAAACACCCATACCCGAGGGGGGACTCGAACCCCCGACGGCGATAGGCCGTGCGCACCGTAGCGCGGCGCTCCAGTACGCACGGCTAATCCGCCGCGGCACGATTTTAATTCTGTTGTAGATTGTTGAACGCCGTTTTGCAGTATACATAGTACATTAAGTGAGGTTAGGTTACAACATTGGATAACACTAACAACGCTGGCCACGGTGGCCGAGCGGTCTGTGGCGCGCCAGTCACGGTCTGCACGGCCACTACGGTCGGGGTTTCGAATCCCCCTGGGGCATGGATATTTCTGCCGTCCTTAGCATTAGCTAGTTCACAAGTAGTTTGTAAGTTTAGGGACTGATGACCCCGCATTTAAGTCCCATAAGCTCTACAAACATTTGAACACAGAGAACTTTAAAGCAAGTTTTCTGCTGCAGTTCAGTCATTAGTCAGCTAAAAATAGCTGTCAATTAGAGCTGTGAGAATAACGAAACGATACGTATCCTTATGTGCCCGTTACTATAAGAAACAGTACCCATTACAAACGTATCGGTGCTCGTTACTCTCGTTCCAAGTGCCACCCAGAAATGCGGCCGCTATACTGACTTTGAAACCGAAAAAAATTAACTGGTACTGTTAATATTACCTTAACATTTAAATTTGCGACGTATATACTGTATGCCTGCTTTTTGAGGCAATTATACTACTGAGTATACTCCATTTCCCTCGTGATTAAAATTGCCATACAAATTGATCAAAATTAGTGAGACCCACCCAACAACCTCCTTTTCCAATCTCCTTTTTAAGTACTGTTCCCCCACTTTACTCAGAGGCTTGGAATGTCAGAATCAATCGGAACATTACGTGAGAAATGTCAGTGTGACCCCTCATGGTAGCAGCACTACATTTGCGAGGAGCGAGACTGTTCTACTTTATTATGTGATATTAACAATTAAGATAACACCGTAATGAATGAAAATGTGTGAATTATAGCTTTTGAGTAAATTTTACAAAACCTTTTTAAAGTGGACCAGATCAAAATCAATTAACCATTAAACTGAAGCCTTTACTGGAAAAAAATACAATAAGACGTATGTTGGCGTTAAAAGCGGACGTCAGATCATCGAGGATTAACCTGCATAAACCGGCCAAGAAGTATTATCTAAAATGTTTAAAAACATAACTGAAATATCTAAAATAGTGGATCTACGCAATATGCACTTACAAGTTCGTCACGGATGACTATAAAAATTACTTATATGATAATTAATCGTATCGAAACGGTATAGGCGAAGTAACGAAATGTATTCATGAGTAACAATTCATGTATTTCGTATCAGTTAAACTATTCGTTACTCAATACCAATACATACGGTTTGCTACAGGATTACTGTCAACAGAACTTTCGCATTGACACTTGGCGGACTATTACAACACTGCACCACGTTATAATATTACCATTTTTGACATGAGCCGCAGAGAAACTGAATACGTAGTTGCATCGAACGTAAATATTACTAATGATTAACAGTCACAAGGTTGTCTTATCGCCGATGAATGATTGTTAATATTTTCAGTGATAATGGAAGATACGGTTCTCACAACATAGGCCACAGAAGTAGTTCTCTGACGGTGGAACACGCGCAACACATACTCTTACAACAAAAATAAAATTCCCCTGACATCACTGATAACTCTGCATCAACTGTATTGTTGCGGTATATCCACGAACGAAAGAAAAAACACAATTTTAAAAAATCGAGGAACACTGTCAGTGGAGCGCACGCTTCACCAGGCACAGCGGGCCAGTTCGTTCAGCAGCGCCGTATCTCCTGGGCAGGAATTACGGCCCACAATGCACCGCGGCCGGACGTCCGGCGCGGACTGCGCGCTCCTAATGGCGGCCGAGTTTAGCGCTAACACCCTTACAGCGCGGCGACCAATTAGCGCTCCCAGGGGCCACGTGACCTCGCTAATGGTCCCCACTAATTAGAGGCGCCTTTTCACTTTGCGCGCGGACGCTCGAGCCGCCGCGGTTTCCGGACCCTCCCTGGAGGCATCGCCTGCGCCGCAGACGCCTCTGCATACCCAGGCTCGCGGCTCGAGTTCGCTCGCGCCTTCGCCCCGCACGCTGCCGTTTGCGCAACAGGAGGCGCAAGTTTCTTCGGTATTTGCACAGGAGCAGCGCGGGAACACCTGGCCTTTGAGGTTAACCTCGCTCGCACGGGCAACACAAGATACAAGGTACTACGTAATTTGATTATTGGCCATTAATCATCGTACGCAATTTTGAGCTTTAATTCTCGTGTGAATGTATAAACACCTTGAGCGTCTGCAGCTGATGACAAACATTATCTCTCGTTAATGTGGAAGGGAAGGACAGAGGGTAGCAACACTCAATTTAGCGCACAGTCGTAAATATTGAGGCATATAAACCTTAAATTATGCCCAATGGGAGTTTGCCAAAGCAATCTTTATAGCTTCTGGAACTTTTTATTTAAGCAAAGTCTAACGTGTCTGTAAATCAGTGCCAATGTGACATCACAGCAGTGCACATCAGTCGCGATAACGATTAAAATGACTCCACCGTCTCTCATTCCTCATAATGATTAATTACAGGAAAGTTTTGCCACTAATCGTAATGAAATATTCTGATCGTCATTCCGTATGTATCCACCTAAGCGTTAACACACTCAGCACTATGCACCTACACCATACGGGTACCCATAGGTAGAGCGAGGGCCGCGGCAGACTAGCCGTGCACACAAAGGCGCCTTGCTGCGGTACGCGCGGCCGTTCGCAGTAGGATGTTCGAGTTCTCCCTCGGGCATGAGTATGTGTGTTATTTTTAGGGTAAGTTGAAGTAGTTTGTACGTTTAGGAACCGATGACCACTGCAGTTAGGTCACATAACTATACAAACATTTGTATATGGTAAGGGCGCAGCTCCCCCAGTCAATGAAATGTGTTTTCTCGCACGCTACACGACAGTCGGCTGTAGGGAAGCCGTGGTAACTCATATTTTATACACTAGACGCAGCTGTGAAAGTTTCCATTTTATCAGGCGGATTAACAGCTTATTTCCAACAACCACACTTGCCCATATAGCTTCGATTTTACGTAGCGTACATGATAACATCGTAATTATCAGAGAGAACAGCGATCGAGAAAGTGGAAGTTATGTAAGTTTTCTTTGGGGATAATGATTCTGAATCAAACATTCAAATGTTTGTACACCTAAAGGACAAAACTACTCTGGTCATGAATCCCTACACTCACACACTACTTTAACTTATCCTAAGAACATGCGTGCGTGTGTGAACAACCTAAAAATGGCAGAACATCAAATGTTTGTTATCTGAACAAATATTGTTAAGCTTATGGGACTTAACTGCCGGGTCATCAGTCCTTAAACTTACAAACTACTTATAAACTACCTTACACTAAAGACAGAACAAACATCCATGCCCGAGGGGGGATTCGAACCCCCGACGTGGAACGGCCCCGCGCATCGTAGCATAGCGGCTCATGCGCTCGGACACTCCGCCGCGGCTTATCTGAACAATATGTTTCCTCTTTTGTTTCTTTATAATCATCACTATAACATTTTTCCTCGATAGTCTCTCTCGTTCTTTATATCTGAGAATGCACTAGGCCTCTATGAAGTAACTAACGTCACTGGCGTAATAACACCACTGTGATAAAGGGTTTTACATTTAAAGAATTGTTTTCAACGCGTATTGGTACATGTTATGCAGGATGAATATACAATTCAATAGGAAAATGCGTATGTACAGAGACAGATGTTTGAACTGGTAAGTGCTTCACACGTTGTCATGCTATTGTCAGCCGCAGGTATTGAACTTCGGTACAATACCTTAATCCGTTACGTTATGCCCGTTTGACTTGAATACTGCTATACAAGTTTAACTATGCAGTAGAGTGGGTAAAAGATTTCCAATACAACTAATAGTAGCTTTCGCTGCAGTTTACTGTCATTCAAAACTCTACCTAAGTAAATTACAATAGTCAACCTTATAACTTTTTTCAGCAATCTAACCTACAAATACAAATCCTGAGCACGATCGTAATGCAATAGCTATCGCCTCCACACACCATGACAAACGTGCGACTCATGCGAAACAACTAATGAACAGGAGATTTTACTTGAATAATCTAGTTTGCCAATGCCTCTAAAACACCGACCAAGTCCGAAGGCGAATTTCGGTGTTGGCGACCACAGAAACCACACGGCAGTTACTACTGGCGAAAAACATGGATGGGAATCACTCTTTGAGAAGGGAGTAATAAGCTTTTAGCCAATGCTCGACTTTATTCCATTAGTACATTCAATTAGTAATAAACAAATATTTGGGGAAGAAATTGAAGTACATGGAAAAGATTTAAAACTTTGAGGTTTGCTCAATTACATGAAAATTCACAGGACTTCAGAGACCGGTTGTGCGGAAGAGGATTAAGATTATCAACAACAAATCCAAAACACGAGCAACAGAATGGCGAGGAACGTAGATTAAGAAATTGGACAGTAAACTAAGGAGATGAGTTTTGCTATTTGAGCAGGAAAGTAACTTATAATAGGCGGAGTAGAGAGGATACAAAAAGCAGAATGGCTGCGGGAAGGAAACATTTCTGAAGAAGACATTTAACATCAGGTATAAATTAAAGTGTCGGAAACTCTCTTGGCCTGAAGTGTAGTCTTGGGCAGGAGTGAAATGTGGACGATAAGCAGTTCAGACAAGAGAATACAAAAGCTTCTGGTGCTACAGAAAAATTCTGAATATTAGATGGATTGATCGAACAACTAATGAGGTACTGAAAAGGACAGGAAAGCACAGAAATTTCTGAGAAACCTTGGAATCGATTAATACAGTCTGAAACATCAAGGAATAGTTAATTATCTATTAATGGAACGAAATTTAGTTGCAAAAACTGCACCCGGGAAGCCGTACAATTTTAATCTGCCAGGAAGTTTCATATCAGCGCACACTCCGCTGCAGAGTGAAAGTTTCATTCCAGTACTAAAGTTGTCTGATGAATCCTCTGCCAGGATAGGATGTTTAGGGCGCACAACAGCAAGGTCTTTGCGCCCTAAAAATTGTTATAAGACAAGTGTGAACGAAGTCAACAGTAGATAAAGAACAGTTAACAGAACGATGAATAGCACGGTCAACAAAGCAAACGCACAAACACATATTGCTAATCGGCAATGCAAGTCGGCCAACGAAAGTACACAATTTTAGAAGTACTTAAAACGCAATATCAGAGGATAGCGGTTCGCTGATCTCTAAAAGCTTAGGCCAGAGTCAATACAGTTCACAAAAGTAAAATGTTTTCGTCACACTCCCCTCATTGTCAGCTAAAACAGAGGGCAAGGCCCGACTAAAGATTATCCGCTGCCCTCTCAGCACGATATAAAATACACTCAGTTAACATTGGGCGTACAGTGATTTGCACGCCACAGGCACCACAAATCCGCGGATCCTCTCGACGGAATAAAAAGCTGTGGGTTAAATGGCAGTGTCCAATGCGGAGACGCGTCAGGATCATTTCAAACCGCCGGTCGGACAGTTGGTTTAACCAACCGCAGTTTAGAACCCTCTGCTACGTACTTCGGTGTGGTTTACAGAGTAACCACGTAAACGTAGCTAATGTAGATTCGCGAAAAATGCTAACAATCAGTTTATTAAAAAAATAGATAAATAAATAAACTAATAAAAGAAAAAACCCTTGACCTACGTTTCATTGCTTATAAAACAATCATCAGAACGACGGCGTTATATGATGTTGGGAAGCTTGTGTAACATGTTTTTAATTTTATAAATGGTAATTTACAGAAGGATCCAACTTTATAATTTGAGAAGTGTCGATACGGCTATACGCTTATTTTCGCTTCCCTTCATCATATGATGAGTCTCTTGAAGATGATGCTTTTTAAGCATGTAGCGTATGTCAAGGAGTTTTTACAAAGCATGTTACTGTTCTCAACATATTGCCTGTAGTACTTTCTATACGAAAGTTGACATTTTCGAGTGTATTGAAGGCAAACAAACATAATATACTGTTTATTATTATTATTATTATTATTTCCTGAGGTTTCTTTCCATACACTTGAAATACAAAACGTCGGAACTAGTATCGCAATAGTTATTTTGAATAGCTGCTGACCCAGACCTCATCGAAACTCTGAATTTTCTTATCGGGCCCACTGTTCGTAGCTCAACTGTCGCCGGCCGCGGTGGCCGAGGAGACTGAGGCGCTTCAGTCACGGTCTGCACGGCCACTACGGTCGGGGGTTCGAATCCCCCCACTGGCATGGATATTTGTGCCGTCCTAGTTCGTAAGTAGTTGATAAGTAGTTTGTAAGTTTAGGGACTGATGACCCCGTAGTTAAGTCCCATAAACTATACAAACATTTGAATATTTTGAGCTCAACTGTCAGGTGCTGATGTAAGCGGCATGCACCGTCTGAGACGGAAGAAATTATCTACGATAATTTCTTCCTCGCTCGCACTCTTCGCGGGAAATTGTGGAGGGGGAGGGACACAGAGATGGAAAGCGCAGGTCCGAGACAAAGCGCGCGGCGAGTCGCGGCCAATTTCGTTACGCAAGAAACAAATGAAAGCCGGCGCGGAGGCGCCATTAGCGAGGGGCCGGCGCGCAAACACTTTATTTCCAGCCGCGGCGAGGGCGCAGAATAAAACGGCTCTCGTTTCGCCCTCATTACAGCTCATTTCTGCAGCAAAGGGATGGATATTTCAGAGAAATTGGCCAAGGCAGTGGCACCGGCCGCTGGATTGGGGCCCATCCGCGGCAGGCGTGATTAGCAATTAACCGCCCGCCACGTCACCGAGGAGAATTAACCACTAACCTCGGACGGCGGCCTGTAACTCCATTTCCAAGCTACAGGTCTCGTGAGGAATTAACACGACAGAAATACACGGTCTTCAAGTCAAGTTCGCGGTGAGTTAACACCGACTACATTACACTTTTACTGTAATGGATTAGTTATCGATTCTCAAACAGTAGTAGGCTAATTTGTTTCCATCCTCCAATGGGGCGCAACAACCATGAATCACGACATCACTTTATTACCAGAAGTCAAGCACAATACAGTTACTTCTGCACATAGTCACCACGAAGATTACGGCATTTGTCATATTGATTCTGTGGTTGAATGTTTTTTCTCCATCACCAAAGAAAAAAACTTCAGTGTTAGGAACCGTCTCAAGTAATTTGACGGGGGTAGGTTGTAGTAACAAATTTTAACACTGTTCGTGTTTTAGCAATAATAGAAACGGAATTTTCGATGGTTATACCCTCTTCATAACCGGATGTCATCCGCGTAAGAAGCAGGCCTTCACAGCATTCTTAAGTTTTCATTGGTGCTGAAGTGCTATCCTTCCAAACCTTGTTTCATCAGCCGAAAATGATGAAAGCTACTACACGCTGGATTTGGGCTGTACGCCGAGTGGTTGAACACTTCCTAGTGAAACCGGTTACGCAACTGCCCTGTTATCACGGCATAATGCGGTTTCGTGTTGTCTCGGATCAAAACAACATGATTAGCGACCACACACTTTGCAGCGTACTTATCTCCTTCCCAACGGCGGCGAAGGCGTTATGGACTCACTTAAAATAAAAACAATGTGTAGTCTCAATATGTTATTTCAAACTGCTCCTGCCTTTGCTTTCTGTCGTCTTTACTGTTTGTTGGCTTGTTATTGTCGACTTACATTTTTAACTACAGTAGAAGTCCGATAGTCCGGCATCCAGTAGTCCGGATATCCCGATGGTCCGGCAACAAGATCTGAGGAGCCTTGTTTTCCCTCTGATGCAGCCGCTACTGCTGCAGTTACGCTATCGTCACCGACCGACTGTTCACATTATTCGATCCCCTGCTTGGCCGGTCACAACAACGTTCCTCCAGCGGTCGTCAATGACGCAGACGCCATTGTTGGGATTGGAAGCATTCTGAACTTCCTCAGCAGATTTCGGCTGTTACTGTACAGTACAGAGTATCCTTCCATCGTTTGGATTGCTAGCATTTTCTCGATTTATGAGTGGTGACTGTCATCATAATGATCTGTGTAAGTTTTTATAACATTTAAGCAGTAAATGTTCTCGATACCCAAACCTTCTTCAAGCTCTAAATCAGGAGTGAAGTGTAAGCACGCACTCTGACCGTCAACCAGAAACTGGAAATCATTAAAACCATGGAGAAAGGTGAGAACAGAAATATTTGGTAACTGAATTTAATACTGGTTCGTCAATCATTTATGACATAAAAGAAAGAACTAATAAAATTTGCTTCTCAATCGTAACAACTGAAAGACTGACTTCCAGATAAACTTAAAAAACGTAACTGGAACAATTAGATTACTGTACAAATGGTTCAGTGCGCTGTGTCACAGTTGATTTCGATGTATGACTTAGCGTATGCCAGCAGTACAAGGTACCGCCCCATAGTCCGGCATTTTCGATAATCCGGCACCAAGCCGGTCCCGACGGTCCGCAATTATCGGACTTTTACGTTTACCAATGTATGCCACTATGACTATTTATGTGGATGGCTGTATGGGAACTATTCTACGGCCAACTTTTTTCTTTCTTTTTTTAAAATTCTATAATACAGTCCACCCCTCCTTTTGTTTTGTACAGCTCTTCGCAGGTGATGTAATGTCTAGGAGTACATCTTTGCAGCGATAAAATGTGTGTGCATCCATTGTTGGATTGTTCTGTGGTTTGTAGAGCTTATGGGACTTAACTAGGGGGTCATCAGTCCCTAAACTTAAAAACTACTTATGAACTAGGTAACACTAAGGACGGCACAAATATCCATGCCCGAGGGGGAATTCGAACCCCCTACCGTAGTGGCCGTGCAGACTGACTGGCGTGCCGCAGACTGCTCGGCCACCGCGGTCGGCATTGTTCTGTGGATTCTGGATTGTCATAAAAAATCCAAGTTTCACCCCTTCTTACAATGGAACAAAAAAACTAATCCCCTTCATCAGCGTTAACATCAGACACGTGGCACCAACTACTTGATCAACTCTCTGAAGAAGATAATGAATACAAGGCGAAGCATTTAATTAAAATTTGAGCCACGGGAGGGATTCGAAACATCTGCTGCTTACTAGGATATAAAGGTTTTCAGGTTCGAATCTCCTTACATGTTGCTTTTTTTTTTTTTCTCTCCAGTATCATGAGATGTCCCTACTGCATCGGCCATAAAAGACAATAAGAATACTAGCATACCATAACACACCATTGCATTACTTAAGCATACTGTTAGTTTTCAGAGCTTCTAGGCTACTGCTGGGCAACCAAACTATTACTGAAAGATAAAATGTACCACAATACCTGTGAAAGAGTCTAAAAAGTAATATCTTTTCGACAAACTTTTTTTCCATGCCTTTTCGTTCTAGGCCATAGTAACTTTATCCGTTTTTTCCCGTTCTATTGTGTTTTCATAACGTGCCAAAACGATTTCTAGAAATAAATCTTTTGCGTTTGGGGAGAAATTTCTATATAGCTTTTTTTCCTCTTTACTTCCATCTTTGAGTCATGAAAGTTTCTATAACAAATATTGTGCATCGTCGATTAATATCTGCGGTCGAGGCGCAATAATTACGTCGATAGTCGATTTTAGCGGTGTTGCCAAGCATCGTCCGCGCTGACGTAGATCAACGTTGAACTAGCTTAGGCGTTCTAGGTGTAGCGTTCTACAATACAGCGGAGCCCTCAATAGCGTTTAATTTCTCAACTAACGTGAGATTTGATCTCCAGTAAGCAATGTTCATACAATCTGCCCGTACAGTTTTACATATACGTTACGCTGTGAATTACTTTGTAAATATGGATTAAACATGATTGTATAAACATAGTATGCATTGTGTTTAATCATGTTACGTATAACCTAGAAAAAATAAAAATACTCGAAGTTAAAATGTCATAAAAGAAAAAGACATATCCACCCACATAATATAGGTGGACAGCAAAGACGGTAGGAAAATTCTGTTATGTTGCCAGAGATAAAAGGAAACTGGTGAGCTATCTGTACAGAAACGGACAGCTTTATACGCATAAAGGAAACACTCAGGAGCAGATGAGTGAATAATGGGAACAGGTGTCATGGCCCTTTAATTGCCAATGGTAGCACTCACTGCAGTGTGGGATAAAATATGCTTACAGATCCGAGTAAGGGAGTTATAAATCCTCTGTTCCAGAAAGGTAGGATACAGAAGTCCATTGAGAAATAATCCTGCTGTCGCATATGGTGAAAATAACAGAGAAGACCAGAGAGCAGAGATTGAGAACGATCATAGAACCGTAGCTGGAAGATGAGCAGTATGACTTTAGAAGTAACACCTTTATAGTTGATCTAATTTTTAATATAGGCATGATGATCGAAAAATAATTTGGAAAACACAGCATAGCACCAGTATCTTGGGCTACCTAACTGCTCAAGGAAGGCAGATGCAAATGACAGATAGTACAGTCCTGTGACAAATATAGAGTGCCCTAATATAATTAATCCCGTGTTTTTGACAGCAGATTCGGCCCTTGGGTGAAATTACGAATAGAATGACATCGGTCGCTGGCTGATCGGCCCAGTACTTTACAAGAAGTATAAATTAATTGCCAATTTAATCGCATAAAGTGAATTTTCCCCGACAAGTAAGAACCTCCACAGGCTTGGCTGACACCTTTACTCGCTACTGGCGGAAGATTGATAATTTCATGAAGTACCATTTAATTAATACGTAATAGAGCAATATGGCGTAGTCTTGAAAGGCCGTTAGTTTAAATTCGCTTCATTTCACCAACGGCGGAGACACACGCTTTCGCGCCGTTTGGCTGAAGAACCGCTAGCCCAGGTGTCCTAACCGCCCAGGGCGCCGACCCTGCCCGCATGGGCCGGGGGAAGGACGCAGAAGGCTGCGGATCCCCAATTCTTCTCGGCGGAGCAATACAGTATCCTGGAATGACGGACATAAAATGACGGGAGACGCTCCCGACGCTCCAGTCGTGCGCAGTTCTACGCCAGTGCTAGTTGAGCCAGCAGTCGTCCGCTATTTATCGGTTATGTTTCCGCCGGGATGAGTAAACGCGTTCGCCAATCAACGGGCGTAAGTGTATGGAATGTTCGGAATGTTACCGATAGGACTGTAGTCGTTGCCCCTGCCTGGGCTGTTCCGTTAACTCTCAGATATACCTAATGTTTCTCAGCGCATTGTCTCTCTGCTAGGGGTTGGGCTATTTCAGTTTGAATAATTTTACTGAATTGACTTTCACAGTGACTTGGTCCTGCAGCGAGACTATTTATTTCTATATTTCATTACAGAAGTAATCGTCTTTAATGTGTAACAGGCTATCTCACATTCCTCTTGCTTAAAGGGACAATACAGACAATTATACAAGGTAAACCTGTTTGCTTACTTGGTCTGTAATTCCTCCAACTGCTGTCCTATTACAAATATCAATAGCACTGAAACCCTGCCAGAAGAGACGGAGTTCAATGCCAGCCACGGTCAGGCAGGAGCTGAAGTTCAAGTGAGGTATTGATCGCCACTTCTCCAGTGGGAGCAAGTAGCAAGCAGCGATTTCCATAGAACATTTCCACCAGACAACCAAGGGCTACAACAGGAACCTGTTAACTTCGTTCTTATATGTAACTCTGGCATATTCCAAGGGAGGTGTGGCAGTACCCGACGAAAAAATATTAAGGAAAATACAAGCGCTATACCCCAGGGCTGTACTAGGTGCGTACCAGTTGAGAGAGGACGATCTTCACAGTTTTAGACCAAGTATTACTTCAATTAACTCCAATTCACGAAGCATTCGAAACAACCGACTTCATTTCTGCAAGTGTTTTATACAAAATAACCAACGAAAATTCCTTTTTTATTGCGAACACAAAGTAACAATGTGGAAATTTCTTAGTACAATCTATCCCGACAAATTCCTTGAAACGGTTGCTAACATTACAGTATCTCCTTTGATGATGAAAAAACCAACCATGGACAACGCGACAAATACAAAATGTTTGCAGAATAAAACTGATGACAATACAATGTAACATCTAAAACAACGATGATCATAAATAACGTGGGTCGGCGCTGAGTAGCGTTAGAAACCATATAAGCTTTAGTGTTGCGTATGGAGGACGTTTCTTCGTAACGAAGGTGTCTACACTTTCCCTTACTAGCTCATAACCAAGTTGTGTACCTAAGTATAACGGAATAGGTACCAATGTGAGCTTTTGACTACCAGGCGCATGATATTCTTAATATTTATTATAATGTATGAAAGAGAATGTTGTGTTTCGTGCACATAATTAACTAATTATTCTTGCAGTGTTGCTAAAAGGGTCCACATAAATTTTCCGTACAAAAGAAATAAATTTTTTAGGATAACTGCTACTTCATACTTTTTTCCCTTTTATTTAGGGGTGTAGTATACACTATAATGCGTCGAACTGGACTGTAGAGCTTATTGGTGACTTCATAGGCTCAAAAATGAGAAGCACGAATGGAAAAAAAACTGATGCGTGATTCTTCATAACCGAACTCCACCGTTGTTTGCCGGAAAAAAAGCAGCCTCTCCGTTTGAGTTGAATAAATACATTCTTGCGTACGTTGGCACAAATTTTTTTTACATAATGGCTTAGTCGTGATGCATAGCAGCTATGCCTCCAAAATCTACTAACAGGTAATACATTTTCTCAAATGTTCAAATGTTTGTAAATCTTATGGGACTTAACTACGGGGTCATCAGTCCCTAAACTTACAAACTACTTATGAACTACTTACGAACTAGGACGGCACAAATATCCATGCCCGAGGGGGGATTCGAACCCCCGACCGTACAGCCGTGCAGACCGTGACTGAAGCGCCTCAGTCCCCTCGGCCACCGCGGCCGGCTACATTTTCTCCTTCTCAGAGTATTTCATCAGATATGAATAGAAACGTCTTGTTCTGGAAACTGGAACTCGGAATCGAAGTACATTCATTCTAACAGAATTGATTATTCTCTGATACTAATGTATCAAATGAAATTTAATATGGGCTACACCTGACAAATTTTACGAAGGACGTTCACGTTCTGATTTCCTAATGAAATAGTCCTGTTAATCATCTAATTACGATGGAAGATTCTTTCACACTTTCAATTTAAATTAAAAACGATAATAGTTCGCAATAAAAGGAGTCAGTTCGAATTGTATACCTATATTGTATATAGGGATTAAAGTTCACGAAGCACAACATTTTGTGTGCACTGATTGTCAGAAATAAAAGAAATGCAGTAGGTAAAAAGAGAAGAGTGGAAGTTGTAATATTAGTTTGGTGAGGCAGCCCGCAGCCACGCTCCGCCGTGGCTTGTCCTCGCGGCCCAGTTGCGCCCTAGTTGAGGGTGCTAACCGGCCGCGGCCGCTATGAGTGCACCTCGCCAAGGTAACCTGGCGCGCGTCTGGAAACCCGGCTGCCTTGCTAGCAGGTCGCCGCCACGCTCCGCTTTAGAATTCAGTGCGTCGCCCCCACCACCCTGTTTTAACTTTCAACGCACTGTAACGGCCGTGGGGCCAGGTAGTTTTCTTAACTGAGTCCCCTGGACTCGGCAACGTGCCCAGATTTCAACTGCTGCTCCCTTCGCAAACGCAAACTCTGTGTGCGAGTGACAACACCCGACGCCCATTAGCATAACAATTGTCTGAAATTAAATGACAGGTACTACACAAGTCTAGTGTGTTAGTCCAGGAGAAAAGACAGTTTAAACCGTAGGACTGGTAAATATTAAAACAAGAAATCATGGCACAAGCTATACGTTTCCTGTGCGGTGCGTACGCAAAATGTCCAACACGACTGAGATGCGTAAACAGGAATTTATTATTCTGACCTTGGGCTCTTCACGAATTATTTTTGGTAACTCGACGGGGATCACAAATTGTCACCTAATGCAAGCGTGAACGGATATCGGCTCAAAAAATATTCCAAATGTTGACTTTAATCAAGCCCTAATCACCACGCAGAACAGTTATGCCAAACGACCGAGATCTGAAAGTAACCCATCACAAACTGAGAGGCGGTTATTCTTGTCTAGGGATGGGGTGGGCCACTGCGCCCGCGGGCACTGCCACCAACGAGTCCTTTCTTCCCCTGAATGCTAATATTGAAATTACATAATCAATTACTCCTTCGCAATTTGCGAAGTCTGCCGACATTTACTGCATTTTTTTTATTACTTGGTGACAAATGAAAATCTTTGCTGGACTGGGACTCGAACCAGGGTCTCCCGCTATTCGCGAACGGTCGCCTTAACCACACGGCCACCCGAACACGCTCAACGGCCAGACCCTAACTTCCATAATTGTCACACTTCCCTACATCCCCTAGTACTCGCTAATACTGCTTGGTTGCTGGTGCGAGCATGCCTGTTCACTTCGCGACATTAGTGTTATGCGTGTGGAAGCTTGCAAGGCGTACGTGATAAGACAAAATTGGTTAGAAGAAAATAAATATTGAAATATTTTACAGGAACCTCCTCGAAAAGGATTCCGGCTGCTATTTAGACCATATACTGGAGTCTGCAGTACGTTTGAAACTAAATGAAAGTGCTTTGTCTCCTAAAATAAAAGTAATTGAAGACCACGAATAATCTCACTGACGTTCAACTGACTGAAGCAATGCGGATGATAGTAATCTCACTCCAAAAATAGAGATGCTAACAAATAATCATTTGAACGGAATTAGAGCCTGATGAAAACACACGTTATTTCTTTTTTCATAAGAAATAGGTCAGTTCTGAAACTCGCCGGCTGGTCATACGCTAGGATGTATTTCAAGAAAGAGTTTTCTCAGATGTTTAACTTTCTCTCTGATGTTACAGTTAAAATTGAATCTTAATGAGTGGTAATGACCTTATGTCCTTTCCAACGACTACAATGTCGGGTACAATTTACTGTTTCATTAAGTCGATAATCTACAGAAACGAGCCTGATAGAACATGAAACCACAAAAAAACTTATGTATGAGAACGTAGCAATGCAAACTTACCTTTTGTTTATCCTTCATGGACCCTCGTCCAAGAACCGCCATTTTCGTCATCGTATCTTCTTGTAGTCTCTTCATAGAGTTACCCTTTGGTCCTAAAAGTTTCCCGACGAAGTTGAACTGCAAGAGAACAAAAATGTAACTATAAAAACATGAAACTACGAGGATAGCAGAAAAAATATAGTTTTTACAGCGTTTTACTTAGAAAATAGATTTCAAATTAAGATAAAGCTTTTTGCTCACATGTCACGCCTTAAATCGTTGCATGTTAATGCTACTTAGGGGCTGTAATATTTATTGTTTATTGTTAAAACTGAACCAGGAACTGTAAAACGCAATGTAGTCTTCAAATTTCCACACATTCTCAGTTGGTAACACAAAGTAACAAATATAGTGTAAAATGTGTAAAACACCTTTTTAGAACTGAGAAAGAGCCTGCACAAATAAATAAAAAATAAAGCAAATAAAACGTCGATACGTTATCTATGTAGTAAATGCAAACTATGACTAAATTTATAACGCCGAAAGTCCCATTAACCACGTTATCTTACATCTAAGCTCCATGAACTGTTATGTATCAATTAGCGTCGTCATTTTAGATGGCATCCAACGTAGAAGGCTTCAGACAAGGCTAACCGATTCAGCTCAAACCTGGCAGGTAACCTGTGTACAACTTAAAGACTAGAAAATATTTTGGCGAACACCCCCCCTCCTCCTTTTATTTATTTATTTATTTATTTTTTTTTTTTTTTTAATTGAGGAAATCTCCCAAACTTTATGCCGAGCAATCGACTAAAAACAGTGCGCGCGGCCGTTCGCCGTCGAGGGTTCGAGTCCTCCCTCGGGCACGGGTATTTTGTGCTGACCTTCTGACCTTAACGTAAGTTACTTGAACTTAGGTTAAGGACTAGGGACTAATTACCAACGTAGGTAAGTCCCTTAGATTTACAAACATTTGAACTTTTTTTTTTTTCACTAAAAACTGACAGGATCTAAAGATAACTGTAAATAGAGCGTTTTTCATCTCCTTGTATGTGGTGTTCAAACGCATAATTTTCTATAAATTTACAACTGCCGCTTATGTAGCCACTTGGAAAACGCTTTTCGCCGATTACGTCCATGGCGCAACGGCCAAGGTAACAGGCTGGCAAACGGAGAACCCGGGTTCGACTCTTAAGGAAACTGTGCATTTTTCATTTCTTTTAATTGTAGTTTTCAGTATCAGAAGGGCAGGAATGGGAGGATTAATAAGGTACGCAACTCAATAAGAATAATAATGAGGAAGGCAAACAAATTTCCCAAACGACGTGATTCAGTACAAAAATTAAACGTTAAAGCCTTTTCAAGTGAAAACAATTCCGCGTTAAGAGTGCCGCTGATTCCTCACTAGGGACCACAAACAGCCAATCACGCAACGCTTGTTTAAAGCAAGGCAGGGCACAGAATGCACGCGGGGACAGTTATGTTGACCTGGTTGCCTGTTCGTCATATCGTTCCTGTGAACATTTAAGTCAGGGTTTCTAGCAATCGCGGAGCGATTTTTGGAACAGACGAACGAAATGACTTTAGTTGATATTTAAGAACTATACCATGAAGACGAAGCAGAAGGTGATTCAGTAGAAGATATCACGGATAGTGGAAAGCAAGACAGTCATAACATTTTGGAAATGTTGCGTCGCAGGCAACCTGTGCTTCATCTGTTCCCTATGAGTATTACGAACCGGTTACTATACGATTGATCTACGGCGCTATACCCCTTGAAGCAAAAGCTAAGAGCCGGCCGCAGTGGCCGAGGGGACTGAGGCGCTCCAATTACGGTCTGCACGGCCACTACGGTCGGGGGTTCGAATCCCCCCTCGGGCATGGATATTTGTGCCGTCCTTAGGATTAGCTAGTTCAGAAGTAGTTTGTAAGTTTAGGGACTGATGACCCCGTAGTTAAGTCCCATAAGCTATACAAACATTTGAACATTTTGAAAAGGTAAGGCGGTAGCGCTATTCAGGAGACACACAAATTGGAACCTACCAATATCACAAAAGAATGGAACAATTACAGCCCTGAAAAGGAAGGAGGACTTAAAATTGTGGTAAGTGATATCATTATAGGAACGAGATACGATAAATATCAGGCGATAATTAAGAGGACATACGACCAATTTCTCTAATCTCGTCGTCTTAACGACTATGTAACAACGATAATACTCTAGTAACGAGCTGTAGGTACAGCGCTTTAATATACGATCAACGAGAATTTTAAGTCTGCCGGATCATTATTTTGTCAAAGAATTTCAAATCAGAGTATAAAATTAGTCAACGGAACATCACTAAATATATCTCACACAAGTAGGCAGAAAATACAGAAGTTATGCAGAAATTGGAGGCTCTGCCGCGCGGGAGTAGCCGAGCGGTCAGGAAAGCCACGGTACGGATCGCGCGGCTACCCGTGTCGGAGGTTCGAATCCTCCCCCGGGCATGGATGTGTGTGTCGTCCTTGGGTTAGTTTAACTTAAGTAGTTTGTAAGACTAGGGACTGATGACCAACGTAGTTCGGTCCCATAGGATTACGAACATTTGAATTCGGAGGCTCTTTTGAGCACGCAGACAGCGTGACTTATGGCCGGTTACAATCGTGATTACGCCATTAACACCGATCAAACAAGCTGCGAGTATCGAACGATCATTCGACGCATGTTTACTGCACAAAGGAGAAGAACGAACCCTGCGGCAGTTGGAAGTTTGCATAGAATAACGCATTCGTACACAGTGCAATATGCAATTACAGCGTGCAAAAATGTTGCCTACGGTTCTCCTCCGTTTATAAGAAACGAATGATACATTTGATCTTCGAGAAATGGAAAGGGCAACAGTTCAACCGACTCGTTGAAAAATGTTTACAATATTTGCTCCAAATCCGGGAAACTGACACGCAATTTACAGAACATTTCTTGGCAATTTTTAAAACCATACGTTGCTAGTAAGTTTGTTCTGATATTGGATTCCTGGGGCGGACAAACTAATAGTCGTATGAAACCATGTTTAAAGATCACGAAGGTGAATCGATGTGCACGGTGGAAGTAATAGCGCCAAACTGCACACCTTTCGCGTGCTTCGTGGTGTTTACTTCAATCGCCAGATTAGAAACATTTCGAGGCTTCCAAATTGCTGCGTGCTTCTAGAATCCCAGCGGGAATCACACAATCGAATAGATGAAATAACTATTAACAACATAATTCATAACCAATTTTTGGTACTGATGTTTCAGTCAATGATATCGTATGCGTAGTATGCATCAAATTTAATTCCCTGTAAAGACATTTTTAAATGTAAACCAAGATTATTTTCCGCCGATCTTCGGTAGGAACAGTGTAACTGTAGAAAAATTGTATTCATTCGATTCTTGGTGATTCGAGTATATCCCTCCCAAATATTTATATGACAAGTAATAACCATCTAGTTGTTAGAAGAAAAATGAGGACACCTAACAGCGAGTGAAGAGGCCAAGGAGTTTTAGAAATATATTTGCCGACCTTGTTATCATTCCTTATTTATTTATTTATTTATTTATTAACTTCCTCTTCCAATCAACTGAGATATCGAGAAACACAAACGAGAAGAATAGCCCGCTAGGTTTCCTCGAGATTCGAACCTGTGTTCTCCGCTTCCCAGCCACTTACCTTAGCGAATGCGCTATCGGTGAAAAGCGTTTACCATGTGCGTACATAAACGTCAGTTGTAAAAGTTTCTTTCCACGATTTCTGGAAAATTATGCGTTTGGGTACACAGTCTAAAGAAAGTTTTTTACACGCACAGCAACCTGAATTTTCACACTGAAATGGAAGACTTTATGGAATTTAATGTTATATAAAGCAAAACAGCGCCTTCTATCCTATTGTACTCTATAACAAAAAAAAACATTGGCGAGACTTAGCTATCTTTCAATTCAGTCGAACTTCGTCACCCACACTAAATATTAACTGTTCAATGTAAAAGTCTCTTCCTTTACTGTAATTTTAACACCTGACCGACATATTGTGTACCTTATCACTGCATATTAGGGACGTAAAAAAATGTTTTCAGCTTCGCATTTTCTAACAAAATAAAAGTTCTGTAACGTATACGCAGCTACGAAGAGAACATGCACACCTTGCGATAATTTTGCACTATCTTGCTTGAAATTCTATTTCCCTTGTTCTAAAGATTCTGCTAATGTATATAAAGCCGTGATCAAGTAAGAATGATCTTAGGATTTTACTAAGAGTGATGAAATCGTGTTTATCTTATGTAAAAGCCAATTTTACATTTGTTTTACACCATTGTTATTAAACTTTCCTAGTGAGACGTACTGACTGGATGTGGAATATGTTTGTGAATATTTGAGATTTTACTAATGTGTACCACAAAGAACAACGTGACTATCACATAGACAATCGCGGAAATGTCTGTTTTAATAAAGCCGTCGCATGAATTTTATGCCTGGCAGTTCCGTCAATAAACTGTGTGATTTGCGAGCCAGATATGGCACACAAATTATGCTGGAGAGTGTTGCAGTCGCAAATCATCAAACTACATAAGCACGTAACATTAACGAGGACGTCAGCTTCTGGTGGCGTATGAGGACAGAGGTCGCTACCGCATCTCGTTTACGCTCGAATAGAAATTTCTGACTTCTTTAATATCCCAAGAAATGTAAATAAAATCAACGCCACAGTTGAAAATCCGTCCGAACGGAACTCGACATCCGACTGCCCAACTCTGGCGAGTGGTCGCTCAAACTGCCTCGGCCACACATACACGTTTCCCACCATAACCATTACGATTGCAGTCTCCCCTCCCCCCCCCCCCCCATCGCCATCAATCTTACTGGCTTAAAACTGTATGCCGAGATTCAAACGCAGAACCCTTGTCTTTCGCGGGCAAGCTGCAGTGTAGCTCACGCAAGCAAATACCGGCTGGCATATATTTATCCAGTACTGAGAATGAGAGCAACTAGCAGTCACATACGAACTTCATTTAGCAAACTGATGAAAGTGTTACAGCGCAAAGTGAGTTAAAACTTTTAGCAAACATTAAAATTGTCGGAAGAGATCGCCAATCAAGTCAGAGGCGGAAGCGAGAGGCACCTCGAAATGTCGGAAGTAGGAGAGGGGTCACACTGCTCGAATGTCTCACCAATCGACAAAGCTAATAGTCAGTAGACTGCTGACTGCGACGGAAAAATAAATGTGAAAAACAAGCTATAATTGTTATCTTGTAAACAAGTCAATTTTATCCAGCTCTTTCAGAAAAGTGGACAACTAGAATGTAAGTCAACAGTAAATAGAGCAGCACAACAAGGAGGAAACAAACATTCGGTTATTACGAACTACCGAGCCTTCATATCAATCAAATGGTCAATACGATAGAAGAAATCAAATGTCTGTCAAGCTTAAGTGACTTAACTGAGGGGTCATCAGTCCTTAAACTTACAAACTACTTATGAACTACCTTATACTAAAGACGACACAAGCATCCGTGCCCGAGGGGAGATTCGAACCCCCGACGGCGGACGGCCCCGCGCACCGCAACACGGCGCTCCAGTACGCGCAGCTAATCCGCCGCGGCTACGATAGAAGGCGCTCAGACGAGTGGCATTCACTTCTACGATCTTATCACTCCAGAGATTTTGTGTTAGATGGTCCATTACAGGCTAGTACCCGCTAGCTGTAGCAACGAGATGGTCTTCAGCACTTGATAAGCTTCAGGCCGATGGTCATCGCAGAGTGATGATGAATTTACGAACATCGAGCAAAGTTGCTGCCTCAGGACAGTAGACACAGTTTGGTATTCCGGGGATCAATGATCCTCTCAAAGAATGACGCCTTTGATGCTAAATTCTGCCAACAAGTGAGAAAGTTGTACTACACGGAAACCAGCATCAGTGACTCTAAGAATGGGCCAGAAGTTCCACCTGTATTGAGCCGCCGCCTGAGCTGAAAGATGAATTGGTTGTTAAGAACAAGGGGACCAAACTGCCAAGGCCACCATTGCCCCGGTGGGGAGGGAAAGGAGAAGGGAACAGGAAATGAGGTGCAGGAAGGAAAAAAGGGAGAAAGACTGTATTAGCTAGGGGCCCCGTGCTCGCCACGCACGTACTCACGAAAGAACAGTGAGTCCTCTGGAGAGCACGCCTGATCTATAGTCCAGCCGCGGGTGGTCGCACCGCAACACCACTTGCAAATACAGGATTAATATGTCCATGCTAACACTTTTACTTGAGTTTCTGACGCTCCACCTTATTGAGAAGGTTCATAGAAGGGCAGCTCGTTTATTTATCACGTTACGGGGGGAAAGCGTCACGGAAATGTTGCACGAATTGGAATGGAAATCTTTAAAAGAAAGACATTATTCATTGCGGCGTGATCCGTTTGCGAAGTTTCAATCACCGTCTTTTACTTCTGAATGTGAAAATATTTTGCTAGCAAAATGTTCAAATGTTTGTATAGCTTATGGGACTTAACTACGGGGTCATCAGTCCCTAAACTTACAAACTATTTATGAACTAGCTAATCCTAAGGACGGCAAAAATATTCATGCCCGAAGGGGGGTTCGAACCCCCGCCGTAGTGGCTGTGTAGACCGTGACTGAAGCGCCTCAGTCCCCTCGGCCACCGCGGCCGGCTTTTGCTAGCACCCACCTACTTAGGCAGACATGACCATCCCAATAAAATAAGAGAAATTCGATCGAAAACGGAAGGATTTAGGTATTATTTCTCCCCGCGCGCGATTAGAGAATGGAACGGTAGAGAAAAGTTATCAAAGTGGTTAATGAACCCTCTGCCACGCACTTAAATTTGATTTACAGAGTATATATGTAGATAGATATTTAGACGTTTCCACAACACATCCTGATGATAAACTGAGAGGCACCCGCTCGATCACCCAGAAGAATATATATATTGTTTTTCACGCAATAATTCAACATCAGGCACCTGGCGTTTTACTTTATTACTCACTTACTACAAACTCTATTCGCTAGTCAGCAGACAGTATCTAAATACCTACAAAATTATACTACTTCGCGCGCGCACACACACACACACACACACACACACACACACACACACACACACACAATACAGTAGATACGGAATCTTAAGCCTTGAGATGCGTGAAATGATAGCTTCACCTAAATTCGACGCAAATTACCCACACAATAGTTATCCAGTGCTTCATAACGAGATCACTTAGCGACTTAGGAAAAATTATTATTATTTTTTTTTTTTTGTTTTTTTTTTTTTTGTGGTTAACACTGAACCATCTGACACGTGCAAACACGTATCACATATCTTCATACCACACATACAGTAACCTTTGTTTTCCAACGTTACAGAAGGTCTTGTAGAGACCGTGTAGGAAATACGTTTTACTCGCCGCAAACTTAACTTCGGAGTGAAAGAATGACTAGAAAGAAAACTATTTTCTGTGATGACATTCGGAAGTAAGTCGGTGACAGGTTAAATATTACACACTTCCTTCTTTCCCGTCTGCCCGTGATACACGCCACTGTGCAAAGGACGTTTCTTCGCTTCCGTAATCGCAAATACTCGTATAAATTCTACGCCACGACTGTCATAGCTTCCTAAATTACGTCACAACAAGATTTTTAATATTAATATTGCTCACGGATTGAACCTCGTCAACCTATATATGTCTGAGTGTGTGGTGTTATTTCACGTCACGTTTCAGAATGCGTGCCGGGCATACGGGCACTCCTTTTCCTGGCTCATGTTTTTATGAGAGCTACAGTCGTAAACAAGGAATTCAATTTCCGCAGCGTTCTTTGGGGTTAAATGTTGGTCGTTTGGGCAAATGTTACGGCTCTCCTGCGTCGCAGCCCCACATCCTGGCGTCCACAGTCGTAAAATCTCTGCCGGATTATACTACGTGACGTTCAGACGTAATGTCTTAATCGTTGTTATAAGTCGTAAAAATACTCTGTCGTGTCCGTGTTCTACCGCTCTTACATCCGTCACTTTTCTCTGTCTGTCACGAGCAGGGGGTGCAGTCAGTATGAAACAATGCTCGGCTTGCTGGCTGTATTTGTGGGTTTTCTGGAACTCCTTATCTTGCTCAGTCCGATTGCGGTTGCAGAAAGCGAATACACGTCTTCCGTTTCCAGTGAGACGGTTGGCCTCAATTCCTGGTCAACAGTCTAGTGTACTGGCGAAAACACAATAGGTAAACGTCGACATTTTGAAGTTTTTTTTTTTTTTTTTTTTTTTTTTTTTTTTTTTTTTTTTAGATTCGTTATATAGTGAAACACAGTGATCATTATCTTTACTCATTTTAATCCTTGGTGCAATAATTTCATTGTGCTTGTAGCTAAGACAAATTTATAGTGTGCAATCAAATGAAGAAAGTGTGCTGATACAATTCTTGAAGTTATCTCAACGATGTTTTCATTTACTGGACAATACATATATAAATATAATTCTGTTTCATTCACCGTCTGAATGAATTAACCCGTGTACAGTGATGTGTAGAGTCAATAGTGTGCTAAATATATATCAGATGTAGAGTGTGAAAACATGGATTCCTCACGCTGCCTCTGGGTACAAACCACGAAAGCGGTCTTCCGATTACTCGTTGTAATTATTGATGTTGTACGATTAAATAAATTATTTAGATGCGAAAAGCCAAATGTAGTTGTGTCTAATGTTGAGAATCATTTATAACTCTTTAATATCATTTAAAGCAATATTTTTCAACATCAAAACTATTTCTGAATGTCTGGATTTTTCTCATGGCTGCGATGGTAAGACGTCGAAGGATTCGTTAAATATTTCGAAATAAGGATGTGCCCTGTGATGAGATTGTGTTTGAAGGCGAAATTTTGTAAGTTGTTGTTGTTGTTGTTGTTGTCGTCGTCGTCGTCGTCGTCGTCGTCGTCGTCGTCTTCTTCAGTCCGGAGACTGGTTTGATGCAGCTCTCCAGCCTACTCTATCCTGAGCAAGCCTCTTCATCTCCTCATAAGAACGACAACCAACGTCTATTTCAATCTGCTTAGTACACTTATCTCTTGGTCTCCCTATGCGACTTTAAACCCACACACTTCCCTCCAACGCTAAATTCACGATTCCTTGATGTCTAAGAATGTGTCCTACCAATCGATCCCTTCTATTAGTCGGGGTATGTGAAACATTCCTTTTCTCCCCAATTCTGTTCAGTACCTCATTAGTTACGTGATCCACCCACCCAATCTTGAGCATTTTTTCTGTAGCACCACGTTTCGAAAGCCTATATCCTCTTCCTGTCTGCACTGTTTATCGTCCAAGTTTCACTCCCGTACAAGTCAACACTCCACACAAATACCATCATAAAGGACTTCCTTAGACTTAATATTTGAGGTTCGCAAATTTTTGAACGTTATCATGCTCTAACAAATTTAAGCGTCGACATGATGTAATATATAGAGTTAACTATAAGTAACTGCACAAAAACACACCTCCTCAACGCATTTCCAATGTAATTTAAAACTGAATAGTTTCATAACGCTCAATTTACAATACTAAAACATCTAAATACGAAACCACCAATATGTTTTACATCATTTCTTACATAGTACCATTAACGATGCGCTTTCGAAGATGCTTAATGTGATGGTGCTTCGAAAAGGCATACATTCATGACACGTAATTTGCAATATAAAAGTGCACTTACACCAAAATTCAAATGGCGCCTCCCAACAGTCTACGAGAGAGAGAGAGAGAGAGAGAGAGAGAGAGAGAGAGAGAGAGAGAAGAGAGCGTGTAGAGTAGGTGTCGTTCTTCCATTTATTGGTCTACTTTCAAATGAGCGTTGAGAGTATCTGCTTGATGTTGCTCTGCCCATTCGGAACGACTACCCAGCGTTATCTGTTGGGTGCTACGACATCAGAAATTTGGCACGCTCAAAACCGACGCTCAATTTCATGGCCCGTATAACAACAATTTTAGTAATACAGATTATCCCGCTGACAAAATTCCAAGTACGTAAGTCTGAAAATTAGCTGCCCTCCGCCAACTTAATACCAGTGAAAGGCAGCAAGCAAATACACACCACAAATGGTTTCACTGAAGTTCCTTTAGGCGTTAATCTCTAAACTGCAATCTTGATTGAGCCTGTGAGTTCTATGCGCCAGTCTGAGAGAATACACACTGTGCCAAAGATGACGTGTCTCTGTGGTAGTTCGCCAAATTCGCGTATACAAACTTCTATTATTACAATGTTCCCGCTTTCTCGGTTCTTCAAAATTTGAATATAATTAATAATCTCTGTATATAAAAATACGTCATCCGTTTGCGACGAAACTTTCGAATTGTTTCACGTAGGCCCACGAAACGGTCCCTAGCCGAAAAACGAAAGTGCATGATGAGTACTTCACGAGATATAACGTCATGAAGAATAAGATGCCACCATGTAAAAACGTTACAAATCCTTTCAAAACTGTCGCATCATGCATGAAGTTGTAATGTATTTTCTTACTATAACTATGTTCGCAACAAATTTTGCATATATTAGACTACCTATGTTAAGAAACGTGTGGGGAAAACTGATATCACTGTACAACATGCAGTTCAGGTGATACGTGTAAAATTGCGTGACTCTTTTACTATTTCTAGTATTATTAAGCTAATTGCAACGACTTTCGAAAATGTATTTTAAGAAAGTTTATGAACTCATGAGCCTATTCCGATACACCGATATATCAAAATTTCAAAGCAAACAGCCGCGGCGAAGCGGCCGAGCGCATTGAGGCGCTATGCTACGATGCGCGAGGCCGTTCCCCGAGGGGGGTTCGAATCCCCCCTCGGGCATGGATGTTTGTTCCGCCTTTAGTATAAGCTAGTTCGTAAGTAGTTTGTAAGTTTAGGGACTGATGACCCCGCAGTTAAGTCCCATAAGCCTTACAAACATTTGAATGAATTCAGCCGAGAATTTTCGGATACTTGCAATTACAAGCATTTAGAGTGACTTAGCAAATGGCATTGGATAGTGGGGAACAGATGCACAGCAGTAATGCTGTTTCCATTGGTTACATCGTTAAACACGGACACTACACTGCACATAGTATTTAATACGAGGTAAACGAGATTTGTGATGAATATTTCCCGCTGTGGGAATGTGCGGCGATGTGCAGCATATGAAAGTTTTGGTCTGTTTGGGAAGTGTGCGCAAATTGCGCATTGTTGACACGGATATCTGGGTTCGAATCCCACTTTGGTGAAAAAAATTCATGTCACCAATAAATTACACAGCCAGATTCGCAAATGACATTGTATTTGTTTTATTACGTGAAGGTACGGTAAAAGAAACGACGTGTGTGATTAGATCCAGTTTTTCAGAAATTTGAATGGCCCTGTTTACTATGCGGGCGTCATTTTTCCTTTCTCCCATTACCATGAGCATACAGGATGCTGAACGTGGTACGTCGTTAAGGAATGTAGGCTTTCACGACGGGTGGTTGAATCACTACTGATATTTGTTACATGAGAACAAGGCCGTGTGGTCCTGGGTATAATCATATGCCTGACTTTCTGTCTTTCGTTGCTTATAACATCTTCACAGACTTTGAAGACATAAAACACTTGTCCATAGCTCAGCGAACAGAATTGTTAATGGGTATCGATGCAACGAAAGGTTCGTAATCTTATCAAATCGTCGCTTACGATCACATGTTTGCGCCAACTTATGCTATGGAGTTCGTGGTGATGAGTTCGCACTATTTATTGTACGAGGAGCGTTTGAAAAGTCTCTGAGATGTCCGAGAGATGGCACCACCGGCGCATATCGAGGTCATTTTTAATTAGTAGCATCTTTGGAAAGAACGCACACCAAGTTTCAGCCATATTGGTCTATTTCTTTGTGTTTGGCATTCGTGTGAATCAAGGAAGTCAAATGATTGTAAAATCATGGACGAAAAAGTATTTACTGTAGTGATTAAACATTACTTCATGAAAGGCAAAACGCCTCAGGAGCCTAAAGTGAGGATTGATAAACATTATGGCGAGTCTGCACCTACGATCAGAACTGTTTAGAAGTGGTTTCAAAATTTTCGGAGTGCCCATATGGGCACAAGTGAACGTTCTGGACGCCCTGTGGAGGTTACGACGCAAGAAATCGTTGAAAAATCCATGATATGGTGATGGATGACAAGAGTTAAGGTGCGTGATATTGCTAGTGCTGTGAGCATCTCAAATGAACGGGTTCGTAATATTTTGCATAAACATTTGGACATGAGAAAGCTATCCGCAATGTGGGTGCCACGATGGTTCACGTTTGACCAAAACCGGAATCGTGTGAAGTATTCCAAGGAAGATATGCAGCTGTTGAAGAATCTGCAGGACTAACACGTTGCCTGCCGTGATGACGTCAGTGCGCGCCAAAGCAACACCGTCTAGACTGTGTTGGCGGCCGCACGACAGCCAAAGTGTTAAACGTCGTTTTGTCACTGTGGATGAAATGTGGATACATTACTCATGAGTTCAAAGAACAATTAAAAAAATGGGTTACCAAGGAAGAGACTGCACCAAAACAGGCCAAGACCGGTCCTTCCGGTGGGGTTGGAACACTTGCGCGGAGTGACACTTGCGCAGAGTGACACTTGCGCGGAACCCGGGGCCCTTGGGGCGGCTAATCGCTTTTCCTGGGTACAAGCACACCAAGAAGTCTAGCACTGCTGTTGTCAAGTTTCCACACTGTCAACATAACACGAAAATCAGTGAAATTGCACAACCCTTTGCAAGCTGAACAGCAATATAGTAACTTGTTCTAACTACATATTAATCCGTTGAGTGTTCCTCCTGTAAACAAAAAAAGGTATTTTAATAGTGATAATGTTTGGAGAGTTAGTCTCTGCTACTACAAGACTATGACTTTCCACAGTCATACCTCCTAAAACCATATTATTCAGAACACTAAGCATATCAAGACACCTGCGCAAGCAATAAATATATTAGGCATCCTGCACAGATACGTTGATGTGATTGACCGCTATGTAGTTAACCCCACTATCACGCAACTTCCATCTCTTTAAAAATAGCTACTATGCTTTTTAATAGGAGATGCAACCTTAAACCTTCAATTAAAAAACGTTAATAATAAGTCAATGAGTATTTTACATACTTAAAGCGTTTATTCGTAGACCCCAAAACGATTTGGCTGTATTCGAATTACAAATACATCTAAGAAATATATGAAATACGGAATGTGTAAGGGAATGTCACACACCGAAAAATGCTAAAGATAAATTCTATTTTCCATCACCGTCATATAGAACCATTTTTACTCCGAACTTGGCATAAACCAACAGGGAGAAATAAGTTGCAAGACTTCCAGGAAAAATGAAGCGAAATTGGTAGCCAATAGTTGGTTATAAATTACATTGCCTGTTAACTGTATAAATATAAATTACGGAATACGCGGAACTACTGTTCAGTACAGTCAAAAAGGTCTAAGGTAATAGGCAGTGGTTTACAATCAGATATCCGTATCACTCTACTCCTCAAGAAGTCTGTGTGAAGATTTATATTCAGAACATTCAAGAAAAAGGTGTTGAAACTATAAGAAGCAGCTCATTTACTCAGGAAGGGAAAACGTTATGGTGTCCGTAAATTTTAATGGCTGTATCTCTTGTAGTAACATTTAATTTTTGATAAAATGTTAAAATCCAATATCTAAACTCAGTGCCAACTTTTTTTGTCGAAATTTTTGCAGGAAGTAGTCTTGACGTGATTTCATACTTCTATGCATTAATATTATCAAACATGTAATTTGTGTCACAAATTGCGCGGCCGGTCCGGTCGGAGGTTCGAGTCCTTCCTCGGACATAGGTATGTTTGTTTGTACTTTGCCTAAGTTATTTTAAGTAAGATTAAGTAGTGTGTAAGTCTAGCGACCAATGATCTAAGTAGTTTGGCCGCATAAGACTACACATATACACGTAATTTATTTATTTCATAACCACATTTAAGTACTAATAATTAAAGAAACTTAAAAGAGGAATTTGAAGTAAACACTGAAAAGAAATGATTGATATTTCTCATAAGATGAATGCACACAACCGTTGACTTATGTCTTGTGAATGTACCTACAAATTCTGCCATATGAAAATTTTAGTGTGAGTCCCAAATTTGTTTTTTTCTATAATAACATTAAAATTTAAAACATATTAAAAATTCAGAACTCGATAATCAGTGAAGTTTTGGACTTGAAGCGTTTTGTGTTGCTACATCTTTACATAGTAGACACGATTTTAAAATTTGGTTGCTATCGCCAAAGTAGACGAAACGTTAAATTTTTTGGTGTAATCTTCGCCGTGTAGACTGTATGTTGTAGAAGTCTACGTCGAACCTAATCATACCTCTGAGGAGAGATGCACTTCTCCTGCCTTTCCAGTCGCCGTGCTGTACTACGTAACGACGTTCCACTTTACCGAGAGCTATATATGTATTGGTGTGATGTCTGTTCTTTCGAAATAAGAAATCACACCAATATATGTATTATTTAGACGCAAAGATTCTGGGTTCTGTTTTCATCACTAACGCGATTAACAACGTTAGACCTCATGTTTAAACAAAATGTTCAAATGTTTGTATAATCTATGGGACTTAACTACAGGGTCATCAGTCCCTAAACTTACAAACTACTTATGAACTACTTACGAACTAGGACGGCACAAATATCCGTGCCCGAGGGGGGATTCGAACCCCCGACCGTAGTGACCGTGCAGACCGTGACTGGAGCGCCTTAGTCTCCTCGGCCACCGCGGCCGGCGTGTGTAAACACTTAGAGGTTATGAATGCCACTGGAAAAATGCATAATTAACACCTGTTGTTTGAGACTTGAAGATGACCTGAAATTAGCAGAAATCGATACCTCATAATAAACATAAGGTGTAGCTGACTATATTTCATAATGCTATTCCTAACATATTTAAAAGCTGCTCAAAACCACCTACAAAAAACCTTTATAATGAGATTGTTTATAATTCCACGATCAAATTGTGTTTTAGTTATTTGTAGTAATACACCCAAAGATCTGCCCTTGCTTTTAGTGCCTTGATCAGTTGTTTATTTTTAGAGGTATTACTAGGGACAGGAAAAATTCGCATTTGCGATAAATGCGAATATAGATGCGAATTCTGACCCAAAATGCAGTAAATCCGAAATTGTAGTTAGCAACGGTTGCGCTCAATTCCGATTTCATCACATTCCTCTTCACATGGTGCTGTATTGTAAATCGAGTGATATTTGTATGACGTGTTATCTCCCTGTTGAATGAGGCTGTGATATCTCCGGGCCGTTACTACTGCTCCACCTCGCTCGGTGGGCCTTTCCCTGAATACGGCACAGGTAGCGGCTGGAGGGCGAGGAGTAGGGTGGTGTATCCCTACTTCTGGAACACCCTGTTCACTACCTGCAGCGTCCGGGTCTCCGCGCAAGTGTCTACACATTCCCTTTCCGCGCAAGTGTCACTCCTCGCAAGTGTCACAAACTCCTTCCGGTGGAAAGGTTATGGCGACGGTCTTTTGGGATTCGTAAGGGATAATCCTCATCCACTATCTAAAAAGGGTAAAACTATTACAGGAGTATATTATTCGTCGTTGTTAGGCCGTCTGAAAACCGAACTGCAAGAAAAACGCCGGTGATTGGCTCACAAAAATCTTTTTCCATCACGACCATGCACAAGCACACACCTCAGCAGTTATGGTCGCGAAACTATTGGAAATAGGATTCCAACTCGTTTCACATCCCCTCTATTCTCCAGAATTGGCTGCCTCGCACTACTATTACTTGCCTAATTTGAAGAAATGGCTGGTGGGACGAAGATTGAATTCAAACGAGGAGATGATTGCAGAAACTGACAGTTATTTTGCACGCTTGGACAATTCTTATTATTCGGAAGAGATCAACAAATTAGAACAGCTTTGGAAGAAGTGTATGTACGTCTAAAAGGAGACTATGGTGAAAAATAAAAATGGTTTTCCCCAAACACGTTAGCAGTTTCTATTTTTGCAAGGACCTTTCAACGCCCCTCGTATTTAGAAGAATGACCCATAATGTCTAATTCAGGTTCTTCTTCCTTTATGGTGACATTGTTTCTGTGCTTCTGCACTTCTATGGCTTCTCTGAACATCCTGTAGTAAATATTAGGCTTCGATGCATCTATGGTTGTACGAGAATTGACCCTAGGTTAAGTTCTGTTGGGAAATAACGACAAAGCTGAATGACAAAATTTAAATACGGGCAATATACGTCCTAGAGGCCGATTAATTTTACTTGCTATTTGACGTAGGGCACGTGGCTCTACAACGTTGTCACTTAAGTAGCAGGCTAACACTCGGCTGTACGCGACGCACAAACACGGCAGGTCATTTCAAAATTGCTGCTGACATTTTAAAACATGGGGCAGTGTTGTAAGAAGCCAACAAGGGTCAATGGCGGCAATGCGAAAAGCTCTGTCGGCAACAGAAGAAGAGGCGTTTTGTAGTTCTTAGTTTAATATTATGTTGTAATACAACGACACATGTTGTACTATGTATCCGACAAAATGGCGATCAATCGTCTCCAGCAGAACTAAAATCAAGATTGCTTCGTGCACGGAAATTAAACCTTACCTCTATGAGCAAACTCTGAGAGAAACGTTTCAGACACAGCGCTAAAAGCAATCTCTAACTTGTTGCTACCATTTGCTAACACTGGTTAGTGGTTACAACAACTTCTGATTTACGAACCAATCAGCAATCCTGCTTGGCACTTAATTACAGGTTATTAAGGACACACGCAGATTCCAATCGAAAATACTCATAGGATGAATAAATAAATAACAGCATACGACGGCGTTCGAACCAAAGAAGTTCACCATGGGAAATTATGACACAGTACACATCCAGTAGCAACCCCGAATTTTAGCCTGCGAAGAGCTCGTTTTCACGTAAATCATACGAAGCTCCTCTATGTAAGTTTATATCTGTGATATAATACTTGTGTATGCTACATTAAATCACAGCTTGTACGAAAGAATTCAGTAGCGTGTGCTTAGTGCTTGAGTACGTATTTTGTTAACACCGCTACCCGCGTCTTGTTTTTTGTATGGTTAATGTAAGGTGATACAATACGAAGCAAGAAGGGCAGACCTGCGAATCAGGAACAAAGCAAATAAAGAGAGCCAACCACACAAGGAAATACAATTGAACTGACCAGTTGTTGCAGTTTGGCAGCGGGAAACGGTTCGGACGTTATGTTCAGCGCTCAGCTTGGAGGAAAGCAGCTCCAGCGAATAAAATGTCACCAAGCAAGTAATTTTAATCGGACTATAGTATATCATTAGTTACTGCTGATTTAACCGCCTTGCCCAGGTGACAATAACTCAAAATGTTCAAATGTTTGTAAATATATGGGACGAAACTGCTTCGTTATTAGTCCCTAGCTTACAAACTATTAAAATAAGGTAAACTAACCTAAGGATAACACATACACCCATGCCGAGGGAGGACTCGAACCCATGACGGGGAACGGCAGCGAGCACCGCAGCACGGCGTCTCAGTGCGCACGGCTATTCAGCCGCGGCTGACAATTACTGCTTGTGGTACGTGAGATGGGTGTTAATTTCAAATGTTTGTTAAGCTTAAGGGACTTAACTACAGGGTCATCAGTCCCTAAACTTACAAACTACTTATGAACTAATACTAAGGACGGCACAAATATCCATGCCCGAGGGGGGATTCGAACCCCCGACCGTAGTGACCGTGCAGACCATGACTGGATCGCCTCAGTCCCCTCGGCCACCGCGGCCGGCTGGGTGTTAATGACTCTTTTCGTAATTCCTATTTATATTTGGCCGCAACAGCAGAAGGCTCTGATATACTCCTGCCACGACAAGCGGTGCGTGTAGTTCTTTGGCGATGTATGAACATTCGCGCTCCTTTCTTCTTGGTTTAAATATCGTGCTATCTATATTCGTGATTTTTTTTACAGAACGAGGCTCCAATTCCTCCAGCCTTCGTAAGATGAGGAGCAGCAGTTCCCTGGGCCTGGGCAGCATGGAATGCTGTCCTACGCCTAGGGGAGCGAGCGCACACGCATCGATTGGCGCGCTCGGCCAGATTATTAAATCACACAACTCCCGCACCGAGCCCCGGGGCAGTAAGCGGATTAGCGATGGCGGCGGACCGAGGGCACACCAAAGCGCGCAAAGAGCAGCGCGCCACGTGACCGCTTTCCCAATGGCGGCAAAGCTCCGCTCATGCCGTCTGCCGGCATGCGTCGCGCGGCAGATGCTCTGACGGGAACGTCCCATCCCTGGGGTGTTCCTCTCGACCAACACTAACAGCGGTAACTCTTACATTTTCACGACGAAAACCTTTTCTATTAAACTAGCTTAATTCCCGCTGCTTCGGACGCGTAAACTGGATGCATTGGTTCTACTTCTAATCATAAAATTTCATAGATTTAGCTTTAAAAATACTTTCCTAAACAAGTACTTTGATACAACTTGCCACCCCCTATTGCACCATTGATGGCAGAATTCAAAACATACCGCAGCTTTATTTATTTTTAAATTCTAACCCTACCGCAGCTTTATTTATTTTTAAATTCTAAACCTGTTTCCAAATCCAAATATTCGCAATTGCTAGCATCAAAATAGTCTTAGTAGCACCCTGAAAATTTTTTATCTTATTTCACCCGCTTAATGGTTCAATTTCAAAAAATATCGGAAAACTGTTTTTAAAATTCCAATCAAAAATCTAAATCGGAAGTTTCGTATTTCTTGCTTCAAAATTGCATTAATAGCAACGTATTTTCAAAAAACAGTTCATCACCTCTTTCACCCCCTTAGGGTTGGGAATATCGAAAAATCACTGATGCCTACAGTGGAAGATAAACAACGTCGACAAATTTCAAGTCTTTATCGCCTGTAGATCCACTTTTCAGCGCCGTTTTGTGTCTTTCAGAAACGAATCAAGAACGCAGAATTTCTTTCTTTCGCTTTGGCATCTTTCTTGGTAGTTTTACTTTTCAAACGGCAATATGCACTTATTTTTCTTTATTCGTACGCTTGTTGCAGAAAAACAATTGAAGAATGTGTATCACATTTCGCTGTATGTAATCTCATGCTATTATAGTATCAAAAGTCATCACTGGTCTTCAGTTCGAATTTTATATAAGCTAACGACTTTTAACCACTATGTCTTCCGCCCTCTTATAGCTATCGACACGGAAATGCTATGGTGTACAACGGGATACTTTGTACTACAACAAGGAGCGATCGTCTCCATTGTGTAGTTCACTGTATAGTTGTAGCTGAAGGGTGAAATATTTACACCCACAAGTAGAATTTAATAAAGTCGGTAACTTTCTACTCCCGTATCTTCCACCCCTTTATTGTTATCAACCCTCTGCCACCATAGTGCACGTTGGAAGACTGATACCTACTACCGCAAACAAACACTATTCGATTGCTATGTGCAGTTTTGGTTGCAGAGTGAAATATATGCACAAACACCTCAATTTTTATACATGTATTAAGATACATGAAAACAGATTTTCAATCATCTGTGTGTGCCAGAATAAAATTTCATCTGGACCTCTTTTCAGAAGATTCGAAAAACTTGGTGCCTTGAACCGTCAAAAAGCAAAGTTTCCTTACAGCCCTATCGAAAGATTACCAATTTCGTTGAATGTAGGTGAGGCAGTACAGTCTCTACGAACAGTTTACGTTTTAAGACATTCTCCGATGGAAAGAAGAAGAATATTGACGTTTGATGAGACAAGGACGATTGGTTATAGCGACGAAGAAATCCTTCAAGACGGAAGACGAATTTAAATGAGTGGCAAATACCTGGAATAGTTTTCAAACTACAGGTGTTGATAACTTGCCCATATTGAACTGGAACAGACGGGCGGTATGTGCGACTTCTCTCCCGAAGCAACATAAGCCTAACTGTCTAACTTTGTGAGGGCCACCAGGTGGTAAGTACCACTATATCCATAAGACTATAGATAGGTCTAGCCCTGAAATCCAGAGACCAGGCTGCAGTCGCGGACTAGGGGGGAAGACTGCCCCCACGCCTCTCGTCTTGTGAGGGACCTCCAAAGCACTTTTTTTTTTTTTTTTAGCGCCTTTGGCCTCTCGTTCTGGACCTCCAAACCTCGAAAGCTATTTTTTCTTTTACTGTCCCATGCATCTCGTCCTGGTGGGGCCTCCAAATCTCAAAAGTTACTTTTTTTTATAGTAATGAATTTATTTCGAAGTGGACGGGGAGCCTCATTTTGTTTTGCCGCTGCCCCGGGCCTCCGACAGCCTTAGTCCTGCAGGGCACAGGATGACCAAAATCACCATACATGAATGCTGCATATGTCTGACACCAGGTGTCGACAACGTGTGTGGTCCGAACCTGGAACCAGAGACATGACATCCATCGGCTACAGCAAGGTAGTTTATCAATGATCTGGGAGCATATTATATAGTGGTTTAGGACGCCACTGTTGCTCCTCAAGGGCAATCCCAAGGTTTCGCAGTACGTGGGCAACACCCTCCAAACCCATTCATCAACATTTCGTGAAAGAATTCAAGGGCACGAACGGCAAATGGACGACTACAGAACAGAGTTCGTCATGCAGGTATCGTCGACAAACCATCGACAAAGGGAGCCATGATCATCATAAAAAAGAGAAATCAGACCGATACCGGAGGGACTAAAGTGTTCCTATTTCCCGCGCGCTATTAGAGAATGGAACGGTAGATAAATATAAAAGAGGTTCGATGAACCCTCTGCCGTGTTTAAATGTGATTTAGTCAACTACTTATATACATATGACGTCCCATCCACCAGTTAAATGCAGGAAGGCAACTTTAGTATCAACTATGACTTGCTAAATTTCAGAAGAGGACCTGCACAAGCTGTTCTCGGACCATGGATAATCTAATTCTACATCTACATGGGATACTCTGCAAATCACATTTAAGTGCCTGGCAGAGGGTTCATCGAACCACAATTTTTTATTTATCTCCCATTCCATTCTCGAATAGCGCGCGGGAAGAAAGAACACCTGAATCTCTCTGTTCGAGCTCTGATTTCTCTTATTTTATTCTGATGATCATTTCTACCTATGTAAGTGAGAGTCAACAATATATTTTCGCATTCGGAGGAGAATGTTGGCGATTGGAGTTTCGCAAGTAGCCCACGCCTCAGCGATAAGCGCCGTTGTTGTAATGATTCCCATCCCAGATCCTGTATCATTTCCGTAACGCTGTCTCCCCTCGATCGTGACAATACGAAACGAGCTGCCCTTCTTTGGACTCTTTCCATGTCCTAATTACCAATCTAATTACATATCCTCAATAGTGCCTAATCGGTGTCTAATACGTCTGGAGTAATAACATAAAAATTTAATTAAGAATTTTTATGGACTTCTACAGTGATATGTGTCGTGACTTAAGCAGAGAATACACATACGAAGCTACTGATTTAACAGGCCTTTCTTAAATCTGTGCCTGGTAGAATATTGCTTGATTACAATTCCCCTCGATTCTTTTTCTTCCCAGCCGCCTTTCCACTTTCGGTGGTAGACTTCATAAACTGCGGGGAAATTGGCTCCACGGGGAGACACCGGCGTCTTAACGGAATTGCCGAATTCACTTTTCCCGGGCGGGGAACGCGCTGGGCGGCCCGCGATAAGAATGCAATCACACGCGCCTCCCGAGAGGAGCACATTACGTGGCCGGCGACCGTGCGTGAGCCAGCGCCAGCACAGCACAAACGAATCAGGCCACAATAAGCACATTCCGAGGAATCGCTGAATAATTAATTACAGCTAAAATTCACTTTTAAATGGTTGCATGATAGAAATATTTCTTATAATGTGTTATATCACTTAAGAAGAGAGAAGTTACGTTCTATTCCGTGATCCTTCGAACTGTAATGTAGAGTTTGGCACTTTTATTTCCCATTTATTCTGATGTTCAGTTTTTAAAATAGAAGCAAACAAAGAAAATACATTAGCTATATACATTATTGTAAATTTATTGAGTGTCTGCTTACAACAATATTTACGAACAGGAAGATATACAATTCCAATTCAAGGAAAAATGTGTTCGTAAGTTATGTAAGTCCGACAGAACAGACGTCATTTTTGATCCTGCACTTATTATTTATTCATATTCACGTAATGTATGACATTAACTGCGAATGAGTAAAATTGAAAACGTGTAGCCGCCGGGAGTCGCCTAGCGGTCTGGAGCGCCATGATGCGGATCGCGCAGCCTCCCGCGTCAGAGGATCGTATCCTCCCTCGGGCATGGAAGTTTATGTTGTCTTAAGCATAAATTAGTTCATAAGTAGTTTGTAAGTTTAGGGACTTATGACCCCGCACTTCAGTCTCTTTAAGCTTTACAAACATTTGAACATTTTTGAAAATGTGTACCCAGTGGGGAATCGAACGCGGGTCTCCTGCTTTCTAGGCAATTGCCCTGACCTTTACACCACTGGGGACACAGCGATCACCACACCTGCACGGAATTACACAAGTACGCCTCCCGCCAGATACAATTTCTCAAACTTACCCCTGCCCATTAGAACTCAAACTCGTAGTAGTTGTAAACCAATTCCCGTAAGAGGAAGGACCTAGGAGTGCCTCCGCACTGAAAAAACAATCATTGCCCGTCATCGGCATTTATATAATTATATATGTGTGGCGTCTGGTCTTTCGGACATGTCCTAACTATGAGTTTCAGTTCTAGTGGGCAGGGGTAATGTTGAGAATTTGTACCTGACAGGAGGCGTTCTAAGGCAATTCCGTGCAGGTGTGTTGATCGCTGTGTCCCCAGTGGTGTAGAGGTCAGCGCAACTGCCTAGAAAGCAGGAGACCCGGGTTCGAGTACACATTTTCAACCTTTACACATGCGCAGTTAATGTCGTACATTCCGTGAATATGAAAATGTGTTCACTTAAATCTGCTTCCTCTTTCATAGCCGTGGAAATGACACGCAGGCAGAATTTGTGGTAATAGTAAATCTTCCATGTCCTTAATATTCGCTTTTGTTATTTGTAGGCATTTCGTGAAGAGGCCCCGCGGTATTTTACACCAGTGTAGCATACTATGTTCATCCTTCCGGAGTCATGAATCTTTTATTTTCTTAAAGCAGTCTAAATTAACCAAGTATGGAATTTACCTCCTCCCGCCCTGAATGCTCCGTATCTACCGAAGCAAACAAACTTCAACTGGAGCAGTCATTCCTGATCAATCACGGGGCCTGTGTTTACTCGCAAAAACTCTAGTACATAGAAATGTACGTATTTACTAAAATCAAAATAGCCTACATACAGCAGTTTAAATCGTACGTATCGAACAAGCCAATCAAGAACGGACCAATCATTGTACGCGAAGGAAAAGGAAAATTGTTATCCACTGGCAAAAGACAATGTGGTTTTTGTTAACTATTTATTTTTATTTTTATTTTTATTTATTTATTTATTTATTTATTTATTTTGCCTTCTGAGTGTTAACTCAATATGGCCATCTACAACACACAGTGGAAATGTACATATATTTAAATGAACAGACAAAACAGAAGTACATTTTGTCAAAATGGAAAGTGGAAGCAAAGCGAAAACTGCATTACATTTCAATTTAAATACTGTTGGAACATTTTCACACATTCACAAGCAAAACCTTATATTACCAACAGACTTTATGCTTATAGATTGTGTACAGTGATCTTAATAAACTTAACTATGATTTTATATACAACTATTTATTTCGTCAGCGGCACCGACAACCCATTTTCCGTGTTGCACGATTGCTCGCGGAAGCGGCAGACGCCGGCGGTAGGCATGACGCAGATGTGTGGATGGGATTTAACAACCGCCGTCTGGCTTTTTTGTCAACGTGCACAGTAGAGCTAAATAAACTGGAGTAGGCATGCGTATGCGAACAAAGACATCCGTAAACACTCAGAAGACAGCACTGCGTCGGCAATGCTTTATTAAGCAGCTGTCTGGCGCAGGAGTTGGATCGGTTACTGCAGCTACAATGACAGCATCATCATTAAAGGAACTTTGAAGATGGTCTGAAGGATGTAAAGAGTGAGTAACTAAATAGTGTTGGAAGTGGGTAGGGAGGGAGAGAAGATGTCTGCTAAAGGTTATAAGAGAAAGAAAAAAAGAAATGGGACATTCGTTGAGAAGGGAGTGCATGCTATCAGATGCCATGGAAAGACTGGTTTGTGGGAGAAGACAGAGAGGAAGAAGGCGATACAACATGGTAGACGACATAAAAGGAAGAGGAAACGATGCGGACCTGAAGAGGACGGCGAAGGCCGGACAGCGTGGATAACTGTCATGTGAAATACTAGCATAACACTGATGGTGGTGGTCGTGGTGGTGGTGGTGGTGGTAAAGTAACCGCACGAGAGATGGGGCACTCCATTTCCCAACTAGCGATGTAGTGGGAACTTTCCCCATACGACCATTTCACGAATGCAGAGTGAATATCGGGAATCCGGTATAACATCAAATCTCTGTCATCGCTGCGACCGAAAAAACATCCTGCAAGAATGGGATTAACGACAACTGAAGAGAATCGATCTCTCACCGCTTAGTGTTGCGGATTTCAATGCCGGGCCCTCAACAGGTGTCAGCGTGCGAACCGTTCAACTGAACACCATCGGAGGCGAAAGGCCCACTCGTGCACCTCTGCTAACTACACAGCACAAAGCTTTACGCCTCGCCTGGGTCCGTAAACACCGACGCTGAACTGTTAACGACTGGCAACATGTTGCCTGGTCTGAAGAGTCTTGCTTCCAATTTTATCGGGCGGATGGACGTGTAGGGGTATGTAAACAACCTCAGGAATACAAGGATACTGTATGTCAGCGGGGACTGTTCAAGCTGTTGGAAGGGTATGTAATAGTGTGGGGCGTGTGCGGTGCAATAATATGAGACCCCCTATACGTCTAGATACGACCCTTATACTAACACGTACGACCGCATCCACCTACAGGAGAGAGTAAAAAATCCGAACAAAATGGAACCGGACGTAATTCGGTTTACCGATTTGTTCGGATTTTCGAACTGAGCCTTTAAATCTTGTTTAGGCGTCCAGCCGAGCATATGGTCTATTGGAAAGTTTAAATTATAAGAAATTTTCCTTATTTACATATACAGTACATATATTTTATTACTTTTCATCACGAAATGAGCGAAATGTGAACACATTTACATTATGAAAATCACACATCACATAGTACACTAAAAATCTAACCACTGATACCTTATTTAAAACTGGCTAATTTTCGGATGCTTCAGCTGCAAGACTCGCTTTCTGCCAGACAAATACTTTATCCGTTTAAGTAGCAAGAGCTGATCTTGAGTACATTCTGACTGTGTTTCGTACCAAGACATTACAGTCTCTAAAGCTGTAAAAGCTTCAGAATGTGAAGGTATGGTGTCGTCTGCAGGTTCTTCTTCACTGTCACTGCTACCTTGATTTTCTAGCTCTTGAAAAGCGGCTGCAATATCGTAATCATCCAGGATTTCATAGCCCGTATTATTTTTATCGATTTTCAACCACTCTACAGCTTCAGGATCATCACATTCTTCAAAACCAGGAATCGACTGGCATAACGTTAAGATATCTTCGACATTTTCAGTCTGATTTTCATTTGCGACTTCTTCTGGTTGTTTTTCTTGTGGCCACAACTTATTCCACGCTTTCTGTAAATTTTCGTTGGTTAGAAGGTCCCAGGAATCGGCTAGCATGTAGCACGAGCCTTTGAGGTTCAAAGGTTTGGAAAACTGAACACCACTTAATTATCTTCTGTCAAAAGAAGCCTGTGCAGCACTTGTTTCCTGTACATTCTTTTTAGTTTTTTCAATTGCATCCTGGACCATTGGCTGGATCAATGGCGTAACATTGAGTGGAGGAAGCATCACCTCAAATCCCTTATCAATCGGATTTCACAGTTCAATAGATGGATGTGTCGGCACATTATCCATTATCAGCAGCACCTTTCTTTGAAGATTTTTTTTTCTTTAAGAAACTTAACTTTTGGTATGAAAATATGTTTGTACCAGTCAGTGAATATTGTGCTATCGGTCCATGCACTTGTTTGTGCTCTGTACTTGACTGGAAGCTGAGAAATATTTTTGAAACAGCGAGGATTTTGGCTTTTACCGATAATCAACAGGGGCGGCGCATGATCTCCACTGGCATTTGCACAGAGCATCCCTGTTACACGCTGCTTTCTAACCTTAAATCCTGGGGCATCTGACTCACGGCGGAAAGCTAAGGATGTTTATGGTACAACCTTCCAATTTATGCCAGTTTCATCACAGTTGTAAACTTCTTGCCTGGCAAAGCCTTTATTGGTTACATAATTCATAAAAGTTGTTTTGAAAGCTTCAGCGGCAGAACTGTCACAAGACAATTTCTCTCCTTGAATATTAAGTTCCCTTATCCCACAGACACACCTAGCAATAACTTCTACTGATAAAATTAAGAGATTAATCCAATTTAGTACCGATTTATTGTATTTTATTGGAGTTAACATTCTCAAAATTCAAGAGACACTCAATTTTACTGTCCGCTGTAAACAAGAGAGACCCGAAGCTGCTGGTTTTAAGTTATGTTGCCTAGTGTGGTTTACTACGAATTTTATTTTCTATATGAGTATACATTTACAATAGTTGCACTAACGAGTTGCAGAAACATTTGCGATACAAGCAATTCTCTTTAAACTGTAATTGCTTCAGATCTACAAGTACTCAATTCGTAATTTTAACGAATTTGTTTCATATAAATTATATTATGCGATTCCAATGCATAACTTAAGTACTTCTCGCAAATGTCAGACCGTTGCAATCGGCAGTAGCAATGGGAGCACCAAACAAATCATGAGCGAGCCGGTGTAACGGAACCAAGCGCGCCTCGGATGCTGCGGTCGGTTCCCAAGATAACAAGCGCGGCTATGGCCAAGCACGTGTAGCTGCATGTACTACACTGCCGCGGTATATGGCACCCGGCGGCCACTGCATCGGGTAGCGTGTCCCAGCGCAGTAAGTTTGCATGAGATGTCTCGCAACAAGTGCAGCTAACAAGGGACACCTTTGCCCTCGAACGCTCGGAGCCGCACGAAACCGTACTTGGAATAACGGGCAATCATTGACAGGGCAGTGGTGCGTCATTTCCATGCAAAACGATGCATTGTACGTCAAGAAACATTTTAACACACAGAAACAAAATAACAGGACATCAATACCATAAGAAGGAAATGACAATTTAATGGTGTCAGTGTATCATTACATATTCAATCAGCAGCGCCAAAAACTCTGTGCTTAAAGTACTTATAATACCGCAAAATATAAACAGCAGTACCAGACACCTGAAAGTGCTAATACTAATGTCCTCAAAGTGCAAATACGGGATTTCGATGTAGTGGTTGAAACAAAGTGGGGGAGAAGAATGTGCATACCTCACTAAAGCCTCATTATCACAATCCAAATCCGTTTCGCATTCACACATTACAATATAAAAAGCCACACTACACATTTTCGAGTGCCATATCCTGGCTTTCGCCAATCAAATTGCAATATAGACTTCCACGTAGGAGTAGAAAATTAATTGTAAATCACAGGGTGAATTTTAACGATGAAAAACTTGTGGTTTAGCACCTTGCAGTTTTACAAAAACAGTAATCCTTCTAATACACATTTTATATTTCAGAAATAAGTCAACATCAAGGGGTTCACAATATTTTTGTTTTTTTCGGTGGCAAGATCTTCAGCGTAACATCTTTGTTTGTAAAACTTGCATCTAGACCGCCCAGGATTCACACCACAATAGCTAAACTATGCCTCACCCAGTAACGTTAGCAGACAAGTGCGGCATTTTGCATGGAAATGACGCACTCCACTGTTTCTTTTATGATTGCTTGCTATTCAAAGTTGCTGTCGTGCTGTTCCGAGCGTTCAACGTTAAAGGTGACGCATATAAGTGCCGTGAACGTTAACGGTGGCATGGTGTGCTCAGTTAGCAACGGAAATCCATTTCTGATAAGACCCCGAAGCCAAAGAAATCTGGTGGACAGCTCGTCCCGGAATTTTAATGTAGTAATTGATACCTTTAACAGAACTTGAAAAGTTTGCAATACCTGCATTCGCACCAACTTTTAACACGACAATGTGTTCGTACGATAGAGTTATTTGGTACAATCAGATGTTATTTATATACAGCAGTATATTTATAATTTACAATTTACATTTATAATTTAGACGATTGCAATTTATGTTGAACTTTTGCAGTAAGTTACAAATGAATGCCTTATTTGGACACATCTGTTACTTGTCAATTAACACTTATATGCGCGAGTCTACGACTGATTTCTTTCTTTCAATAAATATAATCTGCGGTCGAGTGGCGCCTTGCTGCGTAGCGCGCGGTCGATCGCTGTCGAAGGTTCGAGTTCTCCCTTGGGCGTGTGTGTGTGTGTGTGTGTGTGTGTGTGTGTGTGTGTGTGTGTGTGTGTGCGTGTGTGTGCGTGTTGTCCTTAGGTTAGTTTAAGTAGTTTGTAAGCCTAGGGACTAATAACACAATAAGTTAAGCCCCAGAGATTTACAAACATTTAAGCATTTTGAATAAATATAAAGAATACAACCATTTAAAAAATGGCATCAGTACGTTCCACCCTCCTTTCCCTCACACACACACACACACACACACACACACACACACACACACTACTGTTATTACACTGTATACTGAATGTACAAATGTTACTGCCTCGTCTGCATTCTTCGAAATGGATATGCTTTCAATAGATGCGTCTGTTGGCAAGTTTCTTTACATTTTCTGACAGTTCAAGGGCCAAAGTCTATCGAATCATGTGCTTATGATATACATAAGTGTTGCAAAATATTAAAATTTTGCATCTGAGGTGTTCCTAGTATTGGGTATCATTAGGGAAAGTGTTCTGGACGAACAATTTGAAAGAATACATAATTCGATGGAGTATAAAGAACGACACTCACCTTGGGATGCTCCTTGATCGGTACGAGCACCTTGACAGCCACGCGGATGGGCTTTTCGCGGTAGATGTCCACATACTTGCTCTCCCGCGGCAGGGGACGACCTTGCGCCTGAACGCGGGCAACCTCTTTCGTCACCTCTGAAACAAGAAATACGTTTACAATCAGTAAAGACAATGTAAAAAAAAAAAAAGAGGATATTTCTGTGCACGCACACGACTGAAACTCATCATCATACGCACTATCTGTGTATGTAGCATTGTGTCAAATTTTTAGTTTACACGAGTAGCCCTATTAGTATTTAACGACCACTTCAACATGATCTATAAAGCGTCAACAAAATTGTAACTATGTTATTTTATTTAATAAATCTATCGATTTACAACTGTGCAATAGAAAAGAGGGAAGCGATGGAGATCTCATTTAAGAAACTGTAAATACGAATGTCGTGCAAAAAGTCATCCATCATGATACTAAGCTAATTCAGCTTAACACCGTCTAGACGAGCAAGAGCAATCTTATCTCCAGCCATTCAATAATTAGACCCCCCCAGAACTGTTACAAGTAGGAATGTTTATGGTTACGTTTTATCCGCTGTTTCAAATACTTGGAGATTATATATTGAGAGGGGGGGGGGGGGCGAGGGGGGAGCGGGCGCGAAGGGAAGTAAAGAGAAAAAAGGCCACGCCACCGAAACGTGTATACCGTGTTTTTCCAGTGGTTGGTGCAAGGTCAGGCTGCCAGTTGCCGTGAATTACTGCGGCGGTACCGACGCGCCCTTACAGCCAAATAACGGTTCTCGCTTTCTGGTGTCAAGCATGGCGGGACATGCTCTGATCTTCAAAATGTTCAAATGTTTGTATAGTCTATGGGACTTAACTACGGGGTTATCAGTCCCTAAACTTACAAACTACTTATGAACTACTTACGAACTAGGACGGCACAAATATCCATGCCCGAGGGGGGATTCGAACCCCCGACCGCAGTGGCCGTGTAGACCGTGACTGGAGCGCCTTAGTCTCCTCGGCCACCGCGGCCGGCGCTCTGATCTTCGGGATACAGTTTTGGTGTCTATGAACTGTCGCCATATCTGAGAAACAACGATTCACATTAAGCCATCTGGCAACATCAGTTCAAGACTGTCCCGCTTCCGTTCTTCCTATGGTCCCCCACCGCAGAAAGAGAGTTAAGTGCCTCCTCTGTGGCATACAGTATACCGCCTGTCAATGCGCACAAAGCGATTGTGGATGTGGGACAATCTAGCGAACACTAACAAGTGTGCCTTCTTGCGTTTCTTTACTTATTATCAAATGTTCGAATGTTTGTTAAGATTAAGGGAATTAACTGCGGGGTCATCAGTCTCTACACTTACAAACTACTACGAACTAGCTTACACTAAGACGACACAAACATCCATGCCCGAGGGGGGCATTCGAACCCCCGACGGGGAACGGCCTCGCGCATCGCAACATAGCACCTCAATGTGCTTGGCCACTCCACTTATTATCCAGTCAGTACAGGGAGAGCGAGAGGGAGATTCGTACTTTACAGATAGGTTTATTAGATACGGAGCTTTGACCTGACTCTTGCACATGGAGGAGTAGTAAGAGACTTTCTTTTCCTCCTTCTTGGAGTGATCCGCCTGATAGCAGAAAAGCGATAACTATCTAGATGGCCGATCCAAGAACTTAAATCGATGATGACAATTCTGTCGCTCATGTAAGCTTCCTCTGCTGTCTCCAAGTTAAAATACAGCGCCACCTATTAGTTAGTGCAATCCAAAATAGAGGACTAAGGAGAAATAAAATCAGACTTCTCCAATTTTTAATTACTACATTTTTCCCTATCCAGATTCTTCTTCTTCAGCTTGTCCCAGTTCAGAAGTAGCTGTTCATGATTTTTGCCTTCCATTTCTCTCGGTCCCACGTGTCCTACCGGCTCAGCCCCGTCTCCCTCAGGTCTTCAGTGATGCAGTCAATCGATCATCTTCTCTTTGGTCTGCCTCCTCTTCTCCTGCCATCCACCTGTAACTCCATTGTTCCCTGCAACAGGTGTCCCCCATCACTTATCATGTGCCCGTATCATTGTAGTATTCGTTTCTGGGCTTTCTTCGATGTTCAAATGTTTGTTAAGCCTATGGGACTTAACTACGGGGTCATCAGTCCCAAATCTTACAAACTACTTATCAACTACCTTATACTAAGGACGGCACAAATATCCATGTCCGAGGGGGGATTCGAACCCCCAACCGTAGTGGCCGTGCAGACCGTGACTGGAGCGCCTCAGTCCCCTCAGCCATCGCGGCCGACTTTCTTCGATGTCTCCACTATACTTGTCTGCTCTCGGAAAAGGTCTCTCCGTATTTTGTCCATCCTCACTTTTCGCATCATTCACCTCAGCATGTGCATCTCAGTTACGTTTCATTTCTTCTCCTGCACTTTCTTTAACGACCAGATCTCACTATCATACAAAATAGCTGGTCTCACCGCCGATTTATTTTGTTCCCTTTTGTCTTTCGTTTTACTCTTTTATCGCATAGCACACCTGATATCCTCTTCCAGTTCGTACATCCAGCCTGGATCCTGTGGCTTATCGCCTAGGGCTGTACCTTCAAAAGCACATGCCATTTCTGCTCAAATCTTTGCTTGTTTTTCCTTTTTGCCAATATTTCACAGTCCATTATTACTGGACGGTGTTGATTTTTGACACATTCACCCTTCATAACAGTTTTTCACCTCCCCAAGGTGCATCCTTCTAAATATCAGATAGTCACTTTCCACTCTTCCATTCTTGAAGGAAACTTTCTTTTTCCAGACTTCTCGAAGACGGTGTTCACCACTGCCTTATCACTTGCCACAGCAAATTCCATTACATTCTCTTCTTCAGGGTTTATGATTCCTGTACCCCACTCTACCGTTCCAGATTATGATGAAATAAAGCCTTTATTTACTAGAAGCTACTCTCAGAGGCTACAATATTGTTCACTCTGCAGCGGAGTGTGCGCTAATATGTAACTTCCTGGTAGATTAAAACTACGTACCGGACCTGGAATCAAATCTTAGACCTTTGCCTTTCGCGGGCAAGCGCTCAACCAACCCTAAAGTTCGCAGGAGAACTTATATGAATTTATAATTTCGCAAGGTAGGTGCCGAGGTTCTGGCAAATCTATAGCTGTGAGGACGGACCGTGAAGCGAACCAAGATAGCTCAGTCGGTAGAGCGCTTGCCCGCGAGAGGCAAAGGTCCCACGCACCGAATCCAGGTCCAGCACTTAGCTTTAATCTGCCGGGAAGTTTCTATAATTTCAAGGCAACTAAATAGTCCCACACAAAATCGTTTCGTAGTTTTGGAGATAAACGTGTACAAATAGACGCAACGGACAAGGATAAAACTTACAATTACGATGTCTTGTGTTCCCTTTATCGGATTGTTAGAAAATCATCATTTTTAAAAATTTACCCGCGAAAGCTTAAAGTGCAGATTAAAGTGTTCAAACAGACCAACAGATGGACACAACGGTTTTCGATAAATGAATTACGATTTCTTTTGTTATCGTTCTCATAATATTTAAGACCTTTGCTAACCCATAGAAATGCGTCTAGTAGTATCAGATTTTAGTGTGTTCAGACAGACGGACGGACTTCCTGGTTCACAAAAAACTTCGAAATCACATTATCTATTTCTCCACGTACCAATTTTTTAACATTGAAAGAGAGGTACTTCTACGTTGCCCGAGACATCGCTGACGTTACCCGCGAAGACCCTGTCGAGCTTCATGGAATAGTTTTTGAAATACGTGTGTTCAAACACAATAACTACGGACATAGTAGGTTTATAGTTCTATTTCAGTATAGACAGATACTAGAGGCTCAAGAACCAGACTAGCACATGATTAAGGGAGGAAATATGAGCTTAATGATAAATCTGAAGCATTGAATTAAAATTAGTGATGCGACCGGGAATCGAACCCGGGCCTCCACGCTTACTAGGCAGACGTCTTACCGCTAGACCACCGCATCACTAGCGATTAAGGTGCCTCGGAATAGTCTAAGCACGATTTCCTTCACGTCACAAACTTTAATTCAACTTCTGTGTTCCATAGAACATTGCCACTATTCCGAGGCGCCTGAATCGCTAGCGATGCGGTGGTCTAGCGGTAAGACGTCTGCCTAGTAAGCGTGGAGGCCCGGGTTCGATTCCCGATCGCATCACAAATTTTAATTCGATGCTTCAGTTGTTGTTGTGGTCTTCAGTCCGGAGACTGGTTTGATGCAGCTCTCCACAATCCCCTATCCTGAGCAAGCCTCTTCATCTCCACATAAGAACGGCAACCTACGTCTGTCTGAATCTGCTTACTGTATCCATCTCTTGGTCTTCCTCTGCGGTTTTTACCCCACACACTTCCCTCCAACGCTAAATTCACAATTCCTTGATGTCTAAGAATGTGTCCTATCAATCTATCCCTTCTTTTAGTCAAGGTATGCCAGAAATTTTTTTTCTCCCCAATTCTGTTCAGTACCTCCTCTTTGGTTACGCGATCCACCCACCTAATCTTAAGCATTCTTCTGTAGCACCACATTTCAAAAGCCTCAATCCTCTTCCTGTCCGCACTGTTTATCGTCCATGTTTCACTCCCATTAATGATAAATCTGAAGCATCGAGCGCATGGAGTGCAATCCTTCAGATTTATTATTAATGTCTTTGACATATTAGAGACGAAAATCCGTCTCAGGGATTGTATATTTGTATTTACAAACATGAGTTTAATGGAGTTAACATACGAATTTTATTTCAGTACACCATTTTCGTAAACCAACTCTGGGTGTACGCACCAGATAAAGCCGAATTCTCACTAAAGTGTCGTTAACCAGCCGGTGTGTGACGGACGCCGTCCCATACTGGCTCGCCGGGCGGCAGCAGCAGCAACAGCAGCAGCTACAGCAGCTATTGGCCGCTGACCGCCCGCACCTGCAGCGCTGCGCTGCGTGCCGAGACAAACATGCGGGCGCCGCGACGCCGTGCCTAACGACGCAGATCAATACGACGCACCAACGCTAACGCTATGCCATGCCATGCCAAGCCATGCCATGGCGTCCCACGGTATTCTGCCCGTTATCTCGTTGACGCATCTCGTGTGTCACATGCACACAAAAAATGGCTAGTACGCGACCGGCCGGATAACGAACTTCTGCATCCTACGCATGCTGAAGTAGCGTTGTTATAACCAGATTCGCATATTCATCTATCCTCTGTCTTCTACGTAACCACATAGCAAGCGCTGATAATTACTTGTAAATATAAAATTGTCCCCGATCCATTGAAGCTGTTGCTAAAAAGCAATTACTGCCAATGTGTCTCTATGCACACTGATTTTAGTTCTACTTTTACCTTGACCGTATCTAGGGGTTGGTTAGCGGTTCCCAACCTCTAGCTGTTCAGGCGACGTAAATTGATAAAGAAAAGCATCAAATCAGACACCCATTAACGAAGGAAATGTGTGTATGTTTCCAAATTTTACAAATCCGAGTAACTCCATGTTGGTTTTCAAAAAACCCTTTCGTTGATGATTACTATGGTGCAGTTTTACATAAAACTGGCGCAGCAATGGAACAGGCAAGTGGTCTCAGAAGACAGCTGCACCAGTACTTAATTATCTTCCGATATCGTACGTGATCTGGGTTATCATACTCGAATGACTATTCACTGCGTTCGTAAATTTTAACTGAGAAAATTACGGACAATATTCAGCAACAATTTTCCTTTTTCTCCTTCCCTCCCTCCCCCCCCCCCCCATTTTCTATCGACTTCGATATAAAGATTACATTATTAATCACTTCCATAAAATATGTCTGTAATTCTATCGGACCAAACTACGTGGTCATCAGTCCGTAGCTTTTAAACTACTTAAACCTAGATAAACTAACCTACGAACACACACACACACACACACACACACACACACACACACACACACACACACACATACCTCCACGGCGAGCAACCGCGCGCTCCGCAGCGAGGCGCTTTAGACCGCTCGGCTACTCCACCGCGGCTCACTTCCATAAATCTACACAAATTCCTTCAGCAACCACATCAAGAAAATTCGAGGAATACTAATTCAGTAATATCACACTGGGGTCTCAGGGGGTGTGCTGGCTAAAGACCTCAATTCACTATAAGAACTAAATCCGAGAAAAGCTCCGTTCCCAAAATGTTCAAATGTTTGTATAGCTTATGGGACTTAACTACGGGGTCTTCAGTACCTAAACTTACAAACTACTTATGAACTACCTACAACTAAGGACGGCACAAATATCCATGCCCGAGGGGGGATTCGAACCTCCGACCGTAGTGGCCGTGCAGACCGTGACCGTGACTGACGCGCCTCAGTCCCCTCGGCCACCGCGGCCGGCACCGTTCCCAACAATTCTTGCTGTGAAACCCCAATATCCCTCCCATCCATCTTGTCTGAATATTAAATGAACTACGAAAGAGCACGCACGTGAACAATTGTGTAAACTGCCTACCCAACAGATTACGACCAGTTTCCAGCACGATGTGTGTTTTACGCTATCAACGGCTAGCCAGGATGGCACATACATTGCTTTCCGCCGACCAAAACCACTTCTCACTCCACATCCGTCCCTTCTCTATAAGGATTCGGAGCCGCCTCTGGACGGCGCACAGCCGCGCGGTGACACGAAGACCGGCTGCCTCTTCCGGGAAGGAACAGACTCCGATTCTCCATGGTTCTGAGCTCGTTTGCTTCGGCTCACCAGGTGCTCTGTTGGCTGGCTCACAATATTTTGTACATGCTCCCCTTGACAATTACTAACATCTCCGTACTGTCACAATCGTATGTACGCTACAACTCGCGCCATACAGTGAACATTAAAGCTTACATAATAAAAAAGAAGATAAAGAAGATATTACACTTATTTCAAGTTCCTGTCACCAGTATCCATGTTCCCCTCTCCTGTGAACTATATAACAATTATATCTTCTCAAAAAACAGGATAGGTAGGTAGAGGCCGAGACTGCTACCTCCCATGGTATAGATCCCAGAGAAAGGTACGTTAAGTTTTATTAAACCGTTACCTGTCACATATAACATCCAGTTCAGAAGCTTTTAGTTTTGACTGATAAGACACACTTTCTGAATGTCTTACTTGGTATCATCAAATAATATGCATGCATCTGATGTTGCCAATCCAGTGAAGAGACATTAACCCAGTAGTCAATGGAATTAGCTACTACACGGTAAAACTAAGCATTTATCGACTTTAAATTAATACGATATTCTACAGATACAGGTCCTCAAATGTGAACAATGATAATGTAAGTACAAACCAACTCGCGCCTAATAACAGATCAGTCTATCAACATAATCAGGATTCTAAAAAAAGAGAAAAAAATCACTTCTACATTACATCTAAGTGCAGCTGTGTAAATGTAATACATTTTGCAGCGGATACAATTTCATCATCATTTTCTGAGGCATCCTCTCGAGCACTTTGTTGTCTTCTATGTGTTTGCCTCTACTTGCTTAACTGTTTTTCCTAGGCACTATCAATTCTTGTCAACAAAGCATTCAAACTGCCACAAACCCTTTCCATTATATCATCCGAAAATTCTTAGCTATCTGTGTAAACAAATACTGTCGCTAGTACAACAGAAACGTCTACACGATGTAGGAATGCATAGTTTCGAGGCGTGTTTTGCTGGTATCAAACCACTTGATGCGGCTGGAAGCCCAAGAGAATTTTACCAACACAATGCTTCTGAAAACTACAAATTCATTCGGTTACCACAGACGGACAATACCTAAAAATCAAAAATAGAATTAAGTATTTTTCGTAGTCTACTGGCACATCCATATCTGTCGGAACAGACAGACTGGTTTGTATGCTTGGAAGCATATTAACTGTTTTAAATTCCAGTCACGCTATCATAGAGAAAGAGTTCGTTGACATAGGGAAAACGTTCGCTGGGGTGGAAAACATACGTCGAACCTGTTGTTTCCCGAATACCGCTTTCCAGTAGAAAGTGATACTGGTCTTCAGTTAGGGAGGGGGGGGAGGAGAGAAAAGCCGTTACATACTACGACTATTCACAAAGACGGCCTAGCGTCCCGATTACATGGGCTCCCAAAACCAGACTTCGTAAACCGATTTTCCAAATCCGCTTTTAGTTGTCCATGTGAACACTCCAAACTCGATTCTAGAAATCCCCTTCTGTAAAGTGGTAACTTATACTAAGAGCAACAAAATCACCTATGCCCGAGGGGGGACTCGAACCCCAGACGGTGAACGGCCGTGTGCACAGCAGCTGGGCGCCTACTGCACGCGGCTATTCAGCGTCGTCGTCATTAGGGACGTAGCACAGGATCAGATAGTTCTGAGAAACATCCCGGCATTAGCCTGAAACTACTGCGACACCTCGTTCGGTCCAATATATGAGAGGAAACCCCCAAAATTATGTGTGCTTCAAGACTCTGATATAATACTGTTTCAATTCTTTACTGAATAGCGGGTAGCTCATGAAATTCGGAGACGTTTCGTTCTTCACATTTCTTTCCCACGTGCCCCACTCGTACAGAGTCGGTAACCTCCACAGTCTAATTCAGCACTCTATGATGCAATTTCGAACACACCAGATGTATTTCGCAGCATCGGCCGTTAATGTTTTATTAAAAAAAATAGAAACAGATCGATTTCAATCACCTAGTTATATCTTCAGTGCCCTTCAAACTATAGAACAAGATCATAAGATCAGTATGGAATTAAAAACAAATACAAAATAATAAACTGGAATACAATATCAAATATAATATACGGTCAACATACATACCGAGCATATTAATGCCCTGAATGTAACTGCAACGGTAATCATAAAATTGCAGTGTCAAAGTTTGAAGTAAGCGCGCTGCTTACAAACGACATGCAGCGGCGCTGTAATGATGGGTGTTATTAACGCCCTCTATTACTTAGATGTTCCACTATTTTTTTATGCAAACAAAATGCTATTTCGTTATTCACGCGAATGCTTTGTTGGTGAATATGAAGGGGCTGGAATATGGAAAGTGCCACGATTAATATGACGGAAAATGCATGTAAACTTATCAAAAAATGATGAAAAATATGGGTAACATTATGGCGACTCATTTAAAACATAATACAAGACTCTCAAAACTTATAAATCCCATGTATGGGGAGTTGTGCACCTACTTACATTTGAAACCTGCGTGTACTCCTGATTGGAGATTTGAGTATTATTTCTCTCCTGCTTTCCTGTACATATCAAAGTTATGACAGACAACTTTATATCTCGCTACGACGAAATAGATCCACACAAATATAGGTGTTTGCAGCAAATTTGAACTTTCCAAATAATTTTATGTATTCATGACATTGCTTCAGCTTCAGTGAAGCTATTCTAATTTGTTTCTTAATATTTTTCCACTTCATATGGTATCACCCTGGCTTTCCCACCAAAAATTGAATCGATGATTTCCATACGATGTACGTAAGTATCAAAAGTAATGGCCGCGCGGGAGTAGCCGAGCGATCCGGAGCGCCACGTTGCGGATCGCGCGGCCTCCCGCGTCGGAGGTTCGAATCTTCCTCGGGCATGGATGTTTGTGCTGTCTTTATTATAAGTTAATTCATAAGTAGTTTGTAAGTTTACGGACTGATGACCCCGCAGTTAAGACCCATAAGCTTATACAAACATTTGAATTTTCAAAAGTAATGAGTAACTGGCATTTAGAACTAGAATGGTAATCTGAGCTAACAGCGTTCAATCGTCATACTATTATATTACTTTCACCTTATGCCAAAGACCAAATATGTGTTCCAAAGTTTATTTCTATTTTTTATTACTTACAATGTCCTAGATCTATCACTTCCTCTGTATCAAGAACATCATTAAGCCGGATAACAAACTATTGTCTTCATAACACTTCAAACTAAATTTGCTCGTATACTCACTTTTTTTACCAATACCTATAGCCTTTCGACTTGATAAGTAGTAGTCTTAAATGAATATAACATTCTGACGTATAAAAAGCGTACTGCTTAAATACATCTGAATTTAGTAATGGCAGATAGCAGGTATCGAACTCACTAAAATCAAAACAAAGAAAATCTGCGAGCTCAATCACTACGCCACATCATTCAACCAACACAGATTCCTCTGAAATTGTAAGCACTGGTAACTTTTTACAGTATATTTTGCCCTATCTTGTTGTGAGCTTTCTCTGTCGACTTATTGTACGAAGATTTTTTATGTAGATGGTGCTGGACAGTTTTTAAATATGTTAAAAACTGCATACTGAAAATGCACAGCCGAACCTAAAATTTGTATTATACACGATCGACTTCGACCGTAATCATGTCATCTTAGGGTGTGACTATCGTCTTGTTTTGGAAACGTCTTCTGAAGTGTTGTTATGATCACCACTATTGAAATGTGCAACAGATACCCATTTTGAAACCCAGACATGGCCTGATTTGGGACGAAATTGATCGTCTACAAAAGACGTATTAGATACAGCTGTGCAATTTCAGCACGCAACTTTTACCATGTTCTACAAACTCTGCTCACATCGTTTGAGCCAAATTTGTGAACCCGATCTCATCCCCTTCCCTTGTTAGATTAAAATTCTAAGTATGTTTCCCTAACTCTTAACTTTCACTTTGTGTTTGAAAAGTCTACTGGTTAAATGCCTCTTTAGCGGCTCATCAACAGAATTCTCATAGCGTTGTATAGCTGCGCACGACTGACGTGCAGCTGTCAGGAATGTAGCACCATTACTGCCGGCGGGGATGACGTCACAAGTGAGCTGGAGGAGCGGAACGCAGACAGCTGCGTCGCCGTTATGGTCATATTTAGAGCTGCTGTGGTCTACTTCAGCACTCGACACTGCGGTTTCTATTTACCGTGAAAACAGCCCTACAAACAAGTTTTCTCCCGTTTTGTGTACGTAGCAGCAGGTACTCCGCGCAGGAAGATCTACCTGATCGGGCCATACTTATTGATCAGAGCGAGCAGACAGACAGACTGCGTGGGACAGGAGGCGGCCGGCGTGGCGGCGCCGTGGCGCCCAGGAGGCGGCGCGGTCGATACCTCGCGGCACGTCGCGCCTATACCCACAGAGTCGCCAGCACACGCAACCCAGACAGGTGGAGCGTGGCGGCCACAACCTGCTCACCCACCACGATGGGTCTCACACAGTTGGTTCAAACTGTGTGAGAAGAAGCAACTATATGAACCTTTCAGATTCATTCCCGGTGCCCTACATAGGCAATGCTGGACTTCAATATGGTGTTGGCCCACTTTAGCCTTGTTGACACCTTCCACTCTCCCAGCCATACGTTGTCAGGTGCTGGATGGTTTCTTGGGGGAATGGCAGCCCATTCTTCATGGAGGTACCGATGTAAGTCGGTGAGGCCTCACACGAAGTCGGCATTCCAAAACATCCCAAAGGTGAAACTTCCTGGCAGATTAAAATTGTGTCCCAGAACCGGGACACGAACCTGGGACCTTTTCCTTTCGCGGGCAAGCGCACTACCGACTGTGCTATCCCGACACGACTCACGATGCCTCCTCAAAACTTTACTTCCGCCAGTACCTCGCCTTCTACCTTACACTAAAGCCTCCTACTTTCCAAACTTCACAGAAGCTCTCCTGCGAACCATGTAAGAGTAGCACTCCTGGAAGAAAGGATATGGTGGAGACATGGCTTAGCCACAGCCTAAGGGATGTTTCCAGAATGAAACATTCACTCTGCTGCAGAGTGTGCGCTGATATGAAACTTCCTGGCAGATTGAAATTGTTGTGTCGGAACCGGGACACCAACCTCGGACCTTTGCCTTTCGCGGGCAAGCGCACTACCGACTGTGCTATCCCGACACGACTCACGATGCCGCCTCACAACTTTACTTCCGCCAGTACCTCGCCTCCTACTTTCCAAACTTCACAGAAGCTCTCCTGCGAACCATGCAAGACAAGCACTCCTGGAAGAAGGGATATGGGGGAGACATGGCTTAGACACACTACGCTGCAGAGTGAAAGTTTCATTCTGGAAACATCCCTTAGGCTGTGGCTAAGCCATTAAGTTAAGTTAGTAAGTTTAGGGACTGATGACCCCGTAGTTAAGTCCCATAAGCTATATAAAAAAAAAATTGTCCAGGCCAGTCCATTACAGAGTTGTTATCGTCGTGTAACCACTCCGCCACACGCCGTGCATTATGAACAGGTGCTCGATCATATTGAAAAATGCAACTTTCTTCAATAGTGGGAAGCAAGAAGCTGCTTAAACCATTACTGTGCCTGTGCTGGTGGTGCCAAAGCAAAACAACAAATGGTGCAAGCCCCTCCATAAAAAAGATCACACCATAACACCACCGCCTCCGAATCTTACTGTTTTGCCACTACACACACTGGCAGATGACGTTCATCGGGCATTCGCCATACCCACACCCTGCCATCCGATAGTCACACTGCGTTCCGTGATTTGTCACTCCACACAACGTTTTTGCACTGTTTAATCGTCCATGCATTGGCTAGCTTTATACATCATCTAACATTAACAATTATAGACCACTTCGCAGATAGTAACAAAACAGCACACTATACGTGGTTTATAACCTCTCCGGAATCATCTGTGTAATAACCAGGAGGGGAAAAAGGCATTATTTATTTGGCATTATGTTCCATAATGCCGGCTTTCCACATGTAACTTCTGACGATGTTCAGCGAATAGTCTTGTAATATTAACGTACAAAATCTTCCTTTGGTATAATGTTCGAAATCCTCTTCGAGTTTCGTTTGATGTCAGAAACATCGTCACATCTCTTTCATTTCAAAACGAGTTCGAGTCGAGGGAATAGGAAGAAGTGTGAACGATTCAGTTCCCACGAATATGGTGGATGTTCAATTTGCACTACAACGCTCGTCCACACAACCAATATCGTCAAACAGTTACTGCAAAGAAGATTGGTGGTACAACTTCCGCCATACTCGCCGGATCTCAGTCCTCCAGACATCTTTCAAATACCTCGACTCAAATTCGCTTTGAAAGGAAAGATATTTTATGATATTCCTGGCATCCAACTAAACGTGACGAGGCTTCTGAACACCATCCCAGGGCAAGATTTAGTGCCTTAATGTTACAGGACTATTTCACCGAACTTTATTGTTAGAGGATGTACGTAACGCAAACATTTTGTCATCCGAATGCGGTTGCGAGCTCAATACAATAACAGCTTCACGCAGAACGGTGAAATACACCAGCAGTGGCGAAAGGTAAGTTACTGTCATGAAAACAACTACGTTAAGTTGGATAACGGCCGCTTCTCTGCGACGTCAAGTCAATATTTACCTGAGATTCGACATATCTAAACTATAACAAAACAGCAGAACCTCTCTGTCGTCTATCTGTTGAACCACTTACCTCAGAAACAACAAATTTCTACGGGGTTTTCACAGGAAACTTAAAGGATTTTTCGTGCAACTTACAGGCTTCATTTCACCAAAAGTTAATTACGAAATAAAGGTTCAAAATGTTTGTTAAGCTTAAGGGACTTAACTGCGGGGTCATCAGTCCCTAAACTTACATACTACTTATGAACTACCTTACACTAAAGACGGCACAAACATCCATGCCCGAGCGGGGATTCGAACCCCCGACGGTGAACTGCCTCGCGCATCGCAGTATAGCGCTTCAATGCACTCGGCCGCTCCGCCGCGACACGAAATAAAGGAATCCTAATTTAGTTAATTTAATTTTCTCTAATACCGACTTGTCTGCATCTTTGTCTGAATACACTAATCCGCAATACTACTAGATACATTACTATGGTTAATGAAAAAAGGTGCATTGAGCAAATTTTGGGGCAGATCAGGCAATTATCGCAATTTAAAATTCCAGCAATTAGCTCTGCTTGATATTAACGCACAGTATACCAAAGAACCAACAGATGATGTAGTTAATTTCTTAAGTTTATAGACAATGACAGCAGTATTTCCGGAAGTTTATTGACTGACAGAATGTAGTGGCACAATCGTATCTTTGCGAATATAAACATACATTGAATTTAGTTTGATCAGGTATACACACTCACTGATTTCATTTTTGTAGTAAAAACCTGGCGCTATTTCTTTGCTTTAAATTTAACGGTAAGAGGTTTTTCGTCTTGACTGCAATTAAAACAATTATTCACTCCAGACGCGTTTAGCTTTTTATTTGTGAAGTATGTTCCGCAGTTGGTGTACAAAAACCGCACATCATAAACCGACCAAACCTAGCCAACAAGATGGAAAAACGAAGTGGGTAGTAAGAACGATGCAAAAACACCAACCAAGATGCTCTACACATAAAAAGCGAAACGCGTCTGATTTCAAATAACTCTGTTAATTGCAGTCGCGTACGACAGAAAAGCAAATTAAGAGGCATTGTGAAAGAGGATCACACGACCATAGTATTTCTTTGCTTGTTTTGAATGGTTTCATTCATAGTGGACATTTTGGCTGGGAAACCCGAATTGATTGATCCTGTAAGGCAGGCACATGCAGCCTTTCGCGACCCGCGGAGTAAAGAACAGAAATGAATCAATTTATTTTCTGACACGACACGCCAACAAATTAGAAATATTGTTTAATCAATTTTGGCTCGAGAACATCGCAACTGTTTTAGTAATAATGCTGTGGTATAAAACCCATTTATTGCAACGTTACTAGTTTCGATTCATAGCCGATGATCAGTCATGTTGATTCTCTCTCGCCGGCCGCGGAGGCCGAGCGTTCTGCGGCGCGTCAGTCACAGTCTGCACTGCCATGCATGGGCATGGATATTTGTGCCGCCGTTAGTATTAGCTAGTTCATAACTAGTTTGTGACTTTAAGAACTGATGACCCCGTAGTTAAGTCCCATAAGCTCTACAAACATTTCAATTTGATATCTCTCTCTCCCTCTCTCCCCCCCCCCCCTCTCTCTCTCCCCTCAAATAATAGAGGCAGGCTTCCTCTGAGGATACAAATGTGAATATCATCTGCAAGCAACACTACCGTCTGAAGATGGGCTTCGATCCCAAACTAATAACAGTAAAATAAATGGTTTTACAAAAAACGTGTGGCCGGTCAGTAATTATTTACTAAAGTAAAATTACAATATACTTATTTATCTACATTTATGCTTCTTGAACATTATTTCCTGTCTTACGGCATTTTACAATAGCTCGATCGCACCCCTACAAATGTTTTTCATGGGGCGGAATGAGCCATAAAAAAGCGAGTATGCGAAGGCTCTTCCATCGAGACGTAAGTTGTTTCACGTGTGTGCTCAGAGCCAAACCTCCTACATATGAACTAAAAGCAATGTAACTCGAATCAGCGAAAGAGCCGATTCAAAATGGCGTTCTTAGAACCAAAGAAGCGGCCCGCGCTGCTGCTAATGATGACGATCATGAATCAGCCTCGTCTGGAACTGTTGGTGTTTCGCTTTGACGTGACGACACGACCTTCTACTCCACAGAAGGCGAAGCGCGACACCGTAACCGAGCGAGGCCAAAGTTGCGAGCATCATTGAGGCGGGAGGTGGCTTTTGATCGGAGGCCCAGCGACACCCTCGATTCAGTCGGCGGGACGAGTGCGCCGGCCGCCGCAGCCGCCTTTCAGCGGGCGCGCTTTCAGCGAAAAACCGCCGAGCAACCGACCTGTCCGCCGTGAAAGCGGCGCAAAGTCCCGTAATCTGCAGCGGCGCGGCCGCACAAAGCCGCGCCAGCCGCGCCAGCCCTAATACCCGAGCGCTGCCCCACACGGTCTTGCCTTCAATCACTGAATTTCGCCCACGTTCTAGTCGCTGCGCTTGCTTTTGGCAACAGTCCAAAACGTACTTATAAAATGAATAACATATGGAGGTACACTATTCAAATTTATGGCAAGGAAACGTATCTGGAGGTAGTTTTGTGGTCAGTGTTATGTAACTAAATGGCTTATTTTTATTTCTTTAATTGGACTTGCAAGTTTTCATCAAAAAACTATTTTTTTCCTTATTATTACCCAGATATGTTTCACTGCAGTTGTATCTTCAGTGGGCTTTTAGTCAAGAACACAAATTTTCTTTTGAGTCTGTTCGTTTTATGTAGTCCAAAATGTGTACCTTGTTTTACACCTTGAATAACTAGTGTTTTTTATACAGGTTTCTGAGTTGTAGTGTCTTCCTTTTCTCAGTTTTTCAAAAATAGCTTCATATAGTTTTGGAAAAAGAACTGTAGAAAAACAAATACTTCATTATGTAACATGATTTATACATACGTATATACTACAAAGGCTACAAATGCAGTGAAAAATTCTGGATAATATTATGAATAAATACAGTGTTTTGCTAAAAACAGTCCAATTAAACCTATATGTTTAAAAAACTTTGACAGTTACTAGCCCGTTTATTTTCCTTCCACAATGTGTTTCGGAGGTTTAAACCATCCTCTCCACGTAGAATTTTTTTATTTTGTGAGCTCGGCCGACATGCCATGTGTCGGTTACTTTATGATAACCTGTGGTGATGTCTTAACTGATCAGAGCCTTATATATAAACTATCAAACGTACCATCTTTCTTTCTTTGTTTACGGAGAAAGGCATCCTAAAATGATAAACAGCACGTCACATTAGAACACAAAAATAACATACCCACCAGAAGATGGAGGTCTGAACCTCCAAAATGCTTTCTCTAAGGAAAAACGGAATGGTAACAGCAAACCTTGTTTCAATTATCATCAGGGTAAAGTCTAAATAAAAATTTTCCATTTAAGAAGTGATTTGTTGATAAACATAAGTTTGTGATGCACTCTATTTCGTCCCTTTACATCATCTTGGGATTGACGTAAGTAGTTCGCGACAATTGTCATACATGGCGCAGATGTCTTCGTACTGCTCACTCTGCACCTATGTTTTATCCTTTTTAGCGTATTGTAGCAAATATGAATTTTTCCTTGGTGAGTAGCTTATATTTTATTATTGATGAAAAAAGAATTGATCAACTGTATTCCATTCCAAAGCCTTGCAGAAACGTGGAAGACACCGAAAGGCACCAAATTGACTTTATACTGGTAAAATTAGGTTAACAGGAAGTGCAGACTTCCTAAGCAGGAGGGGACTAGAGAAAAAATTCATGTCTGTAGAAGAACCTATAAATAGGGAAAATATAGATACCGCCTACAGGAAAATAAAAGGCGTTTGGAGACACAAAACGGCTACGCCCGCCTCCATGACATAGCTTAGTTGTCCCGTGTACTACTGGACACTTCAATGACACCAAGTATCTGGGAATGTCGTAACAATTACAATAGTTATGTTACACCTAAAGACACCTATTCCTGAAAACACCATACCTCGTGTTAGTCTCTACAGACTGTAATTACAAAGATTAGTTTAGTTGTTCATTAAATAGATCCATATTGAGGAGCTGCTCGTGGATTTGGAACTTTTTTTTTTTTCTTTTTACAAACTTCACAAAATTTTTAATATTACTAACAGTCTGAATACAAGAAGCATCATTTGGTTCTATTCAAAAATTCGTCAATGGAGTAGGAGGAGTTGGCCACTTTCACGCACCTCTTAAGACTGATCTTTATTTTCAGTTGATTTTTTTGCTTGCCTGAAATTTTTGAAAATGTTTTTCCTGAGTAGTGTACTCCTTTCTGAACTGAAGTAAGTGCTTCTAAATCCTTGTGGATATTGTTTTTGTTCCTATTATTGTGAGTGTGAATTGAGCTGTTTGATGGAAAAAGGGACGTATTGTTTAAGACAAATTTCATCAAGGAATAACTATACTGAGAAGCAGTAGTTAGTATACCTAATTCTTTGAAGAGGCTTCTACAGAATGTCCGTGAATTTACTCCATAAATAATACGTATTACACGCTTTAGGTGTCAGAAAACTTCTTGCTTGACTTGAGTTACCCCAATATTTTATACCATATGACTTTATGGAATGGAAGTAATGGGAGTACGCAAGATTTTTGATTTTTATGTCGCCTACGTCTGATAAAATTCGTATTGCAAATATTTGTTAAGTCGTTTCGGCAGTTCTGCGGTGTGCTCCTCCCAACTGAATTTATTATCGGGTTTTAATTCCAAAAATTTTGTACTGTCAACCCCTTCTATCTGCTCTTCTTCAAACTTTATACATATGCTTACATGTTCTGACAGCATGTATTGAGTCTTTTATGAATTTTATGTGAATGAATTGGCTTCAAACCATTTATTAATGTTCATGAAAATATCTTTAGTTTCTAGAACTATGCTCGACACATCTTTAATGCTATACTTTTATCATTTGCAAACAAAACTAACACTGCTTCTGGCTGTGTAACTGATGAGAGGTCATTATTGAATACAAGAAAAAGCAATAGCCCTAATATGGATTCTTGTGGGACACTATGTATTTTCTTCCCAATCTGATGATGATCGATGGTGTCTTTTAAAATGTTCAAATGTTTGTAAAGTCTATGGGACTTAACTACGGGGTCATCAGTCCCTAAACTTACAAACTACTTATGAACTACTTACGAACTAGGACGGCACAAATATCCATGCTCGAGGGGGGATTCGAACCCCCGACCGTAGCGGCCGCGCAGAACGTGACTGGAGCGCCTTAGTCCTCTCGGCCAGCGATGGTGTCTTTCATCTATCCAATGTTACAACTACTAATAACCCTGGGTATTACAGAAACAGCGTTCTTTTTAACAATGCTTCAAGGGAGGCAAGATTACAAAAAGCAAGTGCAGTGTGAATATCAAGTAAAAATACAGCCTCTACAAATCCTAATGAACTCAAGTTTCCGAGTGGTAATTTTATTCGCAGTCATTTTTTATGTTCAAGGGCTGCGAAATTCTGATAATTTCAGCACCCGGGAAGGAACTCAATAAAACCTAAGCATGGACTCCCCCTCAGGGGAAAAAATACTCAATGAGGAACACATATTTTATAAAATAAAATAATATTTTTCAAGTCGCAAATTTTCACTGAATACTGGTTTCGGCACACAAGGTACTATTTTCTCGCCTCTGACAGGATTACATTTATGTATGCTCCACATAATGCTTGATGCATGCACGAATGGTGACACAGAAAATGATTTAAAAAACATACAATAAAAATCGTTATTATAGAATTCAAGTGTACTGTCAACGTGTCTCCATACAATTCCAAATTTCAGCATTACTTGGAATACCATCAATTCTAGTAAATGACAGCAGAGTTGGAATCACGTATTTCAGTTTTTCTTCTTAAGGTCAGGCCTTGCTGCTGTAATCATACTAAGTCTCCTCTGCTGAACGAGTCAAGTTGACGTAGTATATTTTCAACCAAAGTCCATACAGGAAGCCAGATGATTCTTTATGTATTTTCCTCTCTTCTATAGGTGTGATCAACACTTTTTCCCTGACGGCACTCGTGCGACTCTTACAATATCCAGCTTATTTTCAATATCATACACCATGTCCACATTTCAATGGGTCAAAGAGTTTTACATTCTACTTCATTAGAACGCATGTTTCAAGGCCATATAAAAAACAATCCAGACGAATGTTTTAATGAATGCTTTCCTGGTTTTAATACCTGTAATCCTACTCGTGAGCAGATTTTTCATATTATTGAAGGCTAATGAAAGTTAGTCATTCTCCTTCAGATTTATGATATGCAACAATTACATTAAGTGAAAATGCTTCAAGTAATACAACTGACTGCATTGTTGTTTGATTTCATCGTCTATGTTCCTGACGGTTTCTTCAAAGGACGTTTCGAAGGGTTCCCTTCAGTGTTGTAAATGCACAGAAAGCACAGTATATGCTATCCTGGGCTCAGGTAGGAAGCCCGCGGCATTCGCAGCCCGCCTTCAATCTGCGGCCCCAGCCAAGCTTGGTATGAACCGCGACACATCGATCTGCCCGCCTGCAACGCTCTTGCCTACGCCACGTTCCGGGGAACCACAAGGGAACCACTCGGTCGCAGCACTGGGTATCACGTGTGAAATTACCTCTTACCACACACGCCGTCTCGATCTAGGATCACCCTACTTTCTGGGCAAGTCCATTAGCATTGGTAATGTGAAACTAATATCTCAATGTACTATATAATCATCTTCCCTTTCAGATCCCAAAATTTATGTATGACCCGATAGCTTTAACTTTACATGTGAACACTTCCTCAGTAGCTTTAAAGAGAAGGAAAAAAACTTCCTTTTCATTCCTTGCTAAGTTTCAGAAATATACATTCACATCTACACATACACCCCCCCCCCCCCCCCAGACCACTGTTGATCATGTAGCAGACATTTCGTACCATGCTCGCTTTCCTGTTCCACTCAAAAGCAGAGGAAGGGAAAATAGTAAGCCAACATTCGTATCCAAATCTCCCTCATATTGTCCTTGGGGCACTGAACTTGTCGCTCAGTAGAATCCTCTGCACTCCGTTGCATACAGTGACTGCTTCTCGCGAAGGAAATTTAGACAATCGGCATTTGGGACGAACATAAATCATTATGTAGTCTCCTATGTTCATCTTGTTAATTCGGGAAGAGGGATAAGACTTAAAACTTTCCTTAAAAAATATCTACGAAGTAGGATAAGATTCACACTTGTGAAGAAGTACCGACAATCAAAAGGAAAAAATCATTTCGGAGGAACAAAAAATGTTTATAAACATATAAGTGTTCAAATGTTTGTGTACTTATTGGACCAAACTGCTATGGTCATTATTCTCTAGACTTAAAAACTACTTTAACTAACACTAAGGACCACACACACACACACACACACACACACACACACACACACAAACACACAAACCAACCATACCACAGGCCCGAGAGAGGATTCGAACCTCCTGCGAGAACTGCCGCCCAGTCCACAGCATGATGCCTTAGACCACGCGGCCATTATGTTGAATCTCTGAACTAATTATTATTATTATTAGTAGTAGTAGTATTACTGCGGGAAAAATTCACTGAAGAGCGCTCTAACGTAACTGGATATGAAAATCACATTTTGCAAGAAACTGTAGGAATATATAATACGAATAGTGCATACTTGATACGGGAAACAGGCATACCGCCAAGCTTGTTCAAAATGTTCAAATGTTTGTTAAGCTTATGGGACTTAACTACTTATGAACTACTTACGAACTAGGACGGCACAAATATCCATGCCCGAGGGGGGATTCGAACCCCCGACCGTAGTGGCCGTGCAGACCGTGACTGAAGCGCCTCAGTCCGCGTGGCCACCGCGGCCGGCGCCAAGCTTGTTCTTCAAACCAATACAAGTTCTTTACTAATATGCGATTTGAACGGTACGTGCTCTGATTTCTAGTTTCACGTTTTTTAGTTTGTAATCCGATGCTTCTGTAAATAATTTTGTAACCATGTCATTGTATACGAGTTCAGTTCGCCTTGAAAATGACTAAGACACACCTACATATCCTCTACTTTGTATCTTCTGATTTTTAAGGTTTCGCAACAATTACTTTTCAGCTCTACAACTTATGATACGTATTATTTTATGCCTTCGGAGTAGCACTGAAGATATTACAATCTCCTCGACTAATAAAAATCATTATGGTATTCTAAAGACTATATTAACCTGACGTAACTCTGAGGATGAGACGGAGTATTAACCCTTTAATGCGTGACTTTTCATTTGATGCTATAAGAAATACCATGATTAATGTGTAGTGCGTATATACGGAGAAAAATATTGAAAAAAAAACGTTAAATTATTATGCACTACTAGCAAGTAAACAAACACACATGTTAGGAGTAACTCAATGTAGCTAACTGTCGAACTGATTCAAAAGCGCTCTGCGATTTGTAATTCCTACGACGAGCTACTAGTGTAAGCAACACTAGGAGTATACATCTACATGGTATACTCTGCAAATCACATTTAAGAGTATACAAGCAGCTACAAATGAATTTATGGTAACATTTTGATCATTTTGAGAGATAATGGGAAACACAAGGGCCGTCCACAGTGGTCGAGCAGTCTGCGGCGCGCCACTCACAGTCTGCACGGCTGAGCCCCTACGGTCGGAGGTCGAATCCCCCTTCGGGCATGGATGTTTGTGTCGTCTTTAGTATAAGGTAGGAGGCGAGGTACTGGCGGAAGTAAGGTTGTGAGGCGGCATCGTGAGTCGTATCGGGGTAGCTCAGTCGGTAGAGCGCTTGCCCGCGAAAGAGAAAGGTACCAGGTTCGAGTCCCGGTTCCGGCACACAATTTTAATCTGCCAGGAAGTTTCAGTTCATAAGTAGTAAGTTTAGGACTGATGACCCCGCAGTTAAGTCCCTTAAGATTGACAAATATTTGAACATTTTGAAAAATAAGGTATGTTGCTTATCAGCTACATTATGCATTAAAGGGTTTCCTCTAAATTATTGTATCACGCGAGATTATTTTAGATTTAGGGTTTCATCGAATTTGGCGCCTCAGGAGCATATGCAACAGGTCCTTCAGAAGGTACTGATTGCCTAATGCAACACTGGCTACACGGGGTTGTGGGGTAAGCAGGGCAGGAAGGACGATCCAACTGGTTGCTATAACGGCAGTTACGGTGCTTGACTGTGCATCGTCATGTGGCGTGATTGAATAGAGGAACCGGATTTTTTTTTTTTTTTTTTTTGTAACTTCCGCTGCACTTATTTGAGGCGGTGGATGGTATAAATGATGAGGAGGGCGACAGCAACTGCGCAGCACGCGGCCGCGTGTGTACGGGAGCGGAGGCCAGGAGAAAGCTTTGTATTCGCGGCAGCAGCCATCGCTTGCGGCTCAATCAATACCGGGCGGGCAGCGGCGGTGGCAGCGGCCCGCGCTGTCACTACTCACGCTGCCCGCGGCGCGCTGCTTTCATTTGCGTTACGCAACAACACCTCACTGCCCGTAGGTCGCTGCAGCTCAATGGAATCACACGCTCCGTTCACTCACGCTTTTCACCAGTTTGTGGAAAGTCACATTAAACACCGGGCGCCGTAAACGTTCATCAATGATCAGTGCTGGCGCTACAATTACGGAGGCCGGGGCTGTAAAAAATGCGTGGCACCCGCTGACTTCATATTGGCCTCATAAATTTGTTATAATACAGTAGAAAAATTAAGGGAACACATCTCTATGACATCAGTCATACCAGGGATTAGGTACTATTATACCTAAATACCGGGAGAGAGTGGCCGTGGGGTCTACAGCAGGCTGTTCCAAGAGGCTGCCCCGCGAGCAGGAGCGCACACGAGCGCTCACTACCCCAACTCGGAGCTGCGATGGTGGAGCAAGCTGACGTTATGTACGGTAGTACTCGGCGGGCGTAAGGAAGCAGACGTCCTCGCTTAGTTCTCGTCAATGGGTAGTTGTGACAACAGCAAACATGTATAATCGCGAAAGCTCAGTGTATGCTTCCTTAGAAGAACAGTATCGCTTCAGTAACTGCAAAAGACATCCACAATGTCGAATCTGTCACAAAACTCTTATTGTGCAAAAAAATTCAATCTACGGTGTCATTACAGAAAAAAAGTGCAGCTCCCCTTTGTACATGTGTGTCTCACATCCCCACAATTTCTAGGAGGAAGTAAATTGGGTTCGCATTTTCTTGCACTATCTTTCTACATTGAAAAACTTTGTAGTTGTGATAAATGCTGGATCCGTCGTTATGTCACTTATTGTGGCCCCTGTTTAGCGAGTTCTGGAACTTTTAAGACGGGAGTCTTTCGGTTTATTTACAGGCAATTTACGTGGCGTGTTACTCCTCTATCAGACGTAAGCTATTATGCCTAAACGCAATTATACTATTTCTTTGAAATTAAATAAAAAAACATAGCCTTATTTTCTCGAAGACCGAAATCTTATTTACGAAATTCAGTGTAAAATTGATATTGTCATATTTACGATTATACGGGAAAAATGGGATGCATATCAGCATGATAGTTATAATCTGACTTCTTTTGACAATCTAGCAACAATTTCTATTAACGAGATAATTCATTACACACTTGATAAGAAATACTCCTTACTTAGTTTCCGCGAAACAGGCATTTAAAGGTGTAAAATAAAGCCACCATAAATAGGCCTTATTAAATTCCAGTTATGAAACCACATCATTGATATTCAGGACCACAGAGCTTTTATATTAATAATAGTAACGATATACATATTATTGCTGAGGATTGACCTTGTGTCACGTGTCCGGCATTTCCATGGACAAAACTAGCAGACCCAATTATAGCTATTTCAGGAACATAGCTGGTAGTTTCTCGTGACGTCACAGCCCATCTAGCTGCTTCACTTGCACATACCCTCGCTCCTATGCTACAACAACTCACGGACGGGAAGCGGTGCTCCGCGAACAAGTGAGCGCTCCCTAGTTCATTGGCGAGCATGCGAGCTGAAACAGCCTGGTCTGAAGCATAACACTACGGACTCGGGCATGGGAGTGTGTTTTGTCTTTATAAACCGATTGGACCAAACACTAATCATTTTTTTAACTTCCCAAATGCATTAAAAAATTAGAGTGGAGGTCTCTCGTCCACCTGCACGTCCTGGGGTACTGTCCTCCTCCCGTTAATACAGTACTGTCAGAAAAACCATGAAGCACGGAAATACCCATTGAGTGTAATAAACACCTGGAAATATTTACCGGTCTCCTGGAAACTCTTAATGAAGCATTCTTTTGAAAGGTTTATAAGTCACTCTGCCTGTCTATAGAAACGCGACACATGACTATCCTCCTCGGAATCTGAAGGGACCCGTACGCGATAAAACATTTTCTCGAACCTTATTATGCCTGGCAAATATCTGGCAGCGCTCCGTGCTATCTGACTTGTTTTGTAAAATTAAGAACGTATTTGACAGGAATTTTTTATATTCATATATTATTACTGGAGATTTTCATGCGTGATATAGAAAGCAACACCAGATTAATAGATATGAAACCTTCTACTTCTTTTTACCACTTGTAACAGTTACATATATCCATAATTTTTATTTTGGGCAGTAAAGTATCTTTCGAATCATGATAATTTCATTGGGCTACTAATATAATAAGTTTGTTCTCTGTGTTCACGTGTATGATTTTAAGCGAAGGCACATATGGGCAAACTTCATACATGCAGTGAAGAGGTGGTACACGATACGAACCAGATAACAGAATCAGTGTGAGAACTCTTGTCATTGCAATATAGAGCGCCAATTAGAGCAACAGAGCAACGCGTTAACATGAAGTTCTGTTTCAAATTAGGCAAAAAGGTCGACGGAGACCCGTGAGATGTTAGTGGAAGTCTATGGTGTTGAAGCAGTGAGGAAAAAGAGTGTGTGTGTGCGTGCGTGTGTGTGTGTGAGAGAGAGAGAGAGAGAGAGAGAGAGAGAGAGAGAGAGACCGACCCGGGGGGGGGGGGGCACTGCGGAGATGCAACAACGCATTACCTCGGTGCTTCCAGCGATTCCGCAAGAAGCGTTTGCTGACAGTTTCCTACAGCTGTACAACCGATGTCAGAAGTGTATTGTAGTCAATGGCGATTAATTTGAAGGCCAGTAAAGGTATTTTGTTTGTAACTCTTGTTTCCTGTATTTCCTGAGACCATTCACCGAACTTTTCAGACGCACCCTGTATGTCCCGAAATCTAAAATTTCCATTTTATAGCACACAGTGCTTTGCTTAAAAACAGAAAAAACACCAAATAGTTAGCAAAATGCATCGATTTTTGACGACACCACCAAGCACTACATAGTCGAATTATCTGTTTGAAACACGCAACACCTGTCAACACATACAATAAACCTATAAGGTGTGTTTGTAAACTCAAATATTTGTAAATCTATGGGACTTAACTACTCTGGTTATCAGTCCCTAGGCTTACAAACTACTTTAACTTAACCTAAGGACACACACACACACACACACACACACACACACACACACACACACACACACACACATTGCCCACGGGAGGACTTCAACCTCCGACGGCGAGCAACAGCGCGCTTATAAGGTGTGTATTAACACAATATGTTAACGAAGCCTTAAAGAACGCAACATGGAACTGTAGGGCTTGTTGTTCGTGTTGCGATCTTTAGTTCGGAGACTGGTTTGATGCAGCTCTCCAACCTACTTTATCCTGAACAAGCCTTGTCATCTGCTCCTCAACAGCAATCCACAACCATTTCAACTTGTTTACTGTCTTCGTCTCCTAGTTTCCCCTCTGCGATTTTTACACCCCACACATTCATCCAATGTTAAATTAGCCATTACTTGGTATCTAATAATGCGTCCTACCAATCGATCCCTTCTTTAATCAAGGTTTGGTAGACATTTCTATTCTGTTCAGTACCTCATCACTAGTTACGTGATCTACGTACCTAAAAATTCGCCTGCAGCATATTTCCCAAGCCTATATCCTCTTCCAATCTGAAGTATTTATCGTCCATGTTTCACTCCCCTACAAGGCAACACTCCAGCCAGAAAAATGCCTTTAGAACACTTGACATACGCAGTTAATAAGTTTCTATTTTTCATAAACTCTTTTCTTCCCACGGCCATTCCGCATTTTGTATCATTTGTACTGTGACCAAGTATGAGAACTCATCTTCGACTTTTACTGTCTCGTTACATAATTTAATTCCTGTAGCATTGCCTGATTTTCTTAGACCACATTCTACCTACTCTCTCCTTTCAAGACACTGTCCATTCCGTCCATCTGCTCTTCCAGGTTCTCTGGTGCCTCTCACCGGATTACAATGTCATCCGCAAACCCCAAAGTTTTTATTTGTTAACACTTCCTTCTCCAAATTTCTCCTTGATATTCTGGTAAAAACTCAACAGGAAAACGTGCAAAGAAGATCAAATTGTAATAAAAAAGCGAACGGGAGTAATCAATGACAACCTGACTGTGTTAGGTAACTCTTTGCATTTAGTGCTCGAAAGCTGGTACCAGATGAGAGACGCGGGTGTGTGTGTGTGTGTGTGTGTGTGTGTGTGTGTGTGTGTGTGTGTGTGTGTGTGTGGAGAGAGAGAGAGAGAGAGAGAGAGAGAGAGAGGGGGGCTAAGTTCGCAAACGTTTCTGTACTTCTGGTAGAGAAATGGCAGCCCACATTTCATATGAAGCCTTTCGACGTTTTGGGGGCAAAGACGCAAAGTATGAAAGAAAATAATCCATGTATCCTTTGCCTTTTGGCTCCTTCGGGTTGTAACGGATTGGCCTTTACCAGTGTGCCGCTACCTGTCCTGAAGTAAATTAGCTTGGAGAAGATAGTGCTTGGATACAGCGCAATTTACAACCGAAAGGCTGCAGTAAGAACTGTTGGCAGGCGGAGAGATTTAGAGCTCGCCCGCGCCATAAAAGTCGGAGAGGAAGAGATAGCAACGAGTGGGACATATCGCGGGAACTTCCGACATACCGCAAGAGGTAGGACCACGTAGCGTTTGTGGGAGAAGTGGAAATACCTGATGTCGCGAGATGGCATTCATTACCGAAGCACCCTTTTCGAGAGAAATTTCATACATAATGCACACTGTATTTTTACTCAAATTTTCTTTGTTTTCAATGCATCTCAACAGTTCTTCAAAATAGTCGCCCTGCTTTCCTATGACTGAATGGCAGTTTCGAAAGCTCAATTACATCGAGGACATCAGTTCATCTATCAAATGGCTCGTGTAGCGGCGGTAGAAAATTCTTCCAGAGAAAAATAACGGCATCCACTCGTAGTTTTTCCAACTTCAGGAACAAGTCGAAGAGTCGTAGACATGTCGGGACTATAGGTAGAATGCGGCCACAGTTCGCATCCGTATTCGCCGGCTACAGCACGGCAGATGTGCAGGTGAGTAACGTCGTGGCTGTGTGGACCAGCCGCGAACAACTGAGCTCTGCTTTCGTACATTTTTCTACGCAGAACTTACACATTAAGTTACGCTAGTACAATTCTGTGATACTTGTTCTACAAGGGCGTACATGTCATTACGGTTACCTGGCGATCATAAGCAAAACGTATCGTTTGCTTGAGCTTTGACTGAGCGCTTAGTATTTTTTGGAGCGTCGAGAGTTTGTAACTTAGTTGTATTGAAGTAGTCCGTTTGTAATTCACGCCCCACTTACTCGTACGTTCCGTGTGCAAATTTTACTCCGCATATTAGCAAATAAACTTGTTTATCAGAATTAGTTTAACGTTGAGCGGACGAGGTACACCGCATTTGTAAACTTTACTTCATAAATGGATTTCTCCAATTGTTGCAGGTGCTGTCGAAATTATTGCGTAGTAATACTAAGGACAGTTCGTAAACAATGCACAGTTTGATGTAACTGTGGATTGTTTGCTGATCCAAGAACAATGAAAATTACGTCAGATATAGTTGGGAGATTGAGGAAGAAGCCTGTGGTTTTTCTTTCGTACTGTTTTGTGCTCTAATATAAAAGTGGCGAGAGATTGGAAAGGAATCTGCAATACTCTCGGGTACTGTGGTTGTTGAACAGAGGTGGTAAATCGAGAGGGTCAATAACACTTCGTTAAGTAAGATCTGTGGTGAGTTTACAGTGGACTGTAGTAGTTTCACATGGGTTTAAATGTTTTCGCGGTAGTCGTTATGACCGTCCATAGACGATTATCCAAGACCTGGAGGCCAAGAACTCAAAAGCTGAACTGGTTGTAATTTGGGGCAGACGCTCGTGATGAAGATCGCAGTGCAACTTGCGAGAACTCTAAAAAGCTACGGGAATTCCCCCAGAATCAGTATGCCGTATTCTGACAATTTTAATAGAAGAATAATTTATGTGAAGTGTATCCTACACTGACTGCTGAAGAGAAGCAGAAATTTCCTGGACATTGCAACCTTGATCAAGAACGATTCGATCTTGAAGTTCAATGATTTGCCGATGTTGATGAAACGTAGAATAACGACAGTGTTGCGACGTGCAGAATTCCGAATTAAAAACAGTTGGCCCGTTTCACAGCCCTTGTATAAAACGTTTGTATCACTTTTTTTCTCTCTTTTTTCTTTTTTTTTCTATCTTTTCCTTAAGAAAAAAATTAAATGATTAAAAAATCCTGTTTATATTTGGTTCACGTGAAGTGAATTTATCATCGAATCCCGGAGGTACGATTTCATAGTATCACAGCACGCACGCACGCACGCACGCACGCACGCACACACACACACACACACACACACAGTTATCATTTCTTTCTTCGATAACAGCAGTGTTTAAAAATTTAAAAAGATCAACTGCCGTTTGTGACGTTGTACTGTGACAAAAAAGACAAACGAAGTTGAATTTTGAGTATCGTCGTCTCCACCGCCGCAGCAAGTCGAACAGAAAAGAAAGCCTGAGAGCTTGCGGGAGTTAGGGTAGCGAGATGGAAGCACGAAGTTTTGTCCGCGCGATGAAACCTGCACAAAACACCACCCACTCGCACGAGGAGCGCGCAGAAGGGCAAAAACAAGAAACGTGAGTCGCTAATTTTCTCAAGTTTCATCTTATCCTGCTGTCGCGCCTTGCTCGTTTATTTACTTTTCTTTTTTCTCACAAAAGCGATTCAAGAAGTTTCATCCAAAGACTGCGAAAGAGGCCAGCTGTTTCTACTTCAGAATACCAGAGACGGAAGATACTATGCCAGTAGTTTCAAGTGGCTCTCTGACCTTTCTCGTCACCAACAACCTCAGAAATCAGGATAAACTTAACTGTAGCCTGACACAAGCGTAAATATGTTAAATCACATACAGCAGAACGGCACTGATGCACTCCGCCCATAATTAAATGAGTAGATCACCTCCACGTAAGTAGCTGTACATTAACACCAGAAAAATTTGCTTGGTAAGCACACAATGAAGATCGCAGTTGTAAACGTAATATTGTCGAATGACTATTTGGAGCTGCAGAATTCTCTAAAGAATGGGTATAACAACTTCATCGCTAATAAAAGTAGTTTCCTGCCATGGCGCATACGTACTGTAATTATGTCCTGACCCAACACATGGAATTACGAAGAATTTAAAATTCAAGTTGTGTAGTTATCTGGATCCACCTTTTGCAGACGGAAAAGCGGAAAGGACAGTTATGCATTTATGATCATCAATAACGTAAGTTTTGGTAGACTGATGCAGCTATCTACGCTACTCTACGCCATCGACCCATCTGAACCGCAGCATTCTTCAATAGCACACAATTTCAGAAGCTTCCGTCATCTTGTCTGTACTGTTATCGTCCGTACTTCAATCCCACAGAAGGCTACACTGTACACAAAGACCTTCAGAGGAGACTTAGTAACAATATGCGACATAAAAATGTCTTCAGAAATGCCTTTCTTCTCAAATCGTATCTGAATTTTTTTTATCTTCTCTATTACGGCCACCGTAATTAACTGTCCAAATATCGGAACTCATCTACTACCTTTATCTGGTGTCCTAATCTAGCTAATTTCTTCAGCATGACCCGATTTAATATGATCCCATTCCGGTAAACTTGTTTCCCTCTTCCAAATGTTCCTCTTATACCGTCCATTCAGGGCTTATTGCTTCCATTTAACTGCTCTTACAGGTCCTTTACTATCTCCAATAGAATTACAATCTCGTCAACAAATAGCCCTTTATATTTCCTCTTCGTGAATTTTAAAAGTATTTCCGAATTTCTTCTCGTTTTCTTTAACCATTTAAAGCATAGTGTAGCTACATACCTTGTTTCTTCCATCATCTCTCAAACTGAGCAATGTGTTACCACAAATACATTTGTAGCTACTTGAATAGATAGTGTTACATATACTATTAGCTCGTCCTACAAATCAAAATTGCAGAGTGCTACTGAATCATTTTGACAGTTAGCTGCATTGAGTTCCAACACCTTCGTTTGTTTACTTGAGTATTCCTCCTTTGCCACTTACAAGTAGTGAATCATACTACTGTGGCATTTTGAATTACTATACGCACTACATATTAATCGTTGTAGTTTTTAGAGCTTCAAATAAAACATCATCCATTAAGGGGTTAACAGTTTGCTCATTGTACTGACCTAATAACATTTGAAGAAGTCTAAAACACTGTTCTTACTCCCTTCCCAACAAGTACGTTGTTTTGACCCTTACGTCTGTTGTCTGGTTTCTGTACATGTTGAATATAATTTTCCGATCCCTGTATTTTACCCCTTCTACCTCCAGAATTTGATACGATGTATTCCAGTCATCATCAACAAAAGCTTTCTCCCAACCTAAAATAATAATAATGGTTGGTTGATGGGTGGATGGGACCAAACATCTACGTCACCAGTCGATGACCTCTGTATGAAACGCAATCAAGGGTGTGGTCGGCTAAGACCATACCGATAGAGGTACTAAAATGGGGGTTAAATCAAGTAGAACAGGACTAAAACCAATAGAAAAAGCGGGATTCTGCAAGGAACGTTGCGACAGATCTAGAATCCCTATTTATTGACAAGCAGATACAGGAGACCAGTATATGCTCCTATATCAGAAGCCTAAAAAATGTAAACAGGTAAACAACGTGAATTAAAACAAAGCTAAAAGGAGAAATGGAAGTCTTCAGGTGGAGGGGAGGGGAGAGCTTCAAACCCTGCTGATCGCAGGGAGGGCTACAAACCCACCCATCCTGTCCAAGCGTCAGAGATAAAAGCTTATAGCCGAGAGTAAAAACCGCTTTCACGGATAATCCAAGGAGTCTGTCAGCCATCCGTGAATCATTCGCTAAAACCGAGGGCAATGAGTGCAAACTTCCATATTTGGCACGGAGCGCCAAGAGGAGAGGACATTCAACTAAGGCATGAGCCACAGATTGTAGGACACCACAAGCACAAAGTGGGGGAGGTTCATTACGCAAAAGAAAACCATGGGTCAGTCTGCAGTGACCGATGCGGTGACGGCAAAGGACAGTGGATTCACTTCGAGAAGGGCGTAATAAAGAACTCCAAGCTGCAGTGGTCGACTTGATGGAGTGTAGTTTATTAGACGGAGCAGTAGCCTGCCAGTTGGTGTTCCAGTCCTGTACGACATCTACACCTGCAAATCTGCGCCCGGGATTACCTAGGGGAAGGGGCAGGGAGTTACGGCTACCCTAGCCAACTGGTCAGCTTGTCCATTACCTAGGATACCGACATGACTGGGGACCCAGAGAAAAACAACGGTGCAAGCGGTGTGACGAAGTTCAGCGAGGAGATCGTGGATATCAATGATCAAAGGATGTGAGGAGTAGCATCGGTCTGTGGCCTGCAGGCTGTTCATTGAGTCAGAAAAGATTAAAACACAGTCCATGACTACCTCTTTGATAAAATGAAGTGACCTACTAATAGCCGATAGTTCTACGGAAAAATACTGTACGATTCTGGCAGAGAATGGCATTCCACACTAATGGGAGACGTAAATGCATATCCCGTATGATTTAGATCCATCAGTGTAGAAAATCGTGGCACCCGGAAATTCTTCAAGTACTGTGTGCAACAAACGCCAGAAGATTATGGGGGGAGACTGAAGCTTTCGGGGCTTGGTAGAGATCCAATCGGATTTTCGGCCGAGGCGCCAACCAAAGGGAGGGGGGGAGGAGGCGGTATAGCACGACGCATACAGTCAAGGAAAGGGAGGTTGAAGTCCCTACAAATGGAATCTAGCCGCAATCCAACAGGTAAATCCACTCGAGGGTGGGTATTAGGAGTTCGAAAACCGTCGGCCCCAAAGAGAACGTGATACATGGGATGTCCAGGGAATTTACGAATGACAATGGCATAGGACACCAAAAGCTGATGGCGACTATTCTGAAGAGGGGGTATCCCCGCTTCCGCAAGGAGACTGTCAACAGGGCTGGTCCGGAAGGCGCCCGTAGCCAAGCAGATGCCACAATGGTGAACGGGGTCCAACAATTTCAAGGCAGAAGGAGCTGCAGAGCCATAAACCTGGCAACCATAATCTAACAGGGACTGAATCAGAGCCCAGTAGATATGAATTAGTTTTGTACGATCTGCACCCCAGGATGGTGAGCTACGAAACGGAGGGCATTAAGTTTCCGCATGGAACTTATCTTCTGCTGCTGAATATGTGACAGCCAAGTCAGTATTTTTTATCAAAAAGGAGGCCCAAAAAAGAAAAAAAAGAAAAAAAAGAAAAAAAAACAAAAAAAAACAAAAAAACGGTGCTGTGCCACAACTTCTAGGAGCTGAGTACCTAAGAAGAGTTCTCGGTCAGGGTGGACTGTAGTACGACGGCAGAAATATATTTATTGCTTGCGTTTTAGAAGGGGAAAACTGAAAACCATGCGAGAGAGCCCATGTGGAAGCCGACCAAATGGCACCTTGGAGCTGGCGTTCAATTGAGGCTACCGAGTGGGAGCTGTACCATATGCAAAAGTCGTCTACGTACAACGAAGGGGTGACAAGTGTCCCAACAGAGCTCAACAATCCATTAATGGCGATTAAGAAGAGTAACAATACAGAACAAAGTGGAACGCCGTTCTCCTGGATCTGTGGGGAGCTGAAGGAAGAACCAATCCTCACACGGAATATGCGGCGGGATAAAAACTTACTGATAAAAATTGGTTGGTAGCCTTGCAGGCCCCAGTCATAGAGGGTACATAAAATATGACGACGCCAAGCGGTGTCGTACGCCTTTCGTAAATCAAAGAAAACTGCAACAAGATGTTGACGTTTTGAGAAGGCCTTTCTGATTGCTGTTTCCAGTCGAAACAAATGGCCTCCCAGAAGCCACACTCACAAGGTGACAGACGTCCACATGACTCGAGTACCCAGCATAGTCTGCAGGCAACAGCCAGTAACTGTCCCGGGATGACAAATCCTTACCGGGCTTAATAACAGGAACCACTAAACTGTCCCTCCATTGCGAGGGGAAAACCCCTTGGAGCCAAATCTGGTTAAATACCTGTAGAATATATTGCAATTTTGGGAAGCTGAGATGTTTCAGAAGTTTATTATGGATGAAATCAGGCCCAGGTGCAGAATCATCAGAAGAGGAAAGGGTCGGACGTAATTCCCAGTCCGTGAAGGTTTTTTTTATAAGGTTCCTCCCGATGAATGGTGAATCATAAATTTGAGGCTTCAGCCTGTTATTTCTTGGGAAAAAAAGCCTGCGCAAAGTGAGCCGCTAGGTGCTCTGTGAGAACCAATGGATCAGTACAAACCCCATCTGGTAAGGCAAGGCCAGGGCTTGAAGACGGTCGCTGGCAACCTTAGATGGCGAGGAGCATAGCCCACACCTGAGTCAAGGTTACAGAAGATCACCAGGAGGAGAGAAAACGCTCACAGTACACCCGCATGCACTGTTTATTATATAACGAGCCTTGACACGAAGGCGTTTAAAGTTGACAAGGGCAGCGCAGGACGGGTAGCGCTTAAGATGTTGCACGGCTCGACGGCGCTCACGAATCGCCGAAGCAATGGTTGCGCTCCACCACGGAACTGGACGGCGGTGAGGAAGGCCTGTCGAGCGGCGGACAGCAATGCTAACAGCTCAAGTAATCGCATTAGATATATCACTGATGACATCAGCTGTACAGAAGACGGGGATGGTCTGAAAACCACCTGTGATGTATACAAAGGCCAATCAGCATGGCGGAAAACCCAACGAGGTATCCTGTCCCTCGTCCAGTGTGAAGGGAGTGAAAGAATCAACGGAAAGTGGTCACTGTCGCAAAGGTCGTCATGCGGTGACCAACGAAATAAAGGGAAAAAAGTGAGTGAAAGGTCTTTGGAAGAAAAGGTGCCGTGAGCGGCACTAAAATGGGTTGGTGAGCCATCATTGAAGAGGTACAGGTCGTGATCGGCAATGAATTGGTCAATGAGGCGGCCCCGACTAGTTGTGTAAGCACTGCCCCATGACAAATGATGGGCATTGAAGTCCCAACGAATTTTGTTTTAGCATATTTAGGACACTGTAGTATTTTCAAAAGTACACACAATTTTTACATTATAGGGGACTAGATTCTACATCACCGTATAAACCATCTTTTCACATTGCCCTTGTTTTTGTGTCTTTTGTGCACCAATCATATATTTTTTTGCTACTTGGCAGGTATCAAACTGAATATCTTCAAGAATATGACGATCTAATATTAACAGTTTATATATGGACATAGTTATTTGTAGCTAAATATCCAAAATATGTTAGTACAAAGGCTTATCACTTTTGTGAACTGAGGTACGAAACTAAGCACGCTCTAACATTGTTGTTGGGTGTTTAAAGGGGACTAAACTAGTGGGTTATCAGTCCCCCGTTCCAAGCTAAGAGTTGACATTTATAAAACTTAGCCATTTATGACGTAGCACTCCACGCCCAGTAGACGCTGGGGAAAGTGTCAGTCGATGGTGAAATGACAATAAGAAACGGAAGATACAATAGGTGTTGACCGAAAGGACAACGAAGCTAAAATATTACGGCAGCAGTGTGTGGCTGGCTGATCACGAAGATAATAAAGGATGAGCTAGCCACTCTGCATACACTTAAAACCTCCAATTTATAACTAGACACAAACTGAATAAATGACAACAGATTAAAAGTTCTGTAAGGGTAGGGGGCCCGAGGAATCAGGCAAATGAGCCCACCACTAAATGGAACGGTAAAAGCCATCTGCGCAAATAAAACCTAAAACACGGTCAGCCATCGAGGCATCGTCAGCTAAAGTTTACGGAAGCGCAGTTGGTAGATTAAAGGAGTGCCTCAAAGCAGCTAAAAGCGGACAGTCCATTAAAATGTGGACCACTGTCCACGCTCTACTGTGATATTACTTTATACAGTAGTAATATTATGAAATATTGGTCAAGTATTTGTGATTCTGATTAAGAGCAGAAGTTTGGACGTGAAAGAATTGTTAAAGATTTACCTCTATGCCTAAAAGCATAACGAATTACGGTAAACGAACACTTGTTACTCATAACATTGTTACTTCTGAGCATCCTTTGCAAAATGAGAGATTTTCGGATTATATTTTTGATAGTTGCTACAATTTATAGCGCGACAAAAGCTCCTAAACACGAAGGTATTTTGAATGTGCTGCTTTACTCCAAATACACATTCATTTATCAATCGTTTCGCAGTATGTTTATACGACCCAGCCACTTGGCAGCGCTGCAGTCGCGAAGATGCAGAAATTCAGTGGGAGTTTCGTGACTTGTGTTCGACTGTGACACGGCATTTACAGTTGGCGCGAGAGACGAACGCACCCGACATCCACAGTATCAGCGAGTAACAGTCCTTATAATCTTGCCTAAATTTTGTAATCTTTATCGTTTAAAATTAGAGTGACGAGAATGAGTATTAAAGCTTTTTTCTGCTGCTTGAATATTATTTATAACAAGCTGAAAACCCGGCGTTGCCCGGGTATTTATTTATGCCTGCCATTTTCAGGTATATATATTAATTTGTATAAGGGCTGTATGTAAAATCTCTTAGTAACACAATTAGTAGTAAAGAAGTAATACATTAAAATTTGGTGCGTGATACGGCGATTCTCCATGAACATTACTGTTTATGTGCTCATATCTCATGAACTACGTGTCGTACTGTCATACAATTTAGAAGGTACATTAAGCTATACATGTGTATACTGTCTGTACACTTTCCTGTCGCTACAATTTGTAGTGTTCAAATTATAAATTGTAACGTCATACCGTACCGAGAGCCGTGAGAAAAAGTTTAATAAAGGTTTAAAATTATGTTTAAAGTTCGTTGCAAGTCGCTAAGTACTGTCATTCTTATACAGTGTATTTCGAAAGTCTCGCCGAATTATATGGCATTTTTGCGATTCTATTGGTTATGACGTAATATCTTTTGACCCATTTGCCTTTTGTGATTCTTAACTATGCAGCAGTTGGTACCTCACGGTAAGGAATGTGTGTACCAAATTTGGTTGAAATCGGTCCAATGGTTTAGGAGAAAATGAGCAGCATTGTCGCAAAATGCAGTAGTTTTTCGCGCATGTCATTGTTTATGACGTCATATCTCGTGAACTATATATCGTATGTGATTCTTACACTTACGGCGACCGTCCTCATGGATTGAAGCTTACGTGTACAAAATTTCATAAAGATTGGAAGAAAACTGTAGATTTGTATGCAACACGTACAAATATACGGACACTCAGCTTTATATATTAGATCAATAACCATCACCGTGCCTTACATGGTGAAAAGCACCTAGGGAAAATGCGTGCAAAAGATGTCTTACTGCAGACAGGAGAGTAGAAGCCCAGTGCAGCAACAGAGCAGCTCCAGCCCAGTTTCCCGTTAATCCAAATGCGTGTGGACATTTGGAAGCAGGGAGCGGCCGCATGACAGCGGCACGCTCGCATGACGGAGGACCGCGCAAACCCCTCTTGAAACGCAGCCGCCACCCATTCGCACGCCATGATTTATGAATAACAGGTTAATTACACCGCCACGCTGGCGTGGTGGCTTTGCGGCCACATCAAATTATTACCGCTACTCGAGGAAGGGCAGCGAGGCATTATGAATGAGGACGGCTTTCGATGACGTGCCGAGACTCTAGGACGTGTTATTACAGCTTTCAGCGGCGTCAACGTGGCTACCTTTCCAATCCTCGAAAACTAATTTGCAAAACACGTGTCAGGTATCATATTTTATTCGAAACAACAGCACTTAGTTCACTCCATAACCGAAACAGAGAAGATAATGGAATACGGCAGCGAAACTACAGCTAAATGAACTAATGACTCGTTAAAGTCAAATTTGCGCGGCCGCTTCCTCCGGAGCTTCAAAAATATGTTCAAATGTTTGTTAAGCTTATGGGACTTAACATGCGTTGAAATGCATGTCATGGTGATGAAGAGGAAATGTTATAAATCGATTTCAGACTGTGGAAACCTCTATGAACATGGAGTGGCAGTATGAACCATGAGGGAAGCAAGATTAGGATTTAACGCCCTGTCGACTGCGTGGTCATTCAAGGCGGACCTCAGGCTCGGATTTTTGAGCGAGGATGGAGAAGGAAATCTGCCATGCCCTTTTAAAGGAACCGTCCCAGCATTTGCCTGGAGCGATTTAGCGAAATCACAAAAAACCTAAATCTGGATAGCCGGAGTTGGATTTGAACCACCGTCCTCCCGAATGCAAGTCCAGTGTCTCAACACTGCGCCACCTCGCTCGGTAGCCTGCACTACAAGGAAGCAGTAATTACAAATCAAATGTTCGGAAATCTATGGGACTGAACTACTGTGATTATCAGCCCCTAGGCTTACAAACTACTCAGTTTGAGGAGTACAACACAGACATTCATGCCAGAGTGAGGACTCGAACCTCCGAAGGAAAGTGGCCGCGCGTTCCGCAGCAAGGCGCTTCAAACATTCCACCGCGGCCAGAAAATTACAACCTCGTACGGAGGGTTTCGTCATTACCGATGCGTATAACGTTTCGTTGTCATCGAAATGGATCCTAAAAAGTAGTGCAGAAATCACCAGGAAGACTTTTGCACAAAATATACGACTGACTCTTGACGTATTTCAGTGGTTGCTACAGCTGATTAATTTTGTGAAGTCTCGTTTTGCTCTTCGGAAAATACGCTTCATAAAATTTTCTTCTGAATGTGAAGCAACGCATTGTAACTTCCTACAATAGAACAATGTCATCTGGCTAAATAAACGTCATTTTATTGAACGTTTTTGCAAATAAAAGTAACGGTCTTCTTAGAAAAATGGAATTAGCAAGAAACCATTTAGAGTTGCTAGCAAACTAGGAATGCCATCCATCCAGATAGGTAGGGGCCGTCACCGATACGGACCTTCTTGTGCTGTCAAGACCCAATTTTGTCCCGAATTTGTGAGACACTGTTACGATTTCTTAAAGAAGAGGGGCATTTCTTGTAATAAATGGTAAGTATTTGATTGCGTGATGATTGAAAACATATTCCAGACTGAAATTGGAGCGAAGCTTTCAGGTAACATTGTTTTCATGAATGTATGTATGTATCTCAAGGGCTTTCAAGAAACTGTGCGTGACTAGGAAGAATGGAAATCTAAATAATCCGCGGAAGAAAGATGATTTACTTTCTTAAGTAAATAAAATATTGAAACACAATCGCCAAGCGTTGCAATTATGGGATTGTTTTCCATTTCCGCTCTCAACGCCATTATGGAAAGAGAATTTTCGCTAATGTCGAGTCAGTGGACTGATGAAAGAAACCGACTGCTGCCAGCGACTGTGGCATCGATCTTACAGTACTAATTTAACTACAAGCTAATTTGCACAGGGTTTTATAGGGGAAAAGAGACTTGCTGAAGAAGGTGATTTCTTCCGTACAATATTTGTACCAATTACTTCTGCCGCAACATGTCAATGTGTGTCCTAAATAACAAAGCAATAATACATAAAATTTTCACTTAAATTCCACACCCCCATCTCAAAAGTGTCCCGACGAGGTAGGCGTTAAGTATGGGAACCCTGTAGCAGACGAAGCAGTGGCCTACTTGAAAGATATTCCGAAACATTAAATGCACTCAATAGCGAGCCACAAAGAAGCGGAAAATTATTTTGTGATCTGATTCCAAGTGTCTTCTTTCCGTCGCAAGATGGGTATTTTGCAAAAATCCATAGGCAGTCAATATTTTTTCACTTTCAAACAAATTTTTAATATTGAATTTTTTTAATACTAATATCTGTATTTAACTTTAGTCTGATCGTGTAAATTAAAAACAACGAATATCAGCTGTTTAGGATTTTGAGTAAAAATTTATCATTTTCTAGCGAAAATGAATATAGATTAGTAATAAATGAGGTTTTTCTTATGGACCTCAATAAAATATTTCAAAAATGATCCTGGCGCAATCTAAAAGTACTTACTGGCCTCTGGTATAGAGGATCAATACAAATTCAAGAGTCGTTTCGGAGGTAATTCAAGGATACTTTCAGAAGAGTCGTTACAGACCTTATTTCGTCTGTATCTGTACTGCACTGTACGTATGTTCAAAGCGCTACAAACATCGACGGTATGCCCTACGTGCAGTCTTTGAGGTAAAAACTTGTGAACACTAAGTAACTTCAATGGACACGAATAATAGTTGCCCCTGTACTCTTTGCCTGAAGTCTTGCAATTAGTTCTTTCTAGGGTTTGGTTTCAAGTAGTGTTAAGCGAACTGTAACTTCTCTAGTAAACTCAGCAAAGCAGTTGTTTACTGATGAGTTAAACAGCAGCATGTCTTGTATGGGTACATTCAATCTAACAGAAAAACAGCTCAGCGAACGAAATACACATTTATTCCCAAAGCTGTCATAAGCAATGGTGTTTTGCTTAAGTATGGTGGTAGCTGTCGGTTTTGGAGCTGCGTATTTTCTCTCTTCTTTCCCTATCGTTTATCCCATGTCGTACAGGGTCCGCCTCTTCGGCCTTCTGTTATTGTAAATGTTTGTACAACTTATGGGACTTAACTACGGGGTCATCAGTCCCTAAGCTTACAAACTACTTATGAGCTAACTAAGACTAAAGACGGCACAAATATCCATGCCCGAGGGGGGATTCGAACCCCCGACCGTAGTGGCCGTGCAGACCGTAACTGGAGCGCCTCAGTCACCTCGGCCACCGCGGCCGGCCCTTCTGTTATTTAACTTAGTGAACAGACACCATTCCTAACGCCACATCCTCGACGTAGATGTATATGCGTGAGTATGTGACTCGTTTAACGTTTGTTCCGTATGTTATATTCTTAAATATCAAATAACAAACCATGGACCAGAGAAATATTTTGTCTTAATATATAACAGAAATATTAAACTGAATGAAAGGCAATAAATTAAAATTTGTGCCATGGCCGGGATTCCAACCCGGAACCTCGTGCTTAATAGGCAGGCGGTGTAACTACAAAACCACCATGACTTAATGAATACGGCGACTGCACGGACTGTCTTAAGGCACGTCTCCCTCCAGAACACAATCTATTGGAGAGCCTCGGAAACACTGACACGTATTTATATAGGAGAACATGGGGCAGAATTGAAGTTTGTGTTGAGAAGGGCGACGGATCTTTAAAACAGCCCTTGCAGTAGCCGTTTCCATTAAGTTATGGTGACTTGGTAGTTATAACACCTGCCTAGTAAGCAGCAGAAGGTCCATGGTCCGAATCCCGGTCATGGCACAAATACAATGTCGGTTTGGCGATGGCTGAAAGAAGCAGACAGTGCGAGGATAGAAGACATCCCCTGTTCGGACATCAGTCAGTGGTGTCAAGATTAAAATCGAGGAAAGATTTCATTCAATTTGAACATCCACTAAATGAAAGCCAAACTACAACCAGGAAATCAATGTGGACAGAGAAATCGAAAAAAAAAAAAAAAAAAAAAAAAAAAACAGCTTGCAATGTTGGAACATTAATGAAGAACTTCCGGCTGGATCTCAACTGGAATGGAGAGTCTGGAAGAGCCTAAATAGACTTCGGTGTGGAATGGGAAGATCAAAGGATAACCTGTTCAAGTGGGGATACGCAGAAGACGAGCTCTGCCAATGTGGAGAAAAACAAACAATGATACACCTGCTGAGCTGCCCATCCTTGCCGGCGCCATGCACTTTCCAAGACCTGTGGCTGGCCAACGACGTTGCAGTGAAGTTTGCCGAACACTGGAGAGAGATATGAGCCTGCTATGAACAATAATAACGTATTATGTGTGAAAATCATGATTGTATATATATATATGAATGTATAATTAGCACTTAGTTTTTATTTGTAATCTAGTATATGTAGCTTATTAATTAACTATAGATGTAGCTCAGACACGATTAAATAAATAAATGGCACAAATATCAATTCAATGCCTTTCCTTCAGATTAATATCTCTGATATTACCGTTTTATGTTGTGTACTGCATTCTCTGAGGCGGAATTTGGAGCTCAACCCTGAGTTTCCTCAGAGAACGACAAATCGCCCAAAAGCCGCTCAGATTTACCGGTATGCCGGTCCCCGTCGTTAATCCGCCACACAGATTACATTTGGCGGGCAAGTGCACTGCGTGTTGGTCGTATTGTCGTCTCGTTTTGGGGATTGCATAATAGAGCCTATTTCACTGCTGTGAAGCTTTCAGGCAGAGGAATTCTGATTCACTTCGTAAGCTAAACCGTGAGTGGTATTTAATAAGTCGATAAGTGAATATGTAATATCTTGTTGGAAACGTTTCCACTCCCACATGCGAAAGAGAATCTCAAACTCAAAGCCTTTATAGAAAGTGACTAAGCTGACAACAAGGCCGTTACGGCGTTCGTCACTGCCACAGCGCCCCAGTGGTGGTTGCGAAAGCAAATTTGTGCGTCGCATTAGGGGACTGGAAAGACCCCATTACTGCGGAGCGTGCGGCGGGGATCCGTAAGGCCCAAATTTTACTGTTGCCTGCAGGCTACGCGCAGCTGATGCGCCGCCGCTCTCGTCGATACAGCGGTTATTATGCTAGCCGACAGCTTCGCTTTTATGGCGGCGTATAACCGTAACCCCGATTTAGGGCTGCGATTGCTCGCGGGCTAAAATTCTCATCTCTGGCTAGCAGCGGCGATGACAGTCGGCAGATCCGAAGAGACTTAGAACGTACGAGGCGTAGGAAATTCTGGAGGGTTCAAAAGACCGATCCTCACTACTACCGCCAATACGGGAAAGAGAAGCAGCAGTGGAGACGGATTTGCTTCAGTATCACTGGCTGCTCAGTATATGGTTACTTTATTATGGTACGTGACGCAGCTAGAGAAGTATAATGCATAGTCACATGGAATGCTCAAATTTCACTATAAACTTACGGTCTCACGACATGTTTAAGTATGTAAGAAAGTGCTGCTTCTTTGAGACAAATATCGATTTAAGAAAAGTTTCAGCACATTTTCGATTTGGCTGCTGTAATACACGCTGCTAGAAAGTTAACCTTGGATTGGGAAGTTTGCTTTTTTATACACATAGGATGGTCTGAAAAAGTATGGAAAGCTTTTAAGGATGTTTCAGGGTGGGTTTTGCTAGGAAATAATTGCTAAGCGAAGATATTGATTAAGTTGTCCGACCACGCGGGAGTAGTCGAGCGGCCTGGAGTACCGTGTTGCGGTGGGCGCGGCCGTCCGCCGTCAGGCGTTCTAATCTCCCCCCCCCCCCCCCTCGGGCAAGGATGTTTGTGACGTCATTAGTATAAGGTAGTTCATAAGTAGTTTGTAAGTTTAAGGAATGATGACCCTGCAGTTAAGTCTCATAAGCTTTACAAACATTTGAACATTTTGAAGTTCACAGTTGTAGCCAATAGGTCTTGCTTCTTCAAGTTCAAACGGCCTGCTAGTGACAGCAGAAACGTGTTACTCGTTTTATTTCATTAGAGTGATACAGAAAATGGACATTGGGCATTAACAGGGTTCGAAATGAAGCCAAAGGCTACCATGCGCTACCATTTTTATTTTTTCTTTGTTCAGTTCCAGTTAACCAGGAAGAACGTCACTTCTGACTGGCTACTAGAATTTGTGCGCGCTACGACCTTACTGGTTGCCTGCAGTACAAATTAAATCGGAAATACCGCACGTATTTAAATTTTTTCCTATAATTTCTAAACACAACCTATCAAGTAACACCCTAACGTGGTTTTCAAACTGTATCAGACAAACCTAATATATTTGTTATTTGTGCCAATGGAAATTTCTTTCTCAACATACTTTCACCCACGGAAATCATATGTTTGGTCCTGGTATAATAGGAGTAAAAGTAAATCCACATTCTGAGTTAATTTCAGCACAACACTCGTGACTTTAATTGTTAACGGGACATATGGCTTGTGTACACTATCCCGTTTGATCAGATTCGATACGCCATTTCCATCTAACAACGCTAACGAACTTTCTCTCTTTCATATTCTAACTTCTTATACGTTTAACGTATAAGGAGGACAGCTGGCGAACATTAGTTTCAGGGGGCATCAGGGAAAAATCTTGATTGGAAATTACAACTTTCTAGCAGCTGTCCGAAAAAAAAATTAATTAATGAAGTTGCCAATTGTACAGTGCCTAGCGGAAACGTGTAATAATTATCTCATTGGTAGACTACCTTTTCACTAAATTCCACATATATTAACTAACGAAAAACTGAATAACATATCTTTAACTAGATTTTACCCGCGGATCGCTCGCGTTGTTGTTCTTGCATACGCGTCAAAGACAATCAAAGGAAAATAATTCAGCAACTTTGTACTTAAATTATGACAAGGAATATCAGGTTAAAAGAAAAGTTCCATTTTTTCGATTTAAATATTAATGGCGCATAGAATGACGGTAAATGCTGTCCTCCATTATAGAGATAAAAAATAAATACAATAATACATACGAAAAGAAACACTTTTATTAGTTCGTAAGTAAAACGTTGACTGAAGACAATATGCGTTGTATAACGTATACATTATGCAGGATTCAAATGTCATAGAAATCGGTTCGGAGGTTTGAAGACGTTAACGTTTTCTGTAAGCAATGTACTCATTATGTTTAATCGTATTTCGTACAACATATCAACCAATAAAAGTATTTTTTTGAATATGGTAAATTTCAAATGTCCAAAAACAAATAGTGTTTCCAAGCAGTCTTCAAGCATATCAGAAGCTGTAAGAGAAACCTTGATGCTCGGCTTTTCCATATTTCGAGTAATATACTTAAAATAAACAAATATATTGAATTAAACACTTTCTAAAGTAGCCTATATTCTTCTTCAGCGTTCAATTTATCTCCATACCCACTTTCATTAATATCGGATAAGCGGTTTAGTAGTGAAAGCGTGACACAGAGAGCTTCTTTCGCATTATAATATTATGATGTCGTATCTGCTCATCAATGTGTCGTTCAGTCATATAATATTGTAGCTCCTTTCAGTGGTATATTTAGATACTGTTTGCGGAATGTGCTGCGAACAGAATAATAAAGGCTTAGCAAAATGTCAAACATAATGTAGTACTTATTTACGAGTATCACATTATGACGTAGTATCTCCCGAATTGTGTGTCCTACAAAAACATTATTTATCAGGTTCGTAGAGTGGAATATTAGGAAACTGTCTGCGAAATGTGCTGTAAATGGAGTTGGTAATAAAGACTTACTAAAGTACAACCTCATGCTTATTACGGCGAATTCTCTTGCATTTCATGGTCTTTGATATCGTTCTATATGTCGTAATACGATATTATTTCTAATGTACATCCAGTGCTGTATATGTAAAATTTCTGCAAAATGCGTCACGAATAGATTTAGTAGGAAACACGTAATAAATCAAAACGTCATCCGTGATGAAGCGGTTTTGCATGAACCTAATTGTTTATGACTCAATGAAGTGTGTGTCGTTCTACGATAAAATTTCGAACATTCGTTCAGTGGTATGTCTGTATACTGTTTAATCTGTAACATTTCTCGCGAATACGATTAATAGTGTAGGGTTAATAATTTGTAACGTCATGCCAAGTGCCGTAATTTTACTCCATGAACGCCGAAATAGTAGTAAGCGACGAACTTTTTTCCTTTCATTATTTTGCTACGGTTGTCAGCGAGAAAAATTTGCTTAAGGTTTGAAATTATGTTTAAAGTTTGTTGCAAGTCGCTAAGTGCTCTCCTCCCAAATAGAGGACTGATAAAATCCATCACGTGCCGCAAGAAGGGGACGTTATTTTTTAAGACGTCATATCTCCTGAACTATCGGCCCTATCGCAAAATCTTTTCTTAGCTGACGTTTTCTACCTATAAACAACATTCCTACCAAATTTCAGCTTCATAGATGAAGTAGTTTTCGCTTTTATACAGATAGGGATTACTAATCGTAGTAATAATCGCAATAGATTAATTAAAACACATCTAATTGAAAATAGACAATATTATTGTTATATTAGAGATGGTGCTAACGGGAAAGCGATATGAAAAGCATCCGAGATTCATTTACCTCTTCAATTAATCAATGACAAGTCTTAAGATAACCATACCGACACTGCGTAGATACGTGGTAAAACGTTAAGAGTACTACTAAGAGAATGGAGCCGAAGGTAAGATGAGGGTGTAATATGAAAATCACTTAGAAATCAATGCCGACAGCTAAACAAATTTCTATGAAAAATATGGGTTGCACCCCTTCCATGCGCTAAAAAGACTTCACAGAGATAATGAATGTCGATTTTTCTTTGGAATGGAAAAATAAGTGTGTCGCAGCAAAATAACACGGTGGTGACTACAAAGCACTTTTTTCCAAAATAGCGAGGCGTATTAAATCACTTCAACTGACTGCAGCTGACGGCCTGAAGAGCCGAGCGAGCGCCTGTCACCTAGCTTGAACACTGTTTACCTACTTCAGCAGAATGACGTACTGCGCCAACAGACACGGAACTGCAATTATTGGCAGACTCTCACAGTGTACTACAGTAGATCCACTTAATACGATCAACACACACTCTGCCTCTTCTGTGTGTGTTAAATAACGAATTTAAATATACAAGAGACAAAGTAACGAACCAATTTTCCGCAAATTGTATGTATGTTACGTGAGGCTAACAAAACACTTTACTTATTAGAAACTATGTTTTCCGTATCATTAAGAAATATCACGAACGTGATCAACGGAACCTGTAGTTACTGTTCAATTATATCCTCTCAAAATGTTCAAATGTTTGTAGTGCTTATGGGACTTAACTACGGGGTCATCAGTCCCTAAACTTACAAACTACTTATGAACTAGCAAACACTAAGGACGGCACAAATATCCATGTCCGAGGGGGATTCGAACCTCCGACCGCAGTGGCCGTGCAGACCGTGACTGGCGCGCCGCAGTCCCCTCGGCCACCGCGGCCAGCAGAAAAAGCGCAGATGATACCTTTACATAATAAGGCAAAATTACCGAAAATACCTTTACCAACAAGGCTAGTTTTTTTTCCAGAATTCTTGGACAAATCATGACTTAGAATGTAAGACATTTCTTGTGACAGGTCAAATAATGGACACAGACCACCGTTTGCCACTTTATTACATCATGTGAACTATGGATGAAGGGCAGATTCCGTATTTCTCTATTTCAAAACGATGGCGCACTGTAGACTTAACGACGATATGAGTACGTGTAGTAAGTTCCCAGATATGCGATGGTCTCGAAGACATCTTAGGTAACAGAATCTTAGAACACTGTCCCTGATGGCGAATGTTCAACAGACAATGCAGTCCCTCTTTGAAATGTGGCGGGAGTTGTATTACTCTCTTTATGGATACACGATACGATGGGCAGGAAGATCTGCAGGTGATGGTGGTGAGGTGTGCAAAAAGGTATTGTCTTGTAGTGACTGTAGGAGGATAATTTCTAATTGGTGTGGTGGCAGCGTGCTCTAAATGAAGGAAAATGGAATGTAATGGACATGACGAGGAAAAAATGCTGTTATGTATGAATACAGCTTCAAGATCGTGCTGAATGACACTTTCACGGCAATCACATACCTAGGCATAACGTTGGAAAAAAAAAAAAAAAACAAAAAAAAAACAAAAAAACAAAAAAAACGATATTATAAAACGAGCACCAACGGCGATAACAGGAAATGCGACAGGTAGACTTCGGCTTATTGGACAAATTTTGGAAAACTGTTGTATCTGTAAAGGAGTCCGCTACGGAGTATTAGTGCGGCCCATTCTTGAGTACTGAATGATTTCTGGGTTACCCACGATGTAGGATTAAAATAAAGATTCTTTACCTGTAAGCGAATTTCGCAATGGAAGCTGCGACAAAGACGACCCCGTTGTTGGCATCAGTATACAAATATTGGTCCACACTCACCTGGAACAAAAAGAAAATCTCTTTTAAGGTACTGAATAATTGGGTTTGACAAGTAACAAAATTATTTCAAGCGAAGTAAAATCAACAGTAATTACAAAACTTATGTATTACACTAGCATGACAATCTTTTTACACGAAAGTTAGTATACTTCTTTCCCTACAATATTTTATCCTGTAGCGTAAGTTTCTTCTAGTTCGTCCTGGTATTTCTTTAATTCCATGGCGCTTGAAACTATGAATTTTAATTCTACTTCTTTCCTTCGCAGCGTGTTGTGTGCTGCCATTTTTGCTATGAGCTTCTTTCAATTACAATTAGTCATTCTTTCTTAACCCATTGGCGTATTTTGACGGATATATCCGTCACTGTACTAACGTACAATGACGGATATTTCTGTCACCGTCTAGGCGACTCCTAACACCGCACTTAAGTAGAATTCTGCCATACAGGTAGCTCAGATTTTAGTTTGCGGGCATTGCCAATGGATGGCAGAAGCTGTATGTGTTGAAACAGGCCAGTGGTTCTCGATAGTGGGCATTTTCTACAATGTTGGACTTCTGGACTATAGAGTTCGAGGACGGCAAAGCCAACAAGGAAGCCCACTGCAAGAAAGTATTTGAGACTATTTCCCTACAAAAATCCCCCCAACAGACAAAAAAGCGACACCCCTGCCCAAAGATGTAACGACAGAGGACAGCGCGGAGAATCGTGCTTTCGGTGTGACAAATGCAAAGTTTATCTTCATATGGACAGATGTGTTTAAGCTTATCATATTTAGTTAAACTATGTCTGAATGTATCTCATAGTATGGAGTAGTAATACAATAAAATAATCACTCTAAAATAGTGGTTAGTATCTTGCTACAACAACCATCAAAAGTTGTACGGTTGTGTGTAAATACTAATAAACGTTTATGCCAATAGGTTAATTGTAGGAACAGTTGTCCGCGAGCACAATGAGTCATACAAATGAAAAAGTATGTCTATCGTATAGATGGATAATTCCAAAATTATTCTTGCAGAAGTTGGAAACAATAAAAATACAAGGTCAATCACTAAGGAGAAGCTACAGAATAGGTAATTTCAGCACTATTACCTACCGAGCGTTTTCGGCAATACCATAGTAACAACAGACGTCAACAATTTCGCGTGAACGTAACACAACCTCTGAGAATATTCAATGCCTATAAAAGCACTTTTAACGGATATCTTTGTGCATTTTCATTTCCCAGTCTTTCACCTTCCAAGATACAAAAACAATACGGATAAAAGCCCCATTCCTTCCGAGTTCGTAACTCGTATAAAAGTAGAAGAACGCTACAATCACACGAGGGTGTGTGTGTTCTAGTTTGCTACTAATGTTCTAAGAATGAAATAGAATTAATAAATACGCACAGCAACTCTTGTGCGTTGTTCTTTACCAGGTTACTGTCAAAAAAGTAGACCAGATTTCTTTCTGTTGTCTGAATAGCTCCGCTGAAAACGGCGGATTCTTTCGATGCTGCCGTTACCGCACAGCGTGGTAGGATTTTTTGTTTTTCTGGGCGCACGTCAAGGGCTGTCAGCTCGCGGCCTGATATACGACTGGACGCTTCTCTCGCGTAACAAACCTCTCAAGACAGCAAAATCTAAATGCAGCGATATGAAGCTGTCGACCAGTTTGATCGCTGTACAAAACTGCTTTGTAGCATCAGAATTTGCGATAGAACTCGGCAAGTATTTTTCGGTCCGCAGCAGAAGGTTTCCAGAACTTCCATTGCAATTCAGCTTTTTACGTTACTAAGATATCGAGAAGATTTGTTTTTAACACTACATGAGAAAACGATCCCGCCATAATCGCGCTAGAGATGTGACTGGCTGACCTGCTCTTACCACAAATTCATGTGGCCGTTTAAATCATATGCTGCGAAATGAACCAACAATCCCTTGTGGACGAGACATCGTCAGTATAAGCATAGCTGCTCAATTTTCGAATCTCAAACATTTCCGATTCAGGTTTCACCTATCAGTAAATCGATCTGTATTGTACAGCTCTCTAATAAAAGGAAATGCCGCTTATTTATATAGAAAACAAATTAGGCGTGCCGTGTACAAAAATGTATGGACGTTGTAAAACAATGTTAGTCGAATCTGAAAATCTGGAATAATTGCACAGTTGCTCTCTCGCTGTCATGGCGAATATTACAGTTCATTGTTCCACATTACTGGGAGTAGCCAAAACATTACACTACACATCTATTAGTCGAGAGGAGGGAAAGCAAATCACACGATATCGGTGTATTTTAGTGGGAAGTGGACACTGCACAGAAGATTTCATCTACTTCCTTATACAGGAGTAAATGCTGCTTGTTACTTCAAGGTGGCAATTGTCATTTCACCCGACACTAATAAATTACCTGACACGAAACATCCCATTGAACAGTCAGAAAATATACCAGGAAATAAATGCAGAAATTTTATTTTATTCACAAATGCTAGTCATAAAACCCAAGTAATCTGCTACCAGTCCACAAACTAAATGCAATATGGTAAGTTACCAATATAGACAGTATAGCTGCAATCGATTCCACTATTCTCTATCGATAAGAATATGATACCATTGTCGTTGAAAACAAGTTGGTTCTCGGGAGAGAAAAGTAAATGTTTACACAAATCTGTAGGAATTATATATTAAAAAGAGTCTACGAAAACTAAAGTCAGTCGGCCAGAGCAAACAATCCGCCCGATTTCCTTCATTTTTGTCTTAAACGAAAGGTATCCATTCGCACTCAGCGGATCAAGCTCTTTCATGTGCACTTTTAAACACTTGCATTGATTGATTCTGAAGAAAGCTATGCGAGAACATTCAATTTTACTTCCATTTTCCCCAACTATTTTGTCATTCCACTAACGGTGTGGAGTATTCGCACGGGTCCTCTAGTATTATTTCCATACGAAGCGCCGTTCTCTGTAGTACAGGTCACCGCAGTAATCGTCCAGTACCGTTAGAGAAAGGGCGGGTAACTTGACTCACCGAAACTGGCACTAGATCTCACAACCGGTTCCTCTAATGGACGGAAGAGTTTTCGCCATAAAAAAAAAGAAACGCCTCCTAAGAGAAAGCTCCAAGAAGCACCACCAAAGACACGGAAAGAGTTAACAAAAACAGATTAAGTTGATTAATGAAACACAGGTAACGGAAATATAATCTTACGGGATGTTTCATAAAACAAGGTCAGGAAAGTATGTTTCACGCCCAGACTTATCATAGTCTACCAAATGAATCGTACCTAAGTAAAAGGAAATTTAATTTGTATGAGAGAGAGAGAGAGAGAGGGGGAGGGGGTGCGGAGCAGGCAGCAAGAGTAATGCATTTCTTCCAGAAGAAGGCTCTTCGGATAGTACTATGCAAATTTGAAAGAACAAAGTTCGTTATGAAAGTTATTGATTATTTACATATTAATTCATTTTTCTTTGTGTCTTTTGTAAATACTACCATCAGCGGTGATGCAAGCACAGTGGACTAGCAATTAGCATCGGTGGCTGGCGTGCTGCGTATCGCCACTTCAAATCCGACCACTTGCAATTATTTGTTATTTATTATTTATCAATGCCCTAAGATTCTCGAAATTTCTTACGTTTTTAATCCCTATATATAAATGTTCTGTTGCTTTGTGTACACTTCGAAAACGCAATTTCTGCACGTGACACAACGCTGCAGTCTAGTACAGGAAGGTTTATAGAAACGTATTTCTTTATTGTAGTCATTTTTTGCAATTTTTGGTAACGTTTCCCCTTACAAAATGTAGACAAATTCATATGACATTCTTTTAAAAAATAGCCAAAAAATGCGTGCATTCTAGTGCAACGTTGTGACATTATCAAAGCAGTCGTTCAAGACGTTTCGTAAGTATAAGATTCCGAACATACTACTAAACAAGGCTCTAGGTTAGTCCAAGGGGAGGGGGAGGGCTGTGTGGTTAGGTAAATGATTGGTAGTGGGGGGGGGGGGAGACCAGGTGATGGAAAAAGGGGGAAGCGCATCATTTTGAACTGGCACTTAATTCGGTTGACGTAATAAGTAACTTAAACTGTTTAACGATTTCTCATGTAAATTCTTATAATCACCATTTCCGACCAAATGTACTAATACATATTTACAGGGTGCGCGCAGAGTGATGAAGTGCCTCCGATTTACTTAAGAACAGCTTTGATCAGCGCCAACGAAGAAGCATTCTTGCGTCTCAACAAATATTTTCAATGATAAAGCATATGCCACTTGATAACAATCCAACCTAACATAATGGACTGTATTAGTAACTACTCTATGGTATAAGATACTGGTATCTTGCAGCTGGTAGCCCGAGCTAAATAGGATAAGAGGCACAATACGATCAGGAAGAACTAATAGATACATCCATCTCCTACATCTGCAACTAGTGGCGTAAAGTGAAATAAATATTAATAATTTTCTTTCGATTCGCCATCGACTACAAGTTTTGGGAAAACACGGATTACACAGTGTAGAAATTAAAGGAAAAATAAGTGAATAAGGAAAATTTAAAAAGCAGTTTTGCACAATTTGGATACGCGTGTCAGATATGGTAATTACTCAGAACAATGCTTTTCAGACTTTTTCAAATGACAACACTCTTCAAATACATGCAATATCACCAGACACCCTTTCTCTAATATCAGAGAGATTCGATTGAAAAAAAAAAAAAAAAAAAAAAAAAAAAAAATCGTGTTCACGGAATATATGACATCAATTGCGATTGGGCAAAGCTGAGGATGTGTACCCAGCCGGGATTCGACCCCGGGTGTCCTGGTTTCTATGCAGTTGCGCTGGTCACTACCGCACACAAATTCCCAGCTACCTAGAAATCAGGAGACCCGGATTCGAATCCCGGCTGGGTACAAATTTTCAGCTCTGCCGAATCGCAGTTGATATATATTCCGTGAATATGAAAGAATAACAACTGCAGGGTCAGAAGTGACGTCTGTTCTTTCGGAATAAATGCAACACACACACACACACACACACACACACACACACACACACACACACAGTGTTACAAAAAGGTACGGCCAAACTTTCAGGAAACATTCCTTACTCGCAAAGAAAGAAAATATGTCAGGTGGACATGTGTCCGGAGACGCTTACTTTCCACGTTAGAGCTCATTTTATTACTTCTCTTCAAATCATATCAGTCATGGAATGGAAACACACAGCAATAGAACGTACCACCTTGACTTCAAACACTTTGTTACAGGAAATGTTCAAAATGTCCTCCGTTAGCAAGGATACATGCATCCACCCTCCGTCGCATGGAATCTCTGATGCGCTGATGCAGCCCTGGAGAATGGCGTATTGTATCACAGCCGTCCACAATACGAGCACGAAGAGTCTCTACATTTGGTACCGGGGTTGCGTAGACAAGAGCTTTCAAATCCCCCCATAAATGAAAGTCAAGAGGGTTGAGGTCAGGAGAGCGTGGAGGCCATGGAATTGGTCCCCCTCTACCAATCCATCGGTCACCGACCGAATCTGTTGTTGAGAAGCGTATGAACACGTCGACTGAAATGTGCAGGAGCTCCATCGTGCATGAACCACATGTTGTGTCGTACTTGTAAAGGCACATGTTCTAGCAACACAGGTAGAGTATCCCGTATGAAATCATGATAAGGTGCTCCAGTGAGCGTAGTTGGAAGAACATGAGGTCCAATCAAGACATCACCAACAATTCCTGCCCAAACGTTCACAGAAAATCTATATTGATGACTTGAGTGCACAATTGCGTGTGGATTCTCGTCAGTTCACACATGTTGATTGTGAAAATTTACAATTTGATCACGTTGGAATGAAGCCTCATCCATAAATACTAAAATGAACTCTAACATGGAAATCAAGCTTTTCCGGACACATGTCCACATAACATGTTTTCTTTCTTTGTGTGTGAGGAATGTTTCCTGAAAGTTTGGCCGTACCTTTTTTTAACACCCTGTATATATGATATTTTAATTATTCATTTTTATGATTTATTTCTTAATATAATGATGCTTAACGATGGACATATTTTATATTTTTCTCCACTAGTTTTTACCTTGTTTTACCTTTTGACTTTTTAAGTCTTGCGACACCCTTAATGCCACTACCCACCCTTGAGTGTCATTATACTCAGTTTGGATAGCACAGACTTAGATCCATGGAGTTCATTACTTATTAATGGTATTCCAATATTGCAATAATGAGACGTGTAAGTCCACATTTACGTCGCAAAAGGTAGATTCGTGACGTGTCTCACAGGTATTGAAATAATTTTGATTACAATGGAGACAAAGGGTGTAACCAATAATTATGACATTAATTGTACCTGCATATAGCGGTACTTATACATGTTGGTCAACCTTAAAGATAGTGGTGAAACATTGAATCGGACAGGAAACACAAGTATAACACGAAGACTTCTTATCTACTTTCTTATTCCATTTGCTGTATGTACTTATTATTTTTGTGGGTATTGGTATAGAAATGTAACCAACAATATGCACACTGGATAAATGATGCAGTTGGGTGTGAAGCAGCTTGAATCTTCTGTATTCAAAGTAACACTGTCAGGTGCATCAAAGCATCACATGCAATTGGAAATGGAGCTTTGTTCTGGGTTTGGTTGTTCATGTTGCTGAATATGGGCGCACTGAACTGATTATGGACGAAAGCATAAAGGTTGATGATAACGTTTCTCGTACTTTTTCGGATTTAATTAATGTCTGGTTATGGATTCACTTTCATCACATCAATAGGATCTGTTCTGTTCATAATACAGATAAACATAAACATAACAATGCCAACTGGCGCAACATGCATTGTTCAACCTGTGTATGTGTACTACATTCGTCAGTGGAAAAATTTGATAATTGTTACTGTGAGCGAGTTTTGAACTCCACAGTCGCAACGTTATCGTCAACCTTTATGAAATAATTCGTAATCAGTTCAGTGCACCCATATTCAATAATATGAATAACCATGCCTGAAAAAAGCTGTGTTTCTGGTTGCATGTGATGCTTTTTGATGCACCTGATTTGAATACGGAGGATTAAAGTTGCTCAACCACCAACTGTACCATTTATCCCGTGTGCATATTTGGTGTTTAATATTTCTATAGCAAGACCCACAAACATGCTTGAAAACAGGTATATACAGAAAAAGGATGGAGTATATAAATTAACCACTATTTATAATCTTATCATCAGCCAACAGTTGCTGACGCTTTTTTATATTTGCATGTTTGAATACTTCTGGATCACCTTTAAAATCTTGCAGTTCCGTCTGCAAACCGTCGCGTCTATATTGTAGCCGACATAGACGAGACGGGTTGCACACGCAACTATAAGATTTTAAAGATGGTCCAGAAGTATTTAAACATGTTAAAAAGCATTTGCAAATGTTTGCTGATAATAAGATAATTGTCTCAAATATCAGTGTAGTTGCTGACTCTCGCAAATCGATCATATCAAATATAGTAAGTAAATAAATAAATAATAATCATTATGTTACACTGACATACGTGTTTCTTGTCTTAGTCATCAATACACCACTAACTCTAAGGCTGAGCAACGTGTGTAATTAATGCTATGGGTAGGTAAAATTGGTGTTATAGTTACTGAATACACCTTAAGTTTGCATTTTAATTAATAATAATTCAGTATCGGCGAGACACACAACAAATGTACAATGTGAGGATGGTATCGGATCAGCGATCTACGCTTAATCACACTGTGGCACCGAAGTGAAGCTGCAAAGCGTAAGGATAGAATGCTTTGAAAGGAACTTAATACCATACTACGATATGAGGTCACCAAAATAATTTTATAATATGAATGTACTTTCCAAGTCTAATCTCCATGTAATACTATCAGCACACGCCACAGAAACAACTAGACATTTCATCGCAAAACTATTAATAGCCTAAATGAAATTACCTACAACGGTTGCATCTACGACGATATTCGGAGGGTAGGGCAGGCGGAAAACTCCAGAACGCAGTAGTTGTTTGGCGTGTATGAATGAACAACTACTACAAACTAGTTTGGGCTCTACGGTCTATCAAGCCGTTGACCTTTGAGACGTAATGCGCCTTGGACTAGTAGCATCAACGCTTCTCCCACGGCAGCAAACGAAAATATAAACAGAAAATTGAGAAAAAAGGCAGAAAATACAGTTCACCGAGGAAATTCCTATTTATATGTTGCGAATTCGCCTCAAGATATAATTATACAAAATTTAATGTAGTATTCGTTAGTTATCACTCTGATTCAGTGGTTGTGGGACTGCGGAGAGCCGGCCGCAGTGGCCGCGGGGACTTAGGCGCTCCAGTCACGGTCTGCACGGCCTCTGCGGTCGGGGGTTCGAATCCCCTCTCGGGCATGGATATTTGTGCCGTCCTTAGTTTAAGCTAGTTCATAAGTAGTTTGTATGTTTAGGGACTGATGACCCCGTAGTTAAGTCCCATAGACTCTTACAAACATTTACAAACTGCGGAAACCTACGGTCCGATTGACGATCAATTGTTATCAAGTATTCCTGTAACAGGAATGGAGATCGATAAGTTAGTTCCAAGGACGAAGAAAGTCAATGGCGTTAAATCTCCAATAGAACCATACATAGTAAAACACGGTAATCGTTACATAAAACATCCGGGTAAGATGCCTTGGTCCATGAATTAAAGTTTTCCCCAACGTTAAGCCTTTGACTGCGGAAAGCATCATCAGAGGTGAAGGGACCAACTGCAAGTAGAGCTGGAGTGAGCGATATATGTGTTAGGCCATCCAAAGGGCGTCACTGTCAAACCACATGACGTCGCCTGCGCTGAGGTCTCTGATATTGCCAACTTACTCTGTTGAAATTACTCGACTCTCATTTTCTCGTTGCGATTTTGACATCTAATTTTTATACATTTTAACACCATTTTCCTAGTTAAAATTATTTCTGTGTTAATATCTATGGCCTCTCACTACATTACGCACATAATAATGTGATGTCTTTGCTATGACGCCTGAACTTTATTTCGTGATCACCTTATAGATAAACGTGTTTCGCTACGGCCGAAATATCGGTATATACTACACGTCAGTTTATTTTATTTTCGCTCAGACAAGTGTTACACCGATTTAGCTCAAACTGAGTAGAACCACGAAGATGAATCTTCGTAATTCCTGTAATAACTCGCCTGAGTGAGAGACAGGAAAAGAAAAACGAAGGCAAAAGATTTGCGATTAAAGTACAAACCAGTTTGAGTAAGTTTTTCAATATTTGCTTAGCGCAGTGGGTAAGAAAGCGGATTTGTCGTCCACGGTTCGATTCCTGCTTCTTCTACATTTCCGATAATTCTAGAAATTAATTATCTGCGGAATTATATTTTTGAGGTGGTAGTAGTCATTTTGTGAAAACATATTTTTAGCCGATATGCTTCAGTGCAAAACAGTAGTTTTTGAAACATGTCTTTCCTCTGTCAATTCTGATGGATACCTAATCACTGGGCTGAAAACAGGAGCACTGAAATGATGCTGAATGTTGTTGTAGCAATTCAGAAGCACTGAAATGTTGACGTATATTTAAATTCTACAATGAAAAGTTAATTACGGCAAGGCGTATAATAAAAAATAGGATGCAACTTGAAGCAACCCCGGACCAAAATATTAGTAGTCCATTCGCTTAACCGACTGAATGACGTCAACAGTGGACATATTGTTACTCAAACTCGTTTATACAGAAATTGAACATCCTTCGTGGAAGTTTTCTGTCTTTGCTATGGTCCACTCAGACGAGATAATCTTGGAATAGGAAAGGTTCATCTATCTATATCTCTCCTTAAAATTTGTGCTAAATATGCGATACCCTCCATGCGACATCATTTTGTCAGCCTTTTTCAATGCAGAGTAGTGTCCTTACACTCGCGGGTTTGAATGTCATTGGGTTTCCGGTGTGAAACTGAAAACTCAGGTCTCACCTACATCATCAAATCGGCGTAAAACTCGGTAGCAGTCTATTTTAACCTTTCCAAACAGTACCGGCCGTCAGCAAACGCTTCTTTCTGTAGCTGGCGGCGGGCGTTTAGAGCTGCAGCTGGGCCGGTGAATTTTGCAGGGCGCGCGCCCTCACTTATTCATGGGCCTCGCCGCCGGCGACGCCGCCTCCTGCTGTAATTATCAGCGGGCCGTAATTAACGGGTTAGCGGCCGCCGTCTGCCTCTCCTCCGTGAAATAGTCTCATCCCCAGCACCATAAACTCTGCATCTATTCCACAAACGTCCAACTATCTTTTAGTAGTAGTACCCCTTATTTTGATCCTATGATGCTCACTGCCTTTCCGAAGATTATTACGGTGCGGTAGCATAGTAATAAACATGTTTGAGAAGGACCTAAAATCAAAGCATGAATCGTTTTTAATTAAGATAGGACCAGTACCGCTTGTGCATTACGACAGAAGTTTAACTGTACCTATATAACAGTAGTAGCTCTCCATTCACTACTACTACTTTTCCCTTCTCCCTATGTCCATCTCTATCTCTGTTCATCTTCTCCTCCCCATATATTAGCCCATCTCTTCTCCGATATCTCCTCCTCCTTCGCCTCCTCAACCCATTCTTCCTTCCACTGACTGTGTAAAAGTTTGTAATATTATGTAGACAGTAATGTTCTTATTGTGTGTTGAAGATGAAGTGAGCAAAACTTCAACATCTGAATAAATCTGTGGAATTTGTCTAAGCAAAGTACTCTACCCATACACCTTACCAAATTTTATGTAGAAGTGACATTTATCTTGTATTGAAGGTAAATTGTGAAAATTTTATCAGGATTGAAATAATACTGTAGATCTGTATAGAGTACAAACATACAGAAACACTGGTTTTTTTCCCCTCCTGCGAACATGCACTTAGTCAGAACTTCAAGTAATGCAGGTTCTGCAAGATTTTTCTGATGGCGGAATCTAAACATAAGTATAATGTACTCCTCTCGCATGCACCTGGTTCTTAATAGTCCTTTCCGATAACATGGTTAAACGTTCACCTAGTTGTTACACAAGCCAGTGGAATGGAACAAAATTTACATCATTTTAATTAGATGGTAGAAGGCAACCGCAGTTATCAGAAAGGTAAAAAAGCAGTCAACTGACATCTTAACCCGCGAGAACTCACGCCTTTATAAGTTACGCGATCGATCACGTGTTACCATTTTTCTGACAGTCAAACAAAAGTTTGTAATGTACTTAATATGTATAAATAAGTATTTCTCGTTGCGTTTATAATAAAACATAAATATTTGACTATTTAAAATTGGTAAAATGCCGATTGTTTTAAAATTACTGTGAGAAAAATGCTCAAGCGGGTTAAGGAAAAATTTCAGCCCAAGAGCTCGTCGGTCTAGGGAGGCGAGTTTCCGCCACACGCCACGGACAGATGGCGTCCTCTACCGACGGGTCTCGGCCGTTGATTGGGTGAGCGGGGATGCACCTCCTGCCGGGAGAGGACGGCGAATCCACGACTTCTGATTAAGCCCGCCACTCTCAGACACAAGGCAATCTCTAGCACACAGCCCAGTGAAGGACATAAACCGGATTTGGTAGAGTGATTTACTGTAAGGGACGCTATCTCTAAGAACCTTTAAAATCGATACGACATATCTTACTTTTCATTTCTCATATTAGTGGCTAGTATTTTTAAGTACTATTAATTACTTTTCCTGGCCCATAGGTGAGTATGAAATATAGAATCTCACTACATAGTTCCAAGTTAGCAAAGAATTATTTCATTGGTCCCTCACCCCTGCGAAATGAAGCTGCTAGCATGTTGAACGAACAGATGTATCAAAATCGTGGAACAGCATCTTTACTCAAAGGATAGCTTTCTAAGACACAGGATATTCAAATGTTTATAAATTTATGGGACTTATCTACTGGGGTTGTCAGTTCCTACGCTTACATACTACTTTAACAAGGAGACCACAATGGTATCGGATTTTAGAATTTCTCTATATTTATGGTACGTAAAGTCCAGATTTGAAGTAACAATCAGCCAAAGCCATTCGACGAACTTTCAAAAATTCTCGAGAAAATGACTTCGAAGTTCTGCAAGTAAGCGTAAGTACCAATGATTAAATGAGTTACAGCATCAGTTGGTATAACTCAGTTGGTGACGTTCTAGTCTTACAATCCTAGAGTAGGTAGTTCGAATCCTGCGTTGTGCTTGCAAAGTTACACAATTTTAATATCTAATGATAATTTTTACGAAAAATGCACGTATTTTAGATTATCCGTAATTTTCTATATTTTATAAAAGGTTGTCAATAATGATGGATTCAATCAAAGAAACATGTTACTTTTTCACAGTATTGGCTCCACTATTAGTTGAAAACGGTAGTCTTTGTTCAGTTTGTGAAGAGCTATAACACTATTGGCTTTTAAGCAACTTACCTACTCAGCCATCCCATCGTTTTAGGTGATGACAAGGTTTTCAGCTCGTCTACATACACATAAACAACTGACATAACACGTGTAATTAGAGATCCCAAAATGTTTTATGTAACTGAATTCGAAAATGAAAAAAAGAAAGATTTGTCACCGCGGGGTTCGAACCACCGAGGACAGCACGCTACCACATGAAATACACCGTTTAATTATTGGTACTTACGTGTATTTGCAAAATTTCAAAATCGATTTTTTCCAGAATTTTTTAGAATGTTTCAAAATATGTATATTCATGAGCCTCAGATTGATACTGGTGAAAGTCGTTATACAATAGCTGCTGCTGTTCCAGTGATATTTTGGGTGAGCACGATAGCTGCGACACCCTGTATAGTAAAACAAACCGCCACTATTAGCACGTATAAGCACTCTAAAACAACGAGTAAATATGATGCGCTCTCGCAGTCAGAGAAAGAAAGAATCATTGGAAGGTTACTCAATGTCGCTTGCCGCACATTAAAGAGGACACGGCGTTAGAATGTCACAATTCAAAATGCTCAAATGTTTGTAAATCTATCGGACCAAACGGCGTGGTCATCAGTCCGTAGCTTACAAACTACTTGAACCTAGGTAACCTAACCTAAGGACAACACACACACCCATGCCCCAGGGAGGACTAACCTCCACGGCGAGCAACCGCGCGCTCCGCAGCGAAACGCTTTAGACCGTTCGGCTACTCCACCGCGGCTTTAAATAAGTCCGAGTGTGAGTTCAAATGTTCGTATAGCTTATGGGACTTAACTACGGAGTCATCAGTCCCTAAACTTACAAACTACTTATGAACTAGTTAACACTAATGACGGCACAAATATCCATGCCCGAGGGGAGATTCGAACTCTCGACCGTAGCGGCCGTGCAGACCGTGACTGGAGCGCCTCAGTCCACTCGGCCACCGCGGCCGGCAATGTCACAATTACGAACGATTGGAACGACTGCATTGTTCTGAGAACTTATCAGCCCCATTAGTGCCGTGTTTAAAACGGTTTTAATCATAACTACTCACATTATAAAACTTTGCTACTAAAATAGACTTCCGTATTTCTTCAGTCGGGAAGACTGCTAGGTATCGTAGTTTGACATCATCCTGCGAGTCATCTGAAAAGACTCCGCGACTCACTAATGGGTCGCGACCAACTGTTTGTGAACCATAGTCTAATGTATCATTAGCCCAGCTTCGCAACATTGATGTACACTAAAACCTGCTAAATCCCAGAAACTTTATCCAAGCGAAAACAGATACCAAACAAAGATAACCACAATAAAATAGCGTGTGCCTCGAAAGAAACGAGAAAACCGTATTGGTGTGTGTGTGTGTGTGTGTGTGTGTGTGTGTGTGTGTGTGTGTGTGTGTGCGCGCAGCCGGGGGGGGGGGGGGGGGGGGGGTGCTTCGGATTTAGAGTCAAGATCCTACAGCACCAAGTTACTCGGTGCTTGCTTGGACCGCAAACAATCTAGTCATTGTCTGTACCAGGGCAACTTCCCTCGGTAGCTCTGCAAGAACGCTGAAGCTTGCTGTAGTAACACGATAAACCGAAACCAAAATAATATATTTCCCCGTAAATTGCTTCGCCGCCCGCAAGGGAACAGCCTCAACAAAACAAAGAGAACCTTTAGAATGAGTCCAGCCCACATGCGGACGGCCGGTAACTCATTGTGCGAGTGCGAGAATTTACTGCGGGGCGTTCCCGGAAAACACGGCGCGAAATGAAAGACGTTTGTTTTAATCCGGAGCGCGCGCGGGCCGGTAATCTGATAAAGGCCGCCGTCGGAACCGTTTCGACGGTGCTGTTGGCAGCGCTGGCTGCCCTGGAGGTGCCGCCCCCTTCCTGCTACGTCACAGTCACACTTTTTCCCCCCTCCTTTCAGTGAGGCAGACTTAGCGGTGCGACCGCCCTGGAGACCGAATTACAAGCGGAAATTTCTAGGGAATATTTCTTCTGAGCAGGCGATTTCGCGGTGGAAATTAAGCCGTTTCTTTCCAAACAGCACGGTCGGATTCCATTACGGCCTATTTCATTTTCAAATTAAAACTTCCGCATTTGAAGACTGATATTCCGCAACTCTCTTCGACGTCGGAAAGCTAGATGACCTTTTTCCTTTAATTTTTCCTTTTTCAGATTTGATCGACAGGAGGGTAAGAGTAAAAGTGACACATTTATTGAATTTGAAGTATTAAACAAATCCGTTGTAGTTTTTCTATGACCTTTCTCATTTTAACTCGGCCAGTTTGCTGAGAATACGCGTTTTATTTAAAATGAAAACTGTGAACCAGACTCGAGATCCCTTGCTATGTCTTGCCGTATGGTTTCTTTAGCTCCTACAAGAAGAACTAAAAATATTCTGAAATAGTTTACAAAGCAAACAAAACATTTGAACGAAAAAGTTTATACTTACTACTCTTAATTACTTTTTTAAAACATTTGGAAAGCCTCAGGAGAGTTCAAGATAACTGTGTCAACACATATTCCATAGAAAAAGCCTATCCGCCCAACACATTAAATGCATCATTTAAACAGCAGCATTTCATCCATATTTTAACTTTCGGACAAACACACATGTAGCACGGCGCCGAAAATTAAAGAAAAAAAATTGAAATTTTGCACGGTTGCCTTACCTTCCCACAAGAAAGTTAAGAAAATGATACTGATGTAGAAACAATACGAAGAATACCAAAGAGAAAAAACAAACAGGAAAACATTAGACAAAGTTTTGTAAGTTTATTCAACTTGCACATTCCGATAACTGAGTTAATGTGGTCAGTATGGGATGTTATCACTTTTGGCATGAATACACGACGAACAATAGGAGCTTACTGCGAATGGCGTCCCGATGTTGAGGCCATGATACCCAATCTTCCTGTAGAGCTACCCTCGAGTCTTGGAGAATGTTTGGAGGATGCTGTCGTGATGAAAACCGTCTCTCTAATGCATCATAGACACGCTCTACGGGATTAAAATCGGGAGAGCGGCCAGGCTACACAATGCGTCCCCTACATTCCAAGATAACATCAATCGCCCACTCTCCAGGGCGTCGAGCATTATCGTCCATCAAAAATACGACTGGACGCACAGCACACAGGAACAATTACAAATGAGGTCCCACGATTTTGTCACAATACCTGATAACGGCTAAATCTGATACATGGATAATGATCAACGCAATCCCTTCATATGTGATTACGGATCCTCCTCGATATCGGTCTCTTCCCACAATGTTTGGGTTCCGAAATCGTGTTCCATGTATCCTACAGATCGATTCCTTCTCTCCAGACCACATACAAACTCTCACTGGTGAAAAAAATATTTGCCCACTGTTAAACCGTCCGAGTGGCATGTTGATCATTGCACTCGAGACGTTCCGTTCGTTGAAGACGCGTCAGGTGTACGCATACAGCAATCTCCGACTATAAATGCCACTCTGACAAAGCCGTCTGTATACTGTTTGCCTCGAAGAGGTCGTGCAAGTCGTGGCCCCTGCTCTGTCGAGTTGCGCGCTGGGCAAATTCATTCCTTTATTTTGGAGACGCGGCCACCTCAGTTGCGTGTTGCCTACTGGTCGCTGGGCGCAGTTGTCAGCTGACTGACATACGAAGCGAACGGCTCAACAGGGAACAGGCAACTGAGCCGGCCGCCCTCCAAAAACAAAGGAATGGACCCGCCCTGCGCATGAGTCGACAATGCGTTTCTGTGCACGGGCCACGACTTCTTGCGCGAGATTCACAACTCTTCCAGGGTATGTTGGAGTCTCAGATGCTGGTTGCCGTGCATTACGACGGCGGTACAAACGTGCCCTTACAGACAAAAAACAGTCCTCTCTTTCAGATATCAAACGTGGCCATGCTCGGGCTTTCGTGATACAGTTTCGGTCTCTATAAACAGTCGCTACAACCGAGGAAGTACAGAAAGATTCACATTAAGCCATCGGGCCAAATTGGTTTTAGACTCTCCTGTTACCATTCTTCCTTTATGGCCCTCCATTGCACTGAGTATGTTCCTGTGTCATACTTCATCTATGAAAGTGTACATAACGATTAGCGATGTTAGACCACCAGCAAGCCGCGGTGGAGTAGACGAGCTCACTAAGGCGACTTGCTGCGGAGAGCACGGTTGCTCGCCGTCGAAGGTTCAAGTCCTCTCTCGAGGACGTTTGTGTGTGTGTGTGTGTGTGTGTGTGTGTGTGTGTGTGTGTGTGGTGTTGTGCTTCACGTAAGTTAAAGTATTTTGTACGGCTAGGGACTGATAATCGCAGTATTTAAGTCCCTTCGATTTATAAACATTTGAACCACCAGCAAACACTACACTGTTCGACAGGTGCCCTAACGTCGTCGTTGGGATGGTTACACATGACCCGTAAGCCATTTTCCTTGAGAAAAATAACAGTGCTGGCATCTGTTGACCGCCTTTATTATATATTAAATTCGACACAAGACGAGGAAATATCGGTTTATTGTGAAACCCTAACTTTTCCCGGCGTAATGATTAAAATGTTCAAATGTTTGTAGAGTCTATGGGACTTATCTACGTGGTCATCAGTCCCTAAACTTACAAACTACTTATGAACTACCCAATACTAAGGACGGCGCAAATATCCATGCCCGAGGGGGGGGGGGGATTCGAACCCCCGACCGTAGTGGCCGTGCAGACTGTAACTGACGCGTCGCAGAACGCTCGGCCAACGCGGCCGGCCCGGCGTAATGAATGTTCAAACTACTTACCGGCAGCATACCCGTAAGTTGTTTTAGTAGTTTGTTTGAATTTTATACATCACTGTATGCTGTTTGTATTTAAACCTTTAACTTTGTCTTAGTGTTTCGCATATCTAAGTGCGACCGACATTATTTGCTTGTTCAGCTCTATTAAAGAGGACTTTACGACTAAAACGATTCTAAATATTTTCCGCAACTGGTTATTTAGTATGACAGCAATAACGCTGTTACAACGTTGGACGCTGCGTACAAAAGAAAAGCAACTACTGTTAATCACTGTAATCGTTTTTGCGACATACATTGTACGTGGGCCGCGCCTTCAGTTTCCGCAGAAGCGAACTTTCACCGGCGGCGCGTGTACTGATAGGCGTGACCTCAGCGGCGCGACCAAAGCCCTGCAATCGCGGAGCGTCGCGCCCAGTTCCCCACTGCCCCGACCGTGACCCGCCGCATTCCGTGACGTAACTCGGCGCAGGCTTCAAAAATAGTGGCCGCTGCCGCCGATAACCCGTCCGTTTGCTCACTGCTGCAGCTAAATTTGAACTCAACGACACTGCATGAGAAAATATGGTTTTCCAAATTTCGAACAAAACGTGCGGGAGAATGTAGGAAGATATTTACATAGGGTAGAGAAATTGTGTATACGCATCGCTGCGTACATGTTAATACTGAGGCGCGACCGCAGTGCACGACTGACGCTACTTTATACTGTTTTGTTCTTCGACGGTCAACAATAATGATCGATGAAATGCGTGATCTCTCAAGACTTCCCAAGAGGTCACCTCGATGGTGCGCTGTTAGTGGAAGTATCTGTGACGAACAGAGACGCATTGTTTAACGTTTCATTAGTGACAACGTCATCAATAATGACAGCGGACACAAAACAAGGTGTATCATCATTGAAAAAGTGAAATAGTGGGCCAAACCCGAATGTAACTGACAACGGCCGACGAGCAGGAAGAACGGTTGGGGTCAGATAACGAGAAACTAGCACGCTAAAAAACGACTACAAAACTCTTACTCGACTAACACTGTTTCGAAGGAACCAGAACAGTTGGAGCTTAGCATTCACACAAGGGCTGCAATTGTTAAAACTCTTAATAACGACGACCAAAGCAAAGCTGCAAACGAAATGGTTCTACGATCATAAAACCCGGGCACATGATGAATTTGAAATTTTCAAACATCTGCACGGTTGCAGAGCATTGTAGTAAATTCAATGGTGAAATTGAAAATTTGTTCTAAACCGAAATTCGAACCCAGATTTCCCGCTTCGGCCCAGAGACCGGCTTAGCCAATTAAGCTATGCAGACACGCTTCCCGTCCTGCCCATTATCTAGATGGCAATGAACCCCATCCCCTACGAGACGGCACAGACGTAAGCAAATGATGTAATATTATACTATGGCATTGTATTTGGTTCAACGCCAATGACAACCACTACTACCGCAGATCATTTGAGAATTTAAATTCAAGCTGAAACGTATCTGTCGTGTTATAACACTACGCCTACATAGCAGCGAATTGGTTTAATAATAGGTCACTTTCTGACCTATACAACACTCTAGGACCTATTGAACCTAATTTTAGTCTCATCACACGACGTCTTGATCCAACAAAAAGCAAAAGATTAAGAAAGACGTAAGTAATAGCTGTCACCTGTGTCTTTCACGCAAGGCAATAACGTCTGAAACCTCGAAGGGAAGCTACAAAACGAGATATGGAACGGCGTCATATCAATTTTTTATCACGCCATTACTCACATCTACGACTAAATTGTTTCTACGTCATTATACACTAATGAATACCGCTAAAAACTATCAAGCGTTGGTGCATTGTTAGGTCAACAGGCTGCTTTCCAATTCCCGGACGAGGTAACCGTCACCTCCAACTCGTTCATTGGGTGGCACATAAATTCGTATTAGCATAAGCGTCCCAGCTTACTCCACCGAACAGGTCATTTATTATCGGTGCTATATATCGTCACTGGTGCATCCGCTGTTAACGTGTAGCTGTATCCGCCAGTCTGGATGGGTGATTCGCATATTCTGACACGCAAGGCAGGAATCGTGCCAGGTGTATGTCATACCACGAACCGTTAGACGATATCCGCAACATGACATCATAATGATGTGCGCTTAAGGCTACCATCCGTCCCTATACGAGTACATGGGGCCGTCCCACCGTTATGGACTATGTCACCTCGGCAAGACCCAATTCTGTCCCGAATGAGTACTTCGCTCAAGTACTGAAGTAGTGCCATCTATTCTCTCATCATGTAAATGCAGCTTTACTAGTTTTATTCATGTCAACAAGTTACGTTGACAAGGTCGTCTCATGGTTGGCATTAGATATTGAAATGTGTAACTATGATGCAAGAACTAACTAGATCTAGCTCTATCATTAGAGAAAATACCAGACTTCTCTAATAATACGGGACTGGAACTATTTAAACAACATCACGCTGAAAAATCAAGCAATTCCCACATGTAAGACAATTCTTTCTAAACTAGTGCTGTACAACTACTTCTGCCAATACAAGTTCCATAATGCAGGAAACACGTTTTTAAAAATACAGTAATAAGGAGAGAGAGAGGAGTTTCACCAATCAAAAAATACTAATTACGGAATCTTCCTTCTGATCTTAGTTTATATTTGATATAAAATTAATTATTTACGTGAAGTTAAACTAATGTTAGTATTTCCAACAACAAGAATCTGATACCATTCCACCCTTGCTCGTGTCACACACCCAATATAACTATGACTGCTTGGTAATTTCAAGTAACACAAAGCAGTAACAACAAACCACATGCAATCACCCTGATGAAGGCTGCTTGCAATAATCCGGAACCCCTGACAGTATTGTATAATACGATATGATCACACCTCCAGAGGCAGTGTATTGTGACAATCTAGTCACGAAAATCCACATTGTTCTTTTATAACTAAATCGGAAAACACTATAAAAACACCCAAATTAAAAACATACATCTCATAAAATAACTTCGCTCACAGAAAGCTTTACTGGAATATTACACTAAGAAGAGAGTAGAAACTTACTGCGGCATATTCACTATGAGTTGCAACACGAACAGCTTAATGTTCAGCACCCAAAGTTACGGCAGTTCATCAGTCAATAGCCCTTTTAATCTAATTGTCGTTCCTTATGTTTTTCACGCGAACAGATTAACAAAAGTTAATTTTAACATTCATCATGTACAAAATCACCCATATACCTGCTATTCCCTCACTTTTGGAATCGTAATTATTCATTCTTATCATATATGAGAAAAAACACCAAAAATTAAAAATCTACTAACCGGAGTTGCCCGAACGACTAGTTCAAACGATTACTTTAGACAAAAAGTACGAGGCAATTACCTCGACATTCATCGGGAGGTTTTCATGTAACAGATGTAAAGGAAAATATCTGCCCGAACAACCTATGCGGAGAAGCATAGAATGAGGTATTTTTTAATATAACTTATTATTTATTTGCAGTGATATAAGAAACCACGCGTAAATATAAATTACATTGGGTGGACGACAATATGAACGCATTTCCTTCTGAAAACTAGTCCACCTCAAAGCACGGCTGCGCGCTTGAAATGACTTACTGCTCTTGCAGTCGGTCCAACGATGGCTTTCGTTTCCGTGTGCAGACGTGGTTATAGAATTTCTACATTCAGTTAGTGTACGGTGTAGCTACCGAAAAGAAAGTAACCTCGGAACTACCTCAGATTTCAAGAAACCAACTAAGTAACGCCCGAACTGTCTAAGATTTCAAGAAACCAATTATCTACATGGGCTCCAAATTTTACTTGCAAAATTCTGAAGCATTTGAAGGTCTTCTGAACTCATACAAACTCACGGAAACAAACTTCTGCTAATGACGGTTACACTAAACAACGGTCGGGTCGTCGACCATTCTAGATGAAAATTCGCAAAGATTTTGCATTAGAAAATAATTGCAGCAATCAATCAATCGTCAGATAATACTCAAATAATAGAAATTATTGTATCAGCTTCAAACAAGCACCGAGCTTTAGAACAGCTTAATGTATTAAGTAGAGAAATGACGATGATGAATTATCACCTTTCTCAGATTTACAAACTATGAAAAAGCTTTAGAAAAACACTCCACAAAATCCGTACTGACAGAACTATAGAGGACAAAAGAACAAATTAAGCTATATACGATCACAGAAGAACCCACACAATATTGCAACGTCTTATTTTAGGCTTCATTACGATCGTAAGTTAACCAGAATCTAAAGCGATTTCAGGAGATACTATCTCACTAAACTATACTCAGTATTACTACATCAAATTTTTAAAATTCAAACTGGGGAAGGTAAGACATTAATTGAACGTATCTATAACAAATTGTTAGCTCTGACACTCTGCCTGCAGTGCAAATCAACTTCAACATTTTCAACGATGAACGAAAAAGATTAACATCCAGTGTAGGCTTCAAATATAATGTAGCTACAAAGAACGGAAGAAAGAATTGTACAAAATGGGGACACAACCAAGAGTAGCAGTTGTAGGGTTTTGGTTTTTGAGTCGTCGAATACAAGGAACAATAGGCATTAAACTCACTGTTCTGCGCGCAACTGAAGAGAAGCCTTACAGAACGTTACGTGGGAGAATGGGTCATATTTAAGCAGATGAGTATTCCAGTGACGTCAGAACTATGTTGCCGTTGCTACAATATGAATGAGCACTTCAGCTCATTTTGTTTTTGCTTGAAGAAATGAGTTTAAGCTTTACGTTCACGCTGGTGAGTTGAATCACCGAATAGCACTCTCTGGCACTCTCTCGTAGAGCAGAAAACGAAACACACAATATTAGAGCTAAATGTAAGTACACTGCCAGAAGCAGCGGTAGTAATACTGATATGGCACACATTCGCCTGCTGCTAACAAGTAGTCAAGTCTGAACTGGAAATCGTGGGATTTACAGACCTCTTTAAGGATAAGAATGTACTCGTAAGTAAATTAGAGTCCCCCTTTAAGTCGCTAACACTCAGCAGTTTCCGACGGATATCGGGTTGAAAAACATCACGCGATTCATATACTCACTCGACGGGACGTTAAACTAACTTCCTTCCGTATACTCATATACCTATACGGTGGCATAGACAATTGTAAAGGCTAAGTGGTTCAAGAATGGGCCACCCGATTACTAAACAGCCGGTTTGTGTTCGATTTCAGTGACTAGTATTTTTTTTTCTTTTAATTTTTGTACTATGACGATTTTTTCGATTAATCTTGGGATTGGAGCGATATTAATTCTCATTATTTACTTTTGACTATTTTTCCGCAAAATTAATTTTACCATTGATTTACGTAGACCACATTTATGGCGTGTATGTCTACCGAAAGACGAAACTTTTAATGAAGTACTTGACCGTCTTTGTATTAATCACAGAGCAGAAGGAAGTAGCATTCCAAGATTATGAATCAATTAAGAGGAGCAATATTTGAAATTATGTTTAAATATACTTATTCAAATTATTTATTAAAAAGGGGAAGGGTGAAATATTGGGAAGAGAATGACTGACATCAGCTGCGTTGGGACACTGAAATTATGCAAGTGCTACAAGTGCAAATGTGAGCCGGGCCGGGATTTGAACCCGGGTTTCCCGCTTCGGGCTAGCGGCGCTGTAACCATTGGGCTACTTGCACTCGCCTCCCATCCGACTCAAGCTTCATAAGCCGTACGCTACGGCTGTAGCCCCCCTCCCCCGTTTGTGAATAAGCTCGTAACGAACGATTATGATGTACATTTTTGTAAAATTTCACAGTCGCAAATAACGAGGATTAATTGTTTTCCAATGGTCTAAGTGATCGACAAAAGCGAAGAGTAATGACTAATGCGTCGTCAAATAGAAACAAAAACTAAGTCTAAGATGGAAATCGACCACAGCAAGTCCAGTTGGTAATCTGCTGTGCCCGGCAGTTTTGGCGATAGCTTCCCCCACAGCAAAGGTCTCTGAATCAATATACGCAACGCTTCAAGTTATTTAAACCGATTTTTCTCGAAAACGGCTTAGCATTGGCAGCCAAAAGTGGACTCTAGTGTATATACGATGAGTAATTCCTCCTCCTGGGGGCTTTAAAATCAGTGACGCCAAGTCGAGACTGTGCTACTTAGAGCAGCCCAAACCCGGGCGCAGCTGCAGCAGCCGCGGCCCTGCTGCAGCAGAATAAATGACGGCCATCTAGGGCGAGGCTGGCCGCATCCTTCTTGGTCGCCGGCCTTTTCAGCGGTCGCCGCCGCCGCCGCGTGACGTGTTCATGTGTGCAGTCAGGCGAAACCCGACAGAGTGTCGTCTTTTCTGCCTCCCGGGCTCGCAATATCACAGCAGCCCGGCACAATTTTCATCCATCACGGCATTTAGTTTTCACGTCTTACTCTTCTTCGCTCAGTTTCCTTTCCACTGACAAGAGAAAAAATGTTGGCACGCCAAGTTCGCTTTTTGTGATACATCGATCCATCGATCATCCGAAATGTGGATGAAGGTACTGTATTGATAAAGTATTATTTATATCCAGATGGACACAGGAAGTATTCTGAATATATTATATATATATATATATATATATATATATATATATATATATATATATATATATATATATATGTAATTGGAATTTATTGAGCACTGCAAATTTATAGGTTTTATGTGAATGCTATGAGAACAAGTGAAAGAAAGGACAAAGAGGAAGCATGAGAGAATGAAAGATACAAATTAGAGAATTAATTGCTTTATTTCACAATTTAGCATTACAAAACTTCAGTAAAAATAACATTTTTCGTAAAAATCCTTTCATCATTCGCTAAATGTCCTTGTCCTCTAAATGTTCATAAAATATAAAATTTCAAACCATCAAAGGATCGAACTCTACCTGCTGCAACATATAGCTGACCATGTGTGAAAACTGTTTTTCTTAATAGAATCCCAAATTTTTCAAATGTTTGTCCTTGAGACTTACTAAAACACTGCATTCATAAACTGAATTCTTTAATTAAATTTAAAAACTATTTTTAAAAGTTAAGAATTGAACATTACGAAGAATTAAAGAAATGGGTGCAGTGTCAATCGAACTCTAAGCGTTAACTGAGTGACCTAACTTTACCTGTACCGATATGCCATCTACAACGAATTATAATGCAGTGGAAAAACTTAGGGAGAATTTGGAGTATCATCCTAAAATGTATTTTTCTGTTTACCACTCTTACCGGCTACGTGCACACACAATTTTTATATTCGCTGTATTCGCAATATCTAGACAAACAAACTTTCCAATTGTGTACGTTTCATTGCCCTTCTTGTATGATCTGTATTCTAAGTTTCGTGTTAGCGTATTTATATGATGATTCAAGTTCAGTTGTTTCGTGTACCCTTTTGCTTTTCGCTGATGCAGGAGACGAAACCCATTTGGTCGGACTCTTAATAGTATTAACTGCAGTTAGAACTAGTATTACGCAAGGATTCGACAGAAAGCAGGGAGCGATGTTCAACCGAAAGAGCAAAAGTAATTTGTGCCTCGCAGAAAAAGTTGGTAATTTACGTGTTGCGTCAAACTAGGATTAGATCCTAAGATTTAGATGACTCTCCATCATCGTTAGCCGAGGATCGCGGTATGTCACATTATTACAGCGAAGGGTCGAATGATATACGTGCATCCGCACTGCAATCGTCGTTCACCGTGCAAAGGTATAAACAATTACAGGTATTTGTTTGTAATTTGCAATAAACGTCAGAAGTGTACCAGGAAGACCGGTTTAGTTATTTTATGGATCTGACCATGCAATGTTTTATGCGGAGTACATGAGTCGTCATGACTTGCAATCTGCACTGATGACGTCCCATCATTGGAACGAAATCGATATGTCAATTTTTGTAAAATAAATATTTCATATCGTTCGCCAAGCTGAAACGTCTTATTTTTATTACATTACAGAAAAAGAAAGAAAAAAAAAACTATGGTTATTCCTGAACCGAATCCATACTTCGTAATTCGTAAACGAAAGTAAACTACAACCACTTATTACTGACACCTAACAACAAAGAACAACAAAAGTAACATGTACAAAATGCCTGTTAGAACTTATAACTTTTAGGCACTGTTTTGAATCTATATAAATAAAAAGAACGCTATTACTTTAATAACATCAGTTTCCATTAGCTACTACAACAATATGAAACCAAATTACCAAGCGATAACACGCAACATCGTATTTTAGCGACAGCAAAACTTGACTGTCGAAATCCTGCACACAGACGTAAGACAGTCCGTTGTTTACTGCATGTGAGCAGCGATACTGAATAATCTTGACCAGCGACTTTCATGTGACACATCAAGGGACCCGAACTTCCCGTTAGGAACACAATTCAGATATTTTCCACGTTGTTTTATGACACGTAAATGAGCAGGGACTTGTAGATTTCGTCGGGCAGATAGGGTTAAGGCGAACTCTGGCCCGAAGCGTTCGAATCCCGGTGCGAACAAATTTTCAACTTTGCCGCTGGATTTATTTCAATGCCGTGAAACGCACGAAATGTTTGAATACTCCAAATTCATTCGTTTCTACTGTGGCTCGCTCGGGCGTTGTTTCCCTCTCCCTCTATACCGGCGCTGTAAAGCCCTTTCTATACCAGACGTGCAACTTGCACAAGGAAGTAGTCAGCTGCAGCGCCCCTTGCGATAGACCGTCGAACTACAAAGAAGCGTTCAAACGGTACGCATTTGTTGATTCGTCTGCTTCACGCGTCTACTTCATTTGTAGTCAACTTACAAATGAATCGCTTTTCGAAACTGTATGGACTGTCACTGTGAAACTGTATTTAATTGTTTTACGTGCAGTTCATGTGTAACTACGTCGCTCACATGTGTTAACGCCCTCACTATAAAATGCGATTACTTACTTCCACTTCCAGCCCCTGCGGTTTGAGGCGCCTTTGTATATGAAAAAGCTCAGGTGACTATACATAGACCTTTCTCTTTGATTAAGCTACAAATAATGCTCACCAGAAACAAGTATTTCATCTGTTAACTACAGCATGTTTCAGGAAAAATAGCAAATATTTTAGAAGATGGTAATAAAGACGATTTGCAGTTAAAATTTCATATAACGTGTGCCCAATTTTTATTGGGTACAGACATACAGCTCTTGCTATGTACAACAAACTGATTTGGATATTTCGGCTGATTCTTTCGTCGGTTCTTGGTAGATCACCATATTGACTTTTATTTAAATAACAGGTTTTCGACTTAGCTTAAAGTCTGAAAATGTCCTAGTAAGCCGAAAACCGGGTAACTAAGTGGAAATGAACGTGTAGAACATACATAAAATTCTACTTTTAAGTAAGTATGATGATATACTAGCAAGAACCGACGGATAAATCAAGTATGTATTTCTTGATTAACATTTGCTCTACGTTTGTTTGGATTTCATATTAACAGCTATATCTCTGTATTAAATAAAAATTGTACACAGGTTATTATAAATTTTAATGCAATTTCTCTATAGTATCACCTCCTAAAATACTTACGACTGAGACGAAAAACTGCGTCCCTCTGAGCATGAGACAAGTACACATTCTGAAATTCGCGACTTGCTTCGTTTGTCAGCTGGGCTCCCCATTCGGTCGTCTGCGCGTGCGCGAAGCACTTCCATACGCGTGAGGATAGCATCCACCCTATTCCGTCTACTAGCGATCGTATGTTTGCATCTTGTGCAAGTGGACGCGTCTACGCTGTATGCGGACGGCGTGACCGGTGCATCATGGGAATCTCGTAAGCTCTCACTTCCCGCGTAGAAAGGGCTTAAAGGAGTAATTTACCTGAAATCCTAACAATGCCTAAACGTGAAAGTTTACTGCTTTATTTTGAAATAATATTGTCCTCGACTAAAACAGAATCGACAGGAAAATGGAACAATTAAGGTAGGTAAATAAGACATTATGGAAGTGGGTAACATATTTCTTGAGTTCTGACTTAAATTACAGGACTGCAAGGATTTATGATGGTGACTGGAGGTTTTAGTCAAAACAACGTGGATAAAGAAAGCACGACATGCCAGATGAAACTTTTGTTCGGAGCATCATGCGAAATACAAGTAAAATTAAATGTATGTACCTCTTTATATGAAATAGGTTTCACCTTTTTATATTTTCGTTGTCCCCGTTGTTGTTGTTGTTTTGGAGTTTAGAGGGGACTAAACTACATGGTCATCAGTCCCCTGTTCCTACCGAAGACAAGACAATGTAAGAAAAAGATAAAAGAAAGCTCAACACCCAGAAGAAACAACAGGCACGAGCCCACCACTAAATAGAACGATAAAAGTCAGCTGCACGTATAAAATCTAAAACTCGGTCAGCCATTGAGGCGTTGTCAGATAAAATCAAGGCAGGCGCAGTAGGTAGATTAAAAGACTGCCGCAAGGCGGCTAAAAGCGGACAGTCCGACAGGATGTGGACCACTGTCAACAAATTTCCACAACGGCAATTCGGTGGGTCCTCTTTACGTAAAAGGTAGCCATGTGTCAACCACGTATGGCCAAAGCGACACAGGACAACAGAGTCCCTACGGGAAGGGCTGAAAGACGACTTCCAGACGGTCGTAGAGGACTTGATCGCTCAGCGCTTGTTGGGAGTGCTCAGTGTTGCCCATTGTATGTTCCAAGCCTCAAAAAACTTGTGACGCAAATCCAACCGGATATCCCGTTCTTGGATACCAATATCCAGGGGAAGAGCGGACGTGGCGAGCTTAGCCAGCCGATCGACACGCTCGTTCCCCGGGATGCCAATGTGGCCGGGGGTCCAAATAAAGGCCACCAAACAGCCAGACTTGCCGAGTGAAGCGATGGCGTTTTGAATGGATTGCACCAACGGATGGGAAGAGAAATAGTTTAACCGTAATATTGACATTAGCTCAGATGGCGTAGTGCACGAATCACTGGCTGCCCGTAATTGCGTAGTTCTGCCTTCTGTGGGTTGTAGCACTGAGTGAGCGATGCGTACAGAACGAAAGCACTGCTGCATGACAAACTGAACAATTTTGTCGTCCTTCTGAACTTCACGAACGAATCGCTTGATTCGGAAGCTTCATAGTAGCGAATGTGATGACTGAAGCAGTTCACATGAATGAACTGGCTCGACCCATTGGTAGTGCTTGGGAAGGACGACTAGGCTGATGCGAGATTGTGCTAGGCTGCAACCGGTTTGGGGACGGAGTAGAGTAAGAGCGGCGCAGGCACATGGAAATGCAGGCGAGGTGACGCGCACGCTGTGGCCTCGGCCTCCGCCGTGTCGGTCCCAAGGCCGGCCGGCCGGGGTGAAGGACCCGGCCGCACAAAGGGACAATGCCGACAGGTCGGTCGTAAACCGACACACCGCACACCGCTCTCGTTACCAAAGCGTCCGGTACGGCGGTACACCGCGGGCACAGGCGGAAGCAGAGCTGCTACTCAGCTTTGTTCTCGGGATGCCAACTGGCTAACCGCGTTCTAACACGCCTGAAAGGGAACCACGAGGGTCGCCCGTAGTGGCGGTACTGGGCGAAATGTCGCTGCCGAGAAACTGAAATTTATAAGGTACCATCTGAAACGAAATATGAACTAACCAACTGCAATAAATTTTCTGCGAGTAATGAAAATAGCTAGAATAAAGATCCCATTCTTGCTAAGATACTTTTACATCAATTATCAAATTGTGGTAACATCTTGAAATCGTTTCAGATGAGAACACGCAAACTTTACTTGGGGGTGATTAAGACTTGTGTGTCGATGATCTGTTACACTTGTCCTTTGCATTGTACCAGAACATAGTATGATAAAGACTCTTGGAATTTATTGAAGACATGTGAAACGTGGGGAGCCTTACACAACGTAGGGCTTTTTACTTGTGAAGCCCGACATCGTAAGAGACCATGTTGCAAGACCATCGTTTGATAAGGAAAGCACTACCACAGCGCGAATTGGTACAGAAAGAAAACTGTTCCTTTTACAGCACAGCAAAATGATAGTATGTACTGGCCGAAGATTTAAAGAGGAAAACCAGCCAAATAATTACAAGTTGTTGTGGTAATACTTTATTTATTTCAAACTTGTCAGTATTATTTTTCTTCTCTTTAGTTTCTGGTGTTCCTGTTCCCTTTGTAGTGAGTTCATTGTTTACCACGTTTTGTTCGTGGTATATATTACGCCATCAGTAATATTCAGCGTATGCATACGGCTGTAAGCAGTTCATTTGTTCTCTAAAGCAATCAAAAAGTAAAGAAAAAGATTCATGGCAAGTTTGTAACAGCAATAAAAAATATGAAAAATAAAACATTACAAAAATTATATATAACAGCCGGAACAGCAAGTAATAAGTAGACTAATTAGTGATGTTATACGTAGCCTAATGAAAAGAACAAAAATAAACCACCCCACTGATGACAGTACAATATGGGCTGAAACATATTTGGAAACATGATTAAAATTGTCTTGCATACGGCGGAATATCCTTACTATTTGTTTAAGCAAGCACGAAAGCAAGAAGAGCAGCAACATCAAAATGATAATTATTAAAACAAGCTTATCTAGGTAGCTTGAAACTCGTTTATATTTAAAAAAACGCTGAGATATCAGGTATATAAACACGATCATAATATGAGGTCGTATACAGGGCCTAATGTCATCTAACGTAATTATTTTTCTTGTCGTGGAATACTGAAATTATACGCTACTTAAGCTTAGTAAGCACGCATCACCACTCAGGGAAACTTGGTGCTACAAATGCAGCTGCGTCCAAACCACTGCACCGAGGAATTTGGTTTACTCGTAAAAAAGCGATTAGGTCAAAAGATTTCTTACTTTCAAATGTTTTTCAAGCTTCAAGGTAAGTCAAGAACCTAATTTTCCTCTTTCACACCTTTGGACAGATCATATTTGCTATGCTATGCATGTGATCAGAGTATTTTTTTATAGAGTACCAATTTCTGTTCTACAAATTTTAATCTGTCTTAGTAAAGATGGATTATGACTCGGAAGGCCTTCAAAATGTCTTCCCGAGAAATTAAATAATCGTCGTCTTGACGGTTATTTTCCTGCACTGAAAAGTTTACTCCAAATTATGTATAAAAGTCCACCATTCTCTGGACGTCCAACCTATCTCAGCACGTGCTAAATTTAGCTGGACTTAACCATGATATCAGGTAACGATTACTCCGAGGAACAATCTGTAACTTAATTTCTGTTGACTTCGATTTTTAGGCTGTTTTAGAGATAAACTGACATGCTGATTCCAAAACTGTAATTAGTTTTTCCTATCACGTCAAGTATTTTTATTATTTTTTTTTTCTTCTGTAGTTGTAGAATATAAACTTGAAAAGAATGCTTGGTTGACGTTATCGTCAAGGACTTTCTAGGAAATACACGAGCCCAGAATTACGTCGAAATTGTTCAACAACTCTTAGAGAGCTTTAAAATGTTTGGATGTAACGTATCAAACTGCATTTCTTACATAGCCAACTTGCTAATTTCCCAGAAAATCTTGGTACTGTTACCGATGAACTTGGTGAGTAATTCCATCACGATTTGAAGGTCATGGAGGCAAGGTATCAAGGTAAATGGGAAGTCAGTATGATGGCTGACTACTGTTGGAGCATCAAGCGAGAATGTCCCCAGGTTGAACAGTGTAGGAAAGTTATAAGCGAAAATTTGTACCCTAATAGCTTTGTTTTTATTATTTGTATAAACACAATGTAGCTTTCATATTATAATAACCTTTGAGTGAATAAAATATTCTAATACTTTTGGTTAGTACTCTATTTTCCTTTGTATGCCCAGTTTGTATGACTTTTAGGTCACAGATAGACTATCCTTTAATTTAAAAACTTGACGTGAAAAACTGAATTCAGAGACCAAAAATTAGCTAAGAGCAAGTCACACATCTACGACAACAAAATGGCTGTTCCCCAATGTAGTTAGATGAAAAAATTCGTTTTGAATTTACCCCCATTTTTACTTCGTGCAAAATTTGAACTCATTTGTACAAGTTTAGAGTATACATGATACGCGCTGTAAAAGCTTCCAGAGAAACAGTTTTTGAGGCATAAATCTCATATTGCATATAAAAATGTTGCTCATCAAAGTATTGCAATTAGCTGAGCATTACTTTCAGTTCGATATCTTTTACAAAAGGTTCGCGTCATTTGTCAGGGCGGCAGTTCCAGTTCTTCATTCTAAATGTTGCTGATGTACTGACTCAGAGCTACGGTAAAAACATTTGGACCTAATGACCAAATAAACGAGCGCTGTTAAAATCAAATTAGTAGCATGAACGCAAAAAGACCAAGTAAATTTTTATAGTCTTTTCGACACTTTTAAAAGAAATTTATAAAACTTGTGTACTAGCATTAAAAACATCTAGGTACTTAATTATCAGGAGTGCAGAAAGCACTTTAATTTTCACTCATGCTGTCAGTTTTCAGTAGCTTATTCGAAGATGGCATATACTCGACTATTATTACATACATTTAAGGCAGTGAAATCATTTGCTCGTCCAATTATATGGAGTGAGGTCCCAATAAATTCTGGCTCTGCATATTATTCCTTTAATCAACATATCTGTTCTATAGTCAACGATACGCAGTTACAACAACTGTGTGCGAACTGCAGTAAGGCAACAAGTACATATGTCAAATACTTTTCCTGGAAGTACGATAATTTCTGCGCCGTAAACGGTTCGCATAGGCAAGCCTCTGATGTAAGTAGGTTAGAGCTACGTGTACTGCCTCTTGCGCGAACAGTGCTTGGAAAGTGCGGAATAAAATCGCAGGGCGAACGAATTTACAAGCTTTATCTTTTCCATATTGGACAGACACTGCTTGATGAATAGTCGAGCGCGATGCGTGAGGGAACTCCAATGCCATTCGCAGTATCGTTCCATTTGGCGTCTGTGAAAGTGATTCTAGGAGAGATGCTGGTTTCAACGAGTACGGAAAACTACCGTGAGCTCTGTTCAGCACAATCACGAGCACACTTTAACTTTGAAGTCGCCGAAGAACCACGCTTCTAACGTGGCTGAAGAACGTACCAAGACAATTTTACCTTAGACCTTGCTATCGCCAAATTAGAAAGGTTATTATGTGTGTTCGTGCGTCTCGCATCACACCCCACACCTCTGCAGACAACGTTGCTGCTCACATTATTTCATTAACTGATATCCCTACGATTCACGTACAGTATTGTTAAATGGTATACAACATCATAGTATTTTTAAGGTAACTGTAGCAATTGAGATTGGGGCCTATCTAGATAGACTGGAATAACAATTCTGCAATGTGTATGACTCTCACTACTCTGTTAATGTTTCGGCCTTCACATACAACAACACCACAATGGAACCCAGTTGGACTGATGTTTCCTGCCTTTATAGCACTGACAACTTGAAAACAACATCACAGAGGAGGCATGACGAATTGTCTTTCTAGTCACGCAACGATGCTTCAATTCCGTTTGATGACAAAGTGCATCAAAGCAGTATGTGCTGTAATCTAAAACAGTTGTTTACACTGCATTTACAGTAACACAGCATTTCTAATCCAACATTCATGTACAAAACGGAAATGATCACGGCATCACCATTTTACAAGGCAGTGACGATTCCGATTTACGGTTATAGAATACGTTTAATTTCGTGGTAGTCATAACAGTTTACGAGAGCGAAGTTATCATGACCTGACGCACCTCGCACTTTGCTTGCTCCCTGGTATTTTGTTCCCAGTTGCTGTGGTTACTACATAAAAACCTTGGTAGTTTCATTTTTTTTCGTGCGGGCTCTTTCAAGTTGGGCGGATGCGTGCGTGTCCCCAGCGAGGGGTCGACCACTGGGAGGGCTGGTCGATAGGTCGCCCTCACCTGCTCGACGGTCCTCGAGGCCGCTCTCAACCGCCGTCGAGCCCAGCACGCCGAGGGCACGGCGTCTCCTGCCGACACAAACGGAGCAACGTACTCAACGTGCCACCAACACGGCAAGACTCTCGCACTAGACTAGTGCACGACCACCACACTAGATAACTGCATTCTCCTTGTTTCTGGATACATGCAGCACTGTCCTAATTCGGAATCCGCAGTACATCATCAAGACTCAGAGAACAAGTAATACAAGGCAGTTAAATACCTCTCTTTTCGTCTTCCATCCAAACTGTACACCACAAAATATCAAGATGTGACTAGAAATTAAAACATATGTTGTGAATTTCTTAATTAGCAAGCTTTCAAATAGACCTATAACGGTAATAGCGAGTCCGAAATAATAAATTACTATTCTTTTGCGCAAAAGGCAGCCGAGTTCTGGCTATACGTCCAGAACATTGAAGATTCATTATTTTAAACCTGAACTAAGATTACATTTTCTGAGCATCAAAGTATGAGGCAGGCAAAACGTACAGAACGTATTCAATTTCAATTCCAGAACTGTGATTAGTAACTAAACCATTTTGTTTAGCTCTGCCGTTCACAGTTTTTGTATCTATTTTACATACATAGATACTACCTAAATAAAAACAGTTTAACTTTCTATTAAATTCACACCAAAAGTAATTTCGAACGCGTTACATATTTTACAAACGTGAAACTCGTACTTACCGCAGTGCTACGACTAAGAATACTATGAAAAAAGTGGAGATTTTCCGTTTAGCAACCAGAAAACAATTTCAGTTTAACTGATACGTCAACACGAAAATTTCGTCTCTGGCACTGGCAATGCTGAGTATCAATAAACCAAGTTCAAGCGCATTGTCCAACATGCTTTAGACAGCTATGCCGAGATATGCTTTGAATGATGATTCGAAAACCGAATTAGAAATGTACTACGAAAGCAACGAGAGCGTCACTACAAATTTTAACATAGCTTTGAGCTTCACGAACTAAAAACAAACGCATTCATAATTAGAGTATGAAGCGCCATGCAAGAAGATACGTGCACCGATTTTCAAAGGAAAATTCCCAGGCGTGACTAAAAGTAGATAGAAACTTTGCTCTTACGTTAAATCTGTACACGACTCGAATATGATCATAATAGGATTGAAATGGAGGATAACGCAAGACACTGCACATCCATTTCCGAAACAATTTCATAGAAGAATACCGTAATTTAGTTACTCCATGAAATCGTCACACGAAAGCCAAAATCATGACAAGGTACCAAAATATAAAACCGTAAATAAAATTAAATAAGCGATAGTGTTGGAACATTATGGTGACCATGTTGTGGGAGAGAAATGGCGCAGTCCTTTCTCTCTGCGTTCCAAGTGGCACTACGTTGACACGTGCAACCTTAAAAGGCATTTTGATGAAAAAGCTCTTCAGCGCTGTATGCCAAATTGCAGTAAAGATTGCAGGTGTGCTCTTCTCAACGAAGCAACGCACCAGCGAGGCGGACGAACACGACGCTGCAATTGTTTTTCCTGGCAACAACTTCGAGGTGATTTCTCAACCTCTGTACTCATCTGACCTACGTCCCAGTGACTTCGGTATGTTTCAAAGATGAAAAAGATGCGCCATAACCACGCACGCACGCACGCACACACACACACACACACACATACACACACACACACGCGCGCGCGCGAGCGCGCGCGCGCGCGCGCGAGCCACTCCGCGCCACAACAACAGTGATTATTTTCTTCTTTTTCGGTGCTCGATTCCGAAGGAAGAGAAATCATGTCGTAAAATGAGTTTCACAGTTTTTCTGTGCGTAGTTGGTGAGGGAAAAAATAATTGATCTTAGAACTTGGATGCACTTCGTGATATGCAACGAATGCTCCCGTCCTCGCAGTCTGTCCAATCTGTAAATTTTCTGATAGAGGTGAAGCCGCAGCAATATTTACAATCTCTATCTTACATACAGCTTCATATAGGTGTTGGGCTGATAAAGTGACGTTTGTACCTTCATTGCCAGTACACCGTTACTGCAGAGGTTTTTCTGAATTTTCACCAGAAATTACAGTTGTTCTAAAATCTTACAACTCTATCTCTTAGTAGGCGTCAGCTTCATAAACGTTATCGTGCAGTATACTGCTAAGGCAAGGGAGCTGAAGTTTCAACTTCCTTTCATTCCCTGGGTCAAACGATTATTTGCATGAGCTGTTGATGTACTTAAGCCGATAAGGAGAACAATGGAAGTTGGTAAGTACTCTGAGAAACTGACGAACTTCAGAAGGAACACTCAACATGGCAATGTCCGCAAAGTCGAGAGATCTTTCTGAAAGTGTAAATCAACGTAGGTCAAAACTATCCTACTTAAAATGAGAATACCATTTTCTTGTCGTGCTCCGTTCTACGGCATTATCCTAATATATAGTGCAAATCCCTCAACTGAACTCAGAAAGACGGAAAAGTCGGAAATATCTCGGTAGCTACACTTGTCTCTCCATTTTCTACTACCCAGAGCTATCACTGCATCAAAATGGCAATACGTAAACTTAAAAAGCAACATAAAATGATTTAAGTAAGCATTGCTGAAAAGGTGATAGATAAATAAACCCAATAGCAACCGGAATACAAACATGCCAAAACAAAAAATTGATGAACTGTTGCACCAACCTAAAACTAGTTTTGACGGCGCAAGATTAAGTAGGCACATGAGCTTGAGAACAGTGTCTCCTAACAACATCACAAATGAATAAGAGGTTTTCACGGAACCCTTAGGAAAATGGTTCACTGAGTATCGCTTTAAGTTCTAAATTGGATACATGAATGGTCTGGACACACGTCAAAACATGTTTATGTAATTGAATTTTTAAGACGTACCTACCACCAATGACTGATGATATACAGAAGGTATTTGCTCTAAACCGCTTAAGACAAAATGTACGTCGTATTAAATGTAAGTATATTCATCACCTGTTTGGTATGTGAAGCCAACGACATCTCATCACGCTAGAGTGCCCTGTCAGCCAGTCGAGCGCTTTGTAAGTAGCATTACAGCTCAAATTTTCTATCGAACGTAGGAAGTACGTACAAAACAAAATGAGTCGCCCAAATGATTTCGAGTTACAGTTTGCAATTTTTAACAGCATAATTTGAAAGTAACAATGCAAGATCGTTTGCATCCACACCCCGCGCATTCTGCTATGGTTACAATACACGTAACATTTATAATTCCTTGTTCTGTTTCTGAAAGTACTGAATTCCTCAACTTGTAGTTGATATATTAGTACTATGTGCATTAAATTTGTAACACTATCCTTTTCTTCCCCTATAAACGAATCAAACACAAAATGCGAAACTTCTATCACGTCTCGACGTAATTTCCCCGCAGCTATAAATATTTTCACTAGGACAACGCCGTGATTCTAGATCTACTGCGACCGCTTCTTTAGGAGTCTGCTGAAACCAATGAAAAATATCAGATGCAATTCCAGCACAGCCAGCGAATGTGCGTCCACGAAAAGCGTCTTTTATCGTTGGAAAAAGCCACATAAGTCGCTAGGAGCCAGGTAAGGTGCTTACGGAGCGTTAACGGTCACTTACAAGTAGTTCTCACGAAGAAAATGCAATGTAACGTTTGCCATATGTGATGGTGCGTTGTCTTGATGGCCACATGTGCTGTCTTTTCCGGCCGTTATTCGTGCAATATTGGAAGGAAATTTTTCTGCAAAACACCTGGGTAAGATGTAGGGTCACCGTAGTGTCACCTGGAATTTAACGAGTAAGGACTATGCCATCGCTGCCCCAGAACATGTCCACCAATATTTTTCAACACTGACATATATTCGAAATTGTTTTGGTGGCGGTGAGTGTGTGATCCAATTGAAATGATTAGCTCTTCGTTTCAGGATTGAAAAACGGCATTTATGTCTTATCCGCTAGTCACCATATATAAAAAGAAAGTCTCGTGCGATAATCAAACGACATCATTGCCTGACAACACGTCATCCGTGAGCATTCGCTGCAACTTCCCTTATTTTCAGGTCGTCGTGCAGGATTGCGTGCACAATTCACTTGGAAACTCCAACTTTGGAGGCGATGTATTCTACAATCCTTCGATTCTCCAATACAATTTTCTCCAATGCCTCGATCATCAGATCGGCTAGTGCGAGACCGAGATTGACTGAGTGTAGTCAATCGAAGTACTGCCTTCATTAAATTGTCGAAGCCATGAACGCACATTGGGGACATCCATAACATCATCACCATATGTCCCACGCAATCGGCAATGAATTTGCATGGGTGGCACATCATGTAAATTGAGAAAATAAATGATTACTCTCTGTTCTTGGAGTGAACATCGTTTTTAAGTAACAATAATAACTGTCTGCCGCTAGTTTTACGTGTCGCACAATACAACCATAAATACGGATTCACAATGAGTGCACGACTATTTCAAAAGATGTTATAACTTGAATGCACTTCGTTTACGAAACAAAAGAAAAAACGATACTGCGTGCCAAGTTCTCAGTGTGGTGGGGAGAGAATATATATTATTCACCACCACCTTTTGCCTATGACAATGCCTTCATTACGGTATGTCTGGCGTCACCTCAAATTAATGGCCGCAGTGATGTGACAATAGCAACCAGGTATGGAATGGGCGCACATGCCGCAGAGCCCGTGCACTGGCGAGCCCAGTCGTACGTGGCATTCCTCGCGTGGCGCGTAACATCGTCTAGGTGGGGCCTATGCGTTCAGCTGAAACACAAGAACAACGCATTAATTTCTCCGTAACTGTTGGTTTCAATGGTGAAAACGCTGTTTCTGTTGCTATGTATAGCTCATCAACCACCTGTACCGCACTTGTACAAACGTAAGCCATATTCTTTCTTCGGTAATTACATAGCTGCATGTATCTACGGTAAATATTACACTGTCGGACCAACTGCACTATGCCTTAACATAGAAGCCCAATATAGTATTGGACAACTGGAGTGTACGTTTCACCAACTATGAAAAAGGTATCTCCGTACTTCACTCGATGTACAATGTATGGAGAGACGAACAAAAAATAAATTGCACGTGGAAGTTCAGAACAGTGAAATACACTGTTGGCTATCCAAATGCAACACGAAGAAACACCTGAGATGTCAAACCCAAATTTATTTCGGAGATAACGCGTTGTATGAAGATCATGAAATTAACCCTTCAAGCCGGTAGTTACCGCACGCCTGCCGAGCCTACTGATGGTAGTTTAGATTTCGTTGAAATTGCTCTAGCGCGGAAATTATTTGTTAATAAGCAATGATATTTTCAGGAGTTGTTAACAATATATTTGTATTCCGTTAAAAACAAACTCTTTCAACTCGTTCGTCCTATCTGCTGTTTCTTCACTTTTTTACGGTGTTTCGTCCAAAAAGTTCGTGCCGTTGTCGTCGTATCCAGATCATCCCGCTGTCATTTATACCAATCGGTTTACTCAGAAACGCAAGAATTTGTTCCGACGTAAGACCGCGTGAATTGCTTGGCTTCATCGTTTCTCGTCGAAAGCAACCTTCAGACTGAATATATAGCTCGTGATTTCACCCAACTCGCTCACTTCCTGACAAGATCTCCCTCACATGTCAACACAGATATGTCTACAGTTGGCTGACGAAGTAATACTGCCCACCGGTAATAGATGGCAGAGAAATACAGTTTTACCTGCGACACTGCAATCTGGCGAGTACGGGGACGGGATGCCGCCAGTGCACGAGTACGTACTCGGCATCCCGGCTTGAGGGGTTAAAAATACAGCACCAAAACAAGTGAGAAATATGAAATTAGAATGGAAACTTAACGCCACTGCCGGCTATAACCGCTGTTACATGCTTCGGCACTGAATCGAGGAGGAAGTGTTGACGTATAAGCAGACCATTCTGCTTCCAGAAATTACCCAACTTGATGTGTGTAGCAGCGGGTGGTGTATTCCCGGTCAATCGTTCCGCCAATGCAAAGCAGTGCGATGGGTGACGAACTAATCCTGAACACTGCGTGCTCCGTGTGGCAATGAGGCCGTCGGCACGCTCCGAGGATAAGGGATAGATGACAGACTTTAGTGTTTCAGAGATGTAACGTCTGCTGGGTAGTGTACCGCCAATACGTACTGGGGTTGGTGGTAGGGGAAGGGAGGAGGAGGTTGGTATCCAATACACCGTAAGTTGTAATACCGGGAGAAGGGCCGGTTTGGCAATGCTTGAGGAAACGTGTCAACCATATCTCACCACTGTCTCTCCAGACTCTTATCCGACCATCGAGATGGGATTCGTCTGTAAAAATGACATTCGTCCATAGGTCGCGGGTTCGATGACTGATCAATCCTAGGATTGTCATCTGTTATCATTTTTTCTCCCCTGGGAACATTGCTGATGTGAAAAACGTAGAGTGGCTCTGCGGTTCTAAATCATTATCTGTGGGTCTCCTTATAACTGGTTGGGTACGTCAGTTCGAAGTTCTGTGGAAGGCAATAGCATAGAACCGCGAAACAAAGCACTGCGGTGTTCGAACTTATCTACGACCTGATGAATGCTTAAATTTTTATCATTCTTTTATGTTTAAAAAGTTCCAAAATGAATAGAGCAGCCACAGTTGAGTCAGTGATGAACACGAACCTCAATAGCCAGCATCCGCATCTCGACTGTCTCAAATGCAAAGAGTGCACTCCTTGTCTCAAACAGAAAGTATTAATATAAGGAAAATAAGTATGTTTCTTTGCTGCTTATTTCAATCGCCGTGATCTCAGCTGTTTTATTAGGTTCATACTTATCCACCCATCGTAAATCAGCATATATTCGGAAAAAAGGAAATATTGCTGGTCCACGAGATCTGTTACAAACGCAAAACGTGACAAAGGAAAAAAATTCGCTCCATGCGATCATTAAATTCCGTATAAAAAATTTAACTTCTTAAACTACAAGATCATAATGGAAACTGCTATTCACCTTCTAATTCACCATCGAATATGACAGATTTTGCCGCCAACGCGCCACTGAGTATCAATTACAAAAAAATCCTAACAAAGGTAACGTGTTTTTATTGTGTTCTGCTATTTCAGCAGTAGAGAGCGTGCTGCAGTCTCTCGCGCGAATTCCGGCTGAACACCAAACCTTCTGTGAACAGAACCTAGCGCCATTCGTTACGACTCCAATCCTGATGTTCCTCCGCCCAGTTTCTGCGGGATAATCGGTGTCGTGGTTTTAACGGGACACACACCATGGTCTCCGTGCGTAGAGGCCACATTCAGAAGGCGATTTCAGACTGTGTTACTACGCGTCCTGTGGCTGGCTGGAGGGTGCGTTGCAGCTGAGATGTATTCAGACTCCTTTCCTGACTGATTGTTAACCGGAGATAACGGTCATCTATTGCTGATGTTACCTGTGGACGACCGTGGCCTTGCCTTCTTTTAACGGCTCCTGTTGTCTGAAATCGCGTCCAGGTCCTGGAAATTACATTTTGGGAGGCTTCGATAGCTGCAGTCTCCTCCCTCCGAGTCTGGCCCGCTTCCAACCTTCCTATGGTTCTCCATGCTTCGTTGTTATATTGCACTACCTTCTCACTACAGTACCTCAATCCAATTGCTTGTGTAATGTGTTTACCGCGCAAGTCAATACCACCCCCCCCCCCCTCCCACTGCAGCAACTTTCTGTTACTACCAATATTTCCCTTGTCTCCACTCCGTAGAACAGAAATACGTCGAACCATTTTGGTTCAGTATATACAAATCCACAAGAGAGAAATTATGGCGATAGCGTGACCGTAAGTAGCAGGCGGCACAGCGGCCGCCTTTCAGCAGCAGCACACGCGAGCCATCTGGCGCGGCGCAGCAGGGGACGGCAGCGGTTTGAGGCGGCGCTGAATGCACACCATTAGAGGCGCCGGCGCCCGCTGTGTACCCCACAGCTCACAGGCTTAACGACTTGCCGCCGTCTGAGAAAGCAAACCGCGTGTCGAGGCGCCCACGACCGCAGCCACACGCATCCGTATTTTGGAAACGGCCCGACGGTACAAATAGCGGGGAAGGCAAGCACGCAAGAAGCTTAAGTATTATATGCGACGCATTCCGAGGGAAGGGAGGGGTAACGACAAACACACACACACACACACACACACACACACACACACACACACACACACACACTTATCATAAATACGTTTATTTGCAACCTTTGTTCCATTTTAAACTTTGACAGCTTCTCTTATGTTTGGTTGTAGATCTGAATAAATAGCTTGTACTTTTACAGGACAGAACCCCCTCTCCCCAGAAGTAGAAATGAAATGATCGAATGGCATTTTTGGCCAGGAGATCCCACACGGGATTGTTCTGCCGCCGTATTGTAAGTCTTTTTGGTTGACACCGCTTGGGCGACTTCCGTGCCGATGATGATGATGATGATGATGATGATGACAACACACAACCCCTGCCGGGAATCGTACCCGGGCCCTTGCATCGGCGGTCAGAGACGCTGCCACTGAGCTAAGGAGGCGGGCACCAAAAAAAGCAATTATCTATGACACTGTTCCAAAGGCACCAAAGTGTTGCCTGTGAAACGTAACATCCGTGTAACAGTCATTTTCTGAATCGTGTTAAATTGTTGTCCTTTATTTTTAGAGGGGGGCAATGGAGCTTATTCAGAAACGTGATTATTCCATACACACTTACACTCGTCAGGACATTTACATTTTACCGCCGGCCGCCGAGGGGACTGAGGCGCTCCAGTCACGGTCTGCACGGCCACTATGGTCAGGGGTTCGAATCCCCCCTTGGGCATGGATATTTGTGCCGTCCTTAGTATTAGGTAGTTAGTAAGTAGTTTGTAAGTTTAGGGACTGATGACCCCGTAGTTAACTCCCATAAGCTATACAAACATTTTATTTAACATTTTACCTTCTCATATAGACTTCGTTTTTTCCCCGACATTAGATCGTTTGTTCGACAGTAGTAATCAAACATATAAAAAAAAATTTTGCATCGCCCAACGAACAAATTTACTTTGGTTTTCTGTACTTTACAAATTAATACAAATTCCGATGTATTGATAAAACCAAACAAGTAACTTCTATTGTATTTAAATAAAACGTAAAATCACTTTGAGGTAAGCCCATTACATAGTAACTTCATTCGATAAAGAGTTGCATGAATATAAGCCTGCATCCTACGTGGTATGCTGCTCACGAGTTAATTTAACCACGGTTGGTCTAATTTATCCGATTTTTATGGCAATTCCGTTTACGTCCCGTAAACATCATGGTTGGTCAGGACGTGACCGCAAAGCTTTTTCTATTTGAAGCATATTCAATCGGATTCATGTAGGGGGGCAATGCAGGCCAACACAAACGATCCTTGAACTCGTTGGCGATGCCTACATGACGCATTCGGAAATAGTCGTACATTAACTTGAATTGTTTGCCAAAATGCTTATGGGACAGTTCTGGAGGACGTTGTATTGTGGAGCTTTGTGCTAAACCTTTATGGGCATGATTGCCGTTTTGAACACCTACATCGTATCAACTCAGAACATCAGTGATCAGTCATCTTAGTGTGCTCGAATGACCGAATACCTCTGGCGTGCAGCATCACCAGGTTCCGTACACGTAAGCTGTCGACGATCATCTGGTATCATGTATGGAAGGAAGAGGAGATGGCCAGAGCGAAGGCTAGAGGAGATGGAAGACGTAAGGAAGGAGAGGAGTAGATGGATAGAGACGAACAGATGATGAAGAGGAGTACGTGCAATTTTATTTACTGTGCTCTTCATATCTTACAAGCGTATCCAAGGTTAGCTGGTATTTATTGTTGGTGCAGATGATGGACGGGCTCTGAGCTGTGGCTCTCGGGCAGTCGGAAGCACGGCCGGCCGCTTCCGCGCCGCCCCGTTCGCAGCTTTCCGGCCTGCTCGTCCGTGGCAGCCGTATATCACGCTGCGCCAGCCGCCCCACAGAGACGCAGCCGTCAAAATGCAATCCGAGTCCAACCACGAGATTGAGAGGCCGACGATTATTTCCCTCGGGAGAAGTGACGACAAAAACTGGCGGTCCCTCACGCACACACGCACACGGAAATGTTGTCGACAGAAAACACATACGTCGGACGTCCAGACAAGGATTCATGTGGTGTTCGCGGATTTCTTTATAATATAGGATATCTCCCATATATCTTTTGCACTGTAAACTATCTACAGTGTCATAAAATGCATTTTTAAAAACCATCAGCTGTTTATTCAAAACCTTATACATCTACCAGTTTCGGTCATAGACCATCTTCATGGATAAAAAGGTGTTCAAACAGAATGGTAAAATGCATCAAATAAAATACATCCAACGCCTGTTTCTCTCAGTTGGATGTATTTTATTTGATGCATTTTACCATTCTGTTTGAACACCTTTTTATCCATCAAGATGGTCTATGACCGAAACTGGCAGATGTATAAGGTTTTGAATAAACAGCTGATGGTTTTTAAAAATGCATTTTATGAAATATATTACGGCTGTTGACACTCGCCTCACCAAAGTATCTACAGTGGTTTTCGAAGTAGAGGGGTAACCTTTACCCGACTCTTCGGCCCTACTGAAATAGTGCTACTACCATTACAGTAACACATAACTTGCAGGCAACGTTATAGAAAGGAATACGGAGGCAGTATTAAAAGGTGAAAGTCGAAACAAGGTCCCTGGAGTAGACGCAATTAACTCAGAACTACTGACATCCTTGGGAAAGCCAGCCACGACGAAACTATTTAATCAACTAGTGTTCAAAGTTTGAGGCAGCTGACATTCTCAGACTTAAAAAAGAATGTATCAATTGCAATTGCAAAGAACGCAGTAGCAGCCAAGTGTTGTTCAACAAGACAAGGGTGAAAAATACAAACGCAAATTATTTGCAGAAAAATGTGCAATTTGGTGGATGCCCATCCAGATGGAGATCAATTTGAATTCCGGTGAAATGTAGGAATACGTGAGGTAATACTGCACGACGTACCTTATTTATTAAAGTAAGGCTAATAAACGTCAATAACGTTTGTACAGTTACAGCTTACTGTAATGAACCATTCGAAATTCAAAAAGGTAGCCAAGGTAAAATAAAGAAGCGAATACGATTCGTAAAGAAAACTGGCGGCAGCTATAAGGATCGAAGAGCGTGCAATGAAAACAGTACAGTAGCTGAAGGAGCGACACAAGGCTATCCCAATGTAATTCAGTTTGTACACTGAGCAAGTTCTGAAGAAAAAAATCATAAATTTACAGAAGGATTAAAACTTCGGCACAGAATAATCTTTGGAATTTATTGATGAGATTGCAATTCTGTAAGAGGCGGCGAAGAAAATAAAAGAGCAATTGAACAGAGAACCATGAAAGGCCATGTAACATGTACATTGACCAAATAAAGAAATGGGCAATGGAATCTAATCGAATTAAATCAGGTGATGTTGAGGAAATTATATTAGGAAACTAGAAAAGTAAAAGCACTCGGTGAGTTTCGTTATTTGGGCAGCAACATAACATTATGTCCGGAGTAGAAGTAATATAAAACAGAATGGCTATGGGAATAAAAGCTTTTCGGAAGAGCAGGAATTTATTAACATGGAATATTACTGCGTAAGGAAGTCTTTTATGAAACTATTTCTCTGGAGTGCCGCCTTGTATGGAGATGAAATATAGACAACAAGAAATTGTTGTGCCACATCAGGAAACATTAAATTTATCTGTTTCATAGGACGCGGTGATCGCGCGAACCATTCGACGTCGTTTTCAGCAGAGTGGATTGCCCGCAAGGCGTCCATATTTGCATTTATCAATGGGTCAACGTTACAGGCGTATGAATCGGCAATTGTGCGATTAACGACGGGCATGGGCAACCGAGTGGAGATAATATATTTTACCGACAAATCCCAATTCCGTCTGCGTCAGCACGATAGTCGGATTAGTCTGCCGACACTTTGGTGGGAGGCTGTTGCATCGCTGCCTGTGGTATCGCCGTACTGTCCTGTACACAGTATTATTCTTTCAAATGTTCAAATGTTTGTATAGCTTATGGGACTTAACTACGGGGTCACCACTCCCTATACTTACAAACTACTTACGAACTAGCTAATACTAAGGACGGCACAAATATCCATGCCCGAGGGGGGATTCGAACCCCCGACCGTAGTGGCCGTGCAGACCGTGACTGGAGCGCCTCAGTCCTCTAGGCCACCGCGGCCGGCTATTATTCTTTAAGATGGCTATTGGTTCTATGGACTCACCCTTCTAGTACGCATTGCTGACAGCCAGACGTGATGAAGTCTATTGTCATTCCATGCCTTCGCAGATGCCTACAGCCAAATTCGGCCACGATACACCGTTAACAAGAGTGACATGCTTTGTTCGTGACTTCCTCGTCGGCGATCGGACTTCCATGTTGCTGGCCTCCCTGTTCTACAGCTCTCTCGCGTTCTGGTCGCTGATTACAGAACGATTGGCCCGGGATACACCATCTGCTGCTACTCCACAATCTTTGGCCGCAAGTAGAAGTTACATGGACTGTTACAGCCCAAAAACTCATTCAGAACCTCTCTCATTATAGGCCGAGTCGTGCAGCCGAGGTTTTAGCTAGCAATGGCTGTAACATTCAGTCATTTCATCTAGTTCCTCACTTCAGTCGTGACATGAATGTAGGATAAATTTGGTTGTGATATCTGCGATACTCCTTGATGTTGCATCTTGGATAACTAGCAGCGTATTATTAGGTGATTAAGAAAAAAAAAAAAAACAGTGGAAAATGCTGCTTTATTACCATTATCTTTTTATCACCTCTCTGACGGCCCAACTTACACATGAAAGTAATATAGAAATTTTCGCACAACTTACAGAGGTTTCTTAAAATCAGTTACATATCTTCACACTATTTAAAGGAAATAGTCCAACAGACTTATTACGATGGCTTCTGTGATGACTTACCATTCACGAAAGCATTACACGGGATGTGGTGGGAAGTTAAATTACAATGGAAGAACCAACGAAAAATTCGATGCAGTACACCCACAGCCTAACATAAACAGTCGCGACACCCAGTACTGTAAAAGTTGTTACCAACTGACAGCTGCGACACTAGCGCTCCTAGCGGTGGGCAAGCTTATAATTAGTTCTATACATAATTAACGAAATAGTACAATTTTTGCGTTACAAGCATTAGTAAAATATCAAGAGACGTAAATTAATGCGGAAATTAATGAAAAAACTGTCTATTTTACTAATTCAGTGGTATAAAAACAACTTCGTCTTCAACAAATACATACGAATATGTGTGTATTTCAATCTTATTCCGCTGAAATAAAGTAGACTACAAACATAAGAGAATAATAAATTTCTATTATGATCTTTTCTTACTATGACAGGCAGTTTTTTTGACGTGTATAAATTCGGTGTGGAGTCTAATGATTCGCACAGTTTTACACCTCATATGTCTTCCTTAAACGTGTGTATATTATGTTCAGTGTAATTACTTTAGCTTAAAAAAGGCAAAGCTATGATGATTCTTGCCATTTGTGGTTCAGCTATAGCAACAATTGTGGAATTTCCTACGTCTCTGTTGGAAAACAGTTTCATTGCTTTTGCCATTTTAATGCCACGTTTGTGACGTGTTTCCTTCAGCTACAACTGTTGTAGCTGATTTGGTACGTTACATACTGTAGTTATTGCATTCTATAAACATTTAATACGTTCAAACTCTCTGATTCGACTGGAATTATAGTGAAGAAACCTTAACGTTCGTTAGTATAATAGCGACGCCTTTCTGTCAAAGAAAAGGTCTTCTGGTGTTTCATAGCCATTTTTATTTTTAATAGAAAATGAAATTGTTAATATAAGTAATGCCAAAATGCTGCTTCACTTTATAGATGTTAAAAACTGTTTATTATTATAGCAATAGGCCTATTTCCGCACTGTGGCCATCATCAGGCTATTTCCATATGGCATCGTGGTGGTATAATTTATTAAAATGACTGCATATAATTGCAGTATATATGCTCTTTAGATGGTATACATATTACGTTTATCAGGTATTAATTCTTTACTGCTAATCTGTCAGTTTGACATATCCTCCAGCGATGCTCTATGGTTACAGTTTGTTTTTATCATAAACGTTTAATACGTTCAAACTCACTGATTTGACTGGAATTATAGTGAAGAAACCTTAACGTTCGTTCGTAGAATAGCGACAGATAGAGCATCGCTGGAGGATATGTTAAATTGACAGATTAGCAGTAACGAATTAATACCTTATAAACGTAATATATATACCATCTAAAGATATATACTGCAATTATATATTATATATAAATTATACCACCACGATGCCATATGGAAATAGCCTGATGACGGCCACAGTGCCGAAATAGGCCTATTGCTATAATAATAAACAGTTTTTAACATCTATAAAGTGAAGCAGCATTTTGGCATTACTTATATTAACAATATGTCCTTAAAAGACATACAAAATGCTGCAGGCCCAAATGAAATGAAAATGAAATTATTTAGCAGAAGCCCGTAGGTTACAAGATAGCGGTAAATAAACTATCCTGTAATGTACCATTTCGTACCTTGCCAGGGATCTTAGGAAACTTAATTAAGACACATGTACAGCTGTTTTTATGTTATTACGTATTTCAAGGTATTACATACGTTTCCTAATGTAAAAAGTATGTTGAAATCAATATAAACGATACTATTCGCACCCATCCATTATACTCAGAAATGTAGCTTCCCGGTCGCTTGGAGCGGTACTGTAGCAGTGTATAACAAAAATCTGCGGAAGTGTCGTGACTGTATATGTTTGACTGCGGTACACCTAAGACAGCAGGGAGACATTGTCTGGCGCCTGCCTTTGAGCGCTGACGCAGGCAGACAGGCGGAGAGGATCGGCGGCTGATACCGGCTGGAGCGTGCGCTGCCCCAATTAAGAGCTCGCGGCCGCCTGCAGGTGGCACGCTGAAAATTCAATAGACGCGCCTTCTTCGCGCCCCCTAAACTTGCCACCCATTACTGCCTCGTCTTGGAATCTCGCCAAGAAACTCTTCGGCGCGCCAAGCACAGCCGAGCGGTCCCCGGCCGGCAGTTAACGTGCAGCGCTGAACAACATACGAGATTTCCCGCGGACTTTTTGTTCCCAACAGCCCAGGAGTTTAATGGGTCGCAAATCGTTCGAGGAGAAAGGTCCAATTTGCGTCTTGTTTCAGAGCATTTCGTTAAGCAAAGCTCATTCCACCCAGATATTAGCCAACTGTTGAAGAGGAAGAAGAAGAAAGATCACGGTTTAACGTCCCGTAGACAACGCGGTCATTAGGGACGGAGCTCATCCTTGGATTGTGTGAGTTAAGGGTAGGGGAGCAAATGTCGTTTCAAATGAACCATCCCCACATTTGCCTGGAGTAGTTTGGGGAAATTACGGAAAACCTAAATCTGCATGGCCGGAGGTGGATTTCAACCACCCAACTGTTGAGGGGCTTCCACAAATACGGTGCAGACCTGTAGCATAATCTGGTTCCTATTATTCTCCTTTATCACTGTTTATTTGCCAAATAGCCGGAGATCAATTATCGTGTGCGACACGGTAAGGTTCTAACAAGACATCTCCAATTAATAAAAATCGCAGCGAAAGCAATCGCCCAACATTTTTCCAGCAATTTAAAAACCACAAAGAAATAGCTGAAACGACGTACAATGAAGTTCTGGGTGAGATGGAAATGTATACTTACACATCCAAATATGCGGAGGAACCGTTAAGGAACAAACTGATTCTAAAGATAAAAAATACCTGGAAAATTTCATTGACAATATAAACGAAAAAGGGAAAATTTACACTTGAACAACAGTAGAATATATACGATATACCCCCTGAAAAACAGAACCACTTTTGTAAATATACAGGTTGGAAACTATTTAAAACGACAAACTCTGGGATGTTGTAGGGGACATAAAACAAATATTTCTCCCTGATGTTATTTTTTCCTATGAGAAGTATTTAAACCGGTAGAGGAAGATTTCTCTGTCGACAAATTAATTAAACCAACACTTTTCCATTTTCTTTAATTACCAGAAGACAATACATTAACACAACCAAATTTCAATTAGAGTAGATTTTCAAAAACGCCTCCATTGACACGTAAACGAAGGTTACACCGTCGGATCATATTCTGTCTGACACGAGGAAAAACCCCAGGAGTATCCTAAATTGTTCCCGCTGCTGCTACTATTCGGGCAACCAGATCCTCTTCTGATGCAACAGGAGTTGCGTAAACAAGGTTGTGCATCTCTCCCCACACACAAAAGTCCAGAGGGGACATATCTGGCGATCGAGCAGGCCATGGTACGGGACCACCTCTGCCATCTACGTTTCTGGAAACCCTCGGTCCAGGAATCGACGCACAAGACGAATTTAATGTGTCGGCGCCCCGTCGAGTTGGAACCATATGCGTTGTCTTGTGAGGAGCGGGACGTCTTCCAGCAATTCTCCCAATGCTCTGGCGAAAAAATTGGAATAGTGCCTGCCATTTAACACGGCCTCCACCGGTTTAAATACTTCTCATAGGAAAAACTAACATTAGCGGAAAATATTTGTTTTCGTGTCCCCTACAAACTCCCTGAGTTTGTCGGTTTAAATATTTTTCACCCTGTACAGCATCGCTGAAGCTGTGATAAATAAGCCGCTAATTTTTTCAGATAGATCACGACATTAAATTACACAAACCAGATTTTATTATATAATAAGAGACATAGATACAACGTGTACAACTTAATACGAACTAACAAAAAAGCATTTTCTTACCACGCAGATGTGAAGTACTGACACAGACCTAAGGATCACTGTTCTAAGTAAAACACACATGCATACATTTGAACACGGCATTGCGTGGATCCGAGCTTGTCGCATTGTAGGAACCCCGACAAAGACCAATTGTCGCAAGATCTTAATAATAGAGAACAGTAAGTGATAGTTGGAAAAAAGCAAACTTTAATACTCTGGACGTATTAGAATGATAAAACGATCTACAAAGTAACTTGAACTGATCAGATCATGACCACAGATAGATTTAACAGATTAAGCAGATAAAATTTATGCATTGAAATTAGGTGGGCTGCAGTTAAAAATAAGTGGAACGGTTGTTACTACACAGCCTTTCACGGGGTCATCTCTTAAGATGATTCGCAATTTTTTTTTTTTTTTTTTTTTTTTTTTTTTTTTTTTTTTTTTTTTTTTTTTTTTTTTACGCGAGAGCTGTTGTAACTGCTGTGTAACATTCTCAAAACTGATGGACAATCTTACAATTGATACTTGTTAATGCTCAAAATAGTTACTTCTTAAGTATCTCATCATGACCTATGAGCCGTTTAAACTGTTCTTAACCGTATATTTACTTGCGATAAGAAAAAAAAAATCCGCTGCAGAATATCTGACTCACATTTTGTCTCGAAAACCAACCATTTCTGTTATTGGCGAGGTACAATGTTTCACAATACTGTACCAGGCGCAGGAGAAATGGGATTGCTCTTTTCCCTACTAAGTATAAACGCCGGTCAATCCTCAACTGTCAAAAAATCATACTCAAAGTATTGAAACTGAAGTTCAGACATGATTCATTATGGGAGACTTGTATAATCGAGAGTGATATGAAAAAGAAACCGCCGGTATCTCGTAAATGTTCCGGCCACCCATGACCTTGATCACTGCCGTATTCCCCCCCCCCTCCCCCAACAAACAGGAAGCTGTTGGAACTACACAGTCCCTGCGATAGCCACGCGCCAGATACTGTTGTGAACATGGCCAGACACAAAACTCCCTGACTTTAGTAGCACACTCCGTGAAGTGTTAACACACTGGAGCGCGTAACAAAAGTATTCGTGTGTCGTAACACAATTGTCTCTAAAGCAGAAATTAAAGATGATTCAGTGCAGAACTGCCTTTCGTAGGAATTCATGCACCCATAATTGATACATGCAATACAATCGCGCATTTGACGAAGTGCTTACTAAGCAAGACAGGGCCGCTGTAATCCATATATACTATAAAAATGTATATATGTTCCATGTCTCCCACTACAAAACTGGTCCGATTTCAACTTGACGGCTTTGCACAAATAGTCTTTACAGTCATGAACCAATTAATGTAGGGATAAAAAGAAATAAAAAAAAAAGTTTGTAAAGCTTATGGGACTTAACTGCGGGGTAATTAGTCCCCAAACTTACAAACTACTTATGAACTACCTTATACTAAAAGACCGCACGAACATCCATGCCCGACGGGGGATTCGAACCCCCGACGGGGAACGACCGCGCGCATCGTAGCATAGCGCCTCCAATGCGCTCGGCTGCTCCGCCGCGGCGCTGTGAGGGTAAAACGACTTACGACACACAGTTTCCCATATATGACTATCAACAACGAGGATCACAAAAACTACTCCATCATGCCACGCGTGAATAACGAGACTATTTATCCACTATTTGAAGATAGGGCACTTAGCGTCTTGCAAAAACTTTTAGATTTCAAAATTTTACCTAACTTCTCGCTGACAACCCTAGCAAAATGGTGAAAGTACTTGGTTGATTACTACTACTATGCTGTTCATTGTGTAAAACTACACCATTAGGCACGACGATACAATTTATTCGTTCCACATTACTAATTTTATTCCCGTGGTATTTTACAGACAATGTCATCATATAGCACTGTAACCACCTTCAAAATTTTATAATTAACACATTTCATGAGATATGAGGTGATAAGCAACAAGGCTCACGAAAAACTGCCCCCCCTCCGTACACCCACACACTAATGAGGTTTCGATTTATTACTTTACCACTCATGAAAAACTGTCCCTTCATGCATGACGTTACGATTTATTACTTATTTACTACCGGTTCTATTCGCGATACATTTCGCAGTCAGTTTCCTTATGTTCCAATATACTTATTTGGAACATCATATTGTAGGGTATATATTTTCAAGAGATGTGAGTCACAAGGATTGAGCTGCAAGAAAACGCAATTGAAATGGACAGTGTGTAGAACAGATTGCAATGGAGGGAGGGGAAATGTTCAAATGTTTGTACATCTATGGGACTTAACTACTATTGCCATCAATCCCTAGGCTTACGAACCAATTAAACTAACTAAAACTAACCTAAGAACACACACACACGCGCGCGCGCGCGTGCGCGCGTGCGCGCGTGCGCGCGCGTGCACACACACACACACACACACACACACACACACACACACAGGAGGACTCAAAACTCCGACGGTAAGCAACCGCGCGCTTCCCAGCAAGGCACCGTAGAGCCTCGGTCACTGCACTGTGGGGGTGGGGTGGAGTTAAAAGAAGGAAATGAATACATACCCATGCAACGCCGGAAACTAACGGCGGTTACACGAATTCTCAATTTTGAACCATTCGGCTGTTTCGGGGCACGTAAATAAATTCAACGGCAAAGTTGAAACTTTTTGCTGGACCGTGATTCAAACCCCGATTTCTCGCTTCTGGCCAGTAGTCGCCCCTTACTAATTAGACAACCCAGGCACGCTTCCCCTCCTGCCCAAATTCTTAACTTACAGCACACTACGATCGTAGTACCTCCTGCACATGAGATCATCTTCCTCGCTACCTCTACTATATCCCGCAAGGGATAGGGCGTGTTTCTGCATACGTACGGAAACTGTCAATTGCCTATTGCAAGCATATACATAAAGTTATTGATATGGTGTATATTCTTATCGATAATTCTAACGTTCGTTAGTTTAATAAACACGATACGAATTTTATTAAAATACTAAATTTTTAGGTATGTTTTTCTAGGATTCCAAAGCGGGATGAACGTTAAGTAAAAACAGCATCATCTCTGTACAAAACTTATCATCATCATTATCATCATCAATATTTCTTAATATAGTTAACATACAGGTCGATGTTAATTGCGAGGTCACAGGACATAAACCATGGCTTCATATCCCCGCCGAGTACAACTGACGAATGTTTTTCGTTGGTTGCCCTTTACCGCTTTATATGAATCTTGTCATGGAGTGATTGTAATATTACCGCATTTCACATTCCCCATATTGTACATGTCACACTTATCTACGCCGGTTTCCAGCGATAATGACGTCAGCAGCAGATAACAGAAACGTGTGCGCTGTCATGAGATACGGACGTACTCGTAGCATGCAGCGAGTAGCCTCAACATGTAGGATAGCCGAATAAAGGGTTACATTTTTCAGAAGGCTTCCGTTATTCGCTTATATTACCCACAAGACAAACTGTAGATTCGTCGTTGATGGCGGCACTGTCGTGTTTACATTAAAGAATGAGAAAGAGCCATACGCAAGCAGAATCGCTATGGTACAGCCCCTAATATTATTGTGTCTCGCTGCAGACGACTGGATAATGACTGAAGTGACCAACTACCCACATTAAAACTTTTTATCCTTACTCATATAACGTAACAGTAGAAAAGCGTCAGCACCTCTTGTAGTGCCTTTGCTAAATAAACAGAAGAAACAAGGACATATCGTAAGCACGTAATATGCTCTTCAAAAGATTCAAAAAATGGTGTCCCCCACCCAAGATACCGATCTTGGCTCTTTATTCCATGCTGATTCCCTAGATTTGACTAGTATCACAAAGTATTTTAAACATCCAAACTGTAAGACATAAGTCTTTGTACGGGTGTAAGCGGATTGATGCCTGTAAGTTGTACAATTACGGCATATGATCGACAAAAAGCATTAACTAACTAACTTGGTAAAAAATATATAAATAAAATAAAAAAAAGGATTGAACATAAGGCGTTAACGATCCCTCGACGACGACGTCATTAATACGGAACAAACACACTCCGCGAGCCATACGGTGTACCACGGAGGGTTAAAGAAGAAAATTTAGCGTGGCCTTTCAAACAAAAACTATTCAAGAATTTGACTACGATGAGATATAGAAAGTCACGGATATTATGAATGTAGACCAGGTATGTCAAAATTCGAAGTAGGTTACGTATTGACGTTTATTACTGTGGGGGGCCAAATTAAAAGTTTTGTTGAGGAACTAAACCAATGGAAACAAATATTTTTCTTGGTAGATACGAAATAGGTACTGATATATGAATACTGCAAACTATAAGCTTATCTTAGTATTAATGAGGCGCAAAATGGTCCAAACTAGAACTTAATGAGACATTTTTTTTCACAGATTATTGCAGTTATATTCGATGTCTAAAGTTGCCTCTTAACGAGTATCTTGATTTAGATTTTACAGTTTTCTTTCGTGAAATAACTGCTCGCAAATCTGTCCTCCCTAATAGGGGCATTTAAAAGAAAAAATTCCATCATTCCATTCCGAAAGCAACTTCAGCAGACTATTTTATTTTATGACTTTCAACACTTTTAAGTTTCATCGACTCTATCTGTGGGTTTTCAGTCTTCTAGAAAGAATGTTGAAACACTTACATCCAGAGCCATTGAGTTTTAAATCTGTGAAACTTTCCTGAAATTTTTTCCCTATTTTTCGTCGCTAAATAATAATGGTAAAACTACTTATAATCTATGTAATAAACTGTCGACGGAATGTCACTCGATTTCACGTAGAAAGGAACTCTCGATGATCGAACTGTGTTTCCACTATCTGTTTCTCGAGCAGGATAAGCTAAGTACTTATATGTGGCCGCACCGGAGTAGCCGTGCGCACTGGAGCGCCTTGAGGCGGTGCGCGCGGCGTTCGCCGTCCCCCCTCAGGCATGGGTGATTGTGTTGTCCTTAGGTTAATTTACCTTAGTTTAAGTAGTTTGTAAGATACGTAATAATAACCACTCAGCTGAGTCCGATAGATTTCCTAACATTTCTACACAAAACTGACATTTTACCTCGTTGTTTCTACAGTTAGCTTGCCGAGATACTTAACAATTGTGTCAACTAAAAACTCCGGATCATTCAACTACTGTTGATTCTTCAAAAATCTGGCATTTTTTCATTTGCTGAATATACATTTTTTTATTTTCCCTGTGTGGGCCGTATGTTGAGCAGCCCTGACCTAGTCGGTCTGAGTGGTTTTCATCTCCGTTCTCCCTAATATGGCACTCTTTGTACCTTGTGCGGCCATGTCTGAAAGCACGAGGCCATCGCAACACACTATGGGGACCATATCAATAATTGTAAATAAGCCCGCAACAGGCAATGACAATTGCAACGCGGACTCATTCAGACGCTCGCTCCCTTGCGGGAATTCTGTAAAGATACATACTGGAGTGGGTTGGGCCAACACACTTCTGTATGTGGAAGTCTTAAGATATCGATTTCACTAAATTATATTATAGATAATTTACCTGGTGTTTCGAACATGTCCAAAAGAACAGCAACAACTGGTCGGACATTAGCGGCTATACATTTATAATTAGACAAATTTCAACAACTCGACTGCGTCAGGGTGTTTAACTACATTCAACGGCGAAGTTAAAAATTTGTTCCCGTACAGGACTCCAAAGCGGATTTGTCACTTTCACTCAGCGGTGGCCTTAACGCTTCGCGTCCTGACAAAATCTCGACTTATTACATAATACTACTATCTAGTGATCTAGTGACTTCTTCCGTTATTCCGCTTGCTTTTAGATTTATCTGTATACCTGCAAGGATTCGGACTACATTGTTCATACACACTGAAACCGCTATTTGCCTTTTTTTAGACACGCACCATCATAGATATGCTGTTTGTTAATGTTCTTTCAGGCATGTCCAAAACGGTATCTATAATTCTATCTAATTTTCTTCTTCTTGCGGTTCCTATCCGTGGCAATCATCTTGGCTGTGTTACTTCTGTCTTGCACAGCGCGAAGTAACTCCGTATATGTTTTGGAGGTCCAAGCTCTGATATTATTTAACCAGAATATTCTTCTTCGACCAACACTTCTTATACCTGGTATTTTTCCTTGAAGTATTGACTGGAGAAGGTGGTAACTACTTTCATGAAATGTCCCAGGCACTGAATCGTCCTTGCTTTCACGGTAGTCAGCACTTATGTTTCTTTCAGCACTCTCCGTAGAATTTCAAAGTTTCTGACAATATGTCTACGGTACGCTCAGAATTCTTCTGTACAGCAACATTTCGAAAGTCACCAACCGTTTACATAATGATTCTGTCAGAGTCCGTGTTTCAACATCGTAGAAGAGGGATGAGGACACATTGCAGCGCTGAAGTCTTATCTTTGTGTTCATTGATAAACCATATTTTTTTAACAGATTACTCATCTTGTTCAAATCTACTCTGGCCTTTCCAATTATAAACATCACCTCATCAACAAGACCCCACTGGTCATTTGTGACGGTACCGAGGTATGTGTACTTATCTACTTGTTTGATTTGATTTTGTAAAATTCGACTCTGTAAATTTCAAACACGCAAATGACAATATCATCGCTGATTCATACTCAAGTCCGTTCTCTTGCGGGAATAGAATCACGGGAATTCGAAATATTTAAACATTTAAACCGTTTCAGAGCACAGAAATAAATCCAACGGTAAAGTTGAAAATTTGTGCTCGACCAGGATTCGACCTCGCATAACCCACCCGCTTCGGGCGTGCGGTCTCCTTAACCAATTAGGCTATTCAGGCACGCTTCCCTTCCAACCCAAATTCTCAACTTCCAGCACACTACAACGCTTGTGGCCCCTGACCATTATTTCCGCTTACTCGCAGCCTATACTGGTATTCCGCAAGGGATCGAGCGTATTAATGTTCAAATGTTTGTATAGCTTATGGGACTTATCTACGGGGTCATCAGCCCCTAAACTTACAAACTACTTATGAACTAGCTAATCCTAAGGACGGCACAAATATCCATGACCGAGGGGGGATTCGAACCCCCGACCGTAGTGGCCGTGCAGACCGTGACTGGAGCGCCTCAGTCCCCTCGGCCACCGCGGCCGGCTTATTAATGTGTTAACACTGAAATTGTCAGTTGACTGTGGAGGGGGGGGAGAGGGGGCATATATACAGTCATTGATACTGCGTCCCAAAAGAAAAGACACCACATCAGTAATAGAATAATGGACAGGGGGTACAAAGTAGTAGTGTGCAATACTGCACACTACTGGGTAGCATAGGAAAGTGTCCGCATGCCTGATGGTTAAGGTGACTGCTGGAGTCCTGTGAAGTTGGCACCCCTTTTTTTGGAAAATGTAAATTTTTTTCAGAGTTCTAGACAGATATGCAATAGTTCTGGAGTTCTCTGTACAAAATTTAAATAGTTCTGCAGAATTTCGTGAAATATCGCAATTCTGAATAGTGGGAGAGCTGTGAAGTTGGCACCCCTTTTTTCAAAAATAATGAATTTTTTTCAGAGTTCTAGGCAGATATGCAATAGTTCTGGAGTTCTCTGTACAAAATTTAAATAGTTCTGTAGAATTTCGCCGAAAAATAGTAAAAATTACCAAACTTTTTTTTTAAAATAAATATTTGCCTATTAGCGCAAATATAGTTCTGATCACAGTTCTAAATAGCTGTCAAAGAGTTCTACAGGAAATCCTAATAGCATTTTTCTGTGCAGATTATACTTTATGAGATAATTACAATAATGGAGTATCCATTTACATGCAACTGTGGAATTTGCACCCGTTTTTTTCAAAAAAATTAAACTTTTTCCAGAGTTCTGGGACACGTGCAATAGTTCTTGTTTACGATAAGCAGTAATCACTCAGACGTAAAAACAACAAATTGAATGTGCAGCGGATAGAATATCTGTCAAGGCCTAAGAAAAACGTATATTTCTCGAATAAGGGGCACAAATAAGACAGCTTATCAGATATTCAAAATTGTGAATTGTTTTTTTTCGGGCAATTACATAGATATATTCACATGAACTCTACAACTATAGTATATGTACACAGAACCCCAAAAAACAATGTGTATTTCTCGAAAAAATGGTGCCAATTTACAGTAACGTGAAAATGAATTCCACATTACTGCATTCATCTGATAAAGTATAAACTGCACAGAAAAATGTTATTAGGATTTCCTGTAGAACTCTTTGACAGCTATTTAGAACTGTGGTCAGAACTATGTTTGCGCTAATAGGCAAATAACTATTTTTTAAAAACTAAAAAAACTCAAGTTTGTGGTAATTTTTACTATTTTTCCGCGAAATTCTACAGAACTATTTAAATTTTATACAGAGAACTCCAGAACTATTGCATATCTGCCTAGAACTCTGAAAAAATTTACATTTTTGAAAAGAGGGGTGCCAACTTCACACGACTCTGGCGCAATTTTGTGTAGTTTTTCTCCCTATTTACGCAATTAGCTCATGAACTATTATCTGGGCAAAAAAATATCATTAGGATTTTCTGCAGAACTCTTTGAGAGCTATTTAGAGTTGTGATCAGAACTATGTTTACGCTTGTAAGCAAAAAATTATTTTGAAAAAACTAAATTTTGTGGTAATATTTTGTATTTTTTCGGCGAAATTTTGCAGAACTATTTAAATTTTGTACAGAGAACTCCAGAATTATTGCATATCTGTCTAGAACTCTGAAAAAAATTTACATTTTCCAAAAAAAGGGGTGCCAACTTCACAGGACTGACTGCTGGACCGAAGCGGATAATCTGGGTTCAAATCCCTATCCGGCAGAAATCTTAAATTTCGTCGCTGAATTTGACACTCTGACACAGCCAAGCTGTGGAAATATAACTAAATCAAATTTTTACGACTGATTTTAATCAGAGATCTTAGTGAGCAATACACGCCTGATTTCAGTTTCCTTAGTTGTGTAGAAGTCGTAGACAACAAACAATGATCATGATAACGACTGCAAATAAAGACGTCGAATGACATGACTGTGTGTTTTCCTAATGAAGACAATAACTGACAAATACTGCAGCGACGTACTTTTAGAGGTAACTCTCCAGCTATTTACTCTCATTTGTCATCATGAAACAGGTTGGACTCAAGTCTAGGCGTTGTGTAACTTCCAACACCAAAGAAAAGAATTTAAGTGAAATAGACTTCGATAGCTTTAATACAGCGAAATTAACTGGGGAATATCACCTGAAGGGATTTGTTGTGACAGCACTGAGTACAAGTACGGAACATGCTTTCATAAGAGTATAATTATGAATCTAAGTGCAGAAATTTACTCTTCGTGCGGTGAAACAAAGGGAGCTTTTTAAGTACCGACACCTGGGTTCTGTTACGAAGTCTGAGACATGCCACACGAAGAATGCACAACGATTTTGCTTCGTGTGAGAAACAGCACGAGTCTAATTCCGGAACAGGAACACAAAAAACGTTGCGCCACGGCCAATGCAAACAGGCAGCTGGAACTTTCATCTTTTTTGAAAAATAATCACGGAACTAAAACGAACGCCGCAACGCAGAACGAAGAGCAATCATCAGCCCTCGAAAATCATGTAGTTAATTAACAGACCACGAAGCCAACATTAAAAATCGGTCTTCTCGTCATTGTGTTATCGAGATATGCTTCATAAGAAGAAAAATGATAATTTCCGTAGTTAAGTCTCCATGGGTTCTAGGAAAAACTCATGGCGGATGCTGCAGTCTGAGAGTTCAGGAAACTAAAAGAATGTTTACAATATGACACTGTACATCGGGCATACAACGCACCCTCTTGAACATACTTGATGTATGTCGAAGACAATCTGCTGCCGCTTCAGTCCTACCCGCTAGGTCCTTTGACTATGTAACAGGAACATCATATACAAGCCTTTCAGACAACCCCCAAAGAAAAAATAATTGGGGGAACAGGTTGGGTGATCACGGTAGCCTTCCGACTGGCTCCCCGGCAACCAGGAAATTATGTCTGCCGATGTGCCCTCACCGGGTCAGCTGAAATGCGCTGAGGCTCTGTCGTGCCGCAGTCGAATGCGACGACGAACTGGCATGAAAACATGATTCTGGATATCCGAAAAACCTCTCGCAGAAATACCAGATACGCGCGCCCAAATCTCAGTCCGGAAGAATGTAGACCAGTTATAATGTCTCCGACGATTTCAGCGAGCTTAGCGCCCTCTCGTGGCGTTTGAGATTCCCGATTCCTATGTAATTACTGACCCTTGCTGTATGTTCGATGTGCCACGTCAGTTTGTAAGAGTTGTTTAGAATCAGCGTACACACTACTGGTTAAACGGAGCACGTTAGATTTGATCCATTTGAATACGTAGCATGCAGTTTGAAATGGTGTGTGTGTGTGGGGCGGGGGGGGGGGGGGAGAGGGGGGTGTTTTCTCGAGAGATTCAACACTGATAGAGAAGGTGGTTTATACACATTATAATGAAAAAATAAACTAAAACAAAAGGATTCTGTGTTCGTCATGTTCACGAAATACGAGTGACACTTGTTACTATAAACCAGAAAAATTCAAATTGCAGCATAATGTCGAAAAGTAACACCATGTCGAACCGTAATGCTTCTTCAACCAGTTAACACAGGTTGCTGCAAAGTACGGCGCAACTCACTTTCTAGAAGACATTATTTACTTCACATGCAGATAAGCTGTGGGTAACTACACGAATACCTGCTATAGAAGTTAGAATCATTCTCGTTCCGTAATAACGCAGAGCAGGTCGGCGGGTCATCCGGCCAGCCTGAGGTCAGGAAACGTAGGTGGGTGACATTTTCCACCGCCCACGTCGCGTCCCACGTGTTGAAAGTGCAACTGACCAGTCCCGTGTCTGACCTCATTATCACCTACTCTTTTCACGTATCCGTGTCAAATGAGGGCAGTTATACAGCGCAATCTTCCCGTTATTGGCAGGTTAGAATTTAAAGACTGTAATATCACAATCTAGTCGCTTATTGACAAGCCGGTTTCAATGATTTAGCCGTAATGACGGAATACAAAATTACACTCATCGCACGTAACATGAAAGCAGTTGAACTATATATATATATGTGTGTGTGTGTGTGTGTGTGTTCCGAAAGAACAGACGTCACTTCTGATCCTGCAGTCATTATTTAATATTCACAGAATATATGACAACTGCGATTGGGCAAAGCTGAAAATGTGTACCCAGCCGGGATTCGAAACCGGGTCTCCTGCTTTTTAGGCAGTTGCGCTGACCCCTACACCAATGGGGACACAGTGATCACCGCACCTGCAAGGACTACCTTAGCACGCCTCCCGTCAGATACAAATTCCCCCAGCTTCGCCCTGCCCACAGTACTCTATCTCTTAGTTATTAAACTAATTCCCGTAAGAGTAAGGGCTTCAAAGCCTAATGTGTAGAACGCCCTACAGTGTTCATTCGTGGTACCGCCCTGTTATTGGGAAGCTGGTACCAATCAAATGCCTTGAGTCTGGGATAGACATTAGATATTAAAATTGTATAAATATTCGAACCCAAAGAAAAAGAAAAATCTGTCATGTCAGCAGTCGAACCACCGACCGTGGATTTTAAGGCCAGAATGCTACCACCTGGACTACACCGACAGATGCTGCAACTGTTTTAATTACTGGTGCTTACGCTTACTTGCAAAACTTCAAAGTCGAGTTTCTCGAGATTTTTTTAGAGTTGAGTGGAATGTATTCGGCTGAGTGTTATTTAAGTTCTGAACTTCACGTACCATAAACATAAAAAATTCTAAAATACATACCCACGTGGACTCCTTGTTAGAACGCTCGGCCACCTCACCGCGGATGTTTGAAAAAATTTCCAACTGCATAATGCAATTCATTTCGGTAAGAGGGAGAGCGAAACCCAAGTTACCTAGCGTCAACGTTCCACTTTTAACTGCTAACGATCTTGTATCTTTCATCCTATATTGTAATTAATTCAATAAGACCACATGGCCCATCAAATAGAGTTTCGTTCACTTTCAACCACTTATTCTAGGTGCCTCAATTTTTGGTCAAGCAGTGTATGTGACACGCCTTGTTGCGTGTTCCCGCGTACTGCAGCCAACATGCTATTTCTAACTTAAAGCCTTGCGTGAGGTTCGTTGGCTCACTATTGTTTTTCTAGGCCTAGACTGCAAACTAGCAACTGCCAAACGCCGTTAACAACTTTTTACGACACATTATTTAAGGGTCTGTTTTTCATCGGAAGTTTCGGCACGAATGATGACTAATATACAAAAATATCAGGGACATTCGGTAGACGCTATATTATAGAGATTCCTTCCGTCGTTTTTTTTTTTTTTCTTTTTTTTTCATTAACGTATTTGCATAAGAAAAAATTTAATACAAATACTGCTCATGCGAATATATATATATATCATATTTTTGAATGACTCAATTCACCTCATATACAACTCCTCCTACAGTATTAATAAATGATTTCACCGCCATTTGACTGTATTATTTTATTATGTTTACAGCCGAAATCGGGATTGCGCCTAGTGTTATTTCAAGCATACAATTAGTTGAAATAATTGGTACATGTACGTAACCAAGTCGTCATTCTGGAGAGTAATAGGTTCACATACGCACAACCATGTGATCAATGCTCCAATGTATTTTGAACATAATGATATGGAACGCAAGTTGTGATGTATTACTTCTACTATACGACTAGTTGATCAAGTTATTATAGAATGTTACATTAGTACTGTACAACCTGCATTCTGTATCAATATGTTCAAAATGTATTAGAACTTTGACCTTTTACTCACTGACGACTGACATGGTTGTGCATATGTAAAACTATTACTCTCAAGAATGACGACTTGGCTACTTACATGTGTGAATTAATTCAACTAATTGTATACTCGAAAAATGGTTCAACAGCCAAAATCCGAATTATGACTAAATATAATAAAATAATACAGTTAAATGGCGGTGAAATCATTTAGTAACTATTGCATGGCTGTTGCTCACGAATACAACGAAACCTACAGGGGATTCGCATCCATCTTAACGGCATTTTCGGAGCCAGTTAAAAAATAAATTCAAATCTAAACATCTGTACCCAACTTAAGAATCATATCAAAATATGTTTAATCGTACAATAAAAAGGTGTATCTGCACAGCTGGCAAAGCATTTTAATTCTCATTAACTTGAGGAAGGGCACACTGTCATAACTACTGACAGAGTGTGCCGCGGTATTTCACTAAGCTTATGATTTACGAGTCTTCTAAAATACCAGTTAACAGTAAATGGGGCTAGGTTTGGGAATGTGCCAAACTTTCTCCTTCACAGAGCTATAAACCTCTTAGTACGTATACTTCCATTCTTACTATGGCTTTTGCCACGACTTCGGTGTTGAAACGTCGTCCTACGTGGCGAACAAAGCACAGGTGTTAGTGCCAGAAATTATGAAAAGCTTAAATAATTTTTATTTTTTATCTCTGTAGGCACAACCCTGCTCAACTGAAACAAACTGAAAGAATATGAGTGAAAAATTTAGATGACTCAGTTTAAGTTCACTGAAGCAAACACACGCAAGGCTGTTAAGACTTTTATACGTACAAAAACAGCAAGAAGTGTGAAAAACATCGGCACTTTCACGAATCAGCGAAGGCTAACAATAATTACCTATAATCTCAACATTTTGGCGACGTGACACAAACAAAGGTTTTATCAATACTCCTACGTTCACAATATACCAAACTACTATTGTTCTAGCGAGGTAGCCGCGGCGGTGTGGCCGAACGCATTTAGGCGCTATGCTCCGATGTGCGAGGCCGTTCCCGTCGGAGGTTCGAATTCCCCCTCGGGCATGGATCCGTGACGCTTTCACTCTTGCTGATTTCTCTCTTTCCCACCTGATACGAATCGCACACCGACGAGCAACATTCACGTATTTTTCGAATGAATATTTTTAAGCTACTTCCCTTGGTTGACGAAAACACTCCTGAGAATTCTTCCAACGAATCACAGTCTGGAATCCCCTCAGCCATCACCACTTTTCCGTCGTCGTTCCACTTGAAATCGTCCCTGAAACTTTCCAGTGATTTTTCTATATCTTACCAGAACTTAATGTTGAGAGTCACCCGCTCCCTGCAGCAAGCGTCCATATGCTGCAAATTCTCCTGCATATTTCTCACTTTCGACTTCTCCATAGACTAAATCAGCATCCAAGGAAAGCCTAGTTGAACTTATGAGGTCATTTATACAGGGTGTAACTCAATATTTGTGAAAGCTCCAGCGATTCGATAGATGACCTGAAAACAAGCAGTACATGTCCTTACACACATGGTTTACTTGCTTACGTTGCCGTGTTACAGGTATTTCTTCTGGTGTACCTAACACAGTCCACTCCAGTATGCAGACTGGTAATTTGTGTTGATACAGTGTAATTTACTACGCACATTTGTCCACAGAACCTGCTCAAAATGACTGCCACGGACTGCAATCCCAGCGTCTATGCGCCGGATCACTGTCTCACTAATTTCCATATTCCAGACGTATCTGCTGCTGTCACCCATACTCTATGCGCTGACGCAGAAATTCCACGTTATGAATAGGCGTGGTGCACAAAATGGCCTTCAAATGACCCCAGGAGTAGAAGTCTAATGAATTGACATCGGGAGAACGAGCAGATGGCCCGCAAACAACGAACTTGCATAGTAAAGTGGTCTGTGTCATGTACACCAAAACAAATACCTGTAACACGGCAATGAAAGCAAAGAAACTGTATGTTTACAGTACATGTTCTGCTCTTCGGCCCGTCTTCTATTGAATCCCCGGAACTTTCCCACATATTTGGATACACTCTTTATATACGGGTTTTAAAAGGTGAAGGAAACCCTACTGAAAATTTTATTACGAAATATTTGCTTTTGTTTTTTAATATACTGATCCCTTGCCATCAACTTTTAGAACTCATTTTTGCTCCACAATTTGTACAACCAACCGTAGAACGCAATAACGTAAGTACGGGACTTCCGGGTGAGAGTTGACTGATGAGCTCGTGAACGCCGCGGTCGGCAGAGCCAGACGAGGTGCTGACTCACGGGCCGCCAGTTGGCCAGCCTGCCAGCCGTCGTGTAACTCGGTCGCCGGGCCGCAAAGCCAAGGCTGTGCTATACTTAGGGCGCAGTGCGTCTTACGACACGCCGGCGCTGTGCGCAAGTCCTGCTCATTGGTGCCAACCACCGAGTTGGCAGGTGTGGGCGAAACCTCTCAGGTACTCCGTTTCCGAAATACACCGTCTCAACTGCGCGAAGCATCCAATAAAAATGGAACGCGAACGCTTACTCAACTACTTAGCGAGCCTAAATAGCTGCGACCACAGTGTGCGCCCGTGGACTACCGAGGCACTATCATCCGATTCAGCATGTGCTCAGGCAACAGGGTAACGTCATACATATTTATAATTTGTTATCAAACAAAATCTATGAATGTGCAAGTATTTCATCCAATCCGAAATAATTTAGGAATCATAGATTTGGCTCAAAATTTAGGAGCCATATCCACTGTGCAATCAAATAATTCGAGTATGACACTATATGAGGCATGTCTAGGTGCATTCAACTGCTGTGGGACAGTGAGAAATACAACTCCATAACGAACATTTGCATAATATAGGATGAAAAAACGTGATCAATTAAAAATATATATAAAAATATGAATTTTTCAAATATGATAGCTTTTAACACGACGCTATCATTCAACTGTCTGCTTGAAATGCTTCCAGGTTTCACTGTGAAAATATTAAGTATACAACTACATGCATACTTCCGAAATCCACTGTCAGTCAGTAAATAAACGTGACTACCCGAATTATTATTTATTTATATTTTTTCCTATTCCTTTTCCAGATAGTATGAGGGAAAAACGATTGCCAAATTTCTCTTATATTAGTGGTCTTTACTTGATATTTAAGTGAACGGCAGTAGAAATCCGCAGTCGGCTTCAAATTCCGGCCGTCTAAATTTCTTGAGCTGTGATCCTCACCGCACGTGAATGGTGGTGCGCTCTAAGGACCCTTCCAGCGGAGTAAAGGCTGCTCCCCGTCTGATGTTAGAGTCCTTCCTCCAGGGTGTGTGTGTGTGTGTGTGTGTGTGTGTGTGTGTGTGTGTGTGTGTGTGGTCCTAGTTTGTAAATCTAGAGACTCATGTCCCATAGCTATACGAAATTTAAAAGAAATTTTTACAAAATTTGATTTGATTGTTACTACAAAAGAACGTCGCCTTCTCTTCAGCGAGTCCCATTTGAGTTCCCATTCCCATTTGAGTTCCCGAAGCATGCGTGTAATACTCGCGCATTGTTCGAACCTACCAGTAAATTAACGCAGGAGCTCGGCTCTGAATTGTTATAAATATAAATAATCGTTTTTGTAATTCTGAATATAACGGAAACACTATTGTTTCGATGGATGAAACTTATTTTTCTTACTTCGTAAATGTCTTCAGATTTGTGTCAATTCGTGTAATCCTGGTCGGCGCTCACACCTCTGTAAACAACTAGCCAGACAGATAACCTCACCTCTTATCAATACCGACCACCGGCAATCGGATCGCCCGTTAAGATGATGTATGTTATAACCGCCGTCCTCCCGAATGAGAGTTAACTGTTTCCGAAGATGACATGGCAGCATCTATTTCACTGCTGATCGCTAACAGCATCTCTGCAATCACATAACAGGAACAACTACTTGAGAAGTAAACTGCCTTTGAGTATCGTCGGTAAGTCAATTCGCCGGAAAAAAATTAGTTGACGCTTTGTCTTCGTTATATCAAAATCCTTCACTGTGTTGAAAAGAAAGATGTGAGTGGAAGCATACTGTACCAGTAGGTTGACATTTACAGCTGCGAACACTATAATTTTCTCTCCTGAATTTAACGGATGACTGAACTTTACTGCAAGCATACACGGGCCACGGAAATCCGGAAACTTCACCTCCATATGGGGGACGGGGAAAGAAAACATGTCGGAAATACAAATAGGAGTAAACGCGGTAAGTGGCTCATTAGTGCACAGTGTAGTCTCATCTGGTCATATAAGGGTGATTTGCTTCCTCTGACGCAAACGGGTGGGAGGACAGTGGACACGCCCCCGCGCCAGCTGCTCTTGGCACAGACGTCCTTATCCTGGAAGAGGACGATTCTGTGGAATGGAAGCAGCCGCAGCTGCGCCCAGACGTGGCAAAATAAAACGCGAGAGGGCAGGGCGAGTGTGTGCAGCTGACAGCCAGTGCTAACCCTGAACCCGAGCCTGGGGACGGCCACGAGCACGCCGGCTTCCAGGGGAATTGCCGCTGGCACCACACGTGTCCGGGCGGCCGCTCCCGCGGGAGCAGACGCGCCAGGCGAGGCAAGCGGAAACTGGCCACCCGATATTCCCAAGTCCAGCACAAGTTTCTGTTTATCTGAAATTATAGACCAACAGGGTGGAATAAACACTAGGTCACACGTGCGACACTGTTTGTCATACCGCCACATAATTACGCACCACATTGTTTGGTGTTTCTCAAGAGAGTGGGAGACAGTTTACGTTGATACAGTAATGATATTTTACGTCTTCCGCTAACATCCTGATAGTTTCATTGTGTAGCGATACATTAACATTTTTATTGAAAATTATATCTGCGACGCTTGTCGCTAGCATCCGTTCTCTTTGCCAATAAATCTCTGATTATCCGTGTTTCAAGTAATACATTCAACTATTTCAAACGTTCTGGAGAGAAAACGGAATCTCTTGTCTTTCGTTTTTCTACCTTTATACTGAGAGGACGTATTTCACTCGACCTCCCGAATTGTGTGAGAGCCTTGGTTAGCATCCTTTAACGTAATAAATTTTAAACTTCATTTGAAATTTCTATTTTATTTAAATAATGACTATTTCTCCCCATCTTTCATTTAATTTATGACTTTATTTTCAGCAATATTAGTAAATTGATGCTTGGTCATTGTTGCTTATTGTTTCATGATGACGAAAGAACATTCTCGATGCTAAATTTATTTACTCTCATTTTATATTAAAAATTGAATTCAATACATGCAGGAAATCTTCATTCTGTTAAAAGCGAAGTCCGATAATTTCTTTAACTTTCGATAACCATAGTGATAAAAATTGCACACGGTCTTAAAAAGTTAAGAATTAATAGCCATGATACCAATAATCAGTTTACGAGAACGAAGATATTAATCAATTCATACAGGTTCAACTGCAGAATCACGGCTTCCACCAATGAATGCATACCAGCTAACTGATTCCGCTATTTTCTTATGTAATGGTGCTTTCTGGTGTTGTAATTTTTAACTTACATTGCTACTGAGAACTGACGGCGGAATCTTTTGTGGTCTTTTCAGTGTATTAACCATTTCAAAAATTAATATTCATTGCTGATCTTACGGTTAGTTAAATTTCAATTCCGGTTTTCAACTTTGATCTTGTGACAACACCAGCGATAAAAAAAAAGTATCATTACAATTGTCCTGCGACAGCTAACAGCAGGGGCAAGGGAGTCTTCAGCAAATGGCGTCTAAAAATGAGGTGCGTATGAAACGAAGACACGTTAGTTGATTTCCCACAGTTGAACGAATCGTGTCATTGGAATGCAATAGACATTTGTACAACGTGTATGTAGATCTGTAAACTGAAGTTCGGTTTATAGCGTTTCAGTTGAGACGGGAATGATAGATGCACGACTTATCACACCTTATCGACCCTTCTCTGTTGTCATGCCTCATAACGAAACAAGAATCAATCAGTTCGTCGGCGATGGCAGAAGCAAGGAGTTGTGAGAGCAGCTGAATGTGAACTGTAGTGCCTATAGACGTTATTCAGCCTCGGTTATCGAGAGTTGCGTAGTGAACCCCGTGGACTCCCACGGGGAAAAGATTATAAAACATTCATACCTTTCTGGAATAATACGAAGCTGGAGGTTGCTATTTTCTTAATACCACCATCACTGCGGATGAGACAGTATCAACACTACAAGCAGGAGTACAAATTAACGGTTTCTTCAACAACAGAGCTATAGGTAAAAGACACCCACACGAGTAAGTGATACTTTATGACATGGACAGGACGTGCTTCTTATGTGTGTTTTAGAGCATAAAACAACTGTCAAACCAGGGCGCTAAAATACCACACTTCAAGCCGGTTTCAAGAGCATAGCGAATTTCTTGCTTGCAACAAGATAACGCCGGCTTCCAGAACAGTTTTTCGAATGCGTAACTCATTGTCAAATCTCGCTGGACTGTCAAACCACATACACATATTTAGCACCTGCCTCCTACAAGCTCTTGGGGAGCCATGTATATCTTATTACAGACCATGACTCTTGTGGCTCAGTTGCAATCGTCAAAAGTAGACAGTGGCTAACTTACGCAAATTCAGGTTTTTGTGACCGTAGCATACAGGCTCTTGTTCAATGCTAGCAAAAGAAAGCAACGAACAGGAGAATATTGACAAACGACAAATAGTTGACATTTCCTTGCAAATCTCGATTGGTGCAACTGCTACTTGAAAGGCAATGTATATTACATGTTCGGTCGGGGCTTCAAAACGGATATTGAACGGATACGTATGTCTGTGTGGCGGGTCGGGACCCGAGTTCGGTTTATGAAAATCGTAATTTATTTTCACAGCGATGGAGGAAGGGAGAGTGTCGCTCCACTTCCCCTCGCTGACTACACAGCTGAATGGCCTGCTGGTACGAGAACATTGCTGTCATTTTTAAGTGCTTTGTGTTTTCGTTGTTCGGTAAACAGAACGGCCAGACGCGACGAACGGCAAAAGCGATTGTGTCGCATGCTTTTTATAACGAGCTAGGATGAAAGTTGCTGTGTGTACACGAGTTAATGTTTACGACGTGGCCGTATCGTTTACGCTACGATGCTTGGCTCTGGGAACGCCGTTATACCGAATGGGAGGAAATGGATCTAGCAAACACGGTGCGAGCGTTGCAGTAAGAACAGACAGACGCACAGGCAGAAAGTGAATTTCTGGATACTTCTACGCTGAGGAAGTCTAACTTTAGTAGCAAAAAGTGACGTTACTAGTACATTTAAGCAACATCGGCAAGATACACCTTTAAAGTCGTTCGCTAGTTCCAGAGCACATCTCTCAACAACTGCACTATATCAAGTTATGGTACAAACGCATTCCTCCCCCCCCCCCTTTCTCTCTCTCTCTCTCTCTCTCTCTCTCTCTCTCTCTCTCTCTCTCTCTCTCTCTCTCTCTCTCTCTGATAGACGATCGCCGCCCGCTATGAAACTTGAGATCCTATTTTAAGGTATTTTTTTTTAAATAAAGTTTTGCAAATCTTAGATTCGCATTTTCGCTCGATGAAGAACTGATTGAATTTTGTGACTGTTCATAGTTTCTGTGCTGTATGAAATTAAACTAGTTCAACATGTTTTAAAGAATTTGCAGAGGTAACAAAATGCGAAGACTTTGCGTATAGTTGAGACATAGCAGCGTATGAAATTTGCAAGAAACATCGGAATATTGTTAAAAACAAAGTGCACCACGATATTTCAATGCGTTTTCGAGATACCGCTTTCATATCTGGCGGATGAACCCGCAAAGCTTGGCCGCTTCTGTTCCAGCGGACTTACCGATCGTTAGGAATTGTTAATTCCATTCTGGAAGAACCATTCTGTGAAAAAAGTTGATTTTGGATATCACACAGTCGAATAACTTCTTTCGAGATATGATTTTCTGTTATTCGTCACTCCCTGTATATGTGTCGACGCACAGTGAACATTTTATGTATTTACTGACGTACAGAATTTCTCATATAAACATCGAATCTTGCTGCAGTAAGAAAACGATGAAAACCAGCTGGAACTAGTATTGTCGGGGTGCAAAAAAGGCGCGTTTCTTTCTGTTCAAAGGACTCAAACATAAAATAGGGGAAAAACTGTCTCAGTCCCCATTTCACTTTTCTCACCAAACATTTTGGCATGCATACATGTTGCGCATTTTGGTGCAAAGAAAGAATAACACAAAGCGGATCACAGTGGATCAGCGAACTTAATTTTATTCACATCGCCTGTACGCTTATGTTACGTTTCCCAGTCGAGGGATTATAAGCCAGATACAACTATCCACAAGGGCATATGTAGAGTGGAGATAATGGTGATCGAATAGACAGCAGATAGTCAGAGACAGTGGCAGTGGCAGAGAAAACGAGTGGGGCAGAGTCAATGGCAGAGATACAGTAAAACTGGTGAAGGAGAAGTGGGTTAAGTCAGAAAGAGAGACAGACAACAGAACGTGCCAATTATTATATTTTGAGAGAGGATTGTATGAGTGCAAGAGATATTACGTGCAATAAAATTCCTGGGGGGTTTAGAGGGATTAAATGTGGAACTATTGTATTTGTGAGTGGTGTCATTAAAATGCTAAAGATTAGTCATAGCTTATTATGTGCAAAGTGAGTCAAACGGAAGTGTAAACAACAGTAACTACGATTTTCATATTTGGAAAGTAAAGTAGCTGTCGAAGTTTACACAACTACGGTATACTTACCTCAGAGCATCGAAACGCAATCTAATCTCCCTGAGACATGATCTTGCTTTATGGAAGGGAGCGCTATATTTGCAGCCTGCAAACTCACCTGAAAAGAGAAAGAAAAACATCCCTTGTAATTTATCTGGAATGCTAAATAACTAATAATACTTACGAATCTACAAAAAACACCAATAAACTTCAACGTCTACAAAATGTGTTTCGCTTGTGTCCTTTATACCCACATACATTGAGATGTTCATTTTGCTTCTCGTGTTTTATAGCCCGCGGGCAACGAGCTAAATTTAAAGACAAATAATTGGTTACTATTTTACAACGATTTAAGACAATCTACACTGTTAGATTTCAAATTACTACAGTCTTTAACAAATAACGTGCAAACATTACCTTCATTAGCATACTATAAAATATGACATAACTCTCACAGGAAACGAGGTAGTCCATAAAAATCTATGTATGAATATAATTTAACCTCCCACCGATATCGTACGACTAACAGGGAGCCCAACCTCGTTTCCTTTGAGATAGCAACAGCTAATTCTTTGGTGAAACATCACAGAATCGGCTGTTTGTTTACCGAAACAATCATCCAGACTTTTGCCTGAAGCTATTTATGGACATTCTGCGTAATTTAGACAAGGAGTTTGTGACAGATATCGTACTCAGCTGACAATAGTTATCTTCTCGCGTTTACAATCAACTGATCAACTCACACCGACAAAATATTTCAACGATCCAAAAATCCGCCACCTTCAGAAAAATGTTCAAATGTTTGTAAATATAAATATTTCAGTGAATGAGCAGGTTAAAAAAGTTTTTAAAAAATGGTCAAATCTTGATGTCTCCAGCCACATCCACCTCTTCCGGCATGTTACGAGGCCTAATGAAATCATTGTCCCTATTTTTTGAAACATTCGTGGAAGTACCACCACTAGAGAGAGAGAGAGAGAGAGAGAGAGAGAGAGAGAGAGAGAGAGAGAGAGAGCCTGAAGTGACAGTGGAGCTCTCAAAACTTGAATAGTACAACCTAGTCGCTTTCTTGGCATCACTCAATTGCTTTTCGGTAAATGTTAACTGAGGGCGCACTTTTTTGGAAAAAAAAATCATTTAATTTTTCACCACTAGTAATGAATTCAATGTTGAATTGCTAAGAATTTGTTGGAATTTTGTTCTGTTTTTACGCACAAGGCTAAATACTTCTCCAGTGGCTGTATTACTCTGGGGCACCAACAGAGTTGTCGTAATCAGTTTGAACGATTCTCAAAATGTGTTTTGCCCGAGGAATCCCCAAACTGGGAAATGTTACACCATGTGATATCTGCTCGACACTTAGGAACTGAACTAAGAAGTAACCCACAGATGAGGAGTTCTTCATCTTCATGTGTACATATATCAGCCAACTCAGCGTGTGGTTGCTGCTAGATTCCACAATTGGCGCGCCTTTGTAGATTCATCCCGTGTGCCGTATTACGCAGTTTGCGAGTTTGTGGAAGTTACTCTCCATACATGCTAGAAAGTATTGCTCATAACCAGGTCATTTTTGTCGAAGAAATCACTTGAACGAACTCGAAAGGAACCGAGTTTTACCGACGGAAAACAAATGACACAGATTTGTTATTTAAACCTGAAAATCGTAATTCGAATCACTTCAATCGTAAACTCGTAATTTTAAACAATTTTCGTAACAATCACGATTAAATCATAATGGTTGGAACCTCTGTTAGACGCACAATTTTGTGTATGTTCTACAGCATGAGATCCATATACACTGTACACAAGAAGACACAGCACAATGTCTAGTATTTCCCGGTTACCAGGATAAACAATAGCTTTAGGAACTGGTGTGGGACAAAACTCTGAAGACACCTGAGGTGGGCGTACCGCACACGTGTCTTTTTGCATGCACACTAAACAATCCGAATGGTACCTATGTTGGGGGTTTTCAGGATTGTCGGTTAACAAGCATCTAAGGCCGTAATGGCAAACTACAGTCAACGGGTCAGCGCGGAGTGAAATTGTTCCGCAGCAAAGCTTGCTGGTTACGACGAACTAACTTTAAAAAAATCATTATCCAATGAAAAACAAAATTATGAGACTCCATTTTCAAGCAGTTCCCTTTTCTCCGGCGCTGCGCTTGCGTTGCTGTCAGCGGCCTGCCAGGCAGCGTCTTGCTATCAGCCGTGAGCGTGCCTCGCGGTCGGCCTACGGGATGAACAGGGACAACACGAGCAGACGCCGCGGCCACGCTCGCATCACATCAAACGTCTCCCCTCCGGCAGTCTGCGAGCCTTTTTGTTCTGCCTGTGGCGCAGTAGAGATATCCTGGGGAGGAAGAGAGAAAGAGCCGCACAGCCGGAGGAGGAGGAAAATATGCTGAGCGGGCCTGGAGGAGGTTATTCCCGAGATACGGCCGACGGATGGACGGCTGCATTCATGAGACGCAGATAAGCTCCGCTCACAAGCCTCCTTTCCGGGCAGAACGTGCAGCTCTGACGGCCTATCCAAACCAGTTCCGGTACAATAAAGTCACTAAGAGTCTCGTATTAAAGATGTTTCGGCATGAAGTGTCAAAACTTGTACGTCGCCTCTATAAACAGTCGTGACGATTTATATTTTCACCTCAGAGCATGTACTGTACATTTCGTAGATGAGCAAAACTTACCAGCAATCTCTACAACAATTTGTTTACATCCCGTCAATGCTGGTTTCACCAAATGCGAAGTACAATAAGGTTAGCACGACGATGTGATATTGTAGAAGGAAGAGTCGTAGCATTTGGTTAAATAGATTTACAGAAAAGCTACATCAAAACTGCCAAACGGGAAACCAAATCTTGCTCTTCACGTATGTATCTAGTGTCGAGGGGTCAACTGCTTCCCGGGTTTCACCGTCAACGTTTATTTCAAGTCTAGAATAATATACGCTATATACACTGCTCACGTACAAAGCCAACAATGACATTTTTCATCCCCCCCCCCCGCTGTGTCAAGAAACAATTAGATGAGCTTTCTTAGTGTCAGCGCGTAGGTACGCTTTTAAGTCACATGGAAACGCATGCATGGCAGACGATTTGTCGAGCCACTTTTATGATATTTGTCTGTAGTCCCATCTTCTGATAGCTCGCGGGAAAAACTACATCTTTCTGTTTTCGAAATGATTTATTGTATTATGATCATATCTCCCTAAATATACTTCTTTGGAACGTCCCACGTGTGTAAGTCCCTTTTCTGTGCTGTGAGTTGAATTTATAACTAAAGCACATTGCTAAAGTAGAAAGAAGGAAGACTACTGTTTGACACACGGAACACAAGCTCTGATTCAATACGACTGGGAAAGGAAATCAGCCGTGTCATTTCGAAGAAACAATCCCAGCAGTTACCTGGAGCGGTTTAGTTTAATTAAGAAAAACACAAACCAGAATGGCTGGAGGAAGGTTTGAACCGCCGTCCACCCGAATGCGAGGCCAGCGTGCTAACCTCTGCACCACCTCACTCGGTTCCATTTTTACCGGAGCGCTTAACGTCAGACATATTCACATTTATGATCATGACATTGTTAAATTGACCTCTCGTTTCTTGAAATCGTTGAAAATCAGCTCATGAAGTCAAAAACCATGAAACTATTACGTTATGAACTACTTCGTTATAACGGCAAACAACTCAGCCCAAACAAGTTGCAGCAAGAAAGAATGGACTCTTACTAAGGCAACGAGGCACTATAAATTTGTCAGAATATCTTCATTTACGCTTGTACTACCTATGTGTATCTAATGGAATGGAACCCCTTTCTACGAGACGTCACAGTTTGTATTCATCAATCGATGCTCATTAAGTCGGATGAATCGCGCAAAGTCCTCCAAGCAGTTCTTAGGGTGTGTTTTTCAGGTGAAAATCGTTTTTCCATATAATGATCAGTGCATGATTGTTGCTCAAGACTGAGTAAATATAGTCATAAAATCCCAATTTGGAAAATATGGGCATGGAGGCAAAAAATTACAATTCCTATACACATCAACACCGACGAATGATACTGATCTCACCGTAGATGATTACCTACACATAACGTAAAAAGTTTCGAGAAAACGCCGTTCATCGGTGACAACTAGTATCTAACCAGCATACGCGTATGGCTACATCTAAAGAATAATTTCAATCGTTCGCACCTGAAATGGTGCGAATGATCTAAGAGTAACCTCGCTAAGCTACTGTATCAATTCAGTGCGGCTTCTCTGACTGTACTGTGCTGTAAGGGAGTTCACTGTGGGTATGAGAGGGGGAGAGAATGAACGGTGACCCCAATATGAGAACTTCGGCCGTCGCCACCCGGGCATACTTAACTGGGAGGCTTAGCGAGCAAGCAGCGCCGGTGGCGGCAGTCCAATATTTGCCCCAAACACGGATCAACTCGTTTCTTTACCCTTTCAGTTCCACGGTAATTGAAAGATAACATATTCTAATTGCAGTATAGCCATGCGGCCCACAATCACCAACTCTGAGAATTCGTGACTACTGTTCAGCGTACGCTGTGCTGCAAGTAACCTGCAGAAGTAATGTTACAAACTTGCGAAATTTTACCTCATAAAAACTTTGTCAATTTTCACTCCTAAAGAACTAAATGTGCTGTATATCAATGTGTCGAAAGCTCATGGATATCTTTTCACATATATACTGATCTACAGAATTCGTCTCATAGGAGTAGCAAATCCTACTGTGATTACAATTAAAGGGAACTAGCTGAAAAATGCTCCTGTTGGACCACAAAAGTGGCATGTGTGTTCTGTTTGAAAGGCTCAGATAGAAATTGGGGAACCAGCAGCCTCAGTCTTCATTCTGCCGTTCTCAACAAATCTTTTCGCATACCAACATATTCACGCTTTTTGTCACAAAAAAGGTCACAGTGCGAGAGAGAGAGAAAGAGGGAGAGAGTGGAAAAGTTTGCTATACCAATTCAGTAGTCGATAATGAATATTGCTCCGTCTGTAAGAGTACTGCCCCCGATAAGGCACGTTTCGAATTAAAAACTCCCGGTCCGATTAACAGTGGTAGTCTGTTGCCAAGTTTAGTATCATTATTTCATTACATGCTTTTCGTAAAAAGCCACTAATTTTTCGCTGACCTCACAGAGTTTTACGTAACTGGAACCTACATACATATTCTCTGAATCGTCTTCAACACACACTGACAGTGAGTATTCTGCATGCGAGTTCCCACAGGATACGACATGCTAGTAAAAAACACCGCCTTGCTGTTTATCTATGAGGCCTTAAAGAAGCAACACGTGTTACTGCTGTATCATGAAGCAAAGTAGTACTTTGACGTCACGTGCTACTAAAGAGGTTAGAGCGTCGCTGTAGTGGCATATGAACATCATCTACACTTCGCTGCAGATCCACGCTGACGTCACTGCTGTAACATCAACAGACGAAGATGGGGCTCGGTTCGTCAAGAACATCAAGATATTCTACACAACAGCAAGTACAAGTCAGACAGAAGTATATAACATTTATAGCGTGATCATTGAAGGAGACATCCTATGTATAGGACAAATTCCTTCACACAGTATTCCCATTACCAGTGTACACGTTACAATGGTATTCTTTGGAAAAATTTTGCGTTTGAAACCACTCCATCACAAAACAACTTCAACAACGGAACAACCTTTCGAGTACAGGCGCGATCAAATTATATAAACCCGTATGGAATTACTGCCCGGAAGTTTCGGACAGGTTGCTTTTCCCGTCTCGCTTTTCCACGGCTCTTTTGCGTTGATGAAGATCAGATGAATCGATCAGGACAACACCAACACATAGCGAAGAGTATATCCTACCCGGAATCTAAATAGAGATCTAGATGCAAGACGCTACCCTCTAGTCCACGTAAGAGCGGCAGGGAAAGACGTGATAGTAGACTTACTCATCCAGGTGTTACACCCTAACTAGATTTCTACTTTTCTACTGGTAGTCGTATATCGATTTCAATGGAATAATTTTTACGTCCGCTGAACGTACAATTTTTAAACTAGAAATTAAAACAGATTTGGAGCCTGCACGCAGATCTTTTCAATTCAATAACCCATAGATTAAAACATATGTAAATGCGTTCAGTGAACCTTAAATTTTTTTTTAAAAAGGCTGAGTTCTGAAAAAGATTATAATTTAATTGCAAATAGTTCACGGAATCCCCAGCAAACGTCATAACATAGAGGCCACTATTAGCCCATTCGGAATGTACATTGCGAACAAGGCAAACTGTGCCTGGTATCAGATGTAAAAACTTATCTGCCTCCGCTTTTATATATATATATATATATATATATATATATATATATATATATATATATATATATATACATAATAAAAAAAATAAAAAGAGAGAGAGAGACCTGAAAATCTACAAATTACTTGACAAAGCAAGTATGAGGCCATCAGCGCTCTGGAGGAAAATAATAGTGCCCTACTAGCCCAGATCAGTTCCGTTTGTCAAGTCATAGTTCCCCAGAAGGCGCATATCTTTTTAACTTTCCTTGGACCAATGGGAACCCTTGCTATTTTGAATGATGCGGCACGTATTTTAAGAGAAAACTGATAAAAGTTTAACCAAGAAAAAGTTCTAAGACAGTACGAACAACTTAAATATTTTAATTCTGCTAGAAGCCTGTCGAAAATTAAGCCGTATGAACAGCGCAAATAGTTTTTTCCCCGTCTAGTGACGAGTGAATGAATTTTGTAGTTTCTTCTGAATGAATAAATACATTCATAAACAAATCCCACATTGGAGTGTATATACAGGACTGCAGAGCTACAAGTCCGAGCCCCATGAGCAACGGCGAGTCCATTGTAAATTAATTTCATCACAGCGAATTACAAGACGAATTAGGATAAGAGTACTAACTCGAAGAGAACATGAGCCCTTAGCAGCTCCGCCTTAAAAAAGGGGACGATTTAAGGGCGAGCACTCATATCAAAGTCGTCGTGCTGCACCGAAAAAGCACGAAATTTAAAAATTATGGAAGACGTGAAGTGCATGACATATCAGCTGGACTACCCTCTCTTGTAGCAGAGGATAAAAGAGTTAATATACTTTCATGAACGGACATCACTCGCCACTTAGTATAATCATTAGAGTGCTGTAGAACATGTTTTCCTGTAGTATGTAAGCAGAATTTGAACGATGAACCGGAGCTGGCACCCAATAAAATCATACATTCCTTTTGCAAGAGATACCAACTGAACTGAAATTAACGCTCAGCCAAAGTAAATGCTTTTATATACAACGTTCGGATTTTGGGCATAAAAATTCTAGGTAGTGTTTGAAGCGCGCCACTTCTACCCTTTAAAGTTGTGAAAATCGGTGCCAAATTTGTACGAAGGCAGATAAATGGGGAAAGTAAAAATGACTTTTTTTAATCAAATAAACATTATCCGTTGTTGAGATACCATGGTTTGAACTCCAGTTGAATCAGGATGTGCCGAGACACGTTGAATCTGCAGACAATTGTGGACTTAAAATATACAGTTAGCCAGTTCATTGACGTTTGTTGTTTACACGTTAAATGCAGTAGGTTTTTAAGTAAAGCAAAGCAATAAAAGTCCCGTTCATTTAAACTTATAAAGAAACTTTGTAGCCATAATTCGAAACCTCTTTCAACTAATCGATCATGGTAGACAAAGTTGGGAAGTAGAGAAAATCATAATTCAATAAAAGGCGAATTTTCCGTGCCAGTCAGTGGTGTAAATGAGAAGATGCAGCTCCTTGTTCTAAAATAAAACAAAAGTATTACTTCACCTTTGCACCCGCAATAGGAAAAAAATAATAAAGATTTTTTTTTGTTTTTTATTTAGAAATACCTGTCGGGTACCACCTGCCCCCTATTGGAAACGCCACTGAACATACCCCAAGATTTTCAAAAGTCGGCGGCTGTGGTATAGTTTTAGTTTAGAGAGGGCCCCAACGTCATTTTTGCCCCAGGGCCCTTGGTGTAGTAGCTACGCCACTGGCCTTACATCAACTGATCGATCTGTGATCTTATTACAATCCAAAAAATCTATACAGTTACTCTCCAACCAATACAACAATAACGTAGTTTACCAGAATGACTTATAATGAAATGAAAATCAATTTGGACATAACTCTCAGCATACGACTTCAAATAATGCAACGCACACTGTAAAGTATATTGTATATATTACTTTTTGTAAATCATTAAGTACTTGAATGTTGGTTATTAATGTATACTGCTAAAGAAAGTAGTGTGTTTTATTTCTTTATTTAAAACAAAATCCCATAGCACACTACTGAAAGTCAGGAAATCATATTCTATCAGCACGCGAGCCGAGCAGCGAGTTTAAACCGTGATAACTCGCGCCTTTAAAAGTTACGCGATCGATCGCGTGTATAGCATTTTTCTGGCAGTCAAAGAAGTTTGTAAAGTACTTAATATGTCTAAATAATTATTTGTAGTTGCGTTTATAAGAAAACACAAATATTTGACTATTTAATATTGCTAAAATGCCGATTGTTTTAAAATTACTGTGAGCAAAATGCTCACGCGCGAGTCCTCGCGGGTTTAGTTTAGGGACTGATGACCCCGTAGTTAAGTCCCATAAGCTGTACAAACATTTGAACATGTTTTGAAAGTCATGGTAAATCCCCCTCCCCCCCTTGCAGATGCCAGTCCGTTTGAAAAATGTGACATATGCAGACGAAAGGATCAAGTGTTATCTATATGTGTGGATAATGAATAGCTCTGAAATATCTTGATACGTCAATTTATTTCGGTAGTATACAGAGCAATATGGCCTTCACGGTGCAAAAGAATGAAAACAGTACATATACAGTTGACATGACAAACCTGGGTCTACAGACCCTCAAAGTAGTGAACCTGCTACTGTCACCACACGCTGCCAACAGTGTGGGAGGCGCCGAATACCATCTGCCTCAGCATTTGCCGCACCATATCTGAATCGGGTCACCTGTTCGCACACAACATTAGCGATCTCCACTCGTATTGCAAACAGCCAACCATATCGTTGGCAGCGTGTGGTGATGAAGCAGACGACTACTTTGAGGTTCTATAGGCCCAGGTTTGTCACGTTAACTGTTATGTTTAGTTTGTTGTCATTCTTTTGCACCTGAAACCCACATTGCCCTGTATACTACCGTAATAAATTGGTGTGTTACGAGATTGCAGTGCTATTCATTGTCCACACATGTAGTTAACAACTTGTCCTTCCATTTGCATATGTCATTTTTCAACCGTACTGGTATGTGCAAGGAAATATAGTTGCCATGACTTTTGCTCCAACCCTCATATGTATAGTAAAAATGCTTATCTTCAGGCGATCTTTCGATGTATAGCATTGAAAACGCGATCTTTTACCGTCAACTTCCTTTTGTTTCAAAAAGCTGAAACACGTCTCTCTTTATATTCAATATAGGACGTCCATGCATAATCTGATCGAAAACGGAGACCCACATGTCATACCGTCTTGTTAGTGTCCCAAGTTCTCCGAACGGGTTCCGATGTGTGGATGTTAGAGGGAGAGAGGCGGCTGGCGCACACCTGTGGAAGCAGGTGAGAGTGAGGATATTATAACTGGCTTCTTTTCTAGGAGGGCCAGGAATAGGCCCGGCCTGCGTGGGCAGCGACAATTTGGCGGGCGCGCTGTCTGTGAACGGCATTAATCCCCGGAGCTTAGCTGCACTGCGAAGATACCTGGTTATTTTCTGAGATCCAGCGCTGCAGCTGTCAGGTACCAACAGACTTCTATAATCTTACTTCTGACCCACTGGTGGCAAGGTTTGATTTTAAAAGATGTTTGCCATTCGCTTGGAAAACTAATCAGCGAAGAAGAAGAAGAAGAAGAAGAAGATGATGATGATGCTGATAATGCGTGCGTTACTTTCCACGTCCACCTCGACTGCTGACGTCAATTATCTGTAACTGCTGACGAAACAAATTCTTCGCGGGGACTCTTCAATACTCGTTCTGCGCACCGTTAGCTGAACTTTAGCACCTACAAAAGTGTATCACTTTTTGGTAAAATTAAAATAAAATCTTGGTTGTAAAGCTCAATTTTGTTCCTTTCTTTTTCCTTTTTGACACATGACGTATTTCGTCTGTTCTAGACAATTTCAGACGTTCTGGGGAAACTACAAACTTGCATATACAGTTAAAAGAGGGACATCATTTGCGGTCAGGGTGTGTGTGTCAGGCACAGACCCTGGTGAAGGCCGCCTCCAACAGAGGCCGAAACGTCGGTAGATTTTATAAAAAGGACGACGCGACTCATAACCCGAAAAAATTTATTGACAATGACAACGTCCACGAAATCATACGATTTGATATAGATCCTTCGCTGTTTTTACGAACATCTACTGACAAAAAAGGTCCGTTAAAGAAATTCGGCCACCATCTTAAATCTTTACGCCATCAATCACCAAGCTTTTTTTTTTCTTCTTATTAAAAAAAGTAAATGCCAAAAATTATATTTTTCGGAAGAATTTGGTATATCTAAGTAAATATCTTCGAACCTACTGAACGAACAAATTTTGTCGAAGCATCCAACTTTTTTCCGACATAACGATGGGTATCTTTCAGTAACACCAATAATGTTTAGTTCTGTAATATTTAAGTTGGTTGCTTCTGAATAAGGATCCAGCTTGAGCAATTCTATTTATTTATTATTTATTTTATTTATTTAATTATTTTTGTATGCCCATACATGTTACTTATGTAAACCCTAGCGGTTACCAGGTACCAATGATCTTTTCCCGAACCTTCATGGGCACTGAGACTTCAATTGCCGGTATGATAGCCATTTGTTGTTTCTGGAAAACTTTGACTAAACAGTAAGACTCGTTTTAAGCGCATTCATTCTGGAAAAAGATTCTGCACATTCTTCGCTTCTGTTGACTTATCGTTGTAGGTGGAACTAACTCACGAGGGTCCATAATTCTTCTTGATTTGGTTGTAGGTGTTCAATCTACTTTCAATTCTTAGAAACTGCTTTGACCAACAAGGAAAGCCTTCATTTTAGTAAAACAATGAAATAAGATTTGTACAAATCATTATTTGTGAAATATTTTACTTCTCGCATTGTAGAATTTTTTTTCTCTCCATTCTCATCATGAACACAAACAAAGGGTCTTGAAAGGGTTCAACGACTTCTTCAGGGGATAAAAATTATCTTTGTCTGCACCACAGAAACCTCTCTGCAAGTAACTACGTCAGTATTATATAAAACAAATCAGTAAACGACTGACACCTAACATCGTCAGGCACACTTCATTTTACACGGCAACTGTTAGCGGTGAGAAGAAAACGCAGATTATTCCAGATGTATTTTCAGTTCAATGCCATTAATTACAGTGTACCACATTTAGGTTGTTTCAGCACATTTCTGGAATGCATTTCATAACTGTCCTAATTATATCGCGCCACACTACGCAATAGAAGCCGGAAAGGAAATTAGCAGGTTTAGCTCCCTGACTACTCCTTAGATGAATTATGCCAAATATCACACATGTTACCTAGACTTTTTTAAGCTAAGAGCATTTACAACGAAGCCGCATTAGACAAATGAAAAATCAAGGAATTACGAACGATAATTAACTAAATACTTGAGTTGGATTAAAGTATGTAAACACGGAAGGAAATGCAAGCTTGATATATCTGCAGATGCTAACGAAGGTTGGTAGTGTAGCTATTGTATCTTACCACTAAGGACACCTGTGCAACGTCAGTCTTGGTCAGAATAGTTATCTGTGAAGTTGTGAAACAATTTGAAGGAAAGTCAATTTGCATGTAGGCAATTTTTTTGGGCCTCGTATAGTGGGTGTTTCCACAATCAATGTAGCCGAAGTGTTGATTGTTGGAGGAGCAACAGGATCAAAGACTTTTACCGCATACAGGGAAAGAGGAAAATCATCATCCACTAAAAAAGGGATGCCACGACGCTCGAATTACGGATTTTTTTCAAACTTTGTACCCTTTTAGCAGAACATTAGGATAACATAATGTGAAAGGTGGAAGGCGCAATACTTAAGCGATTTACAGAAAATCGCAGTAGTAGTTTCAAGAGTCGAACATGTAAGCGTGTTTTGCAGCTGTAAGCCATCCATAAGCGAGCGTAAGCGGTGGTCCAGTGGTCAAACATTCTGAATTTTTAATCGGTGGATTGCCAGTTCAATCCTAGCTCATACCGTCGTTTGTTTTTATTCAGTTTTCCTTCAACATTGGTCATATTATAGAAAGGATATCGTGTTTTTCGTTATATTACCTTTGAAATGTAACACATATGAACATGGACTATGAAGCAATGTATAAAACTTAAATGGTCGGTCATTTCTTGTTGCACAATGTTTCTTTACTTTGCCAAAGGTTACGTCTGAAGCGTAAAACGTGGCGAGGTTTGGATGAGGATTTAGGCCATGAGCCCCATCGGTTTTCGTCACGATAGCACTACTGCTGTGTGATTATTTTGGCTGACCAGCTCCATCCCATGGTACAATGTTTGTTCCCCAACAATGATGGGCACAACGGAGTGGGCGCCTGTTCTAAGGTGCTTCGCTGTGGAACGTGCGGTTGCTCGTCGTCGGAGGTTCGAGTCCACCCTGAGGCGCGCGCGCAAGACGACAGGCACCGCGTTCAAACAGTGCGGGTCAATGACTCGTTTTGTGAGCACGAGAAACCACATCCTGGGCTCCATAGACAAGTTACTGAGCCTTTGTTGTCTACTTTGGATAGAGGGGTGCGTGGTTCAGTATATTACCTCCGTCATCGTTACCTGGTCTTCCCACGATTTTTCAGCGAGAATAGTGAGAGTTTTCCTTCAAACCATGCAAGCCTGTATTTATTCATTCCAGGACAAAATGAAGCTATTTTGAATGCCAGCAGTTTTCCTACACTCTCTTAGGCATAATATGTTGGCATTTTCCTATTTCTATCCAGTTCTACCTCGTTGTAGCTCTAGCTCTAGAGATACAATTACACTGGTAGCTTGAAATTATGTTTATAAGATGCGTAAGCTCAACAATAGTACAATGTCAAGCTATGGAAAGTAAACGTAGTTCAAGTACTGAGAGCAAAACTGGTTGAGGTAACGCAGAAGAAAGCCGGGAAATGAAAGAACATGTGAAAAATGTAGTCACTGGTGGACACTTTAAATGCAAAACAAAGTTGCCAATGTTGTTGGAGATTTTTCTGCGAAGTTATTCCGGTGAAGCAAACAGTCGTGCACATCAAGTGGAGCTCTCTAACATCAACGCAGGCAGTCGCACAGCCTAACAGCAAAACAGTGAGACTGCGCGGCGAGTTCTCCCTCCCTGGTGCAGGCGCGCTCCGGGCGACAGCCCAGTTGCTCCGGCCACGCAGAATTAACGCACCACGCCGTCTGCAAACTCCAACTCGCGGTCCAGCCAGCCGTGTTAGCATAAGCGGCGCCGGCTGCCAACTCTGCCACTTTCTGGCCACACAAGCTTGTTATTGCTGTTCCTCTTGAGGGCTTCGTTTCAGGAGCCCGACGCCCGTTCCATATGGCAGGTCTGCTGTGGCCACCGAAAACGCAGCATGCTTCCTCTGTCGACCACGCCAAAGTACAAATAGTTCTGTTTAATTCATTTACGAATTATCGAGCGCAGTGTGTAAATATACAAGGAAGAAGGACGGAATCAGGAATAGGCTGTGGCCATACATAACCGTTATGTCACATTTGTTATAGCATTTTAGTAACACCAGATTAGTCAAATGTTTGTAAAGTTCTGGGAGCAAAGGACACACACACACGCGCGCGCACGCACGCACGACGGAGGCCTCGAACCTCCGATGGGGACCTTACGCGCACTTCGCAGCAAAGCGCTTTAGAGCGCACGGCCACTCGCAGGCTACCCAGATGAGACAATAAACGATAAAGGAAAAGAAACTGGTAGAAACAAACGGCGAGGAAAATTATTCTGGATTCCAGAGAAGCGTACGTCAGTTATTTCATTAGGTATAAGCAGCTGATGGATACCGTGTTGTACTCCCAAGGAACAGCATTTTTCCCCGAATGTCTGGTGGTAGTATACGAGGATGACCCAGGGTTGGCAGCCATAGAGTAGTGGTAGATTTTATTGCGTCAGTGGTAGAGTTCTCTCTCTCTCTCTCTCGTTCTTAATCCGAAGATTTGTTGGCAGCAATTCTTCTCCTTCACATTTCTCTCTTCTCCGATAGCCTCTTCATTTTCTAATGTGATTCCACTCCTATCTCTCTTTGAACGTACTGCAATCTTGATCTTTTTCTGCCTCATTTACCTTCTACCATTCCTTCCATAACATTAACTATAAACTCATTGTGCCTATACAGATGACCTATTAACTTGTCTCTTCATTATAGTTTTCGAAAGTGATCTTTCGCCGATTCATCTAAGAACTACTTCGTTTGTCATCTTTGCCGTTCAAGGGATTTTCTGCATCCTCCTCTAACATCACAATTCAAATGCTTCTAGTCTTCTCTTGTCGCAAATGCCGAGTGTCAAAGTTTCGGAACCATACATCGCCACACTCCACACATAGCATTTTATAAATGCTTTTATGGTCTCTCATATTTCTTTATGTAAGAAGCATCCGTTTATTGATGAAGACAATTTTAGCTTGTGCAATTCTGCTTTTTATGTCTGCCGAACTTTTGACATCTGCTGTGATTTTTCTTTGTAAGTAGGTGAATACACTAACTTGTTTCAACGGTACACCATTTATCTTAATGTCAGCTGTTTGCTCGTGACTGCATACCATGATCTCTGTCTTCTTTGTCTCTTTCATATTATATTTATCTGGCAGGATGTCATTCATTCTTGATAATGTTTTTTCAGATTTTCTTCGCTCTGTTCAGTGATGGCTATGTCATCAGCAAACCTTATTTTAATTCCCACTCCAGTGATCTGAATTCCTTCCATACACTCTTTATATTCCTTAATTCCCTCCTCAATATACGAGTTGAACAGCTGGTCATAAACTGCATCCTTGTACTTCTTTGTCAGTCTCTTGTATTTCACCACGTATATTTACAACTACACTCTGATTTTTGTAGAGTTCATGCACTATCCGTCTGTCTCTGAAATCTAGACCTACATTATTAGTCATAACTTCCATCAGAACATTCCAATTCACGTTATCGAAGGCCTTTTCCCTTCTTCTTCTTGAAGTCCACGAAAGCAATCAACAGTGGTCATTTTAGGTCAAGCATTTTATCCATGATTTGTCTTAACACCAAGATAGCTTCTCTAGTTCCTCTAGTCAGTCGAAATCCAAATTGATCTTCATCCAAATTCTGTTCAACATTTTATTTGGTTATATATTATTTTTGACATGTGAGATAACAGGCTTAAGGTACGATGTGGTACAAAGCACGGCAAAACATTTACTACCACTTCAATCCTGTTTGTATATAGGCTATGAATTCATAAAGGAGTCTTTCTTGGGTGGGAGAAGGAAACGGTCAACGGTAACGTGTGAATTCTGTTCATAACACTGACTCACATTAAGGCCTAATGTTAAACAATTTCGTGGAGAATTAGTCGATGTACGAAGTCGTCGGACAGCTTTCGCGGGGGTAAGAGCAGGCATGAGCGTTTCTCTGGGCTGCTTTGAATGTTTTTAAAATAAAAGAAATACTATCCAAAACATTCCAATCAACGACTTCACTGTCACTATTCATGTAAGCTTCGCATTCAGCTACTGGAAACTACATCATTAACAACCAACTGTTTGTTACCATCGGTCAGAAATCATTCACTTTTCAAAGTATACTTTTTTCTCTTTCTTAATTGAGCCAAACTACTTTTGTGTCCGGGCTCTAACCTTCAAATTTTATAAATATAAGGAAAGTAGAAGACCTACTTGTTTAAGGATTTAACAATAGTAAGATCGACGGGAGTTAATCTGGGTCAAAAAGGATTGCAAGTTATATGAATATGAGCGAAATTTTTTTTCGCGTACCTTACATCTGTAGAGTGTGTGCTGGGGCTGCGGCCGCTCGTGGGAATTTGTGCTATGCCACCACGTCGTCGTGGTTGGGCGATAGTAAAGTTTAATGAGTGGTGACGGCGGTGCTGATGAGTACACGGACAGTATGCAGTTTTTCTACATCCGCGCACAAGCATTTTGCCGTCCCTAGGTTCGCGGCCAGAGGTGAAGAAAACACGCAGGTAGCCCGCCAGCCGACCTCTCACGAGATTTCCCCAGCCGACGCGGCGGCCAGACGCCGCACCGCGTGCACTCACTCTCCTGTCGCCCCGGCACGTGCGGAATGTGTCCTCCCGCACGCGGACGGAAAAATAAGAATGCCCGCGCTACGTCTCTGCACGGCGAGCAAGGTCATTCCTGTGCCTTGCGCTCCTACTGCCATTGTTACAGGTGGAATAACGAATGCGGAGAACGGCGCCAAATTGTAGTCTGCCCGTAAATAAAGTGTACTATTGTAGCCACACAAGCCACATTTTTAGCAAGAAAACAATTGCCGCCCCCCCCCCCCCCCACACACACACACACACACAAAACTCCCTCCGGCTACTACAAGATACTTTTTTTCGTTATGTAGGAATTACCTAATTACACCGTGCGATTTGGCGCAGTGGTGACACATTGGACTCGCACTGGCGACGACGGTGGTTCAAATCTACCTCCGACCATCCAGATGTAGATTTTCCGTGATCTCTATAAATTACTCCGCCAAATCCTGGGATGGTTTCTTTCAAACGGCACGATCCATTTCTCTACCACTCCTAACCAAGAACCCAAGCGTGAACTCAGTTTCTAATGACAAGCTGTCGACAGGACTTCAAATCCAAATCTTCCATCCTTCCCCTATTACCTGTAATTTCGGAAAAAAAACTTGATACTTAATTTTGTTTGAAGATAAATGTCCTTAGCACTGGTGCACACTGAACTTTCGTAGTGCCCAATATTTGGTAAAGGCTAGAAAATTTCACTTAACATGCCTAAATAGTAAGCTAGAATTTACTCGCGTAAATTTTATTGTAGCTTTTCGTCGCTGAATGAGGAAATGGTTCAACAGATTCATGTTCTCAAGTGATCGGCGGAAGTGCGTTGGACAGCTGATTTTACACAGTGATCCAGAATAATTATATACAAATGCAGAACCATAATAACGTTTTAATTACAGCGAGTTTCACACCTTCAAATGAAAATATTTAACAACAACAATTTTTTTACAATAAAGTTTAAATGGCTGAGACTGAAGGGAAAAAATCATAAGTGAGTGAAACCCAAGTCAAGTAAGACTAATGAGGATTTTACAGAACTGGTTACTAAACACTCTTACGGATCCAGTTAATAGCGACATAACTTACTACAAATTATGGTTCAGTTTCTTTGTAAGTCTTTAACACTCAGGATAACATTTCTTGTATCACACACTTTTTCGTGCTTCTCATAGTATACATACAATGGAAGTTGGAAATTTACCATTCAATCCGCGTTACCTATGGAGCATGACTTACACAACTCATACGCCAGTAGATGGAGAAATTCTTTGAGAACTAAGGAAAAAGGTCAGGCGTGTCGAGGATTCAGTAATACTAGCAGCACATTATGATAAGCCAGTTCTTACGAAGTGCAGTTCCCTAGCACTGCTCATTAGCATCTATAACGATGCAATCTCGTTAGTATTCATAAGGGTCCATCAGTAATCCACATAAAACTTTAACCCCAAATGTAGTACAAGGGTTTTAGTTAATCCGCTTACATGGGGAACGCTGAAGACTAGTCACAATACATTGTCGCCCTATGCAATGAGAGATACATCATCAGAACATAGGCTTGAGTCACGAATTCTTACGCCGTTAAGGTTCTAATTTTGAAAAGAAACTTCTAAATAATTTAAAATGTTGATTATACTGATTTATTACATGTTAATATTTTTAATGAAATAGTACAGAGAGCGATGATTATTAACATATCACTACCCACCAATGCGACGAAAGAAAGAAATTTTGGTTCTGATAAACAGTAGCATGTTCTTCCTTTCATTAGTCTCAGTACACAAGATACATTCCACTTACAGCAAGGAAGCGCCCTTTAACACGAACTAGGTTTACGTTAAGAAAAAACTACAACTGAAAAAATACCTAAGTAATGTTGGATGTAAGACTGTTCTGATGGAAAAACACTTGGATGCTGCAATAAAATGTTACATAAGCAGCTTAAACTACGCTCGTCATCAGTTACCAGGTAAGACACGGTTGCCATCGAACTCGGGCGAATCATTTGGCGAGATCACGAAGTAGATGAGAAAAAAGATGATGCAAAAGATAAGGTAGTAACTTGAAACATCAGCGTTTATCATACCACCGAAGTAGTTTCACAACAGCTGAAACGTCCTTAAGTGTCATATGGTTGCAGATGACCTGCAAGGATCGTGTAGGAATACTTAACTAGTCCAATACATAAAACGAGGTGTATATACATATATGAAATTCTTGTATGTGATTGTAATTAACAGTATGAAATTTTAATAAACTATAAAAATGTGTTGTTCAATTTCAAAGCAAGAAAAAGGACCCACTGAAGATCTGCAACTGTAGTGAAACATGCTGTGTTTGTGTGCTTTATAAATATTTAGTTGCTTCTGTTTAAGGTTCTCCCGCTGCCAGCAAGATGCCCGGACCTCTATATTATGTGAGATGACACTTGGGAGGAGGAAAAGCTGCAACAACTGCGGACAAATTTGCCTCAGTGGTGGACCCAAAGACTGTTTGACAACATTCCGAACTGCATAAAGATAGGAATTGCAGCAACTGAGCGAGCGATGCCAAAATAACTTGGCGTCAACTCACAGTCTCCTCATCTTTTACAGTTTCTTTCACTTCCAACCACTCTTTCTGGATGCACAATTCTTTCTGTCAAGCATTGTATGATTACCTGAGACGACATAACACACCCTTAATGAACATTAGAATGAGCACATCACGTAGTTTTGACCGTTATCGATTCTAATGATTACTTTGCTAACAGTGCCCCCTCACGATAAACTTAAATCCTTTTTTGGATCAGTTTTATTTTCGTCAACCAGTACGATCTTCTCGGATCACGAAGTCCTACTTCATGTCCTTGTGAGGCTTTATTTTTTCCCACCTTTAGTTATAGTGTAACATGTTTTATACAACTAATTAACGAAAAATATTAGCGAGCAATTGACATTCTGCTAAACCATACGCCGTCTGTATTCCACTGCATTGGATGCGCAAGGAACTCCGAAACCTACCTCTCCTAAAGAAATTGTCTTTTAGAAAAAAAAGTGACTGGCAGTGTGGAAAGGGAAGCTCTGTAGTAAGCGATATAACATCGTATGAAGAAAACTTCTTGTCCTCTGAAACGGCCTTTAAGATATCCTAAGCTTCGGGAATACAATAGGCTGTATGCACCGAAACCGCTATTTGAAAAGTATGTCGCAATCACGGGCGCCTCACGCCGCCTGCGGCTAGCGTAGGTATTTCTGAGCATCCGCGTGAAACAAAAGGCTGGCAGTCAGCTGAGAATAGCTGAGTGTATCGCGTTACTGCACGCCACGTGCCGCGCGGGGGAGGACGAGTTGACACGCACAAGCACCAGCCACTGGCTGGAACACTAAGGAAGCATTCTCTACCACTTCCTTTCGTACTGTTTTAACGACCGAGCACGCGACTGTGAAAGCGCACTTTCTAAAACACAACACCATGCAGTGGTGACAACAGAGCAACGATAACTCTGCAGACGACGAATTCCAAGTAATCAGTTACTTAGTAGGCTTTATAGAATAAGTCAGCCAAAGAAGGCATCTGTTTTATATTTCACTTCTTCCACCTGTCTTTAAATATTATGATTTGTGTCCATTAAGCATCGGCGAAGCTGTAGTTTGTGTAATTTCGTGTGGATAATTGGCCTTGTGCAAGTCTTTCAATTGGACGCTATTTTGGCGACTTTCGTGTCCCTAGACTACCCCAGTTATCAACCGGGCAAACGGGACCTACAGCTTAACGTGGAATCCGAACCAAGTGTCGTTTCTGGCCACTCCTCACATCGTTGAGAAGTGAAGGATGGGATAAAACTCAGACTGAAAAATTCCGAGATCCGACCGGGTTTCGAACCTGCGACAGTCGAGCGCTTTACCCCAAGACCACCGGTCTCGACGAAGCTGTAGGAAATTACACGGGATGAGCCGCGGTTGCTTTATATCACATATAGTGAAATTTTTACTATTTAAAATTGCAGTAAGTTCCTCAGAAAAGCTTCGGCCGTCTTGCAGGGTACCAAAGGACCCTTTAATTATACGATACTACGGCACGCATTCCACCTCAAGTAAGGTGGTGCAGTTGTTTTGAAGAATAGAATTCTGAATCTTGTCACTAATACCGAGCAACATTATGGAAGGCAACAGAGAAGTTACAAACTGACAGTATCAATTCTTCATGCAAAAATGAAAGAAACGAAACAATTTTTAAGTAGTCATACATCTCCATTGAGTAACTGACAAATATAATATGCTTTTTAGTCTATAATGAAAGTAAAAAAGAAATGTGAGTTTCGTAGTATTTTGCTTTCGAAAAGAGGCGTAAGCTTTCCATAAAATAACGACACACCAAATCAAGCCGTGCCATATCGCCGTGTAGAGCTACAGAGAACTATATTCCGAAACATTCATCGCAACCCTTAGCTATTACATGGATTCATCGATCACGATTGTTTTATCTCGGCGGTCAAAGCAAACATTGTGTTTTGAAGAGCTGAACAGTTGCCATAAGTGCATTCGGAAGACTGCAAACTACTTCGCTTATGCAAACTGCTGCACGGAACAAGCAATAATATGGATGAGATACGAATGCTGTGAAATACACGCTGTAGTAGTCGATGCTGTATATGGTAACCATTCTCGTAAGAACTTTGGGTCAATCGCCTGGAACAATGGGTTATTTACTGGGCCATTACGCAAGAGAAGACCGCTATGAATTTATATCATGCCGGAGGCATGAGTAAGATCTCAGCAAAAAGTCTCCTGGAGGAATGGGGTTAATCCCTCCATGTCATGAACCTGTAACGTTCAATTTTCTCTAACACTAGTAAAATTTCGAGGTTTATGTTAAAAACGTTAACAGACTTATTTAACTACCGTGTCTTCTATTTCTGTCTGTCGTGCTTTATATAACGCAGCAACAAAATATTCCCTTTATTTGCTACAAAAATAGATCTTCCAAATTTCAACACTACTTCACCGACAAATTCTTAGATTATAACGCATTAAGTAAGCTTTAATGAGTCAAGCGACAGCTGCCTCCGGAAATAAATTCACTTCCTCCTGACAGGTAATTATGAAGACGTCCGTTCTACAGTTCGTGGGGATCCTCGTAACACCCCTGATGAAACACAACCATGTAACAACGTAATTCATGAGCAAAGTTTGCAGTCCGTAAACACGTTTCTTCCTGCAACAGCGCTCTGTGGAAAGTTTGCATTATTTATCTACACAACGCTAACATGATATACATAGACACGAGACGTCTCTCAAGACCGTAGCTACAAAACCCTGCAACACAGTTTGCTTGTTTATTCCCATGGCTAGCTTCGTGCCATTTTAGTCTGATATTAAACGAAGCTAGCAGACTTAACAGACAACGTGGATTCTAATATTCCAGTAACTGGAATGTCTTTTAGTGCATTCACAGAGCTAGAAAATAGCTTATTTGTCACGAGATAAATCAGAATTAATAATGTAATGTTACCACTGTTTAGCCACGTGAGTGAATGGCAACGGTAATAGGGTGTTATTAACGCGATAGGATAATTACGTTGCCTATTACAATGTCGTAATATTGAAAAATGTATAAATGTCAAAAATCTGATAAAAAGAAACTGAGACATGATTACGGAGAAAAAACATGTTTATTCAAAAATATAAAATGGGTTTCACAACAATTTACAAGGACTGTTCTGAAGTGACGCCCAGAAAGTGTCTACTGTGAGCAGTATACATTTCAAGACTACTACTGAAATCTATGACCAACCGGATTATCATGTGATGTGGGATTTAAAAAAAAAAATAGGGAAATGTTCTTTTAGGTTACACAATTGCAAAAAAAATGTTCAAATGTTTGTAAATCTATCGGACCAAACTGTGTGGTCATCAGTCCGTAGCTTACAAACTACTTAAACCTAGGTAAACTAACCTAAGGACAACACACACACCCGTGCCCCAGGGAGGACTCGAACCTCCGACGGCGAGCAACCGCGCGCTCCGCAGCGAGACGCCTGAGACCGCGCGGCTACTCCACCGCGGCTAAACAATTGCTTTTAACATGAAAGGTGCGCGAATACAACTTTTTAAATTTTCACAATCGCGAACATTACAAAAATTAACCTTTCTTCTAACAATGTAATTTTTACTGCACTTCGTTTTTTTGTCTCCACCGCACTGACTCAACTTACAATTTAAGATCAACTGAAATGACTTAGGGTGGCAATTATCTATATAAATACAGCTGGAGAAATTTAATGGAATCTTCAGGAAATCTTCAAATTAGCCCAGCAAGTGGTCCTGTGAAGTTTGGTAGCTATCGGAACAAGATATTTAATAACATATACGTAAAAGTTTACGTCTTGGGTATGGAATTATAGGCCCCCTAGCAGAGAAAGGGCTAACCTCCATTCTACTGTAACTATAGTGTAATGGTGCTACCGCTTGGGGCACTGGCCTTGCTTCCGTGACCGTCATGAACATTTGCATTGAACTGATTGGTTTATGAATTAAGACAGCGCCCCAATAACGATACAAAATGTTGTATGTGCTCTCAGCTGGAGTAGCAGTAACTGTGCAGTTTGTAATAATTTTTTTACTACTGATAACTGCGATGATAACTGCATGCACACTGATGATTAAAACCAAACTACGCTTTTATGGATGTACTGTTAAAGTGCACTTACGAGGCGGACGTAATGGTGTGTAAATACTTGAGTCCTAGACTTGAGTTTACTGAAAGCATATGTACCGTACTAATTGCGAATAGGGGCTAAAAATATGTGTTCATGTTAGAGTGCTTTCACACCCCACACCCCCTTTCTATTATGTCCTTATGTAGCCCCAAAACCATTACTAGAAGATACAATTTTTTCGTGTTGGGAGAGGTTTCAATATAGCTGTTTTTGCTGTTTACTTCCTTCCATCTTTATAACATTAAACCTTCGATAAATATTACGCGGTCGAGGTGCAATAGTAATGTCGATTGCCGGTTTTAGCCGTGTTGCCAACCAACTTCCACGCAGACTCAGATCAACGTCTAACCAGCTTTGGCGGATCTAGGTTTAACTTTCTACTATAGATCAGAGCCCTGAACAGTTTAATTTCTGAACTGACGTCAGATTTGATCTATAATCAGTCATTTTTTTTACAAAATCGGCCCGTCAACTTTTAAAATATACATTGCACTGTGATACTAACGTATTAAACACGGCGAGGATAGTGCAAGCATAGCACGCAATGTATTTTATCGTGTCACGCAGAAACTAGTAACGAGAACATATACACCCAACGATTTTTTTAAAGAGATAAAACATAAATTCAACCCGTGCGAAGCAGGGCGGATCGCAAATTGTAAAATGTAACATGTAAGATCGAGGAGCCCAGTTAAAAGCATTACATAAGCAACAATGCAAGAAAAATAGGTTTCTAATAACTTCTAATTATAATTACAACACTTTTGCAAACACGTTTGACTACAAGCGTCCTCTTTTGTGAAGGGTTAAGCCTAACAACCCATTGAGTGCTTAGTTCCGATGATGAGTGGGTAGTTTTCAAGCACGGCAATGCAACTATGGAACGTGACTTTAACAGTTGCACCGTCCTCATAAAACATATTGATCAATAATGGCTTATTCGTAAATGGCTGAAAAAAGGTCACTTTATCGGAGTGTAATTGGCTTTCGTGAACGATTTGAAGTTATGATCAAACCAATAACGGAAATTTCGATTGTTAACATTCAACACTTACGTGGAAGAGGTCTACATCACTAAACAAAAGCACAACCTCGTCTTTTGACACTTTTCAAGATGTTTTTCCTTGACACCCAACTCTCCTTCCCCTCCCTTCCTCGCCATCCCATACTGACAGAGCTTCATCAACACCACTTAGAGACGAGGCCTCACAACAGCCCCTTCTACGTCACACTGACCAGTCCTTGCCAGCTTACTGGCAAACAGCTACGAGACAGTGGGCGTGCCCCAGCGGCCAACCATTCAGCTGGCGGCCAGGGCCAGGTCAGTGTGACGTAGCACGGACTGTTGTGAGGCCGTGTCTCTAGGCGGTGTTGGCTACATACGATAGAAACTAGTATGGAATTCTGAGAGGAACTGTATTTCCAGTTATAGCATTGCCACACACGGTCTCAACTGTTACAATGATACAATCTTACCTGCCAAACTGTTCCCATTATTTTAAATTTCTTAGTACCTGTCTGCAGTACTTTTGATTTTATTCGCCTTTTTCATGTGGGATACTTTTTGGCACTTGTATTAAACAAATATAGCTCTAAGTTCGCATGAATGAATATGATTACAAGTGTAATGGATGTCTTTCCTACCACTCGTATGATTGTGAACGTAAGGTTACATGCAATAACGCAAGAAAATTAAAGTGAGTGAGAACAGCTGTTCTCAGCTGTAATCAATATGGGGTGCAGAGCCCATAATCTTAAGGTTTTCCCCCTCTCCAAACAATTATTCTCAGGAGTTATTAAGAAGATATAGGAAATAACCTGCAAACATGTAAACAAATGCGATGCGCCTGTGTGTCTGGACGTCCGACAGACTCAACGACCGTCTTGTCGGCTCGTAAGTCTTTTTTTTTTTTTTTTTTAAACTTTCCTTACAGGTCTGCTCAACATCTTCAAGTGGAAGTTACTGGAGTCCACTGCCATCAGATTAACCATCGGCATCCTTGAACTATGTAACCGAACTCCGACATTTAGAAGTTTTCAACGACAGTAACCAACGAAGACCGTTCCAATCACTAGGTACTGCTCGGCAACGTGAAAACAATACGCTCGTTCTACAGACTGAAACAAAAAGCTGTATTGGAACATCGATTCCGAATCGTAAATGTCTAATCGTCTTTTCCACTCACTGAGACGGTTTCGCGCTTCCAAAAGGCTCGCTTAACCGCGCAATCGACGGGACACGAAGCATAGATTCTAATCGCAAAGCTGAGGAACGAGACCACAATTTGTACTTCCCAATAACCAAAATATGCAAATTTCACAGAAGTGTACTGAAATTGCTGCCGACTATGCTGAAGACTAAATAGTTACTCCTTTTTATTAAGAGCTTCTCCCCTCAATGTTAAGATAATGGCGATTATGTATTTTTTGGTGGACAAGCAACCTTTCAAATCTCTGTTTAAATGTTCAAATGTTCAAATGTTTGTACAACTTATGGGACTTAACTACGGGGTCATCAGTCCCTAAGCTTACAAACTACTTATGAACTACCTAAGACTAAAGACGGCACAAATATCCATGCCCGAGGGGGGATTCGAACCCCCGACCGTAGTGGCCGTGCTGACCGTGACTGGAGCGCCTCAGCCACCTCGGCCACCGCGGCCGGCAAATCTCTGTTTACATTGTCCAGTACGTAGCTTATTACGCACGATTCTGCGGCATGCTCTGGTTGATCTCGCCGTTCTCACACTATAATGAACCAACCAAAGCACGCATCTATACTGGGGAAACACTTTTCGTGTTGGCTATATTTTACCCTTGATACCTTATGAATTTGAAAGTGTATTCCAGTCAACATTATCAAAAGCTGAAAACGTAGGTTTGCCTTTTCTTAACCTATCCTCTAGGATAAGTCGTGAGTATTGCCACACGTGTTCCTACATTTCTCCTAAATCGAAATAGATCTTCCCCGAAGGCAACTTCTACCATATTTTGCATTCTTCTGTAAATAATTCGTGTTAACATTTTGCAACAATAACTAAGTCGACTTATAATTCTTTAACTTTCACTTTCTTTAGAATAACCTTATTCTCTTGAAGTCTGAGGGCATTTTACAAAGAAGGACAATTCCTACACAACTCGCTCTGCCAAAGAGAACATATCATTCACTCCAGAGGCGTTTCAGTGCTCTGTCTATCTCATCCTCTTCCATTTCTACAATACTGCTCTCATGTCCCTTGTATAGGCCCTCTACATATTCGAGCTTTCAGCTATCCCTTCTTTTTTAGTACTGGTTTTCCACCTGAGCTCTTGATATTCAAACAGCTACTTTTCTTGCCTCCAAACGTTTCTTGTATTTTCCCGTAGACTATCTCTGTTTCCCCTAGTTATGCATTCTTGCATTTGGCCTCTAGTCATTCATGCTTAGCCAGTCTGCACTTCATGTCAACCTCATTTTTGCCGTCTGTTCTACCTTTTGACCGTTTCACTTAATGCGTTTTCTCCTTTCATCAATTGAAATCAGCATATCCTGTGTTACTCAACGATTTCTATTAGGCCTTGTTGTAACTGATTGAAGAAGAAGATAATGATGACGTTAAAGTATTTGAAAATAAATTACATTTATATTACTTTATCAGGTTCAGATATGAGAGTAATTTGAAATTAAGGGTGATTTTAGGCATAACTTAGTTTTAGAGAATATGTAAAGGAATTTTAGTGCATATAAGCACGCGAATATTCAGGCTTTACAGCTCTCTCATAACGAACCAACAACTTGTTTAATTGTGTCCTATTGAAAGACTTGCACTTGACCACATGATTACATAAAAAATGTTGAATTGCAGACTTGGACGAAAAAAAAAAAAAAAAAAGAAAAAGAAAAAGCAGACGGGGAAACGAAGTCGCAGCAGGTGGCTTTTGTCCGCTTCTTTTCGTTGCTTTATCTGTGCCGGTAGGGAACAGGGAAACAAGATCCCAGCGCTTGAGAAACGGCATCTGCGCACTGGGCTGCGAAGTCGGCGGAAGCTGCGATAAACAAACGGCGCACTGCAAGACAAAAGCCGGCTGCCCACCACCACAGCACACGTGCGGCTCGCGTTTCTTTTCCTGGCGTTTTGCTGTTACTGCACTGTCTCCAACAAAGGACAGCAGACGCAATACACCAATGGAACCGAACGTAGGAAACCGCGGTGTCGCTGTCGGATGCTCCCATTATTGCAATGGACGCCATCACTGGCATTTTCTCCGTACTATCTCAGTGTCCGTGAGATATTGATGCACGTGTTATTAGAACATGAACGTAAACTGTCTCATAGTGTTAAAAAAAACTCTAAACGCATCACGCCAACAATTTCCTTTCCACGATTTTTTAATTTTTTTTAATTATTTTTTGTACTGACAGCTTCATGTAGCATTACTTGAAGAAATGTATGTTGTTACTGTGGTCTTCGGTCCGGAGACTGGTTTGATGCAGCTCTCCGCCAAACTCTATCCTGACTCTTCATCTCCTCATAAGAACGGCAGTCCACATCCATTTGAATGTGCTTCCTATATTTGTCTCTTAGTCTCCCTCTCCGATTTTTACCCCACATACTTCCCTCCAACGCTAAATTCACGATTCCTTTATGCCTAAGAATATATACTATCGATTAATCCCTTCTATTGGTAAGGGTATGCCAAAAATTCATTTTCCTCCCCAAATCTGTTCAGTACCACATTAGTTAGACGAACTATTCACCTAACTTCAGATTTCTTCTGTAGCTCCAAATTCGGCATTTTTCACTCCCGTTTAATTCAACGCTCCACACAAATGCCTTCAGAAAAAACTTCCTAACACGTAAATTAATATGCCATGTTAGGAAATTTCTCTTGTTCAAAACCGCTTTTCTTCTCACTGCCATTCTGCATTTTATATGCCCTGTGCTACCACTATGATGTGTTTTACAGCCCAAGTAAACTCATCCACCATCATTATTGTTTCGTTAATTAATCTAATCCCTCCAGCATTGTCTGATTTTCTTCCACTTAATTCCATTGCCCTTGCTTTGCTCTTGTTAATGTTAATCTTACACGCTCCTTTCAACACACTGGTTATTCTATTCAATTGATTGTCCAGATCCTTTGCTGTCTCGGACAGAATTACAATGTCATCAGCGAAACTAAATGTTTTTAATTTTTCATCGCCAACTTTAATTCCTACCCCAAATTTTTTCATGCTTTCTAAAACAGCTTAGAGTAGAAAAAATGAAGACGGGCTACAACCCTGTTATATACCCTTCCTGAACGACGATTTCCTTTCATGTCATTCTACTCCGCTGTCTTATAAATAACCTTCCGTTCCCTATATTTTACCCCTGCTGACTTCAGAATTTGAAATAGTGTATTCTAGTCAATATTGTCAAAAGCTTTCTCAAAATCTACAAAAGCTGTGAATGTAGGTATGCCGTTCTTTAATCTGTCTTCTAAGATAAGTTGTAGGTATTGCCTACCGTGTTCTTACATTTCTGCTAAATCCAAACTGATCTTCCCCGAGGTCAGCTTCTACCGAATTTTCTATTTTACAGTAAATAATTCAGTATTTCTCCTGTCTCCTGTCTCATATATTTTACACACCAGGTGAAATAGTTTTGTCATGGGCGGATCGGCTCTGCCAGAGACTTCAGCAGCTATGAAGGAATGTCGTTAACTCCAGGGGTCTTGTTTCGACAAGGTCTGTCAAATTATTCTCTCCGTGTAGTCTCGTGTTTCAACTTTATCTTCCTCATTTCCTACAACATTGCCGCGAAATTCATTTCCTTTCTAGAGCCCAGCTACATATTCCTTGTATCTTCCAGCCTTCCCTTCTTGGTCAGAACTGATTTTCCATCTGAGTTCTTGATATTCACACGGCTGTCTCCAAATGTCTCGCATTTTCCTGTAGGCAGTATCTATTTTTTCCCGCAGTTATACATTCTTCTACAGATTTGCATTTGCCCTTTAGCCACTCCTGCTTATAACTTTGCTCTTCCAGTCTATCTTATTTCTTAGTCACCCTTACTCGATTTTGCTTACTTAATTTACTGCTTTTTTGTATCTTCTCTTTTCATCAATTAAATTCAATATCCAAGGATTTCAATCATCATCTACTGTGTTATTTTCTCCCGTTTCGGTCAATTGTTGCCTAATGTGCCCTCTGAAACACTCGAACTTCAGAGTCCTTCAATTTAAACCAGATCTCATCTCAATATTTTCCTACCTTTTTGCAAATTCTTCAGTTTCAGTCTACAGTCCAAAACCTGTTAAGATAAAGTCAGAGACTGCATTTGCCCCTGGATAGGTCTTACAGTTTAAAGCCTGGTTCCGAAATCTGACTTACCGTTATAAAACCTAGTACATATCGATGTCTCCTGGTCTCTTCCACGTATACAACCGTCTTTCGTAATTCGTAAACCGAGTGTTTGTTATGATTCAATTAAGTCCCATGCAAAACTCTACCACAGGCGTCTAGGGACAGTAGTGCGTCGGACCCCAGTTACCCGTACGAAGCGATAGATGTCTTTTCGGTTATGCTACCATGATGCTATGCGACTCTAGGGCTTCTATTTATCATGCTGTTTAATTTACGTAAATATTTCTACCTTCGTCTTTTGACATTCGAAATATGAATCATTCTAAAACTTCAGCATTACTGTAATAGAAGTGTGTCTGTAGTATTCCATGATATTTCTGTAACACTGCACTATTAAAATGACAAGTAAGACTTTCTAGCAGTCTAAAACTTAAAATGTAAAAAGACGCAACATAAAGCTGAGGTTACTTTCCTGATAAATAAAGCGGAAAGCAGAGCTCAAGTTCTTCATGAATTTCTGTTCTGTTATTGAGAATATTCACGTGTTAGTTTTCGAGTGTCATTTGAATGAGAATGAATGGCACTGGTATATTAAATATTATTATTATTTCACAGATGGTGACAGAATAGATCGGCTTTTAGAGGAAACTGAATGTATTCCTTTTTCGTTAACGGAAGCGCCTGAAGAATTGGCGATATTATGTCAATTTAGCTTACGGCGTAAGTGGCGGTGGCACTAGATATTTTGATTTGTAGGTTTATTTAGTAAATTATTGGTGGTAATATAGGTGACAGGAGCCAACGCCTGAAATGACAAAGCTTAGGGGAAATATATATATTAAAAAGAAAAACATGTGTGTGTGGGGGGGGGGGGGGGGCGGTGGTTCGTTTCTCGCTTCCGACAATATTTTTATTTTTCACCTTGACTCCCAAAAGTTTTCTGACACATTTATCAAATAGAACTTGCGAGTTGCGATATTCCGACATATTTGCAAGTAAACCGCTTTTTCTTAAAAGTGCGTTTCTTCTATTTAGTGAATATTCCGTGGAATATGGTCCAACAAAGTGTAAACACTGTTTTCTGAACTACAGTACCTGCACATAAAGTGTGGACACATTGTTATAGTGAATGTTGCAAATGACTTGCTGATACAAATAGTTTCATACATTTACTAGAAAATACAAAGCCCTTGAGATCAGTTAAATGGCTACAGTATTAGCAGTTACAAACAATGCACATAGGACACAAGAACGTGTTATAACAGCTGTTGCAAAAAAGAAACAAGGCACTTCAGTCTCATTAAGAAACGGCAGTTGCCACATAACTCTAGTACGTAATCTATATATAAAATCAGCATGGCATTTAGAACATTAATTATGGTAGTGTGTCTTCAGTTTATGTACAGGTAGTTCACGAGACAATATTTACAATTCGTTGGCCAATATTTCACGGTATTTTCACTAAAGAGAACAATCGCACTTTTTAGAGAAAGCGCTTGTATACGTAAATATGTCGAAATATTAACAACAGTGTAAGAAAACTTTTAGGAGTCAAGATAAAAAAAAAAAAGTCTGAACCGGGAAGCGAACCACCGCCGAAGCTCCTCAAGGAGATGCGTTTATACGCTACGCTACAAGCAGCACGTAAGCTAAAGCTCTCTGTTTTACATTGCCCTCAATGTGGCATTTATTGACTGTAATTTACAACTAATTGTACTAAGAACGACATGGTTTTGGTACCTCTTAAAGTGTGCCGTAACTTTGAAATAGCTACACATGAATTATGAGGAGAAAAGCATAAAATACGAAATGGAAAATGGCGTCTCTGCAGGACATAGCTTGCGACCGAAGAGACATCTACGGTTGGTACGGTAACTGGTGTTCTACGCACTACTGTCCCCAGACAGTTGTAACTCTACCAGATGCATACTTCTTTTAAACCTTTACTATGTTTCCTTCCCTTCGTTTTCCTACAACCGACATTTCTTCGATTTCCTCATCGGCAGAGCTAGATGGCATATAAACTTTTACTACAGTAGTCGGTGTTGGCTTCATATCTAGCTTGACTACAATAATGCCATAACTGCACTGTTTAGTAGTTTATCCGCATTCTTATTTTATTATTCATTATTTAACACACTCCTGTAATACCCCCAACTGCTTTTGTATTTATAATTCTGAACTCACCTGAACACAGGACCCTGTTTATCTTTCCACCGAACCTCACTAATTCCCTCTACACAGAACTTCAACCTATTGATTTCCGTTTTTCAATGAACTCATCACCCTGTTGTACACGCCATCGAAGTATGAAGACGTTTTTTTATTCATCCTTTATACTGATAATTGTTATACGTCGCAATGTGATACGACACTGGTCGAACGCCTTCCTTTCACTTTCAAAATGTTTCAAATGTTTGTAGAGCTTATGGGACTTAACTACGGGGTCATCAGTCCCTAAACTTACAAACTACTTATGAACTAGCTAATCCTAAGGACGGCACAAATATCTATGCCCGAAGGGGGATTCGAACCCCCGACCGTAGTGGCCGTGCAGACCGTGACTGGAGCGCCTCAGTCCCCTCGGCCACAGCGGCCGGCTCACTTTCTTTCCACTGATTCCCCTCGTGTGTATGATTTCATCGCCGGCAATGTCATTTACACGGCACTTTCTTTCGCAGCATGTAACCAATCTTTCGCAATCGCGCTGCATTAACTGCGCTATATAATATACATATTTAGATAGGCAAACTGATTATAGACTTGGCTGATACTGAATGCTACATGTTCTGAAACTACTGGTGACAACAGCGCAACAGATTATCCCCGACACTGATTTATTTCCCTGACTATGTGCTGGTCAGGGAATAGTGCCAAAATCAAATAAATAAGACGAAAAGTATACCAGAACGTGAAACATATCACATTAAAAAGAAGGAATGGAAAATATACTGCCCAATGACACATCACGCATTAGATCTTCAATAGACCTGCACAGACGCTACTAATTTTCCACTAAGGGCAGGGCATTCGACCAATTTATATTTCACCAAGTGTTTCTTCTGCAGTAGGAAAAAGTTTACTTTTCAATTAAATTACTACCCTGTTTTATCTAAGCACCAATATGTATTCAAATTCATTACCTGCAATTAGCAGCATAAACATCTGGCTGATCTCCGAAATCTTTCACAATTAATAAGCAATTATCCGTTACGGGTAGAGAAAAAAGAAAAAGGAAAACTCCTTCGGTGGCCAAAATTGGTAACATCGACAATATTCGATAAAAACTTACCTGTTACATGCAGAATAATAATAATAATAATAATAATAATAATAATAATGATTGAGTTACGTATTTCCCTCTGTATTTAGAATATTCCCCAAATATTTATACTGAGAGTTTAAAAAAGCTTCATTACCTGTCGTGCGACAGACGATATTGTTCGAGATAAGCTGTAATTTCGTGAAGTAAGTGTTCAGTGGTTGTTTGAGAAACTGACGTACAACCAGAAGTGGCCGCAAATAATGACAAGAGTTATGCCGCGAAAGGGCATGGCTTCTCAAAGACATCGTCACCAGTGGTGAGTCGTAGGCGTATCACCACACGTCCGGTACCAAGCATTCCTGTATAGATTGGAAACATGCTGGTTCCTAGTACAAAAAGCATTCTAAGTGACCCAATCTGCTAGGAAATAAGATGGGATACGCATGGTGAGCTACTGATTGAACTGTGGAACACATTGAATGTTGCAGCTTATAATAAAGCATAGACTACATCGTGCCCTTCGTAACAAATGGAAACCACATTAATGCTGACGGTGGAAAACATATTCATGACAGTGCTTGCCGTCACGTTAATGCCCAATTCATGAGAAAACTGCCAAATTTTGTTTCGAGATGCTCCAGCATCCACCACATAGTCTGGACATTGCATCGTTGGACTTCCATTTGGTCCCACGAACGAATTATATGCTGTCCAGGCAATGCTTTCAATAGATGCCACAGTGGACTCAGCAGTCCGGACTTCTGAACTTCGTTTATCTTAAGATGTAAAGCGACGATTGGCCAGCAAGTACCACTGGTGGTGTTGCGCTCTTGAAAGTAGGTCCTACTTATGTTAGCTATTTTATAATTATGTTACTGTAAATGGAAATTCCAGTTATTCAAATTAATTGCCAACCGTCAAAGTATATCAAATCATGCTTAGGCTACGTTGCTTATATTTTAAAAATCGTTTAACATCGCAGTCTCTGCGTAAGCCAAGAGGAAGCCAAGAGGAAACTTTAAGATGATGAAATGCTGAAGGATGAAGAATATTCATCATAAATGTTCTGAGGCACAGATTAATTGGACTCATATCTCCAGTTACAATTTCCCCCAAGTTGTATTTTTCTGCATTCAGATACAAATATTTCCTAAAGTTTATCAAGCATTGCTTTAATCTTTTTTTCTGTAACTTCCAGTAGTCCTTACTTATGCAGTATACCTAAGCTTTATTGCAGAATCAACTAAATTATAGAAAAATACATTTTTATCAGGAGAAAAAATATAAAAATTTAAATGTAAGATTTAATATTTTTTTACCCTTGTAATATGTATAATAGGTGGAATTAAATAGGTGTAGTAGATGAGCCATGATGTACATATCAGGTAAAAATTTGGTCCTCTGCAAATCTGTAACATAGGATTAAATGGTGCCTCAATTTGAGGAAGCATTTTGGAAAAAAGAAATTACTCAATGTCTTTGAAAAATTTTAATAACCCTAAGCGGGTTCAAAAATATTCAAAATATATCTAATTTTTTAAAAGTATGCTGCATTACCTGATAACAAAAAAATCTGTAAATCATATGCATTATAAACAGTGTCTGAAAGAAATAGGTGTTGATTTTTATGTAATATTGAGCCGGAAAAGTACCCTGTATCTCTAACTTGTTAGGATTATTACCGTGCGTTTTTTTTTTTTCCATCTTCGTAATACAATGAGGTTCAAATGGACCTACGGCAGTGTGCAGCCAAGAGGCTTGAACAGGATAAAGTAGCGGAGAGAGCTGTCTCAGCGCCGTAAGTACACCAACATTTACGAGGGAGCGAATCCTGGCAACTTGGGCGCGACATGTGAGCGGAGATGGGCGAGCTAACGTGTGGGCGCGCTACGGCGTACCTCGCGAGTCGGCCCCACGTAACAGTTTTACGGTGCGCGCGCAATCCCCGAGCTGCGCCTCATCCATTATTCGGCAGAACAACACGCGCAGGGCGGGAGCCAAGGAAACTCGTCGGCAACGGAATATTCAATATTACAGCGGGACCTGGCCGCCTAATGGAGAAAAGTCCGAGCGGCCGCTATCTAAAATTAAACTGGGAGTCCCACGCGCCCGATAGCGGGCGGCCGGCCCCCTCCCCCTCCAAAATGAGCCAGTAATGAAACTCGCGGCCAGATAAACCGCCGACCGAGTGCTCCGCTTCTGAATCGGCTGTTAATTAAAAAACTTGGCATACTTGGAAATGAAGGCGACACAACAGAAGGCAACGTCGGCGGCAGACAATCGACAGCAGCCGGCGGTCCTAATGAACGGCTCGTGTGTGATTCCTGGGCTCCCGTCGCGTCGCGTCGTCGATGTGCCCGCCCGGGGCGCTACTCTGCTGCGTTTGCTGCCTTTTTTCAACCTTTTTTCATGCCTTCCGCGGGCTCGGCAGACGGCAGCTCGTTCTGAACTATCGGGGAGAATGAAACGTCGCGGAATGAGGCAATTGCAGCAACGAGCTCGCTCCGAACGTGCGTACCAACAGGGAGGAATTTATGGTGGCCGAAGTAAACAGAACTACGAGTTATAAACCGCTGAATACATTGACGACGCTGAATAGTGTAGACTCAATCATTCGGTAAGTGACGGTGGCATTCCTTTACTGCTTTAGAGAAAATTTATGTAAGACCTTCTCTTTTGAGAGATGAACACTAGGGCACATTTAACGGGGATGGTATTATTATTATTATTATTATTATTATTATTATTATTATTTTCGATTATTCACTTTGAAGAGAACGATTGAACTTAAGTAATTATGACTTCTTCTTCTTCCTTCGTTCTTCCCAAGTTCTCTTCATGCGTTCACTGTGTTCTCTCTTGCGTTCTTCTGACCACTTTTTTCCTGTTCTGTTCTCCCTGTGTTCTTGTTTAAGTTTATGGTTCTTTATAATGTTCCTGAGCAGTTCTCTATTGTTTATGTGGTCTTGTGTGATTCTCAGTTCTTTAATATCGTCTTCTGTTTCAGTGATCCACTTCGTCTTGTTTTTGCTCTTGTTTGCTATCTCAAATATTTGCCTTGTGCGCCTGGTTTCATTTATCCTGATGATATGTCCATAAAATTTCATCCTCCTCCTCCTGATGGTGTCCGTTATTGTTTCCATGTCTTTGTAAATCTCTCTAGTTGGCCACTTTATCCAAATTCCTTCCCGAAACACTGAACCATATATTTTCTTCAAAGGTATTATTATTATTATTATTATTATTATTATTATTATTACATATTACAGTAAGGCAGGTTTTTTTTTGTTTATTATTTGACATGCCCCATTACCATACAAATGGCCACCGGGCTGACGTAAGCTAATACCGTGTAACGCGTTACCCTAGCTCAAATAGAAACCAAGCACCAAGATGTACAAAATTGATATTTTGTACTCGACCCTTTCAAACATTTATTTCGGCAATTTTAATTTTTCTAGTTGGAGAACAGTGGATTTATACGGTACGAGGCACTACCTACAGAAATAACGGAATGTAATTCAGGGGGAAATATAACAAAGAAAATAACTGCAGTAAGTTTTGAAACAATTTTAAGACACTAGTTGCTCTACCTTTATACAGTATTCCATCAAGTCCTGTTTTGAACCCTTCGCAACGACGAAAACTTCCACTCTAGTAGGGCCTGCGGGCAAGAAATGACCGGTCTAAAGATTTTTATTCTTTTCATGTAGTACCAAGGCAAAAGACGCCTTATAAATGACTAATATGCAATTCCCGAAAATAAGGAGCACCGAGCACAACCGATTTCAGTGACACAGGCGATAAGTTGGTATCGGGATGTAAGGCAGGCTGGGTGCGCAGGAGGAAGGCGGCCGCTGGCCGGCACTGATGAATACTGATGAAATGAGCCGCCTAATGGCCGCGTGGGCGGAGCAATTTGCGCGCGATAAATCGCCGGCGATCCCCGCCGCCGTAGTAACCAAATTGCGGTCTGCCGCGCGTTAAGCTGCCTGCATGCGCGCTCCCGGATGTCCAGAGCGTTCCTGGTACGCAGGATACTCACCCACAACGCAGCTCCTCAATCGCCACAACTGACTACTGAACCGTGTATACCACAGCCATTTTCTGAAAGGATACATACAGATATCTTAAGAGAGTTAGGACGTTAAGCGGGCCAACTTCAGCCAGGAGAAGAGGCAAGGTAGAACATATTGATTTCCACTGTCTGTACTTTTGGAAACATACAAAAATTTGTCAGCCTGACCGTGAAGGATTAAGGATTCACATTAGTAGGAGGGGGAGTTCTAAAACAAAATCAATCATTTTTAATTAATGTGAAATCTCGACATTTTTTCACTTTCTATTGGCTCCATTTGTTGCTATTCTTTATAAGAGATATTCTTCAATGATTGTTGCACAACATACAAACTGTATTTACAGGTGTGTGAATTTTCCACACGTTAGCTCGCCCATCTCCGCTCACATGTCGCGGCCAAGTTGCCAGGATTCGCTCCCTCGTAAATGTTGATGGTGTACTTACGGCGGTGAGACACCTCTCTCCGCTAGTTTATCCTGTTCAAGCCTCTTAGCTGCACATTGCCATAGGTCCATTTGAGCCTCATTGTATTACGAAGATGGAAAAAAAGCTCGATAATATTAATACTAACAAATTAAGGATGCAGGGTACTTTTCCGGCTCAATATTATGTAAAAATCAACAGCTATTTCTTTCAGGCACTGTTTATAATGTATATAACTGACAAATTTTTTGTCATCAGATAAAAAATTAGAAATATTCTGAATAGTTTTGAACCCGCTCAAGGTTATTAAAAATTTTAAAGAAAATTTCCTCAAATTGAGGACCATTTAATCCTATGTTATAGATTTGTAGGAGACCAAATTTTTCCTTGATATGTACGACATGATGGCTCATCTACTATACCCATTTAATTCCACCTATTATACATATTACAAGGGTAAAAAATATTAAATCTTACATTTAATTTTCCAAATATATTAAAATGTGATAACAGTTACGTTTAACTATAGTGTTTCAGTGTTTTGTAAACATAAAATGTTAATGTAACAGCTCATTCAGTTTCTCATAAATTATATTCTATTTTTTCATACCCCTGTATCGTTTGTATGCTGTGTAAAACTCATCGAAGAATCTTTCTTAACTATGAAGAAAAGTGTACCTATAGCAACAAATGCATCCAATTGTAAGTGTAAAAATAATGAAACTTCACATGTAAATAAAAATTATTTCATCATGTTTTAGAAACGAAATTGCTTATTAGTGTGAATCCTGAATCCTTCCCAGTCATGCTGATAAAATGTTAATTTGTTTGTAAAAATATAGACAATGGAAATAAAGATTCCAGTCGCGCCTCTCCTGCCTCAAGTCGGCCCGCTTGACGTCGTAACCCCCACTTGACGGCCTAACCTCCTTACGACCTATCGCCGTACATCAGGATGCTTGAAAAATAAAGAAAAACTACAGCTTAATATCTGATCTTCTATGAAATCATAAGCTTCGATCTCACGGCCTGTGGTTTGACGAGCATACTTACAAATCGTCATGAGTGTCTAATTCCTAACCTCCAGCCGTCCCAACGGTGTAGAAAAACTCCTGCAAGCAACAATGCTCTGTAGGTCTTCCTTTGTTACAACTTTCTGACATTGCAACTACTCGTAACAACTCTGTGTACTTATATTTTCTCCAAAATCAAGAAATCTGTTGCGCAACTCGAAAACGAAGGAATATCAAGAGTTTAACTTCTAATCGATTCCATTAGAGATTCAAAGATGAAATCAGTTGGGACCATACTGAAGAGGCATTCCCTAGCGTTTTCATTTAATTGGGCCTGCAGCATCGTGTATGTTTTTAAGGACATATTGTTAACACAAGTAATACCGAACTGCTGCTTTACTTGGTAGATGTTATTTAATGCTTATAAATACAGCAATAGGCATATTCCGCCACTGTGGCCATCATCCGTCTATGTCCACATTGCATCGTGATGGTACAATATTATTACAATTACTGTATATAATTGCATTCTGAATGTTCTTAGATGGTATTTGTATTACTTCATGCTTGTCAGGTTATTAATTAATTACTGCTATTCTGACAGTTATGTTTGACTTATCCTACAGCGATACATTAATAACCTGACAAGCATAAAATAATATAAATACCATCTACGAACATTTAGACTGCAATTATATGCAGTAATTGTAATAAAATTATACCTCCACGATGCAATGTGGACATAGCCTGATGATGTCCACAGTGCCGAAATAAGTCTATTGCTGTATTTATAAGCATTAAATAACATCTACAAAGTAAAGCAGCATTTCAGTATTATCTGTGTTAACAATTCCCTAGTTAGGTTACTTAATAAAAACATAGTAACTCGTCTGTAGCTCGCTAATGAACATCCACTGAATAAACAATCCCCCGATTCGAATACAAAGCAGTGCGTGATTACTTATTAAGAAAACTTTAGCACCAACTACAAACTACACTGATAAAATTCAGGGTATCCTGAACAGAAAAATGACCGCTTAGCCACCCACATACCTGGTCGCATTATCTCCCCCCCCCCCCACCACACACACACACACACACACACACACACACACACACACACACACACACACACACACACACACACACACACATACAGACAAACACGTTTTAAGCAATTAGCATAGAATCATCTGGCGCCACAAATTTAAGAAAGGAAGATCAAGGTGAACGACCCGTCGACAACGAAGTCATTACAGACGAAGTTCGGATTTTTTTTTTTTTTTTTTTTTTTTTTTTTTAACTGTGGAGAAGAAGATCGGCTTTTCCTTTTCCAAGGGATCATCACGAATTCGGCTAGTGATTTAGGGAATTCACGCCACACATTAAAGTACTTTCTGCTAAATAACTAATGCTTTAACAGTTAATATAAAGTTAACTTAATAACCAACATACAAAGGAATAACGGCCGTAACGGCTCGTAACGTTTAGCCCCTCGCAACCGTTAGACACTGACAAATTGGGTACTGACACCCATATAGAGGCTTAACACCACTACCTGATGATCCAGCAGCTCGGTCTGATACAGATGAGGCAATTATGCCTCTCGCCGTTGTCGACCAATACGCGATAATGTGTCAACGCTGTCACAAACCAAAAACAGGCGCAAAACCAGGCCTGTCCGCTCCATTAAATCCAACTTTGTAGCAAATGGGTCTGTGTGGTACCACGCACGTTCGTAATTTTGCCAGTAGCGCCAAGTTCGACAATTTTCATTCTAGCCTTCCTGAATATACAACGCAGCAAAGAGTTCCAACAAGGCTAGCCGCACAAGTGTCGAAGATCTGGGAAATATACACAGGTTGGTTATCAGCTCTTACTGAAATAACACCAAAAACTAATTAGGAATGTTAAGGAAATCACACCCGAAGGACAAAGATGCAATACATATCTCCTGCTAAGAATATTGGTGATAACTACCCTGAACCGCAAATACTTCAGGGAGGGCGTTAATGTAACTAGCAAAGTTTTCCGAAAAAGTTTCCTTATAATGCAGTTCTTCTCGCGCAGTAAGGGGACTTAGTGACTAGGTAAATGATGGAAACCAAACGAAAATAAACATTATTCTAACCACAGGCGAACCGCCAAACACTGAAAGAGAACTCCTAACTTGCCGAAACTGAACAATAAAACATTTCTCCCTAGGTCGACTGTTGTATTTTAAGTTGCTTTTAATGCTCTATCTTTCACCTCTCCGCAATGTGAAAAATCGCCAGGAGCGATATATAGTATGTTGAAAGGTACCGGTATGTCCCCTTCCCCGGTTGGTTAACGGAGGAAAGTTTATTAGGGACACTCGTGTCAATGAAGTGGCATACAACTGAATTCTTGCCTTTCGTCGAAATGACAATCCTGCAGAACTGTCATACGTTGCATGATTGATTCTTTAAGCTTCTGGAAAATATGTTTCCAAACTTGGAAAAGATATTTCATCACCCAGCACATCTAAAGCAGCGAAGACTGATTTTTTTGCTGAATGGATTATCAGAAGACATGTTATTACTTATTGTTAAATTACTGCATGAAAAATGCATGTTTCTCACTTTTTTTAATGTATACAATTGCTTTTACTTTTTTGTCAAATTTATCGTCAAAAATCTGAAGGTGCAAATTTTCGTGAAATTAATCTTTTTTCAACGTATTGAATACTTTCAATTTCAGAATTAGATTTGTTACCAGTAAAGATAATTTATTTTCACATGTGATCGATGTAATGGATTTTGAGCACGTTTTCTCAATTCAGATACATTGTGCGACGGGTGATACGTACAATGACCTAAACTTTAATTAGCCGTAGTACTCGGCGTCGCACGGGTGTTAATTTATGTCCATCTTTTATCAGTCCTCCTCCCTCTCTATTCATCTCCTCATCGCTCCTCTCTCCGTTCACCACCTCTCCCTCTCTCGACCCATTCCTTCCTCCCCTCTCTCACGATATTCTCCTGTTCATGTCATCCTTTCTCAGTCAATCTCCCTGTCTTTTCCCATATGCCCCCTCCCCGCTTATCTATCTCTACAACATTCTCTACCTCCATTACTACCCTTCCTCCTGCTCCCATCTTATACGTCCTTCTGCCTCTGTACATCTCCTGTTATAAGCTATAGTATACGCCCTTGACAACAAGATTTCCTACGGTGTCACTATGTTTTGGAAACAGGAACAACGGAGTTTGATCAAGATTAAATGTGCCAGAAGTCGTACAGCACGACAGTGTCATCAAGGTCTTCAAGAGGCCAGCGGGGAATCGGCATTGCAGTAGAGGGCAGTGACAAGGTAGGTGCGGACACACGGGCGCATACAGCGCAAGCTGTGGCTGCTCTTTTCGGTCGATGGGACTATGAAGTACTATACCATCCACCATACTGCCCGAACTGAAGTCGGTGTGACTTTGATTTGATTCCGAAGATGAAGGAACCATTTCGTGGCATTCGCTTCAGAACTGTTCCAGAGATTCGACAGGCAGTAGACCGTTCCATTTGTACCATCAACAGAACAGGCTCTGCTAACGGTATACTAGCCTTTCACATCGCTGGCAACGCATTCTACAGAACGCTGGTGACTACTTTGAAAGGCAGTAACAGGTGCAAACGTGTAAAGCTTTTGTATCGGTTGTGAATAAATAGTTGCTACAATTTATGTTCCAACACGCGTATTAAGTATACAGTGGTTTTCCTCTTGTTTTGAAAGCGAAGTGTGCAAGATGGAAATAAAAATGCGGAATGGTGTCCGATTTTGGAACTAAATTATCCTCCTCTATGCGCAAGGTGGTATTTTAGACAGTGACCGTCCTCTTGTTTTAAAGGTTAAATGTGCAAAATTTCAATAAAATCGGAATAAAACAGTAGATTTGTATTAATTACAAGCAAACAAACGAATGGATATTATTCTTATTTTTCTTCGCGGCATTTTATCGACACGAATACGTACCACACCTGGAATAAAATGTAACGCACAAAAAATTTTAAAAGCACTGTTATGTCTTAGAAGAATCTAGAAAGTACATTTGAAATAAATTGTAGCATCAAGGAAAAGTTTGACACCAATTATAATAATTATTTCGTTTGGCTCACTGATCCGGTTCAAGTCTTTCGACTGGACACAACTTCGGCGACTTGCATGTCCCTAAGCTATCCTAAAAGTTCTCCAACCGGATTAATGGGACCTACAGTTTAACGTGGAATCCGAACCACGTGTCGCTTCTGGCCGCACCTCACATCGTTGAGAATTCAAGAAGATAATTAGAGCTATCTACTGAATTCTTCCAATACCTGGATAACAACATTTAATATGTTACAATATACTGAGGTTATTAATCGACATAAAAAGTAACCTATCTTTTAAGTTGGGTCAATTAAATACACTGAGTAAAATTCCGTTAAGATCATTTCAATAGTTTCGGACATCATCGCGGACAAACATCGTTACAGCGAATATATATTTCACGCCCGCATACACGCGCCACAAGTCGCAGCGGCTTGTAGTCTTACCAGCTGGCGAATATACAAGCTTAACTTCTAACACAGGGCCACTTAGCACGTACAACGAACTTGCAGGCGGCTAATTGTCGGTGGGACTTGCTGAGCATGCGTACAATGCACATTCCTCTTATTGTGCCTCTCGTCGCTCTGCGGGGGGACTCGTAGCACGACCACTGTAGTATGAAACGTCCGTTTTGCTTCAGTACAACACAAAGCCAGTTGGAGGTAAAAAAAGAAAACCCAAGTCAATTGCCTCGTAATGAGCCATAGAAGACCACTATTAAACAGAACTACAGTTGTCACAAAATATACCTGAGTGACCTAGGAAATCACAGTTCGCATTTATCCTGCATATTTCTTGCACTTGTAATGCAAGGTCATTCAGATCAGGTGGGCGACAGTAGTAAACGTTTCTACTGCGAATTCGTTGAGAGTATGGAACTTATTACAAACTAATGTCAACATTTTGTTTTCATTAATAAAGAAGGTATCTACACGAGCGTTGTTCACAAAGAAGGAATTTTTTCTTTTAGAGTTCAGTACCACCATCCTTAAACGGAAGCCTTACGGGTTCACTTAGTCAAGAAATTAGTTTTTCCAATCCGAGAAGTCAAATATAAATAAAACCTATCGACAGAACTAGCTCGAACTGTGTAATAAAGAGCGATATGTGGTACTCAACATTTAATACGACATATCCTGTATTCAAATTTTATGAATTATCTCTAACAGAATGATCTGTTGGCCCAAGGTCAACATGGATTTAGAAAATATCGTTCATGCGAAACACAACTAGCTATTTACTCACACGAAGTGATGTGTGCTAGCGACAAGGGTTCGCAAATTCATTCCGTATTCCTTGATTTCCAGAAGGCTTTTCACAACGTACATCACAAACGGCTTTTAATCAAATCGCGTGGTTACGGTTATATCGCCCCAAATTTGCGACTGGATAGGGGATTTCCTGTCAGAGAGGACACAGTCCGTAGTAATCGATGGTAAGGCATCGACTAAAACATGTGATATCGGGCGTTCCACAGGATAGTGTTATTGGTCCTCTTCTGTTCCTTATTTACATAAACGATTTAGGTGAAAATCTAAGTAGCTGTCTTAGGTTGTTTGCAGATGACGCCGTCATTTACCGTCTAGTGAAATCATCTGAAGACCAAAACCAACTGCAGAACGATTTGAATAAGATATCAGTATGGTGTAAAAATTGGCAGTTGACTCTAAATAATGAGAAGTGTGAAGTCGTCCACATGAATACGAAAAGAAATCCGTTAAATTTTGTTTACATGATAAATCAATCAAAAGTGAAGGCCGTAAACATCACAAAATACCTAGGAATTACAATTACTTCTGACTTAAATTGGAAAGAACACGAAGATAATATCGTGGAAAAGGCGAAGCAGAGACAGCGTTTTATTGGCAGAACCCTTAAGATATGCAACAGAACTACTAAAGAAACTGCATACACTACGCTTGTCCGTCCATTTTATGGAGTATTGCTGCCCAGTGTGGGATCCTTATCAGGTGGGTTTGACGGAGGAAATCGAAAGAGTCCAAAGAAGGGCAGCTCGTTTCGTATTGTCACGATACAGGGGAGACAGCGTTACGGAAAGATACAGGATCTGGGATGGAAATCATTACAACGGCGCTTATCGCTTATCGCTGCGGCGTGGGCTACTTACGAAACTCCAATCGCCAACATTCTCCTCCGAATGCGAAAATATATTCAAATCAAATGTTCAAATGTTTGTATAGCTTATGGGACTTAACTACGGGGTCATCAGTCCCTAAACTTACAAACTACTTATGAGCTAACTAATACTAAGGACGGCACAAATATCCATGCCCGAAGGGTGATTCGAACCCCCGACCGTAGTGGCCGTGTAGACCGTGACTGGAGCGAAAATATATTGTTGACTCCCACGTACATAGGTAGAAAAAAAAAGTAAAGCAGTCAACAATCCGAAGATTGGTTTGAACACCACAGTGCTTTACTAGGCATGGTCCTATTTGGAGGTGGTATGCCGTTGCATTCCCCCGACTTTCAAACTGACTTACCCAGCCAGTTACAGGGGGACCAACAGTTTAACGTGGGTTCCGAACCACGGTGCTACTCTGTATTTTTCACATGAGCAATACTGCCAGAGGTGAAAGAAGTGGAAAGTGACAGATAAAAATCCTACGACCTGGCGGGGATCGAACCCGCGACCTTTGAATTTGTAGTCTGGCACTCTACCACTGTGCAACCGAGGATAAAATACCAGGAATCAGAGCTCGAACGGAGAGATTCAGGTCTTCATTCTTCCCGCGCTCTATTCGAGAATGGAATGGAGATAAAATAGTAGAACGGTGGTTCGATGAACCTTCTGCCAGGCACTTAAATGTGATTTGCAGAGTATCCCGTGTAGATGTATGTCCATGTACCTCGCCCACCACGCACGAAATTTCGTCGAAGTTGCAAGGTTTTCACTTTGAACTATCTCGCATAATAACGTTTGGTTGCTGGTTGGTGTAGTGGGGTGATGGAACGGCGCGGTAGCTGGCAGGCACTTGCAGCTGCTGACACGGCCGCCGCTAACAATGGCCTGCAGCGATAATTGGGACGCGCCGGTGCCAGCGCAGCAGCGCGCGGCCACGCGTCACCGCGTGCGAGCCGAGCGCGCCCATATGGAACGGCGGAGGCGGGCGCCAATGGAGCGTCGAGGCAACGGCCCAGCCTGACGGCAAGATTGATAGCGCCTCGCCATAATTTATAATGCGCTAACTACGTTGGCCAAACAGTGGAAAAGAACGCCGCCGATCCCGAGGCAATTTCCAGCCAGTGTTTACAAAAACAACAATTTCAAATTTGCCGCTTAATTAGCAAAACAATTTTTTGCAATGAGCCGAAATGAGGTTATGCTGTGTTCACGAAACCAAACAATTCTGCAATACCATAAAAAGTTCAGGAAAGTTCGGCACTTCTTGCTGAAGTTTGGGTAATCCATCAAGCTCAGTAAGGTATAAAATGTATCCCACGTGTGAACTAAAAACGGGTAAGTTGTTGGATGGTGGCCGCGGTAGAGTAGCCGAGCGGTCCAAAGCGTCTCGCTGCGGAGCGCGCGGTTGCTCGCCGTGGAGGTTCGAGTCCTCCCTGGGGCATGGGTGTGTGTGTTGTCCGTAGGTTAGTTTACCTAGGTTTAAGTAGTTTGTAAGTTAGGGACTGATGACCACGAAGTTTGGTCCGATAGATTTACAAACATTTGAACATTTTGTTGGATGGTGTGCTAATTTTCTTAGAAGCTACATAAACATATGTTTTACTGTCGTAATAAAACATGTCTTAATCTTACAGATGCGTTTTGCCTTTATATTGCATTCTGTAGTACTGCCTGTAATGTCAAGTCTGTAAGTCGCTTTTATTGCTTTGCATAGCCCCCCCCCCCCTTCTCACACTCTCTGATTTACACTTCTATGTAGTGCAGATTACTCAAAATAATGAGAAGTGTAAGGTCATCCACATGATTTCTACACGTAAATAAATTTTGGACATATAAGAAATAGCACAAATCTGAAGACGGTCGATTCAACTGAAAACGTGAGGGTTAAAATCACGATGCAACAATCGGAAATGAAAGGTTGATATGAAGGTGAACTATGCACAGTGTTTGGCAGAATATTTGGGAAATGCAACAAATCTCTAAAGAGACTGACTGTACTACAACGGTCCGCCCTCTTCTGTGTGGTTCGAATTGATGGAGACTTAAAAGTCCAAAGAAGGGCAGCTCGTCTTGTACTAACGCGAAATCGTCCGTCCCCAACATGGTTCGAAATCCAGTCAATTAGGGGTCAAGTAACTAAGCTCTTTAGAACTAAAACGGTACCATAATCGTCAGATTTATAGTGACAGCACTGCTAGAATGTTTCGGCACAGACTTCATAGTTCTATCTCAAAGGTACGGATACGGAATAACAGAAGAAGAATGATTACTTGTTCTGGTAAAATCTTTACTGGAGACATCTGCTCTTGCTGATAAGGACACTAGCTGTTACTTTTCTGAACATGATTCAGGTATCAGCTGAAAATTGGGCAAATTTCGACGTTATGTAAACAGCCGTGTTTATACTAAGAGCAAATATACTGAACAGCCACACACACACACACACACACACACACACACACACACACACACACACACACACAATCTGTTAAATACAGTGAAAAATGCGTGTTTAAATTGTTAATGGTCAAGAGAATGAAATTCAAATATAGAGAAATAGAGGCCACTGAAAGATTCTGTCAAATGGTGCTACAACTGTATTCATTCTGCGTGAAAGGTGTTTAAATTCCTACGTACGTTGTATTTTAAAGGGAAATTATTAGTGTCATTAAGCAGGAATAGACGCACCAAAATTAGGAAAAATACCTGAACGCCTATGCATTACCATTACTTAACATTGGCGAATACGGCAAAGCTTCGCAATCGCTAAAATTCTTGCAAGGTATTACGAAAAATGTACGGTACAGTTTATAATGTTAACGGAGGTAAAAAAAATATTTTTTAAACTTTTAAATGGTTTACAGTTCACTGAGAAATATAAATTATTTCTGAAACAATGTTCAAAGATTAATTAAAAATTATTTAAGACAATCCACAACAATAAATCTGATAAAAAAGCAATATGGATGTATCATTCTTCTGTCAAAAAGCTACGTACTCACTCTTGTTATTGCTCTCGATTAGATTGGATGGAATATGTAAGTGTCTATGATTTTCATATTAATGAAGTTGCTTATTTAAAGTTAAAATTCTTGAATTTGCGTACATTATTTCTCAATCATTCCTTTACCAAAAATATAAAATTTTGCATTAATATGGATTTAAAGAATTGTTTTTCTGGAAGCGACCATGCCATCATCGTACATGTGATGCTTAATTGTTGGAGGACGGAATAATTAAACTTGATTTGATTTCAATTCATATCATTATCCGACCGTAATTACATCCCTGAGATATTTTGTTATATTTATTTATTCCGTTCGTGGAATAAAATTGAACTCAAGCTAGCCGGGATATTTTCGTTAACAGGAAATTTTGCCTCCAATGATTATGCATGAGCGCTTATATGATAGACGTCGAACTTACTGTGATGCAGAAAATTTGGTAAAAATTTACAGCACTCATAAATGAACTTCATTTCAGGATTGACGAACGAAATTCCACGCTTCGTCACCACGTTCAAGTGTTACTTCTGATTTCCCGAAATGAATGCGATAAAACAGTTATCATAATTCTTTCCCGGCACTTATCTTCCGCAGCTTTGAATAAAAAAATAAAAAAAATTAAAAAAATTCTATTTTCTTTCTCTTCATTTAATTTTTATTTAAAAAGTATAATAATTTATAGACGGAAAACAGAAGTAAAATTTCAATCTGGCGCCCAACGTTGGGTTCGAACTCACACCCTTGAGAATTACAGTCTCGTGCTTACCGACTGAGTTAGGCTTTCTCCAGGAATCGAATCCGGGCTCCCTGCGATGTAGTCAGCAACCTTGCCTTCTGAGCTATGGGAGCGAACTACCAAGCAGTGAGGAACTTTTCCTAACAGTATTGATTGTCTATTTAGTGGATATGCGGTCGACGCACTCACCCACTGCTACAAGCCTTAATGAATAAAATACCTAAACTTCCTCGTCAATCATGTCCATTGGAGAAAACAGTATGAAAATCAGTAATCGAGTACCGCTACATACAGACGCGGCAAAAAGACTTTATTTTATAGTATTATAGATCTTTCGGCATGCATCGCTATCACGCACAAAAAACATACAGAAATTTGCGCTATCGTTAAGTTCCACAGCTTCTGAACTACTTTATCAAGCACTTCATTTCTTATCTGTATATATAAAAATGAATTGCCGTTCCTTAGTCTCGATAAAACTCAAGAACGGCTGAACCGATTTGGCTAATTTTAATCATGAAATATTCCTGTAAGTCCAGGGAAGCTTTAAATGGTGATAAAATATGGAAAAGTTGTCCGGAAAAGAGGAAAATCGGGAAAAACTGAAATATCTTTTTCCAGTGCGCTATCAATACCGTTCGTGCAGTTGCGATAAAATTTTGTACATTTCATGTTGAAAGTAAGAGGAAGGTTCGCATCTCACAAAAATTTAGAAAAGTCACCCGGAAAGTAGGAAAAAATAGGAAAACCGAAATCGATGTTTTTGTATGAATAAAAATTGTCATATGGTTGTAAGAGCAACACTTGAGTACGGCTTGACAGGACAAGGTGTGTATGAAATAAATTTTTTGGAAAATCTACCGGAAGATTGGAAAATTTGAGAAAAACTGAAACTGCGTTTTTCACTGTGTTTTTGATTGAATTCAACACTATAACTGAGTATTCGCACGACGGAGAGGGGTAATTCTTTTTTTGTTTTGTTCATTACGGTCTTGGAAAAATTTTCACTAAAAATAGGGGCAGTTAAAAAGGAAAAGCGCAAAATTCGAACAAAGTTACTTTTTCATTGTGTTTCTAAATGTACTCACAACACACTAAGTTGAGAACAGTTCATAGCAAGATTACATACATATTAGCAATTGAAAAGCGTTGCCGGGTCGACTAGATAACACAACAACCACGTCATTATTTTACACGTTTTAAATCTAAATTTTCTTCGCAATTTTTCCATATTTTATCACCGTTTAAACCTTCCCTGAACTTCTACGAATGTGACTTGAACATTATCCTGGACATGCGTGCGTAATCCGCCCACTTTTCTGCCCACTATCGAGCCGATACTTCGACTATGTGATGATGCCTTTATAAAGCTACTGGGTCTAATATACATATGATTTAAATTGATATGGTTTACATTAAGAGGTAAGTGATACGAAGTTCACCGGGTCATCTAGTAGTCAAAATAATTATGTAGTTTTTTTGGCATTTACTGGACATTGAAGTAAAACAGAGAGCTTTATACCTACTGAATGTTTATAATAACACGCGCAAATAATCCGGAGTATCAGCAATTACAAAACATCCAACGGTTACAGTCTCAAACAAGCTTTGCCGCAAAACACGAAGCTGACTTCTGTAAAAGAAAGACATAAACGTGTATTTCTCGTATTGTTTGTAATGGCGATAATTGGGCGAGGAAGAGCCTGGCGGTGGAGGCTGGGAGAGGGGAAACAGAAGGGAATTCCGGAGCTGTGTACAGGAGGCACAGGCCAGAGCGCGGCTGCGCGGGCTTTTGATGTGCCACTCGGAAGCAGCGAGCGTGGCTAACCTGATTAACAAACACGGCAGCCGTCCAAGGTGAGAGCGCCCCCTTCCACATTCTCTGTGTGCAGCCGCGTCGATTCCACCCACGCGCCAGATTTTAAGTGCACTCTCCTACAACGCGCATTATCTCTCAGCTCTTTGCGACACAGGTCTTCTACGTTTCCATTGTTCTTGCCATGTACAGCGAGCAATATACGCTCGTGACCATTTCTGACTCCACGAAGCTGTTTAGTGCACAGCCAACTTCCTCGGGGAAGGGAATTACGCAACAGTTCTGCGAACGGTGTTGTACGGAAGTGAGATCAAATGTAATAAAAGCAGTTTTAATTTTTCTTTAGACGTAATCTCCCAAGACCTTTCAAATTCACGTGTTTCTTAGGCTGACTTAGTACAAAAAAAAAAAAAACAGCACAAGCTCAAAATGTACTTACACGTACAACGGTGCATTACTGAACTCTATTGTGTTTTTTATTCGGAGAAGGTAATAGGGATATTAAACGTTCACAATTTCTTTAGTCTACCCATCAGCTCTCTTTCTCCAAATCAGAAAAAATACATTATGCCCAAAGTTTAACATCTCTAAGCGCAAATAAAATCAGAACGAACTCGACACCTTAAATTTATGAAAAGTTGACTGCTGACTGACTACCATTAAATAAACTTTTCAAAAGCAAGATTGCTACAACCATCTATTAGATGCTGAATCAAAATTATATTTGATTCGTTTTCGTTTCTAAAACGGTTACATACGAGCGTGATGAGATGTTGCCAGCCGTGATTGATAATGAAAATTACTAATTGGAAAATACAATCTCTTCACACTGAATGCTGACAATTTTATGTAGATTCAGGATTGCCGCGGCGGAGTGACCGAGCGCAATGAGGCGCTATGTTCCGATGCGCGAGGCCGTTCTCCGTCGTCGGTTCGAATCCTCCCTCGGGCATGGATGTTTGTGTTGTCTTTAGTATAAGTTAGTTCATAAGTATTTGGTAAGTTTAGGGACTGATGATCCCGCAGTTAAGTCCCATAAGCTTAGCAAACACTTGATTTTGTGATTCAGGATTTTTCTTTTTATTCTTACACATCCCAGCTGACTATACTAATAAAATCTGATTATTTTCCTTACCACGTTACATAGCAATAACTTGTGACATAATTCACCATGAAACGACAACAATTATTATATTAGTAATCCAAATGCAGTATTTACATGTTCAAGATCTGTGGGTCACATAGTCACTGAGCTACGTAATGTATTTGACGCACTTTTGGTCGTGTGTAATACATACTAAAGTGCAAAGGTTCGCGTATTTGTTACCTTTCGTTCGTCGGAAGATTGAATACTACAATAACTTCCGCTTCATTAACGTTCAAGTTAATACTGCAAGACGACAATGCCGAAAGTTAGAGAAAAGTTACTATAACTTAACATATGATTCATTTCAAATTTCAACAGATCCAATGTCTCACACCTTGCAGCTAATTAAAGAAAAAGACAAAAATATGCAGGTGTATCGCTCACAGGTACATTCTACGAGGAATCCATGACATTTTGGTGGTCATTTAACTGTTTTTCTTTAATACAGCTGGTATCAGACTGTTTATGCAGAAATGCGATTCTACCAACACTGGGCGCAGAAATATTTCAGGCAACAACTCTTCTCTTGGAGATGCAGTGAGGCACTTGTCCGTACGCCGAACATTATTATTGTTTGACATCTACAGCCATAAACGTATGAATGGTAAGGCGTTTAAGGCGTTGATTTAAATTGAAAGTCGAAGTTTACAAATTTGTGCCGGATCAAGACTCAAACCCTGATTTTCGGCGTTTGCAAGAGGTCGCTTTAACCATTGGGTTGTCGGACCCGCTTTTCGTCCCGCACACTACTTTTGTAATGACCCCTATGCGTATCTGTAACTGTGTGCCTCATTCAGGAACAAAATCATTTCAGTTCGGAGTGCAAAATTACGACAGATCCCTTGCGGGAATACGAGTTACGGCTGCCAACAACTGGAAAATGGACAGAGGATACTACAGGAGAAATGTACGGTAAGTTTAAAATTTGAGCCGGACGAGGAGCTTATCCGGGTAATGGTTCAGGTTACAGCTGGCTCAGAGGGGGAAATCCGGGTTCGAACCTTGGTCCGATACGAATTTTCAACTTCGGCATGAATTTAATTCAACGCCTGAAAAAGCCGAAATGTTGAAATATTTCTAATTCATGAACATTTGTGGTTCCTTCTTAACACTGTTCGTATGGAAGTAAGATCTAGCCTTACTATTCTCAGTCGAGTATACGGCGTAGCATGAAACTTGCGCCAAGACCAAATTCGAGGCAGGGTTTCTAGATTATTGGGCAGATGTGTTAACCATTACGCCGCCCTTTAGCTCTGGCTAAGAACGCCTTCCTCCCACACAATAACTTTCAATACTGTGGTGCTATTCCGATATTGAACAGCCACGGCAATACTTAAAGGAATTACAATCTAGGCGGGATTTATATCTGTGTTGAGGACACAGTAGTCCTGGCAGTCGTACTATCCAGAGCGTCAGGCTGGTGTAATTGTTTGCAAATCTCCCCTAAGCAGAAGAGCCGAGTACGAATCCTGGCCTAGGCAAACATTTTATTTCACTTTTCACCTTATCCTCAGTATATGAAATATTATGAATCATAAAATTTGCGAAAATCTCCAACGACAATAGCAAATTGCTAGGAAATTAGTTATACAAGTTTTCCGTGCCTTCATTTGAAGTTATTAGCCCTACAGCTGAGCTTTTTCAAACAATATTTCTCTGTATGACAAAAAATGTCATACAGAGTCAATGTCAATGTCCCACAGTGTGGTCAGCAATTAAGGTTTGTAGAGCCCCTGTATCACTCTGTTCGACCCAGAAAGGCAGGCATTACAACAGATGCAAGCTCGATCGTAACGTATGTTTTCCAACGTAATCGTTACGTTGTGCGACCAAGACACATTAAACCGAGTTATCGGGCAAAATAAAAAAAGCGCGGTGTTTGGGGGTGCCCTGTAAACAACGCGCTGTCACACGCCGAGTGCAGGAGCTGCGAGCGGTGATATTACTTTTTTCTACTCCCGACAGCCCCATAAAATTCTTTTCGGCGCGGTAGGAAACGGCCGTAGCACAGTGTCCCAGGGGTTGAGGCGGTGCGAACGAGGCCCGCAAAATTGCATCCCCCCTCATACGGCAATTACCCTGATATATGTGGAGCTCCCAGTCCACAAATTTTAGCCACAACCTCTATCTCGTCTATTACGGGATTTTTCCACTTTTAATATACAGCCATGCATTTGGCGATTCCTGGAAATTATTTTTTGCAGAAGTACCTGGCCTTCTCTGGGCGGCCAATTTGCATCGGAATAGCCTAACGAGCACAAGGACTACGGATGCATTTCGTGGCGCGGGCACTGGAAGCTCTGGACTAGGCGGTCAACACAGATGTAACACGACTGAACCGTATGCGGTTACGTGTCGAATAATGATCGTGAACTCTCTAAACTAGACCGCAAAGAGTTTTACGGTTAACGGTGTTTGTGCAACTAACCAATTACGTTTCACGAGGAGACTGCGATCGAGTGCTAACTAGTGCGGGTACGAGGTATACGACAGCTTCTGAACCCAATTTTTAAGTAAACAAATTTATTCAGTGACACGGGACTTGGCCTGGATCTCAATACGTGGAAGAGTGCTAAATCTGAATAGGCAGTATCAATGTTATTCCTCGGTACCGTTACTCCCAAATATGACATGCATGCAACAACGGCAGTCTTATGCAGGATCCTGAAGCTAATACCTCCTTATAATTGATATTTGAAGATTAATGTTCCGTTCTATGTCCGATGAAAAGTAGTCTTGTATCTATCATTATCCACGTAAGTGGTAAATGTTACAATTACTGATTATAGAATGGAACTTTCACTCTGCAGCGGGGTGTGCGCTGATATGAAACTTCCTGGCAGATTAAAATTGTGTGCCGGAACCGGGACTCGAACCTGGGACCTTTACCTTTCGCGGGCAAGCGCTCTACCACTGAGCTAACCCGACATCACTCACGGTCCGTGCTGTGGGACGAGATCTCACTGTAACGAATAAGGCTTTTCTTTTAAGGATTTCCACCTCAACTAGTGCATCATTTCTGCTACACTCTGTCCCGTATAACGCGATAATACAAAACTATCTGTCTTTCTCCTTTGTCTGTTGGGCTATCACCCGTTATTCCCACTTGGTGTGGATCCAATAATGGGCATGCAATACTCTAAATAAGACGCACTAGTGTAAACAGTTTCTTTATTAGAACTGTTGTATCTTTTGAGTGTTCTGCTAGCCTTTGGTTCGCAATCCCTACGTTTTCTGTGTGTTCTTTCCAATTAAAGCTGTTCGTAAATGTCATTCCTAGATATTTAGTTGAATTTACAGATTTAACTGATATAGCTTATAAACAGAGATGCACCGAAATGTGCAAGTGGAATAAATTGTGATATTCGCCGAATTGTTTACGTTCGTGATTTATTGGGCGGAAAACATAATCCCTCATCCCTCAAGCCTATACCACTTTAAGTGCACTACACTCGTACAATATATCTTCTTCACTGTCCGACGACATTTCCGTGACTCACGCAGCGAGCCTCGCCGCTCCAATATGTGGATGTGCAGCGTCGCTGCGAACTTTACTCAAAAAACGCGCCGCTTGACTCTAGACTCGCCGCTCCACTATGTTTTCACCCTTAAACGGACGAGAATGAACTTCGACACAGCCAGAAGACTCAACCCGCTAATTCCACAGGCACCATGGTATATGGGGTTCCGAAGATCGAACGGGAGTATTTATTTCCCTTTAAGGCATATTTTCAGCAGTACAGACTCGCTGACTTACAGACTTGCAAACTAACTACAGCACCGAAGTTCAGACATCTAGTGGGCTACATGGACTTAAGAATACAACCCATTATGTGACGCTTTTAGAAGAAAAGCGAATCTCATCCACGGATTTGATGGAGGTCTTCATTAACAAATGTACTAGCGTCGGATACCTGAACATCCGGACCACTACGTCCAGACTGCTGGCTGCAACTCGTACTCGTAGACGACATGTTTGTCATCTGGACACACGGAGAAGAAGAGCTGCAGAACTTACATAAACGGCTCAATCAGCATAACAACAAGATTCACTTCACCATGGAGATCCTTCCATCATAAAAGACCCAAAAAATTCCGCGCTTCACACGTTAACTACGAGGGAACACATGAAGGTTGAGTTAACAGAACCTCAGGTCCAACTTCGAAGCAAACGGTTATGGGAACCATGGCAACTAATCATGGAAATAAAAGGTAAGAGCATAACATACTATTACCATTCGTACAAGGAGTCACCGAACGGATGGGGAAAAATGCTTCATTTAGTGAACATCAAACGTATATTTTGCAGTAACAATAAAACAAGAGACGCCCTTGCCTCGAAGAAGGAACCAATCGAAAAGTTGCACTCAGGCAGTGTCAATGATATCGGCGTAGTGTACCAAGGAGAAACTGGACGGGCGATTAACATTAGGATAGCCGAACATGACAGGTACAAGCGTCTGGAAGAGCACACGAGGTCGGCAGTAGCGGGACTCCAGAAAGAGTGCGGCAAACAGACAGGCTATAGAAATAGGTACAGATAAAACAGACAGCACCTGAATAATTGTATATATGTCCCAACAGGCGGATGAACAAATATGGTCACTATCATGCGGAAATCCAGCACAGGCTGCGAGCAAGAAGAATTATATCGCGAGGGGCGCTAAATTGCAGCGTGCTGTTGAGAATTTGGGCAGGAACTGAAGCGTTCCTGGATAAGCGATTTGGTTAAGGCGACCGCTGACCCAAAGCGGGAAATACGGGTTCAAGCACATTTTTTCAACGGCCGGAAACGGTCGGTTGGTTGGTTGGTTGGTTGATGGGTGGATGGGACCAAATAGCTAGGTCATCGGTCCCATGACCTCTGGAGTGCAAGCCAGGGTGTGGTCGGTTAAGACCGTGACGAGAGGAAAATAGAGGAACTAAAAGGGGGTTAAAATCAAGTAGAACAGGTCTATACCAATAGAAAAAGCGGGATTCTGCAAGAAGCGTCGCGACAAATCTAGAATCCCCGTTAATTAACGACAAGCAGACACAGGAGAACAGTGTATGCTCCTAAATAAGAAGCCTAAAAATGTTAAAGGGGAAACAACGTGAATTAAAACCAAAAAATTGAAGTCGTCAGGCGGGAAACGGTCGGTATGTTTCAATATTTCGAATTCGTAAAATTATGGCCAATGATGTTAACCAGTAAGGTACGTTCTTTTGAATACGTCCGCAAGAATTTCTGACATGTCCGAAATAACACACACAATATCAGTAATAGCGAGATATTCGTTTGTCCGTCAGTGACTTCGTTTGTCTGAAAATTACGTAACCAGAAAAACAGCTACATGAAGCGAATACGAACAGCAGGAAGAGCGGGACTGAATCCCGTTAGTCACGAACTGCGAGGCGGGTCGATCGGTCGTATGTTTATGCGCAATGGCTGCGAGCAGGTCCGCGCCAGTGACGGCGATTTTTCCACGAGAGAAATACGCGCGCGGCGTTTCCCGCGGTGACGAAGCGCACCCATACATTACTGTAGTTGCCTGCCTCTTCTGCTAAATTACCTTCACAGCAACGACGCGCATTCTGAACATTCCTGTGTTAAAGCATTTCGTTACATTCAGCATGCACGAGATATGGAGCAACTACCGAAGTAAACAAATGCGACCTATCTTCGAACACCGGCGTATATACATTCATTTTTTATCATTCCGAAACACGAAATTTATTTATTGTGCGTAAGAGGTACGATGGACATAAAATACTCTTACATTAAAATAACTAAATCATTTTAATGTGGCTGTTAACCTCGTTTCTTAAGTAAAAGACTATAAAATACGTTTTGTTTATTCCTGTTATGGATGTAATTTTAAGACAGGTAACCAGCGATGCAAGTATTTATTCATACTTTGTAACGATGGATATGATAACCACTGTAGTAATATTTCCTTGGTTGTATCGTCACAAAAGCATATGCGCGTTTCCTTAGCAACCTAACCCCGGTCACCTGCTGGTTTGATCTTCTGTAGGCTATTTGCAGCTACTTTAACAAGCTTTTACGTATTCTGTTAAACAAGGCACGTAGCTTGTCATATTTCACAATCTAGAGGGAACTCCACTACATAATATCACGTTTGATATTTGAACACCGGGAACTGCCCATGGGACGACCGATTACGGTCAACAAAGCCATCTAGACACCAATGAATGTGATTTTACTGTGAACCAGCATTATTCAACCTGCGGTCTGCAAGAGCTAAAATATGGACCGCTAAAGATCAAAGATGAATAAAAAAAATTATTTGTTTTAATTATTAATTTCTTCTTACGTGGTCAGTAAGTCGTTTAATTTTGTACTAAAAGTTTATATTATAATAGCACTATTAACATGTATTACTTTTAAGTTTTAACGAATACAGTTACTTGTTCTTGAACCTAGTGATCCCTTGCACACAACAAAGGAATGAAACTGGTCCCTTCTATAAACGGTTGGGAGCCATTGCTTCTGTGGTGGGAACTAAAAGAAGGAAGATTAGTCATTGGAGACGGAGCACAAGCTCGGATTGTTCTGTTAAGGACGGGGGAAAGAAATGGGACGTTACCACTGAAAGAAACCATCCCGGCAATGGCCAGAAGTGATTTAGGGAAATCACGGAAAACCCACTTCTAGATGACCGGAGGCAGATCTGAACCACCGTCCTCCCGAATGAGAACCCAGTGTGTTATAATCAATTAATTTATGGTAGGACTTCTTTCACCGCAAAGCTAGCGTTTCACAGTACCTTATCGAATGTCACGACGTGTGCGGAAAGTAACAAAAGAATTTATGTCTTCTTTCTGAGCTAAATTCCAGGACCTATAAAAGGAAATCAACGTCTTGTAAGATGGCCTTTCAGTCTACAAATGCATATTCATTCTTCAACAACAGTGCTATCTCAAATTTAAATTTCCTGGTTTCATTCAAGTTACCGAAGAATTATTAAATCTATCGAGAATACCTTAAAATCTATGACTGATCAGTTTCTAACCCACGGTCGGAAAACTCAAGTATACAAACTTAATAGCTGAGAACTTTATTATCCTAAAATTTTGCACTTCCTCACAAGCATGTTTTGAGTGTTTCATACACTTACTACATTTCACGTTCGTGCACAATAATATTACTTTCCAGAGGTACCTTGGTGCTTTTTTTTACATATTTCTTAAGTAGTTTCTGTAAGTCAGCATTTAAAATTCTATTAAAGCATAAAAATGATTTCCGACATTGTAGAGGGTTTAGTTTTTTATAAAAATAATTAACAATACATAGATATTTTTACTGTTGAGGTTCAAGTCAATGGCGGACTAACGCTGCCCGGAGCGGCAAAACAAAATGAGGCTCCCTGGCCTCTTGGAAACAGATGTATTACTAAAAAAAAGGAAGGGGTAGCTTCAGACGATAAAAGATTGCTTTCGAGATTTGGAGGTCCCCAGAAGGAGAGGCCAAGGAAGGTCCCCCCGCCCTCCTTTAGTCTGCCACTGGTTCAAGCGAATAAAATTATTTCTGACATTGTAGATGGTATTTCTTTTTACCACAATAAGTAAGAATATATGAATATTTTTAATGTTGAGATTTTTAACTGAGGAGCAGGTGACATTACGAAAGAAAACTTCTTGATGTGGGAAAAATAATTGGCTTAATGCTGACGACGCAACATTCTTTATGTACGATTACTGCTTCTTTTTATGTTATCTTTTAGCTGTCAATGAAGCGTAACAGAAGAAAGTAACAACGGATGCTCAAGGGTTTCCAGATACATCCACAGTAAGATACGATCCGAATGGGTGCGTCCATTTCTTGTAAAGGACTCGACATGATTTAATAAAAAAAAGGTAATAATTATTTGACTTTTTAGCTTCCGTTTTCTCATATTCTGCAAAGTGAACTTGAAAATACGGACCATTTTTGATCAGTTGGGTGGCTGCGTATAGTTGCATGACAAAAAAAGCTTTAACTGGAAGTCTTTAACATACAGCCCAGTTAAATTACGTTACATCATTATCTTTGGAACTGCAAGCGTCTTCTAAAATCTAAGACGGAATTCAAGACGATTTACAATCTGCTGCAGTTCTAAGAATTAGTTGAATAACTTCATCCAAAACATCCACTTGTGAAAAAAAAAAAGGGAAAAAGTAACAGTCTGCCAAATAACTATGAATTCTTTTATTGGTAAACGGAAATACAATGTATCGAGCTGGATTCCAGGAAGCGAAACCACAAAGAAACCGCGGTTAACTGTGTAAGGTTTGTTTAAAAGGCTTCTCTCCAAAACAATGTACATAGGTGTGGCGTTTGCCAAAGGCGAACAGTCGCAGAACGAAATGCCGTAACATCCATGGAAATTCGTGCAGGCAGCAGGAACGACGCGGCTGGCGAAGCGTTGCATGCGCCGCCGCCGCGAGCAGTCTTTTGTTCGCCTGTCAAGCAACTGGACAGGGGCAGCCATCTGTTGCGACCGATACCCTTCACATAAACCCACCCCTTTTTTCTCTCTCTTCTCCGATACTTTATCGCCTGCCACAGCCACGGATAAAAAAAAAACAGTAAGAGGGAGCAAAAAACTTACGCTAGCGGTCTTCCCTTCATATTTGAATCTCTCTGTAATCTGACCTCACATATTCCACGCACAATTTCTGCGTAGACTAAAGAAATACTTCTACTTTGCTATAGTAGTAGAATGTATTTATGGTCTAAAAACACAAATGGTAAAATATAACTTCCTTGGGAACAATTACTCGCTACCTAGACCCTAGAATTAATTCGAGGTAAGATATGAAGAACGTTGCCGACTGTAAGTTACTCCAGAACTTCCGACTTCCCTGTAGTGTATCTAGCTGTTTACATTTCCTGTGCATCACGAGCACACTAGCTACTACGACCTGTATCGTCGAGAAGTTAAATACACACCATATTCAGGTGTTGTCAACTTATCTCACACGCAGTCCCACAAACTCTCCACTGGCAATTAGTTTCGTAGGAAGGAAGCTTAGGGTTTAACGTCCCCTCGACAGCTTGGAGAAGTTTCGTAACGAGAGTTCCGTGCACAGCTGGTAGAAGTACATTCTCTGCCTACTGTCCTATAAGGGATGAGCAAGAATGTCTAGCAACCTCATAATGCGTGTCCATAAATCAGAATTTCGTTTGTGTATTCCATAGGCGTCCGTTTGTACGAAGTTGTAAATTTAAGAACCTACTAGGCAATATAAAAAAAGGACGAACGTCTATTATGCGTTCAACACACCGCCACGTTCATGGAAAGCATGTTACACACTATACAGGATCAATGGCGCGAAACCATGCGTTCAACACACCGCCACGTTCATGGAAAGCATGTTACACACTATACAGGATCCATGGCGCGAAACCTTCGTTCAGGTTCGATCGGGTATCTGGGCTCCCGGGTAGCCATCTCAGTCTTTGGACCTTCACTGCTTTTTCCTGAACGCATTTCCAGGTAGTATCGGAGCGATGTGGCGAAGCACTATGTTGCAACACCACCAACCGTTCTGTCGGAATGACAAAAATGGGTAGAGATGCTTCTCGAGCAGGTCAACACATCACGTAACATATCAAGTTCCTTCCAGAAGAACTAGGTGTCCCATTGCTCACCAAAATAATTCATCTCAAATAAAAATAGTGATACCATCGTCGTGGACCACATCATCTTGTCAGACGGGATCCATCGATTCAAGCGGTCTACACAAACACGGTTCGTCCCACTGACATGATGCAGTTGAAATCATGATTCGTACGACCACATCACGTTTCCCTACCGCTCTATTGTCCATCCCTAATCAAAGGTTACAAATACAAGCCATTTATGCCCGATGGGGCGCAGCCTCCCATACGCAAGAACCCCATGTTCCTATGGATCGTTCAATGTAGAAGAGTCTTGCACGTCCTGTGTTGAACTGAAATTTTTTCCACTGTTACCTTGTCACTACTGACGAGTCATCTCATTTGTCACTAGTTACGGTCATCAAGAGTGGCTGGACGACCATTCACGGTGCGTCACGGAACTCATACACATCATGGACCGCGTGAAGCCGAATCCCGCACTACTGCCATAATCGAAATTCCCCTCCGTCTGGCACATACCCAGTTCCACCGGCGCCAGCTTATGACGACGTTTCATGTTGCACAAATCACTTGCACAATCATGTCGCAGATATACGAGGCGCGTCCAGAAAGTACGTTCCGTTTGGTTATATGAAACGAACGTGTAAAGATACAGAAAAGATATTGACTGTACAAAAATCTACAACTTTTTAACTACTTTTCTACATAGCTTCCCAAAGTTTGTAGGCAATTGTCATAGCATGGCACAAGGTTTTGTGCGCCTTTTTCATAGAATTTTGCCGCCTGTGTATTCAACCATGTGGCAACATGTTCTTTCAGCTCGTCATCATCGTTGAAGTGTTGTCCACCAAGGACAGATTTTAGGTGTAAGAAGAGGATTATTGTCAAAAGATTATTTTCACGATAACGCCTGACCTTACACACCGAATGTGACCAAACAATTCTTACGGAAATTTCAGTGGGACCTGTTTCATCATCCTCCATACAGCTCGGACCTCTCTCCTAGCGACTTTCATCTCTTCTTACACCTAAAAATCTGTCCTTGGTGGTCAACACTTCAACGATGATGTTCAAATGTTTGTATAGTCTATGGGACTTAACTGTGGGGTCATCAGTCCCTAAACCTACAAACCACTTATGAACTACTTACGAACTAGGACGGCACAAATATCCATACCCGAGGGGGGATTCGAACCCCCGACCGTAGTGGCCGTGCAGACCGTGATTGAAACGCCTCAGTCCCCGCGGCCACCGCGGCCGGCTTCAACGATGATAAAGAGCTGTTACCATATAGTTCAATACACAGGCGCCAACCTTCTGTGAAGGATGCATGCAAAAACTTGTGGCACGCTATGACAAATGAGTAGAAAATTTCGGCAGTTATGTGGAAAAGTAATTTAAGACTTGTAAAATTTTGTGCAATAAAAATTTCTCCTGTATCTGTGTACAATTTCATTTTATTACCAAACAGAACTTACTTTCTGGACGCACCTCGTATTTCAGTTCGCTAAGGAGGAATGTGTGCGTAATCAACACACCCGAGGCCATCTACGCCTCACTATCCGAGGGCATTTCGCGAGTTATAGTAGTGCAGAAGTGTAGACGCCGCTGTACCTTTCTCAAAAGAGCGAAGGAACTGAAATATTTCGCCATCGTGTTTGACATGCGAAGCAAGAAGCGTGTACGGTTTGTTTACTCCGTAATGCCAGCGGTAGTACGCTGCTGCAGTGCAACGGACGGCCCCGGACTGATTGGCACCCTCGGCATGGGAAGCAGCAAAGGCAATTACGGCGCGGTGAAATGGTATCGATTGGGCGGCGCGAGGTGCCGGGTGGCTCTCTCGCTGTGGGCTGGCACGCGCCCGTTGTGTGACGCCCCTCGAAACCGCGCACTTGCGCGAGGGCTCTCAAATTAAGAGGATACACCCGGGCGCTGCCCCTGAATGCTCGTTCCATTCGGGGAAAGCAAGCCGCGAGTACGCCCTCCCAGGCTTCTATTTATTTTTCGTCCGACACCCGGCTCTGCCGGGGCCTGACCATTTACCCGCTTTTATTCCGTAATTTTCTCTAATAACGGCACCAGCACAAGTAGCTCGCTGTCCTGATTCCCTCCGACCGAGCGGCTGGCGGTCCAGTGGGCAACTCAAATACCTATCTGCTCTCCGCGTATAAATAACTTCCCTCATCGGACAATAGCTGCACACAGTACGAAGAGGCAGTCATGAATGGCCGTGGCGTGCAACGTATCCAGGTCGAAGATGCTTTCAGTCATTTATCCTCTAAAAACTGATGTATTAGTAGTTTCATGTCTTGTAACTCCGAAAAAAAAAAGAAAAAAAATCGATAGACATTATTTACGAAAAACTATGAAAAACAGGAAAAATACCCTGAAATATAAAAAAGCCATTCTTATACCTAGCCAAATTTAAGTAGTTAAGACTCGAATCATCAGCTACGATAAGAAATTTCTTGTGAAGTAATTTTCCTACGACGGTTGTTTCTCTCAAACCATTTAAGATGGAAACAGGCCACGGTGGATCTACTAGCGATTATACTGAAATACGGAAATACTGGACGGGAATGCATAATTTATTATGTAAAAGGCAAACACGGCGTGCATCGCGTAACAGTAACACATTTCATACTAACTGTACAGAGCCAACAGCCACTCTCTATGATTGAAAGGAGGACAATCCCCACGCTATCCACAAATGTTATAAGAAACCTTGTAAGTTCTTATTCGCTGCCTTTCTATTTGACTGGTCCAGATGACGTGGTGTTCTCGCTAAATGTGCTGCCACAATTCGTGGAGCCTGCGTCTTTTGTTGTTTCGGAGGGGATGTGGTTTTAAAACGACGGTGCCACCAATCCACTTCTATAAAAATTTCAAGAGTGCCCAAACACCATTTACGCTCATGGTTGGATTGGAAGAGGTGGTTCTGTTCCATGGCTTAATGCGATCGCTCTGTCTCACAGATATGGCGATTTTCTTCAGAGGTCACGTCCTTAGTGTATGAAATCCCCAAAGAAATTGGTGAAGACTTTCTTTCCCCTGAGTGAATAGTCATCGAGGAGAACGGGGTTGAGCTCGAATTTTTTTTTTTGTGGTTTGGCCATACGTGAGGAAGGAAAATTAGGGTTAACGCCCCGTAGCCCGCGTATACAACATAGACGAGAAAATAATATTGTTTTGAATGAATATGAATGCTGGAGCTCAACGTCCTGCGAAAAGAATACATACAGCAATACCACATTAGGAAAGGAATAGCACAGAAAATTAGCAGTGTACGATTTAAATAACTTTCATGATACGTTTCGCCGAGTGCATGGGATGAAATTAAGTATCGGGTTTTATTATCTAGTTGACAAGGTATTTAGGAGAGGCGGAATAAGAGCTCTGTAAGACAATATGAGTAAGGAAATAAGTCTTGTCTCTGAAGGAAGGCCACGTGGGAATGGCCGTGCGCTCTAAGGCGCCTTGCTGCGAAATGCGCATATGCTCCCGTCGGAAGTAAAGAGTCATCTCTAGGGCAAGAGTGTGTGTGCTGTCGTTAATGTAAATTAGTTCAAGTAGATTGTAAATTTGGTCCCACAGCTTACAAACATTTCAAATATATACATTTGCTTGTGTGTGGTGTGTGTGTGTGTGTGTGTGTGTGTGTGTGTAGTAAGTCAAGAGGATCTCTTCTGGTGAGTCGCCGGACGATTTTTAAAATCCAAATGTAATATTTTACCGACTAAAAAAGTATATTTCGTATGCCTTATTATTTCCATAGCATTATTTTTCACTCATTCAAGAAATGTAGCTTCTTTATTAAAAATGTTTGAAATTTAAGGTATTTTCGAAATGATATTTTTACTTTAAGCCTATAAAAGTTGTTCAAGAATTGCATTGTAACTGTAGTAGTAATACTGAACTTCACACAGTTTTCCAGAGAGATTGTGGGTCTGGAGAATGGAAGGGTGGCAAGACGACGGTGCCGGTAGAGGAAGGACAAGGCAGGAGGAAAGGTGGAGGCGGCTACAACGCCACGGTGACCGCGGCTGTACCCAGAAACGCAGGCGCTCGGTTGTGCGGGCGTAGTCGTGTGATACTACCTCCTCCTCAATTCGCAGTTACATCGCTCTGTTTTCGCAATATTGTCCTAAACAAGGCGGAAGAGACGTGCGGCGCGGAATGATCCGACGCAGGCGGCTTTGCGGCACAGCGACGGCGGCCGCGACCGCAGCCGGAAGGCTCAGATGCCATCCCTCGCCGGCGACTAATTAACTTCCCACAGGCCCGCCAGTGGCGCTGCCGCACAAAGCCCAAACAATGCGGCGACACGACAATCCGGCCGGCCGCCACAATGCGTCCATCTGCATCTCGCTTGCTCTGCTCGCCACCAACTTGAAAACAGATCGCCGCTATTGTCGCTCTGCAGAATGGTCCCACCGACGAGGGGACCATTGTTCAGCTAGACATTTACTCACATACCACAAAGCACGACAGATAATTATGTACGAAATTAGGAATACCTCCACTGTTCATGAAATTAGGCAATTCCTGCAATCATAAACACAACTTCAGTTCTTCATATATAAAATAATTAACATTCTTAGCACACCGTTTAAAGAACAAAATGCGAAAGAAGACGAGGTATGTGACCTGCAAGCAACACTAATGACCCCAGACTCGTACGGTAAGTGGTCAGGGTCGAATAAACTATTTCGTATTAGTTTTTTTTATTGGCCTTTGAGTAGTCCTCTTACAGCCATCCACATAAGTAATGATAAGGGCATCCTCTAGTACAGTTATGTAATAAGTGGGCAAAATCAACTATACAAAGATCAAATATGTGACAGAAAACAAAGACAGAAAGATCAATTTAAAGTAACATAACAAACATTAAAGATATAACACAATATAGAGATTAAACGTGGTTTTATCTTTTACATAACAGTTCATAACTCTCTCTTCGCCGCCATTAGAAAGGAGGTAAGTTCTTTGAACACTCCCGAGTCTTTGGTCGCCAATAATGTTGATAAAGATATTGGTAACTGGTAGTCCCTGCTCACAATAAAACTTAGCAACTTTGGTGTGAGCTCCCACCTGTTCATGCATTAAAAAAAAGTGATTTGTGTCTCCTGCTTCGTCGCAGTCACAAAGTGCAGATTAGTTATAAGCACAATATTATATGAAATTCTCTCGCGAAACTGAAATTTAAATGTAGGGTAGTGAGCTTAAATAGGTGACCTGTTACATAACAAGAGCACTTGCCATATTATTGATAACTGTATGGTTAAACCATGGTCGATAATAAAATGGGGATAATAACGCTTCCCGTTCCTTCATATATTAAATCCCTCTCTTCACCGTCGTGTACCAGCTGCGTAATACGTCTAGCACATTACGATCTTTACTGTTTGCTGTAGTACTCACTCTGTGTGATTTCCTTCAACATCAAATCTAGCTGCCTCGATACCTTGAAATATCAACTACTTGCTCAGATGTATGCAAATACCCTCCCCACTCGCACCCCTGCACTAGGGGGAAAGGAAATAAGTTTAAACATGTGATTTTACTACTTTTTAGAAGAGGGTAAAAGTTTGAACAGCTTTTCAGAACTCGATATTTATGCCTACGTAAAAGTCGGCATTCATCCTCCAAAACATTAAAATCCTATAGTAACTGTTGCCCAACCCCCAACTAAAAACATCAAATGAAGGACAATCAGCGTCTAACATTATGTCGACGACTTCATTACGACACAAGCTAGAATTGGAGAAGAATAGGGAATGATAAAGGTGCTTTTAAAAAGAACTACCTCACACAAAGGGTACTAAAACGTTTCGCATTATGGCCCAACTATATTTCGCAAGACGCTGATTGTTGTCGTGTTCTGAGAATACTTGTTCCATGCACTGCCAAGTCTATGAGCACAGTTGTCACGAAGTGATACTCGGGCAGTTTCGCGGTAAAACTTCGCTCGTGGTTTAAATATAGAGCAGTGCTTTAGGAATTACTCCTGCACACGGTTATGTTTGTACACATCGTACAACTATATATATTCAGGTGGTGCAGAAAATCTAATATATAAAGCAAAGTGTCCGTATGTTTGTACGTGTTGCATACAAATCGACAGTTTTCTTCCAATCTTTAAGAAATTTTGTACATATAAGCTGCAATCCATGAGGACGGTCGCTGTAAGTGTAAGAATCACGTACGATATATAGTTCACGAGATATGACGTCATAAACAATGAGATGCACGAGAAACTGCTGCAATATAGCGACAATGCTGCTCATTTTCGCCTAAAACAAAGGACCGATTTCAACTAAATTTGGTACACACTCCTTACCGTGAGGTAACAATTGCTGCACGGTTAAGAATCACATACGACACATGGTTCAGAAGATATGACGCCATAAACAATAGGAATCGCGAAAAAACTGCCACATAATGCGGCAAGACTTTAAAAATACACTATATGAGAATGAGAGTACTTAGCGACTTGCAACAAACTTTAAACATAATTTCAAAAAATGTTCAAATGTTTGTAAATCTATCGGACCAAACTGCGTGGTCATCAGTCCGTAGCTTACAAACTACTTAAACCTAGGTAAACTAACCTAAGGACACCACACACACACACCCATGCCCCAGGGAGGACTCGAACCTGCACGGCGAGCAACCGCGCGCTCCGCAGCGAGACGCTTTAGACCGCTCGGCTACTCCACCGCGGCTAAACATAATTTCAAACCTTTATTAAACTTTTCCTTGCTGACAACCACAACAAAGTACTGAAAGGAGAAAAGTTCCTCGCTTACTACTTTTCCGATGTCAATGAAGCAAAACTACGGCATTCGCAATTACGTTGCAGTTTATAATTTCTACACTACAAATTGTAGCCGCAGGAAGTTTTACAGTCAGTGTACTCGCATATAGTCGAGTGTACCTTCTAAATTTTATCACGAGTACGACACGTAGTTCATGAGATATGAGCACATAAACAGTAACATTCTTGGAAAACCGCCCCTTTCCGCATCAAGTTTTCATCTATAACTTCTGTACTATTAACTATACTCCCAAGATATTTTACAGACATCTAGCCCTTATGCAAATGAATATATACTTAAAAATTGCAGGAATAAATAAATAAATACCCGGAAAAAAACGGGTTTTCAGGTAGTTCGTAATAATAATCGATCGATAGGCCACCGCAACAAACTTACAAATGCACACGTCATGGCTGAAGTACGTGCTGGTAGATTACCGCTTCCTTCTTCTGGAAAATAAAACGACCAAACTTTTTCTTTGAGGCAAGACTCTTATCTGGTAACCGGCGTCTGGGAAGCAGACACGCGAGTCAAGGAGACCTCATAGCTCTAGAGGGCGCATCGTTCTTTTTCTGGGCAAAGGCGGTTGGAATTGCTCTGGAAATAAACGGCGCAGTTGCTCTTGATACATGACTTGAGTGAAGAAACTGCTACTGCACCAACCATCAAGCAACTCTGCAACACTGTACCCTCATGTTCTGTTTAATTAGAAAGCAGATACTACTGATGTAAGGCATTGTTTAAAAAGAATATTGGTCTTGAGAATTAACAGAATAATTGACTATATTATTGCGACAAAACAGCTCTGAAGTAATAACCGTAACTTCCACCGTTCCAAATGTGGAAACAAACAACTACAGTGCCACTTACAGGAACGTCTGCAAACGTCATCTATATTCAAGAGAAACAATTACCTAACAAGACATTCGTTCCAGAGTCTCCCAGACACTTCACGAACTAAACACAGATTACTTCAGAAGCTTGGCTTCTGTGTTTGGTCCCTTATTTGAGTGCCACGACTTTCCATTTACCATCCTAAATAACCGAGGAAGCATCCATTCATAATGAGAGCAACATTTAAGCTCATAAAGAGCTTAGGCTATTGGTGTTACACATTTCATAGTACTAGAAGGTTTTATTTATTTATTAATATCAGAAAAAGGAAGGCGGAAGAGTGTGAAAGTGTTGTGTAACAACTATTATTCCTGTTGTAATTTTCTTTTTTTCTCTCCTTTTTTTAACCAAATCCCCGTTCTGTGTTTAAGTGTTTTTTAAATAGTTTCGCGTGGTTCTGTTAAAGATTGCTATACATATTGCTACACGGAGACAGCAGGAAATAACAGGAAGTAATAAACATGTCGTGAGGACGACTCCTTCTCAGTACTGAAAAACTAGCAGTTTAGAACAAAGCATGGGGTCGAGAAACTAGCAAAAGGAAATCAATGACGAAAGCGGTACACATAGTACGGTTTGAGCAAACAAATAATACTAATTCTACACGCTAACATAAATGCCAATAATAAATTAAAGCCTTGTATTTCGATATTACAACTGCAGAGGTATGCGCGGATTGGGATATCCGCTGTAATTGTTAACCTTCGGATATCAACCTTACTTCGTAAAACTATGTTACCTGAGGTCAACGGAGAATAATGAATGCATCGGCACCGTACGGCTATTGTACTGTAGGAACTGTTGAATCTATAAGCGTTTGTATTACATATTTATATTAGTTCGTAATATGATTGTCAAAGTTCGAAGATTATATAAGCGTGTTAATCATTTTCGTTCTGATGTACGTTTGACAAACCAGCAACGTGACAACTATTTAACAGTATCAACATATGACGACTTGGATCACGACTTCATTTGACTTCCCCACTGTAGTCAACATTAGCCACAACTGTATATTTCTTGCCGACGGTATGGGGAATATGCTAAGTCTATCAGTATTAAAAGATGGAACAATGGAAATACCTTATAGGATTCAGTACCAGTTCCTTTCCAAAATGTTGCATTAAAAGATGGTTATGTAAACTAAGCCGCGGCGGAATAGCACTAAGGCGCCTCGCTGCGGTGCGCGAGGCCGTTCACCGTCTCGACCGATGACCTCTGCAGTTAGGTCTCATTACATTACAAACATGTGAACATTTCATCTAAATTACGAAGCCGGTGTGCAAAATGTTAAAAACCCGTTACAACGTTTCTTCTCATCGAACTGATTTCTACATATACAGAAAACTAATACGTATTTCTCTTTTATACAGAAAAATAGTTTCGATTCGATACGTCTTATTTGTATCATCGAGCGAGGCGGCGCGGTGGTAACACACTGGATTCACATTCTGAAGGTCGTTGGTCCAAATCCACCGGCCATCCAGATTAAAGTTTTTTTTCTGTTGTTACTTTATATCAGTTCAGGCAAATGCTAGGTTGATTCCTTTGAAAGCGTACAGCCGACTTCCACACCCATCCTCACACAAGCAATTAGAGCGTGATCCCTGTCTATAATGACTACGCCGTCGACGGGTGTTAAACCCTAATCTTCCCACTTTTTTTTTTTCAATTTTTATCAAACACAACAACAGCGGACTTCTGTGGACCGAATGTCAGGTCAGGCACAAGACTTTTGTCAGAGCAGGCGTCTCGAATTCCATAACCAAACTTTTATTACCTGCAGACGAGGATAAGCAACTTGCTCTCGAACGTTTTATGCACGGCCTCCACTATCTATAGGTCTGTTCAAGCAGCCAAATTTGTTGGTAATGATTTTACAATGAACTTTTCTTTATGATAATCTAGCCGGAGTCTCGAAGAGGTCATCGCAAATACCCTCAAGCTGATTTACAGGACTCGTACTAAATGCTCTGTTCCCTACAAACGGTCACTGAGTTAATTGGCCATGCCCTTTCAAAGGAACCATTCCTGTATTTGCCTGCAGTGAGGGAAATCACGGAAAACGTAAATCCGGATGGGCGGAGGTGGCTTTAAACCACGTTCAAATGTTTGTGAAGCTTATGGGACTTAACTGCAATGTCATCAGTCCCTAAACTTACAAACTACTTATGAACTACCTTATACTAAAGACGGCACAAACATCCATGCCCGAGAGAAGATTCGAACCCCCGACGCGGGAGGCCTCGCGATTCGCAACGTGGCGCTCCAGACCGCTTGGCTACTCCCGCGCGGCAAACCACAGTGCTTCCGAATGCGAGGTCGTGTGTTGCAGAGCCCAAGATACTGTCCCCGTTTTAATCCGGTTTTGTACGTATCCGGTTTTGTACGTAAACATCGCTGTAGAGGTGTACAGGCGTTGCAGCCCCACGCCATTTCCTACGTCCTCATGAAAAAAGAAGTAGCTGCAGACTGTTTAGAGCAACACGCTATCGTGCCCGCAGGTGTATGTCTGGCGCGGCCGCGGTATTTGTGAATGAGCCGGGAGCTGGGGACCGCGCTGGCGGGGCGCCAGGCGCCGGGCAAACAGCGAGGCAAAACAACTGCACCCGCCGTGCCGCAGGCAAAACGACCGCAAAGTTCAGCGCCCCTCGTTACGGCATCAGCACGCATACTCGTTTCAGTTCACGGTCCGTAGCAGTTTACGGTACGATTCGATGACGCCTGTCAAACTTACAGTGGACCCGCAAATGGTATCGTCAACGGGCGTTGCGCCGTCTCGACTGTTCGGCACCACTGTTATCGACGAAACGCACCTCACCAGTCTCCCTCCCCAGTTCCTTTCAGTTCACGCGAACTTCTCTCGTAAACCTCAGGTATCATGTTACATAAATACGCACACACGAGAACTGTTGTTCCGATTTTTATATTAATCTTACAAAGAAGCCAATAAACCTTAAATAACTCGAAAGTGGATTTTGCTACAGACAAGCACAAAGCAAAAATGTGTGTACGCGGCCGTTAAGAGCGATTGAAGGAAATGGATGACTTCATACTTAAAAGAGGTTTAAGACGACAACACGCCGTGAATGGTACATGTTACAGACCAGCGAGCACAGAATAACAGAGAGGCAATACCGCCTGCACCAGGGTACAGGCAGTGAAGCCTAGCAGCCATCTTGGTTGGGTGTAGAAACGAAGCTGAGCCGACAAATGCGTAGTTTTTCAAGTGGCGCTCGGCTTAATTACATTGTCATTTGAACCCTTAGGATAGAAAAAAAAAATGTAGAGAGGTAAATACTGAAGGAATGCAACAGTGTTCTTAGCAAGTACAATATAGTGTTCGTATAAAAATAATAATTGAGACTATTTCTTTTATACGAAATAAAAATTGTGACATGAAAAAGTAAATCGGCTGCCCCCCCCTTTTTTTTGGGGGGGGGGGGTCAGGAAATTTTCATCAGCGAGAAAGTTGTAGATAGTGAAATGATATTTTCTTTTTATTTAAACAACTTTTTATAGCTTCCCTTGTTTTCTCACAAATTTGGATACAATAAAGCGGTGGAATTTTTCAAATTCTACTCGTTACTTTCAGCGAGCTTGACCACCAGCGAGCACAGATTTGTTGCCCACTCATATTGTACTTTGTGGCCAATATTGATAAACATTTGAAATTTGGGATGCCATTTTCGGTATACAATAATTATGACTACACACTTATTATTTATTTTATTACTAACTAGCTGAGCCGCTCCGGCTTTGCACGCGTAATCTTTAAACTACTTGCCGCAGTGGATTAGCCCAGTGGTCTAAAGCGCCTCGCTTCGGAGCGCGCGGTTGCTCGCCGTGGAGGTTCGAGTCTTCCCTGGGGCATGGGTGTGTGTGTTTGTCCTTAGGTTAGTTTACCAGGTTTAAGTAGTTTGTAAGCTAAGAACTAATGACCACGTAGTTGGTCCGATAGATTTACAGACATTTGAACATTTGATTTAAACTCCTCCAACTCGAGAACTGCTGAATGTATCGTGATGCGCTTTCTTTCAATTTCTTCGGTATAATACTGTGTTCGGTAGGCCAATACTAAATGAGACTACTAATGACAATACTAAAATGAGAAATAATTGAAATAAGAATAATAACGTAGAATGATTTACCACTTTCGCACTTTCGTTATCTTTGTAGCGTAGCCTAAACTATGAGACCTGCGCCAAAGTACGATAGTATAGAATTATAGAAATCACGGCGATTATTATTATTATTTTAAAGGCAACGAGATCATATATCTAACTTCTACAGATCTCCCACAATCACTATATCTGTAGTCTGAAACCATCTGGCGCCAGAGCTTTAGAAAAGAAAAATGATAAATATGGTTCACTCGTAAAAGTGAAAAACATGCTCTCGTCTGGCTTTTGTAGATATCTGTGAGTTCTGCAAGTTTATACTGTGTACACTGACCCAGTTATTATAGTTTAGGCTCCAGAGCTGACTGAAGTGCAGAAGCGGTGAACGATTCTACGTTATGATTCTTATTTTAGTTGTTTTTTTTTTTTTTTTTTTTCATATATTCGTATTGACATTAAATATGGCCTAATATTATCTCAGGATTCTAAAGAAGAAATTCAAAGAAACAACATGACTATAGGTTCGGTACTTCTCGAGTAATAAAAGGTTACAGGGATAGACATAGGAAAAATGTGTTTCTATTTTGAATAATAGTTTGATTTGCTATCCCTTGCTGAAATTTGTAATTATTTATGGCAAAAAATTGTCAAAAAGGAACGCCTTAAAATATATGAAAAAGGAATTAACAGACAGCAAACTGGATAAACTACCCTGTGCTCACAGCTGTGGCCGGCTGGCGTTCGGCCGCCATGTTGGTTGTGTGTCGCGCTCTCAGCCGGCTTCATTTCATCGTCATTGTAAGGCCTCTATGTTATTCTGTGCTCACTGCTACAGACCTATCTCTAGTACAGGCTCAGCACGACCGCTATCTAGAAGTATAATTGGTGATACTAGGAGTCCACCGTGTTGTCAGCAGTAGAAATAAAAATTTCGCTGTAACGGAATAACGTTATTTCTAGGTGTCGCTATATCCCGTATAATCCGCAAAGAAAAGCTTTGTAGTCATCTGCCGCTGCTACCATGGAATTCAAGTAAGTTTCTAATTTTTAATGACTTCATTTTAAATAGCTACCACTTCTCTTATTATAGTGAAATGCAAGTTTTAAGGAGGAATAAAGAAGCTGCATACCAATAAATTCCAATTGCGTTAAAAATGTAACTATTAGTCGAATGTCGGGCACAGTCAATACCAGTACATATTTCTTAATATCCCGATCCACACCTACCGATAAACCATCACAGCACTCAACGAATGCAGTTCCCCTCCCCCCGCCCCACCCCCCACCAACAGCTACCGCACATCCCTTTCCGCCGCTTCCTGTAAAGCCACAGGTAAGCTAGAATACAGGCATCTGAATAAAGGTAACAGAGTGAGAGTCAGACAGCTGCATACAAAAGAGCTAATGACAACAACCCAACTGGACAAGCTTTGTCTGGCCTGCTGTTGTGCTTGCTGTTGTGTGCTGTTGTCACTGCTATGTCGATGACACAGCCGTTAGTAACACCGTTGTGTTTAATTCCGTCAGGTGCTCTGTTTCTTTGTGTCCCTCCCCTTTTTTTTTAATTCTTAAAAGTGTTTGTTCCCAGTATCAAAATGAGCACAGAAATGCTAATCGTACTAATATGGTCGAAAACGCAGATACTAAAAGCTGATTTTTCAGGGACCCATCTCTTCGTTGCTTTGATCAGATACATGTGGGATAATATGTTCTGGATAGCCCTTGTCCCAACGATCATTTATATAGCTATCGGAATATTGCGCATAATGTAAAAAAAAGTTTATAATTCTATGGGACCAAACTACTTTGGTCATCAATCCCTAGTATTACAAACCACTTAAACTAAGATAAACTAGCCAAAGGACAATACACACATCCATGCCTGAGGGAGGATTCGAACCTCCGACGCGTGAGGCCTCGTAATGCGTAATGTGGCGTTCCAGACCTCTCGCTAGTCCCGCGCGGAGGACATAATGTATCTTAAAGTTATAAAGTGACCATTTCCTCATAGGGAACACCTGCGAAGGACTCGAAAAACCATTTTTGGGTACTGAAGCAATAAAAACTGAAAATGGCCACTTTATACTTTTCTATTCCTCTTTTTTCTAACTAACTTGTATAAAAGTGCGTCGATGTGAAAGAAGACCGTGCTGCAAGACGGTTTGATATATATACTGTACTTAAAATTGTAGCCATTTGGTATAGTTATTGATTCAAATATTTGCTGCCCACGGTAAAAAAAAAAAAAAAAAAAAAAAGAGCCAAAAGCAGAATCGCATGGTTTTGTGCATAAATACTGTAACTTAGAATTTCCTATCTCTGTTACGGATAAAAGTAAAGCAGTCAATATTGATTTACCACCACTTTGCCAGTCATGGCCCTTACGGAGATGGTATGCTGTTGTCTTCCTCTAAAGTTATCCTCGCAGTTGTAAGAGGGAGCTACAATTTGAATACTAAGTATACAAATAAACTTTACTGACTTGCGGTATTCGTCTTTATAGGTATACTGTACACGCTACTCTAGCGAAAAAAAAAAAGTAGCTCAAAATGTTCATCTTGGAGCATAATATAGTGAAGTTTCTCTTTGAAATTCTGACAGAAAAATGAACATGCTGTCTCTATCCTCATTCCAAATTTCTCACCAAACATTTTGGCATGCAATAATATTCGAGTAAAAAGATATGGAGTTAGCAGAAGTAACTGTACTTTGGTTTTCTTAGTCTCAGGAGTATTTGAAATATTACTGTTTTCCAACAATTTTCACTCGTTTTCATTTTTGCCGATTACAGCATTATCATGAAAAAATGTTTCATACAAAAGCTACATATTTTTCACCGACAATTCAAATATGCAATAAACAATAGGGGTTCATTTTCAAGATTTCAAATTCAACCCCCTACTGCCCCCCCCCCCCCCCCCCGTAGTAGTTGTAGGAGGTAGAAATTTATGTTGACTCTTGGAGGTGAACAACTTTTACTGCAACTTTTTTAAATCAAATTTGTATTTTTACGTACAGCTCGAAAACCGTTTTAAGTGCCTCATGCTGTATATACAGAACCAGAGAGTGGCAGTGACAGAGGCATATCCAAGTATGAGTGCTTCACTACAACAAGTGAATGGGTAAGAGGATTTAACATGTTCTGTGATAAAAGGGCGCGAGTGCATTCGCACGACAAATTTGTATGTGAGGAAGGCGGAATAATGACTGGCTCCTCAATTTTTTGAGATTCTGCTGAACAGGAACACATTCGCTTGTTTTTTGTGCTCCAATAGCGACATTTACCAGTTAGTGCTATTATGATCCTGTAAGAAGGGATTCAGCAGTTAACAGCACAGCCGTTGCTGCGAATTAACGTGCACACAACAGCGAATCGCTAACGTCGCTCTTTTTACTGTCTGGCCCTCCTACAATTATAAACATTGGTATCTTTTTTCTTGTTTGGTGTGCAGGTGTTTGTTTATAACTACAACGTAACTGCACTTCCGTCAACACCTGTATCAATGTTTTGCACTTTTCTTGACCAATTAAATTAGGGTCGCATCTATAAGAATATCTAGTTCAATTTGTTGCTGAAGACTAATGAATAATTCTCTACTTACACAGAAGTAGCGAAGTCTATTTATGGAGAGTAATGTCGAAATATCGAATTATAATGGAAAATAATATCGAAGCTAACAAATGCTGATTTTTTTGTTTTGGGGGGGGGGTTGGGGGGAGGGAATAGGAAACACAAGACCTGGACTAAAATGTTAGTTTATAAACAAATGTGTATTGCTTTCTCTGATTCTTTCGTAGAAGGAAGCAAACTGAATCGCAAAATTTGCAGCCTACGAGATGTGAGAACTTAGTAGCGATCATTGTGACAAAATTTTATGAGTAATACTACGAAGCCGTTAAAAGGCGCTCTCTCTCTCTCTCTCTCTCTCTCTCTCTCTCTCTCTCTCTCTCTCTCTCTCTCATTTAACGGAGACGTGTCCTTACCCCATGCGATGGTCTGGCGTGAACTTACGAGCTTTTTCTGCTATATCGTCATTGCACTCACCTGAAACAAACAAAATAAATTTAAAATACAGTACTTTCGATTTAACACAGTTTTTCAATATGTACGTGTGCCATTAAGTACGTACCTAATACCACTAACTGAACTTATAAATACAGTACAATAGTTAATGACGTTTGCGTAACTGTCGCCATAGTTTCTAACTAGCAATCTTAAAACCGTACGATAGTTGCTTTCAATCTGAAGACTTCAACTGCCATTCTCTGCATATTTTTCTTATTAATTCAGTCTCTTACACGGCTGTTCACGGTACTTCCGGAAATGACAGTTTTTGTCTGGTGAATTAAATACATACTACAATATACACTCAAAATCTGCAATAATTCGTCGACCCATCAGAGGGAAACTTTACAGACACATTATTGAGGATGTATACAACATACAATCACACAGGCAGAGCCATACGCATGTGAGTACCGTCACCAGAGCGTGCGTAATGTTGCCGTTAGTACCGTGTATACCCTCCTTTTGCAGCAATGCAAGCTGTAAAACGTCCATGGAGATGATCGTAGAGGTGCCGAATGTGGTGTTGTGGAATGGTCTGCCAGGCAATTTTGTGCACGCTGGTGCCTCATGCAGACCGCCCATTAAAACATTTTAAGCGATCCCAAACATGTTCAATGGGGGACAGATCTGGAGATCACGCTGCTCAGGACAGTTTACGAACACCTTGAAGAGCACGTTTGGTGGTTCGGGATACATGTGGACGTGCATATCACCTTGTTGGTGCACGAGAGATAGCAAGACGGATTGAATGATAGTTTCAATGAACCGTGCAGTGTTCAATGTTCTCTAGATGATCACTAGAGGAGAACGGCCAGTGTAGGATATGGCTCACCACTCAATGATGCACGATCATGAGTGCCGTTAGGATGTTCTCCGCTCGAGCCCCAACACCGTTCAGCCCACCTCCAGTGGTGTCACGGTAGGCGCTTACGGAGCGGACACGTGTCGTTTTCAGTGATGAGAGTCGTTACTGCCTCGGCACCTACGATGGTCGTACGCGTGTGTACTGTCGTGAAGGGGAGTGCGAAAATCTGGAGTGTACTCGACAGAAGACGACGGGGCCTCCAGACACCTGGCATCATGGTGTGGGGAGCTGTATCCTACATTAGCCGTTATCCTCCAGTGATCGTAGAGAAAAAATTGAACAGTGCACGGTACATTAAAACCATCGTTTAATCCGTCTTGTCACCGTTCCTGTACCAACAAGGCAAAATGTTTCTCCAACAGGAAAATGCATGTCAACATGTATCCCGTACAATCCAACGTGTTCCTATAGGTGTACGTCTACCCCACCCATAATCAAACCTAGATCTGTCCCCCATTGAGCATATTTGGAACCGGATGAAACGTCATTTGCGCGGTATGCATGAGCGGCACGATATCTGGTCCGACTGAGGCACCAGGTGGAAACGGCAGGGCAGCCATTCCGCAAGACTACATTCGGCACCTCTCGATCGTATCCATCTTGTATTACTGCAAAAGGAGAATCTACAAGGTACTAGAGCCGACGCTGCTTCCGCTCTGTCGGCTGTACTCACACGCGTACAGCTCTGTGTGTCTTTTTTATTCTTATTTTATTATTTTCCTCGGGTGAACAATGAGCAAGAAATCCCGGGTTTCCACCTGCCATATACTAACCTGTACCCGTGTATTACCCGTGCAGGACAGTGATACCGTTTTCAAGTAACTGAACGAAGAGGCTGACCCATTATTTTACAGATTATCCGCAGTTGACATCAATCGTTGCTATCTGGGCGCAAGCATCCGTAACGGAAATGCTTAATCTACAGTTGTTTTAGGTTAGTGGTATGTAACTTCCATATACATTTTACTTTCCTCTACACTAACTAATTCTCCGTTCCCATGTGACAAATGACATCCGTAATCGTCGTTTTTGATAACAGATGACTTTCCTTCCTTAAATATATGACGCATTTGATATTACGTACTGTTTACTCATTTGACATTATCGACGAGGAGTTACGCAACGTATCATGAACTAATTACTTTCTTAATCCCACGGGACATTACAATTAACACGACACAGACTATGCTATTTGTAACTGCTAATGAATAATGATTTCGCGTTTCGACGAACATTAAATTAAATGTTTGTAAATCTATCGGACTCAACTGCGTGGTTCTTAGTCCGTAGCTTACAAACTACTTAAACTAAAGTAAACTAACTTAAGGACAACACAAACACCCATGCCCGAAGGGGGACTCGAACCCCCGATGGCGAACGGCCCGCGCGCATCGCAGCACGGCGCCCCAGTATGCACGGCTAAAACGCCGCGGTTCGACGAACATTTTCGGTTCAAATTAGCAGCTAGATGAAAATTCACTTATTAGAATTTTAGCAGCACTTCCATTTCTTAACTCGACTCACAATTTGAGTTCCATATATGACCATACAATTACGTTGCACAAACATTGACTCGGATTAAAATCTAGGTCCTATCGACGGATTATTTTATAGCAAAACTAGTCATTTTAATGACAAACTACTCGTCCTTTTGCAGATATGTAGCTAGGTTCTACAACGGATACCGTAAGAGCCACGAGCAACGGTTTACAGAAAAGATGTGATCCACACTGATCAACAAGATCTCATAGCTGGAAGTTAATTATTATTTTATCCATAAATACAGTAAAACCTCGTTTTTACGTTCCCGCTTTTTACATTTTCCCGCCATTTACACCATTTTTTGTTGGTCCCATCAAAATTCCTATGTTCACAATGTTAATTCGCCCTCGTTTTTGCATTAACATATTTACACTTTTCGAAAGCATGTTCGTGAAGAAAAAAAAATGACATACTCTACATAAATTGACGCTAGCATGGCTTTCCCCTTAAAGTATAGTGCTTAAAAATTATTTGCAGTCGAGTTTCTTGACACTTTGCATTTATTCAAACGTATATTTCGCGTATCGTTGTTGGCAGTACGCAGCTATTTGACTTACAACGCGCTGATTTGTGGCGATATAGTTCCACTTTGCACCACCTTCTTTGCCAGAGCACCTGGCATGTACTCAGACAAACAGAACAGTTTGTTAACGTGAGAATAACGCAGATTTGTGGCTGTGTAGTTCCTCTTTCCGCTAGCTTCTTTGCCAGAGTGGCTGGCATGTACTCAATCAGAACCAGTTGCTTTGTTGATGTGAGAATAAAGAGTTGTGTTGTTTTTGTGATACATATTTCTGATTAATAAAGAACGTTATCTGTCAAAGTTGGTTAACATAATACCCACAACCTCAAAAAAGCGATAATAGTGTGAGATGTCGATCCTATGCAAACGTCACAAAAATACTTGTGCATATGTTTGCACTCGAGAACGCAAATAAATTCTCTAATATTGTCGTGTGAAACATCAAAAAATACAAAACGAACAGAACTTCAGGAGTTGTACGACGTAAATATTTAATGCCGGTAAAAGGCAGTAATTTGAAGATGTTACATAGCCGGCAGCGGCATCCAAACGATATCTATCGAAGCGGTTCAGGTAATTTTAAAGATGTTTTACATAGCCCAGCAGCGGTGTCCTCGATTATAATGAATGAAATCAGGTCAAAAATTTCTAATTCCCATAAAATTACCAGTTCTGCCTGGCGCATAAAATAGCGGCATCCTCGATTATAATGAATGAAATTGTCAAAAATTTCTACTTCCCATAAAATTACCAGTTCTGCTCTGCACTTAAAATAGTAAAAATTTGGATAACCTTTATTGTATAATAAACTTCCTGGCGAGTATTTAGATGCTTATGTACATATATCACAAACTACAAAAATGCAAGGCTGATCCAGTAATCATATTTTACTATTTGAAACATTATTTCCTGCATATTATGTTTTCCTGCATTTTACACCATTTTACTGAAGTCCCTTGAAAAGCGTAAAAATGAGGTTCTACTGTATGTGGAAAGTGAAGACCTTGTAGTGAAGATATTTGGTTCACAGTACTGAATATCAAGGAGCGTTCTTAAGTCTTAAGATACACATTTTAGAGCCCATGTTTACTAGCGTTTTTGTCTCCATTTATCGTTCATGTCATATCCAACATTAACGATTCCTCTTCGACACCCTACATAACTTTAAACAGAACTTGGCTCTAGGACTTCATCTGACTTTCCAATACTCCGTAATTGTTGTACAGAAGATTTTGCGAAATCCTTGTCATTATTTACGACTGCAGATTAAAACTTGGTAAATTTTTAAAGAACATCACTGGCTACGTTACATTAAGATCATTACTGACGCCTAAGTTTCTAATTAATTGATGTAAATTGTAAGATACGACTGCTTGAGATGAATATTTAGGCCCAGGGCAATTCTACGATCAGAAGCTCTAGTATACTAAATTCATTGCAAATTTTTACTCGGTTTCAATATCCAAGTATTTGGATAGAAGACTTGAGAGAATTCAGCGTCGGTCTGATTTCTCTAAAGTATACAGATATCTAGGTCTTCAGCAGAGAACGATCCTTGGTGCTGGCTTGAAAAGAATGCTGGTCGTGTTCCCAAATAACGGTCGTTCGGGTCGTAAAACGCCGCTGGATCGCAGCGACGCGCTTTGACAGTTTTCTCTGATACGCACTGAAGAGCACGAGAAGAGGACAGGTTGGTGCCCCGTACTTCAGGAGCAGCTCGTAAATGGGGCCTGCGGTCGGCTTCGCGAGTGGACGGCACCTCGACCTTCGGGCGCTTTGCCGGTGCTTCCTCGGGCCTGGGCGACGGTCCCCGGTGACCAAGTTACTTTACAGCCCATTCGCATCCTCGGCAGTAACTTGGGCCGCGTGACCGGGCTAACGACGCGCCAGTAAACGCTTACTGCCCGCGCCTGCCAAGTACTGGTTATGGGTCGCTGCCTGCGGGCAGTTACGGCTCCTGAATACTCACTGCCGGGCCATTTCGTATGCCGTCTCGGATGCACACTTTCGTTAGTGCTAAAAGTGCGTTTCTAGAAGGATCACAGCTGCAATGTGTTTCGGTATGACGGGATATGTAACTACTACAATACCGCTAAAACATTGCTCACACGGAGTATGGAGCACCGCAAACTACGTAATTATCAAGATATTGGATACTAGATTTGAGAGTGTATTAAACGAACCACTTGTATAGGAACCGTCAAATTCAGGAAACCGTCATCTGCAGCTAATCGCCGTGCGCTCGTGTGTGTATCATTCGCAGTGCAAGTTAAGCTTGTAGGAGCATACCTCTTTGTCGAGATGTGCGCATGCACGATTCCACTCACACGTTGAGAACACCACGTAGGCGCTTCCAGTGTTAAAGACGCTCGCTATGTGAGTACTAACTTATCGCCGCAACTGGTGTACTTCGAGAAGACTAAATCGTAGAAACAAGTTTACGTACCTTCGTGCAATACACGTTTGGCTTCGTGGAAAGCCAAGACGGCAAGGAGTACTACCAAGATCACATGGGTATCGGATTTTAGAATTTCTGTATATTTATGGTATGTGAAGTTCAGAACTTAAATAACATTGAGCCAAAGCCATTCGACGCAACTCTCATACATTCTCGAGAAAATCGACTTTGAAGTTTTGGAAAGAACACGTATCAATAATAAAAACGGTTGTAGCACCTGTCGGTGTAGCTCAGTTGGCGGTGGTCGTAACTCTTAACAAATTGAACAATCATAGACAATCGTCGTCAACTAATAGTGGAGCCAATAGATACGGTAAGAAATTTTAACTTATGGTATTTTTTTTTTTTTGAAACCCTCATTATTAACGACCTTTTATAGAATACAGAAAATTACGAATAAACAAAAAAACCGTGCGTTTTAGTAAAATTTACCATTTGATGTTAAAATTGTATAAGCGAACACAACGAGGAAAAAAAAAATAAAAATCTTTCACGGCAGGATTCGAACCTAGGGTTTTAAGATCAGAACTCTACCACATGAGCTACAGCGACAGATGCTGTAACTGGTTTAAATATTGGTACTTACGCGTATTTGCAAAGCTTCAAAATCGATTTTATCGAGAATTTTTCAGAGTTGCGTAGAATGGCTTTGGCTGATTGTTAAAATGTTCAAATGTTTGCAAATCTATGGGACTCAACTACTAGCTTATTAGTCCCTAGCTTACAAAATACTCAAACTAACCTAAGGAAGGACTCGAACCCCCGACGGCGAACGGTCACGCGCACCGCAGCACGGCGCCTCAGTACGCGAGGCCATTCCGCCGCGGCGGCTGATTGTTATTTAAGTTCTGAAATTCACGTACCATAAATATAAGAAATTCTAGCTTCCAATACACATGTGGTCTCCTTGTAAGAACTGCACATATAATTTCGTAGAAATACACATGTAGCGAACTTAAATACTGACAACGAAAGAAAGAACAAAATGCTTAGCCGCTACATCTTCGAATTCATGCTACATGGGACAGTTATTCCGGTCGGATGTGTCATATCAAGGTATCAACTCCAGTGTAATCTATTATCGCAAAAATTTCTGCAATACCACATAAAGCTACGTCTATGAGCACAAGTGTGTGGTCCTCTTTAAAGCAACACTTATTTCAGGCGTGACGTTAGTACTGCAAGAATTTCAAGCTCTTAACACCAGGTAAGACTGAATATAGCGCAAAATTTTGATGTGAGGTGAATTTCACGCTTTAAGGAGGGCGGCGAACATTAAGATTCTGCAGTACCACACAACAATCGGAGCAACTATATCAAGTTTCAGCATTTTAGTCTTGTGTTATTTGTTCTCGTCAACTCAAAGTGATATCAACGAGAAGCCCGTAAAGGTAGCAGGATACCTTCGGCAAATCATTGCTCTTCAACTTGCACTATTCAGAAAACATTTTTTTTTTGTTTCAGTTTTCTTTTGTTGTGCTTATATTGCTGTTATTTGTAAAAAACTAGAAAAAAATTACATTTCGCCCTCCCTTTACAACCGGTGGAATTTACCAATTATATACAAGGTAAAGCTTGCTAGTACGCCACAATTTTCTAGTTTAACCGGTCGGCCAAAGTGGATGTGCAAATATGAATGGGCGCGAAAAATAATCGGTCACCCAGATGTAGTAAAAAAAAAAAATCAGGCAACTGAGTACGGACAATATTCGTATCTGTTACAAAAGTGGTCCAGGCTCATTTATCAGTAGCATGCACAAGACAGCACAACTGCATGCGGCATTTGAGAATAGTCTGACGATAACTGTGTGACTAAAATGTTTGAAACGTTCTTTTGATTGTGTCAAGAATAGATTACATCGGAGTTAGTCTTTAAAGCAACAGGAAGGAAAAGTGGGAGCAGTGTGCTTGAAAATCTCTCAGATTTCGACTGCATGTTTCCACACTACTGAGTCACTGATGCGAACCACTCCCCTGACTGACGTTCGCTGTACATATTCCGCCGTGGTCACGGGCATTCTCGGACCTTGTTTGTGTTCCGTAGTTGCAGTGTTTGCCCTGGCCACTGCTCGCCTAATGAACAAACACGCCGGCAATTTGCACCGGCCCCACATACACGCCAGGTCTGGCGGCAGGCGACAGTGTCATCTTAACCGCAGCCGCCCCTCCACCTGCTGTTGACATGGAAACGCCGTACCGCCACGGGCGAGGTGTTTGCACAGATGGCAGCAGTCAGCTGCCGCCATGGCGCGTTCTGCTGCAGTCATTTGTTCGGACGGCGGTTTTCTGCCGTCACTCACGATCCCGTATGTCACAGAGTAGCACTCACGATAGTTGTGGCCAATCTAACTGCGACCTCGTCAGAACACACTGGCAGTAGAAATAAAGCAAAAAATTATACAATAAAATTACTTTTTTTAGAACACAATTACATGGAACTCACTGAGGCAGTTGGTACGTTATATTTTCTGAAGATTTAACCTTTTTCAGAAAGACTTTTTCTTCCATTTCACGTATTTATAAAACACCCCATGAAGTCGATCAGTACTTAAACTGACCCTGTAGGAGTGATTTCCATAGTTCCTGGGTGTAGTCGATTTCTTTCATTAGTTCACTGGGTCGACATTGGCGACAATACTCTTTCCACGGGGTGATGTGACTGGAAAACAAGTACTCTAATAGTTTTAGCAGGTGGCATTTGAGTTCAGTATTTTCGGCCTCATTAAGAAAGTAAATCCACCGTTATTCCGCGGAGTGTTTTAAACTTCCCTTCTTCCCACTCAAGTTTAATTTCTAAAAAGCTTATCAGTTACATATATTCCTGAAAACGATTGTATCTTGAAATCATTACACCAATTTAGTCATAGGTATCATTCTGTTTTCCATCATCACCCAATCTGGGATTAGATTTTTTTTTAAAAGAAATAACATTTTTAGACGTAATCAAATGCTATAGTATAGAAAGCCATTGTATTTTCTTCGAATTTCTAAATGAAAGTTATTTCTCGGTTACTGTTCTCAGTCTTGATTTTGTTCAAATTCATTTTCATTTACATGTCAATAAAATTCATTTATTTCAGACATCTTTCAAGTGTCGGTTGATGTATCCATACAGAGCCAAGTGGGTTCAATGATCAGACGACTGAAAAGACATCTTGTTTTTTAGTGAGATAGAAGTGTCCATTGATTAACATCAGCTTCTCTATTCTCACCGTATATCCCGAAAAATACAATGAACAGGATTACAGTAATGTCGACAGTCAACACTGCAGCAGCACTTAATAGAAAACGGAAGGCGAGAGTTATGTAAATTCTGATACTTGATGACGAATCTGTAGATGAATACCTTTCGTTTAAAACAAAAATGAAAGAATTCGGTCGTAATTCTTGCAGACTCGCTTTAGTTTTCGTAGTTTCTTTTAATGTACAAGATATTTTTTCTTTACTTTCATTAATTGAAATGTATATTTTTTACGCCGCTGCACCACAAACAGAAAATAATTCTTCAGTCACAGAAGTATACGTCACTGTACTCTTAACTCCCTATATAGCCGCAGTAAACACTTCAATAACTTGCACTCGTTTTTCGTATTAGGTTTAGAGAGAATAGTCTTACCAGATAGCTATTCAAAGAGGAATTGTCCAATTCTTTAGCGTGACGCTACTGAAATAGTTCCACAGCCCCATACTTCTGGAGAAGTCTTATTTTTTTCTCGACCGATATTGCTAGATTTAGTAGTTATTTGCATAGTGGATGTAGGATTCAACATGGAACACCAATTGTCAGAAGACGTTACTGCAAAGTCCCAGTGCGCATGGCTAATCCGCCGCGGCTCAAGAAGGCCTTTAGTAAGGGCGTATGTAGGTTCAGACATCAGACAACTCTGCACGCTTTAATGCAGAATCTGGGAGAAGTGCTAATAAATGAACGCAGATAACCGTAACTTGACAGTGTTCCATGTAGCTGACGTTCGTGGCATGCGTTATGTGATAGTACTGAAAACAAGTTAAATTATCCATAAAAAGACCAGAGCAAGTAAGTCAACAATACCAAGCCTGTCGTGTACCACATTATTCTAATCACAACAATTTCAAATCCATAATTTGAGACTCTTCCTAAACTGAAGTGAGTGGAAATACTGATTTTCTTTTCAAATACTTTATAAGATGTTCGGTTCCATGTCTACTTCGAATTACGTCGACTTACAAAATAAACTGAATAATCACATATGAAAAGTGAGATTTACACAATAATGGGGTCAAATTGAACCCCAAGGGCAAAATGTCATTCCACTAATGATCAGTTCTCTAACACGAAATCTATTCATTATTACTAACTTCTGCTCCTGACTAATAAGATCCTATCGGTACCAGCATAAAGACTGTCTTGACCAACATAAGTATGGTATTCGTTACTCGGTGTCTATACTGTAATCGTAACACTTTCGAACCAAAAAGTACAAGACTTTTAGCGACCACTCCTTGAAAATTATGGTTGTTTCAAGACCGCACGCAGGGGGAAGGTCCCAGCTCCTACCTACCAATGGTTGGGCATAATAGTAGATACAACGGCAAGTTCCTAGTACCAAACTATTATTAATCTTAATATTATTCATTCTTGATTATGACAAAGGCACAAGTGACATGACTTTCAGCTGAAAAGATATTGTTGAAAGAGTAGAAGAAGAACAGTTTCATAGCATTACTAAACCTGTATTAGTATAAAGATTTCAGCGTGATTGAAAATTGATCATCCAAAAACAGATGAGAGATAAATAGCTTCCTTTGACTCAAGTCCCATCTCCATCCTTAAGCAAGGAAAGAAAATTTTAGGAGCAATATGGGTGCAACTGGGCTACTCGGAACAGTGGACGATAGACTCAAGGTTAGAATCAAGTATAAAAGAAAGCGAGAGTGATCGTCAGGCCCCTGTCCTAATCAGATCGAATTAAGCACTTCCAACAATATGAGGTGAAGAGACTAGCCCGGAGTCATTTAACCAGATTGCCCCAGAATCAGCTTAGTATCAAGACTTCTTTGTGCTGTTAGTATTTTTACTGGCCCACTGCCATAACATACATTGCGAGAAGCTTCTGCTTTGACTTATTGTTTGAACAACCTATTTATACACAAAGTTGACGTACACATGCCGTTGTCGTTTATGAACCGCAAATCGTACTTCAGAACTGCGCTAGATTCCTTTTCTCGGCTGTGTTTCAGTTACCGCCAGCCCACATCCGCAGTTACGCAGATAATGTGCGCAAACGTGGCCGCACTGCACGGCGGTGGCCAGCGTGCGGTTGCGCAACCGACCGTTTTAGCCGATATCCTTATCACTGCCGCTCGGGCGAACGTAAGCTATCACAGGCGCCTGCTGTCACGCCCAGGTCGCCTGTAGATAACACAAATCGCCAGCCTCCAACACTCGTGGGCAGCCACCATTTTTGGCATCCCTCAACCACCCGCAGGGTCCAAATAATGTTCTTTTCCCGCCCATGCGGTCAGTTTCACCGCTTTATACGTGAATTTGCAAAATCAGAAGGATGGAAAAGCTGGTAGAAGCCGACCTCGGGGAAGATCAGTTTGGGTTCAGGAGAAATGTAGGAACACGGGAGGCAATACTCACATTACGGCTTATCCTAGAAGATAGATTAAGAAAAGGCAAACCAACATTTCTAGCTTTTGTAGATTTGGAGAAGGCTTTTGACAATGTTGATTGGAATAAACTCTTTCAAGTTCTGAAGCAAGCAGGAGTAAAATATAGGGAACGTAAGGTTATTTACAACTTGTACAAAAACCAGACAGCGGTTGTCAGAGTTGAAGGGCATGAAAGGGATGCATTGGTTGGAAAGGGAGTAAGACAGGGTTGTAGCCTTTCCCCAATGTTGTTCAATTTGTACATTGAGCAAGCTATAAAGGAAAGCAAGGAGAAATTTGGAGAAGGAATTAAAGTTCAGGGTGAAGAATTAAAAACATTGCGTTTTGCCGACGACATAGTAATTCTGTCAGATACAGCAAAGGACCTGGAAGAGCAATTGAACGGAATGGACAGTGTGCTGAAAGGTGCATATAAGATGAACATTAACAAGAGTAAAACAAGGGTAATGGAGTGCAGTGTAAGAAAATCAGGTGATGCTGAAGGAATTAGATTAGGTAACGAAACAATAAAGGAGGTAGATGAGTTTTGTTACTTGGGCAGTAAAATAACAAATGATGGTCGCAGTACAGATGATATAAAATGCAGAATGGCAATGGGTAGAAAGGCGTTTTTGAAAAAGAGAAATTTGTTAACATCGAATATTGATTTAAGCCTAAGGAAGTCCTTTCTGAAGGCATTTGTATGGAGTGTTGCCTTGTATGGGAGTGAAACATGGACGATAAGCAGTGTGGACAGAAAGAGGATAGAGGCTTTTGAAATGTGGTGCTACAGAAGAATGCTGAAGATTAGGTGGGTGGATCACGTAACTAATGAGGAGGTACTGAACCGAATTGGGGAGAAAAGAAATTTCTGGCATACCTTGACTAAAAGAAGGGATAGATTGGTAGGACACATTCTTAGACATCAAGGAATTGTGAATTTAGCGTTGGAGGGAAGTGTGTGGGGTAAAAATCGCAGAGGGAGACCAAGAGACGCGTATAGTAAGCAGATTCAAGTGGATGTGGGTTGTCGTTCTTATGAGGAGATGAAAAGGCTTGCTCAGGATAGAGTAGGGTGGAGAGCTGCATCAAACCAGTCTCTGGACTGAAGACCACAACAACAACTTTTGTAATTCCTACGACAGTTTCTTACTATTAGGCGAAGCAGATTGAAGTTCAGCCGGGAGACATAATGACTAGTGATGTCCTTTGAAAACGGATGAGACCAACTTGGGATCATCCAATACCCCTTGCCTCTATTTCTCATTTAACCGTGCACGTAATACAGGATGGCCTACTGTCACATTCTAAAGTAAGAAAATACAAATTTCACGTTTAGTAACGTGCTACTTTTGATGTTCTACGGCTGCATTTATTACCGATAATTAGTGGTACATAATATTACATTGTGCCTTGACTTATTCCTGTTGCTCCCTCTGGGGCACAGGGTCTTGACGAAATTCCTACACAATACGGTTCCTGGCCATCCTCCTAACTTCAGGTCTTTTCAACCTCGGAGTTTTTCGATCGTCTTTGGTTGACCTCGCTTTCTGGTGCTTTGAAGGTTCCGGTCTAGCATCACCCTCTGGGAAGCTCCAACCGGCTCCCTTAGCCACTTCCTCTCCTTGATCTGGATATCATTCAGCTGCTGGTCCAAAGATCTTCATTAGAGATTATGTCGGGCCACCTCACATTTGTTATTCGACTTAGACATCTATTTACGAACAACTGCAACCGTTTATCTGTTTTGTAACTTTCCACGTCTCACAGCAGTATAAAAGAATCGACTTAACATTGCTATTGAAGAAGCGGAGCTTACTGTTCCTGGAGATGTTTCTATTTTTCACACACACGGTAAAGCTGAACAAACACGGATATGGTTTTAAACGTCTTCCTCTGCTTCCCCATCCGTTGTAACTATACTTCCAAGGTAGAGGAAGGACTTAATCTGTGAACTTCCCTCCCATTTACTGTCAGTCTGATCAGAACATCAGTATTTATCCTCATCTATTTGGTCTTGTTTAATTATGAGATCTGCAGCGACACGTGTACTTTGACGAGTTACTAAGTAATGTATGAAAGCACATGTAGTGCATAGGAGTTAACTTTTTTGCTTTAGCAACGTAAATATCGTCTAGGTTCACACAAACAGGAAATGGTCAAGTGCGTAACAGATTTCTACACTGTTACACCTATCACCATGAAAGTTCGCAGATGTAGGGGAGGGGGGCGGAGGGGAAGAGCGAGTGAGGAGGTGAAGAGAGAAAGAGGAGTAGGTGGTGGCTAACAGAGAGGAGGTGGTGTGTAGAAAGAGGGAAGAAGATGGGCAGAGGAAAGAGGAGCAAAAGATATGACGAGAGATGAGAGGATCAAATCTTCAGAACCAGAGTGGAATAGGAGAAAGACTAGCGAGAAAACATGAATCAATACAAGCACGTCAATACAAATATTAATGTTCACCTAGCACAGTGTGCTGGCTAACACACCTTGCAACCGTTTCGTCGTATATGCAAATAAATGAAGACCCGTTAATGGTCAACTCAAGCTAAAAAATCCCATGAAGGGTTTCACGGCCGGCGTCTTCATCAGTAAACACTTCCGGGCTGAGTTGCCGTGATCGATCTATAAAACTTCCTCTCCCTGACGTTTCGTTCTCGACTACGGAGAACATCTTCCGAGGTTGAGTCGACGACTGGCTTCTGGGGGCTGAGGCCGCTCCTTATATAAGATCGTAGAGGGCGCCACCTCACGTCACGTGGCGTCTATGTGTGGCTGTCTCTGGCTATCGCCTGTTCTCTCGATTGCGAGCAATCGATTGTCACGTGATTGATGCAACGTCGATCGCCATATCTTGTCTAATTTTAATCCTTCTTCTTTCAATTTTAATAGTAAAGAAGAAGGATTAAAATTAGACAAGATATGGCGATCGACGTTGCCTCAATCACGTGACAATCGATTGCTCGCAATCGAGAGAACAGGCGATAGCCAGAGACAGCCACACATCGACGCCACGTGACGTGAGGTGGCGCCCTCTACGATCTTATATAAGGAGCGGCCTCAGCCCCCAGAAGCCAGTCGTCGACTCAACCTCGGAAGATGTTCTCCGTAGTCGAGAACGAAACGTCAGGGAGACGAAATTTTATAGATCGACCACGGCAACTCAGCCCGGAAGTGTTTACTAATCAAGCTAAAAAAGTTGAAGAAAAAAATCGTGTTTTCAAAGTAAGGAATACCATTGTTTTATTCAGTTATTACACGTTACGCCGACTTCATAAAAAACTGTTTTAGTTACGTTCGAAAAGGCACAACCTTTACAGATATTCAGTAAAGGTTACAAAACGATGAATTTTGCTTTACTTTTATTAAATTTCAATACCCATTTTGACTTATTAGCAAGTATTCATCCATCGCATTCGCCTGGGAGGGATACTAAAATATGCTGACTACGAACTAAAACAACAAAACCTTACTTTTCTGCAGTACACGTGCTTTTTTAGTCAATTACTTAGAATACTTACGCATAATAGTTCGTGATCGGGAGCCCTCACTTTAGTTCGCGGCTCTGCCGCGAACTCGTTCGCTCTTTTAGTTTCTCCGCTCCCAGTGGCGGCTGAGCGGCGTGGTCTGCGCGTGCAGTTGGAGAGGGAAGTTCCCCCACCTAGCTGCTTCATGCGCTTGCTGCTTGAGCCGCTAACGATATCACGCAAATCAAAAGCAACAGTTTGTGGATAATTTCTCGCGTTTATGTTTAGAGTTATCTCTATATCTTGGCATTATGGAATTTATTAGTCAGATATTGCAGAGTGCAGAACACATCAAAACAAATTTTGTAGCACTGAACTATGTAGGACAGGCAGACGCTCACCTCGAAATGACTCATCAGAAGAAGGCAAACATGTGATTTTTAATTCTGCTACGCGCCCTCTCGCTATTGCCCGTCGGTCTTCGGAAAAGAATCCAACGAACTATGAAGCGAGATACGTTTGGCATAATCGTCCGCTGCTCCTAGTTCGACCGCTCTTTTTGACTTTTGCCACCGCTACTAAAAGAGCTCTTTTTTTTATGACAGCTTTTTTATATAATGAATTACTGTTGCCAAAGCGTGTGCTATTAGCCGTATTTTTGGGCAATTTGACATCAAATACTTAGGCAAAAAAACCAGTTACTTACACGAATGGGTGATACAATGGTATGCAACTACTTTGCATACAGAGTACTCGTAGTACTTTATTTTTAAAATAGATTTATTGTGGCAGTGAGCTAAACTACAGCTGAGCTGCATCTCAGCTCGAAATGATGGTAACTGGCATTAGGGAATCACGCGATTCTGCGCGCTCTCGCGTCCTCTCGCTGTTCCCCGTCAGTCTTCGGAAAAGGAGCGGACGAACTAAAAGTCGAGGGATCTGCGAACTATTTCGCGTAGTTCGCGTGGGGGAGCGCTCTTCCGAACTAGTTCGTTCGCGAACTACACAAGACTATTACTTAGTAACTCGTCAAAATTCGTCATATCCAAGAGCGTATGCCGGCCGCGGTGGGCGAGAGGACTGAGGCGCTTCAGTCACGGTCAGCACGGCCACTACGGCCGGGGGTTCGAATCCCCCCTCGGGCATGGATATTTGTGCCGTCCTAGTTCGTAAGTAGTTCATAAGTAGTTTGTAAGTTTAGGGACTGATGACCCCGTAGTTAAGTCCCATAAGCTTAACAAACATTTGAACATTTGAACAAGAGCGTATACTTCTGTAAACAAGTTAGGCTTTTGTTGTTATGATTAATAGAATTTTACTAACACACTTTTCCTTTTTTGTATAACACATCGCTGGGTGGTAACTTGTTGACAACCTTAGTAATACTCACTTGCGCGAACAGGCACTGTTCAGCGAAGACAGTATTCCTAAGAATAAATTGTGCATATACGTATTACTACAAACTAGAAAATTTTCGAAACTTTTATGAAAACCAGTTAAATTATGACGAATAAAACGCAAAAATCGTCAGTTGACGAGTGTGCACTAACTATCGAGTACACAGTTTGCCAGATAGTGAAATTCCGACCGCGCGCGCTTCGCCGCGCGGAACTTCCCCCTTTAACATTTAACCAGTGGGGAACGACACCCTCGCAGCGCCGCGTCGCGCCACCGCGTTTCGCGGAGGATCGAAAATCGAAGGCAAGCCTTCCTCCCCTCTGTGTGCAGCAGAGGAAGCTGTTAACCAGTGAATGATCCTTTCGAAACCTGCCTGCCTCTCAGGCTCCTTGGTTCGGGAATTGTGAACATTTCCCGCCGACGCTAAAGATGCCAAGAGTGCTACACTGGAACGCAAAACACGGAATCTTGTATCGCGACACCAAGGTATGTAGTGACACATCTTGAGCGTAACAAACTGTCTATAAAGCAAGAGCTATTTTATATCTTCAACACCTCCAAATTAAATGAGATGAACTAGTTCCCACCAACCCTCTTTGAAGACTTTCTTAATTATGGTACCAAAGCTGCTGATGGGTAGCAGGTGGATTCAGTAACTTTGCTGGGGTTTGCCCGACATTCGACTAACTTTACATTTATATTTACATCAATCGTTAATTACAAACCAAGAACAATACCTAATATATGGTGGACCAGAGACTGCATAAAATTCCCTTAACACTGTCGTAGCAATAGTATTGTGGACATGGCAACATTATGACAGAAGAATTTCGGGATCATTACCGGACGGCGACTCCCACCGCCTTTCAAAAATTAATACAGCCGTTCACGGTAAATTTCTAAATATTCAAATCAAATCATTATATAGCTTATGGGACTTAACTACGGGGTCATCTTTCCCTAAACTTACAAACTACTTATGAACTAGCTAATACTAAGGTCGGCACAAATATCCATGCCCGAGGGGGGATTCGAACCCCCGACCGTAGTGGCCGTGCAGACCGTGACTGGAGCGCCGCAGACCGCTTGGCCACCGCGGCCGGCGGTAAATTTCTAGTCTTGGGACTAATTACTGTAAATTTATCACACAATACCGACTGAAGACATTAGTAGCTGTGTATAAATGAGACTGCATTTACATTAATACTATCAGTGTTTATTTCTGATCTGTGTGTTTCGTTGACTTACAGAATTCAGAATCCTCTTTTCTGAACGAATGCAGATACATATTACAGGCCTGACATTTATTCGGTCTGAATTTATCAAATTGTTTGGTGCATCCTGTGAATTAGACGTACACGTGGAAATACTTAGCAGAGGTTAAAAACGAAAGATAAAAGACAATGAAAGGGGTTAAATATCCTTGGATAAGTTGGCCAAGGTGATAAAACGCAAAACTCTAGCAGCTGCTCGTGTGTCATCAGCTAAAATTTCCTCCAGAGTAGACGGAAAGTGAAGGGCTACACGGAGATGATTAAAATTAACACAAGTCAGTAAAACATGTCGCACGGTCAGCAGTTCACCGCAGGAGCATAGCGGTGCAGGTTCGGCGGATAGCAAGTGACGATGGCTGAAACGGCAATGACCGATCCGCAACCGGGCCAGGATGACCTCCTCCCGCCGAGAGGAGCGTGAGGAGGTCCCCCAAGCGGTCGGGATCGGTTTGATAGTTCGCAATTTATTGTTGTACAGTGAAAGCCACGCACTGTGCCATGACGACACGATACTCCGGCGAAGAGCCCGTTGAACATCGTCCGGTGGGACGCAAAAGGTAGCCATGCGAGGCAAAAGAGCTGCTGCCTTGGCTGCTATGTCGGCGACCTCATTCCCGGGCACACCCACATGGCCAGGGACCCACAGGAAAGAAACATGACAGCTGTCATCTGCTAGCAACTGGAGGGAGCGTTGGATCCGATACACGAGAGGATGGTTCGAGAAAGGGTCCTTAAGACTCTGCAGGGCACTGAGGGAGTCAGAACATATGGCATAGAAAGGCTGGCGGTGGCGGCAGGTATACAAAACGGCCTGGTGGAGGGCAAAAAGCTCAGCCGTGAAGTTCGAGCACCGGTCAGGGAGCTTGTATTGGAAACGGTTGTCCCCGACGACGAAGGCAGATCGGACACCGGCAGTGCTCTTGGAACCATCAGTGTAAATAAATATGGCATTATCGAACCGCGAACGGAGTTCGACAAGCCTCGAGCGGTATACCAAATCCGGAGTGCTCTCCTTGGGGAGCGAACTAAGTTCAAGGTGTGTGTGGACCTGGGCCTGATGCCACGGTGGCAATGGGCTTTCGCTCAACCGAAAGGTGGAAGGAAGTGTAAAATCGAGCCGCTGTAGCAGGCGGCGAAACCGAACTCCAGGTGGAAGCAAGGCAATCGCAGACAACTGATATTGGCGATCGAGTGAGTCGTCAAAAATTAATCGGTAAGATGGATGGTTGGGCATCGACCGCAGGCGGCATGCGTACCGACACAAGAGTATGTCACGGCGAGTGGTCAAGGGTAATACAGCAGCCTCGGCATACAGACTTTCAACAGGGCTGGTATAAAATGCACCGGTCGCCAGACGTAATCCCCGATGGTGTATAGAGTTGAGACGGCGGAGAATCGACGGCCGTGCAGAAGAGTATACAAGGCTTCCGTAGTCGAGCTTCGACTGAACAATGGCCTGGTAAAGGTGAAGCAGGACGGTACGATCCGCTCCCCATGACGTGCCACTGAGGACACGAAGAACGTTAAGGGATCGGGCACAACGGGCAGCCAGGTAGGACACGTGTGTGGACCAGCAAAGTTTACGATCCAATATGAGTCCCAAGAATTTCGTAGTCTCCACGAAAGGGAGAGCAACAGGGCCGAGACGTAGAGAAGGTGGAAGAAATTCCTTGTATCTCCAGAAGTATATACACACAGTTTTCTCAGTGGAGAATCGGAAGCCGTTTGCGATGCTCCAGGAATATAGACGGTCAAGACAGCGTTGAAGAGAACGCTCCAAGAGACACGTCCGCTGGGCGCTGCAATAAATTGCGAAATCGTCAACAAAAAGAGATCCGGAGACGTCGGCTGAAAGGCAATCTACGATCGGATTGATTGCAATGGCAAAGAGCGCCACACTCAAGACGGAGCCCTGTGGTACCCCATTCTCCTGGCAAAAGGTATCTGACAAAACAGAGCCCACCCGTACCCGGAACTTGCGATCCGCCAAAAACGCTTGAATGAAAAGAGGAAGGCGGCCCCGAAGGCCCCATGTGTGCAATGTGCGGAGAATGCCCGCTCTCCAACAGGTATCGTATGCCTTCTCCAAGTCGAAGAACACTGCTACTGTTTGACGCTTCTTTAGAAATTTGTTCATAATGAAGGTCGACAACGTAACGAGCTGATCAGCAGCAGAGCGGTGTCGACGAAAACCGCATTGGATATTAGTCAGGAGGCGGCGAGATTCGAGGAGCCAGACCAACCGAGCGTTAACCATGCGTTCCATCACCTTACAGACGCAACTCGTCAGAGAAATGGGGCGATAACTGGAAGGAAGGTTTTTGTCCTTCCCTGGTTTGGGGATGAGGACAACAATGGCTTCACGCCAACTTGTGGGAACATGACCTTCAGTCCATATGCGATTGTAGGTACTAAGAAGAAAGCACTTGCCCGCAGGAGAGAGGTTCTTCAGCATCTCAATATGAATGGAATCGGGCCCGGGAGCAGAAGATCGGGACAGGGCGAGAGCACGGTCTAGCTCCTGCATGGTGAAGGCGACGTTATAATTTTCACGATTAAAAGAGTGGAAAGAAGGCGGCCGTGCCTCCTCTACCTGTTTGCGAGGGAGAAAGGCAGGGTGGTAATGGGCAGAGCTCGAAACCTCCGTAAAGAAACGGCCCAATGCGTTTGAAACATCAGCGGGGTCCACGAGGACTGCGTTCTCCACGGTCAGGCCAGGAATCGGGGAGTGGACCTTGATGCCGGATAAACGGCGTAGGCCACCCCAAACAACCGTGGAGGGAGTAAAAACGGTTAAAAGAACTAGTAAAAGCAGTCCAGCAAGCTTTCTTGCTGTCGTTTATGATACGACGGCACTGCGCTCTCATACGTTTATAATTGATGCAATTCTCCAAAGTTGGGTGGCGGCGGAAGGTGCGTAAAGCACGGCGCCGGGCTCTAAGCGCGTCGCGGCAGGCTGCAGTCCACCAAGGGACCTGGACACGACGTGGAGAAGAGGATGTACGAGGTATGGAACGTTCAGCAGCGGTGAGAATAACCTCTGTGAGGTAGTCGACCTGACTGTCTCAGTTGGGAAAATTCTGATCGTGAAAAAGAGCCACGGAAGAATAAAGCCCCCAGTTGGCTTTGGAAATGTTCCAACTGGTGAGACGAGGAGATGAGGAATGATGCAGGAAGTGGATGATACAAGGGAAATGGTCACTTGAGTACTTGTCGGAAAGTGCATACCACTCAAACCGACCGGCAAGCTGAGGAGTGCATATTGCAAGGTCTATATGGGAATAGGTGTGTGTTGTGTCTGAAAGGAAGGTCGGTGCACCGGTGTTGAGGCAGACAAGATCGAGGTGTTGGAGAAGGTCCACCAAAAGGGAGCCTCTCTGACAAGGTGCCGGAGTGCCCCATAGGGGGTGGTGGGCATTAAAGTCGCCTACCAACACGAAAGGTGAAGGGAGCTGGTCAACAAGGTGTAGCACATCTGCCCTGTAAGGGCAGATGGCGATGGCGAATAGATATTACAGAGGGAAAAGGTAAGTGTGGATAAAGTGATGCGGACGGCAACTGCCTGTAGGTGAGTATGCAATGAAATGGGATGGAAATAGACGTCGTCTCTAAGGAGCATCAGAACCCCTCCATGGGCTGGGATACCTTCCACGGGTGGCAGGTCGAACCGCACAGAGGTGTAGTGTGGAAAATCTGCACGGTCACTTGGACGCAACTTCGTTTCCTGGAGGCAGACTAGAAGCGGGCAGTGCAATCGAAGGAGTAGTTTTAACTCCTCCCGATTGGAACGAATGCCGCGAATATTCCATTGAAGGAGCGCCATGATAAAAAATGAAATAAGAAATAAGGATAAAAACCAACTAGCAAGCGGGGTCACCTCGACGGCCGCTGAGGACCGGATTTCGAGGGAGCACTGCTATCGCCATCTAGTGGCAAAGGGTCATGTTCCATTGGTTCGATCGACGCGTCTGCCGCCTCCCGGAGTTGATCAGGAGGGGCAGCTTCCACCGCCGGTAGACGGCCGGGTGCCCGGCAAACGGAGCGTCCCGGTGAAACAGAAGACGGCCGAGGCCGGCAACTGTTGGATGGCGTGGCCGAAGAGTCACGCCGCAGCGGGGAAGGGGGGGGGGCTGTTCTTTTTTGGAAGCCTTCTTAGAAGCATGACGGGTTGAAGAAGCGGTTGACGATTGAGAAGTCGGAGTCTTGAGAAAATCTTCACGGACGGGTTCCCTTTTTGAACTCCGGGCAGCAGATTTGGGTGCCCGGGATGTGTGTGAACTGGTCGACGAATTCACCGTAGAACGGGTAGAAGGCATCGGAGAGGTGGAACGAGCAATTTTCGGGCTAGCCGATCTGACGACAGTGTCACTGAACGTTAAATCGCAAGTCTGAATGCCTACCTCCTTAGTTGGTCGAGGGGAGGCGAGGACCTGGCTGACAGTACCTGATGGGAGTACTGCGGGCTTCCTACTAGCTAATAACTTCCGAGCGGCATAGGTCGAGACCTTCTCCTTCACGCGAATCTCTTGGATGACCCGCTCTTCTTTATAAACGGGGCAGTCCCGTGAAGAAGCAGCATGGTCACCCATGCAATTAATGCAGCGAGGGGACGGAGGTAGACATTCACCCTCATGAGCGTCCCTGCCACAGGGACAAGATTTACTGGTATGATTGTACCTTTAGCAATGGAAGCAGCGTGTAGGATTTGGTATGTACGGGCGGACGGGAATGACCTCGTAGCCCGCTTTCACTTTCGATGGTAGATCAACCTTGTCAAAAGTCAAGAAGACAGTACGGGTTGGCACGAGGTCATTGTTAATCTTTTTCATCACGTGATGAACATTCGTGACTCCCTGATCGGACATACAGTTCAATATCGATAACCCATCCAGTGATCTAGAAAACACTACCCCCCGCGAAGAGTTGAGGGTGCGGTGAGCCTCCACTTTCACAGGGAAAGTATGTACAAGGGTAGCTCGAAGTAACTTCAGCGCCTGGAATGCATTTTCTATTTCGAACAACAAGGTCCCGTTGCGCTGCCTAGAGCAAGTCTTCAAGGGACCAGCGATCGCATCGACACCCTTCTGAATAATGAACGGATTTACTGCAGAAAAATCCTTATCGTCGGTACGTGATACCACCAGGAACCTAGGAATGTTTGGCAATGATTTGTGTGGCTGAGAATCATGTTTCCGCTTATGGGTCAGGGTTATAGATGATGTGGAAGGTTTCATAGCGCAGGTGTCCCCCATGATTACCGGCGTCTCCGATGGCGCGCTCCTTCCTTGTGGGGGCCCTCACTGAGGGCGCACCCGCCTTAGGTGACTGTTCGCACCTCAGGTCACACCTCCCGAGAACGGACGGAGGGACCAATTGGCATGTTCGGAAGGTATCAGCTCGGGTAATCACCCCTCCCTGGGCCCGGCCTTTACCGGGGGGTACGTACGTGCCCTACATGTCTACCCGGGGCGGGGAGTTACGCCTTACCCCGTCACCGGCTACGCAGAGCGTGGGTCGACCTTCAGACACGCACAGGGAGGAAAGAAAGGAGGAAGGAGAGAAAGGGATGAAGGAGGAGGGAGAATCTCAAACGCCGAGGCGGAGATTAAAGGGTGAGTCAAGAACAAGGAGAAAGGAAAAAGAGGAGAAGGCTGAAGAACAGGAAAGGAAGAGGACCAAGAAGAGAAGACAGGAAGCGAAAAAGAAACCTTTGATTGATGAAAAACACCCGTCTCCAGGCACAAACCGGGGGGGGGGGGGGGGGAAGAGGGAAGCGGCCTGGGACGGAAGAAAGGTCGCTTCGGCTCGGGGCCCCGTGCGCGCCACCACAGACGGCGCCACACACGTACCCACAAAAGAGCTGTGGGCCCCCTGGGGGGGAGGCATCTTTTACACATATGTTGCACAATGGTTGACCAAGCGTGGTTTGAGCACAAGTGTAGGTACGGGAAAGAGGTACAGCCTGTTCGGAAATTAATAAGGACTTTGAAAAAAAGAGGTTGTGTAAATATCAAGAACTCAGATGAAAAATCAGTACTAAGCAAATAAAGGAAATGAATTATGCAGAGGAGATATATAAGCAAAATTAATTTTAAAACCGCATTGTAGAAAGATAAGTAATGTAAATTGGATAATGCGAGAAGAATTTGTCAAAACATTGAAAGGCCTAACGACATCCGATAAGAATTGCTTATTTTCTTGGGGGGGCCCGAACAAGATGAAACTATTCCACCTGATAATGATAACGTACATGAGCAGGTAAAATATTTTGAAAATCAAAGAATAACTGATTTCGAAGCAGATTGTCAAGAGAGATTATTTAACTGTGATTTTAATCAGTCAGGAATGCAAAGTAATTATACGAATTTATTTGCACAATAATGGACAACTGAAAGCAGCCGAGCTCAAGTACCATAATAGGGTTCCGGAGGAAATATTTCATTACGCGAGACAATACTAACCCTACGACTTCTCCTAGTACATAGATTAAGCAAGCGTAAATCGACGTTTATAACATTTGTTCAAATGTTTGTTAAGCTTAACGGACTCAACTACGGGGTCATCAGTCCCTAAACTTACAAACTACTTATGAACTAGCTACAACTAAGGACGGCACAAATATCCATGCCCGAGGGGGGATTCGAACCCCCGACCGTAGTGGCCGTGCAGACCGTGACTGGAGCGCCTCAGTCCCCTCGGCCACCACGGCCGGCTATAACATTTGTAGATCTGGGGAAAGCTTTTGCAATGTGACGTGAATACACTCGTTAAATATCTGAAGGAACGAGGTGCGCCAATGAGAGCGGACTGGTTGGTGCGCGTATATCCGTACGTAGGCACAGTGCTACGATTTCAAATGAACCAGTGTCAGTAGCACTACTGTAAAAAATAATACTGCGAAAAACGTTTTCAAGAATTAAGATATTTGACGTGAACACTGATAAAGGGCTACTCTTTATTTGGTAAGGGCAAGAACATGCAAAACGTAAGTCTGTTTTTTATTTAGTACACCGAAGACATTCTGGCACTGGCATTATTATGTGTGACCACGTGGCTGCCTCGACCGCGTACGGTCGTTATCTAGTGCCAGGGGCTCGTGCAGCAACAGATGCCGACGGCACGGCACGTACAGTAACAGGTCAGTGGCAACGGTAGTGGCAGGACAGAGCGCTTCTCGTGTGCGTGTGTGTGTGTGTGTGTGTGTGTGTGTGTGTGTGCGCGCGCGCGTGCGTGTGCTTGCTTTAGTGCTGTCGGACCGTGCCATGCTATGCTTTATTCTCCTCTATATTCCTGAGTGTCTTGAATACCGTGTCAATAGCAGACAGTCGAAAATCTAGCCCTTCAGTGAGCTACCACTCGTGGTGATAAAAACCAGTACGTAGTAGTGTATATGAATTGTAAATCTAGAGTATTGTTCAAATCGACGACAGTATGTTTAAAATGGCATATGCTTCGTCGCAACCCAACAGTGAGCGAATAAATTGAAAAAAAAAAAAAAATACAGTTCTTTAATGTGAATGGAAAACTTGTTTGACGGTTATTTTGATGTATTTTTATGTGACTATTAAAATAATTTATTTATATCTACATGTAGTTCGTTTTTTACATGAAAGTTAAATGTTTCTTCATGAGTGAAGTAAGTAGGCATAACAGGATTGACAGTGCCGCGGTACGCTGTATCGGCACGGTGACTTGTTTGACATCGGCACTGTGCCACCGGAATATTCATCACTAGTCACTGCACTAAATTATTACATAGCCAGTATTAACTTGCTATATGAGAAAATAATTCCATGAGTGATTCACTGCAAAGACGGAACTGCAGCGATTAATGATAGGACATTCTAACCTTTATACTTGTTAGATTAACAGGTTACACAAGTTCCAAAATATGCGCTGTTTCATCGTCAGTGTGTACATCCTCTAGTAGCTATAATGTATTGCTCAATAAAATTTATTCTGGATGTATGATATCAAGCAGCACGTGTTGAAAACCTGTTGAAATTACATGATGCCAAAACCTGATGATAAATAATTTCCATACAGACGCATACAAATTTCCAATTATTTACCAGTCATTTCAAAGGACATTTTTTGTATCTTTTTTTGATGAAGCCAGTTGTTACATTGGAAGGAAGCTTAATAATGAAGAGTTGGCATGTTACCAGTAGGGAAACATAAACCAGTATTATTTGGTTTAAAATCCTGCTCTATGCAGTGCAGCTAATGTGTCTACGCGCAAAAAACACGCACAAAATACATGAATATCAATTAAACGATAATACTATAATTATGCTAAAAAGGTCCAAAAATTTATTATTCACCTTGCTAAACTGCTACGTCGACTAGCAGATGCGCGAATCATGAATCATAAGCTTGACATGAAATATCTTCCACAGAATAATGTGGTCACTAATTGGCGCGCAGGTTTCTGAGAACTAGAGGTCCGTCTGGAAGAAACTATGAACGCTTGCCAAAGTAAACTCGCAAATAAGTCAGGCCAAGCCAACATCCACACGGAAGAGAGAGAGAGAGAGAGAGAGAGAGAGAGAGAGAGAGAGAGAGAGAGAGAGAGAATCCAGATCATTAAGAGTTGGAACCTATAACCAGTGAGTCATAACAAATTCATTTGTTTATAACTGCGGTACAGCTAAAATCACTACTTCTAAACAGCGACTAGGAGATAAGTTTACAACGACCAATGAACGTAAAAAATGACGGAAATGGTTAAATGTGGTCTCCTCTCTGCATTCATAAAGGAATTGAATGATTATATTATTTTCTCATCTTGAATAATGATGTTAAAATAATGGTATTAATTCTCAGCATCCATGTTACAATCGTAAAAACGATGATCTACAGTCAGAAATTACTTTTCCGCGGCCAGCAATACGAAACTTATAGGAGTAACAACTGCAAAAAAAAATCAGCAAAGCTAGTTCAAGTGCTCCCCGGAAAGATGCATGTATAGTTCAATACATCTCTTCATCACTAGATGTTAATAGCGGTCCTCCAATCAAGTACATTCATCTTACTTCAATCATCCTCCAAAGTATTCTATTTGCACAATATTTCTCTGAGCTTTCAACAACTTTTCGCCAGTGAAGTGGGATTCGTGTGCGAAGATCATTTTCCACCTTTCAATCCTAACTACATCCTGATGTTAGAAGGATGGTACAGTAAAAGAGGTAGCCTCTCGCCCATTGTGATGTATGGGGCACAACCTTCTCGAGTTCGCGACCCCCCTCTCCCCTTCCAAGTAAGAATATTCTGGCGACCACTCTACCCGCCCCCACCTACACCTCACTGTACCACAACCATGTGTGACAACTGAAACACAGGGAACTTAATATTTTATTCTGCTGATGGAAACATTCTAGTACAAAAAAAGTAGTATTCTACACTTATTTTTACATTAAATTCGACAAAAAATATATACTGTCTTAATTATATCCATAATGGATGTGAGGTCGCGGTTGTAGTGATTATTTTGTCAAGTAGGCTCAACCACAGAAATCATGTAAAAACACTAAAATATGACGCGTTTCAAGGGTCAAGCCCTCATCAGATAATCTGTACAAGATTTTAAGATTCTGTTCAGGTTTTAAGATTCTTGTACACAGCTGATGATGAGGGCTTTAACCTTGAAACGCGTCATATTTTAGTGTTTTTACACGATTTCTGTGGTTGAACCTACTTGACAAAATAATATATGAATGCTTCGCTTTGCAGATAAGATACGGAAGCGAATTACGCCCGGTAAGTCCCATTGTATAGGCAATTTCTAAGGAAGTTGAGGTTTTTTGAATTTCTCAAAATTACTTATTGTGTCTCGTTAATTTAGCTATGCATAGGTTCCTGAAAACAGTTTTCCGGTTTTTCGTTTATTCATCGTTAACGCGGAGTATTTATTGTAAAAAAAAGTCTGTTACATTCAAATCAGAATTGATGATAACAAGGAATTACGTAATTTTGGTATAAAATTAATTTCATTTTTCTTAGGCAATTGTGGTTTGCGGAAACTCAAGTACCCAGGCGTCCACTGGTCTGGTTGTTTTAAGGTTTCCTCCTTTAACCGCGATACCCCAAATAAGACTTTGCGATCCCTTGGGGGTCGCGACCCACAGGTTGAAAAACACTGTTCTAGACTGATGCGCAGTTAACTGGTAGACTGTAGTTCCCGGAGTAGGTACGTGGACTCAATGTCATGCGAACAATGGACATTATGGCAGTAACGTCAGATATCGATGTACAACGAACATCTCCAATGTTTCAGAACAACGGAGGTGTACGGAGCGGACATGACAACAGGCTTCCGCTGTAGGTTGTGGCCTAGTTTCCTAACAAGCAGTAAAATAATGGAACATGTACCAGCTTCAAACATTAAAAAACCGAAATAAACGTGACAAAGTGTCCGTGCTCGAGTTATAAAGAATCAACATAATAGTCTTATCCGCAAAAAGAAAGTGTTTTTATGGCAGACTGAGGTCATTACTTTGAGTAAACTGGCCACACGTCGCAAATTCTATGATGGTGGAATAAGCAAATCGGCAGAGGTGTTTCGCAGTCAACAAAACCGTTGCGCTACATCTGAGAATCCGCCGTCGGCGAGGCTGCAAATAGGGTTGGGTGTCGGGACATCCGCCATTCATGGCTCGAGACCGGCGCCGGACCCGCGCCATCGCGCCAGCTTTGCGGGGGACGTCCAATCTGGGCGGCCAGCGCGCCGCAATCTGAATGCATCAGACGCGCTCGCAATAACACGCTTCGCAGGCGCCGCCTCTCCACGTGGCATACACTACTCCAGTCTCCCGTCAAGCTCTCCCAGTCACGTCTGCACCGGACGTGCCTGCGTTCCCCGCCGTATTACCGGAGACAGAGCCAATAATTGCACCGAGACATTCTTCTATTTCCTTTAAATCATAACGATTCAATTAAAGGTGTTGTTATAAGAATTTTCATAATCGATCGACACTATGGACAATATCCCCTGGAATCACTGTTATACTTTTGAACAGTCTCGACCGAGTAACTGTCAATACGGCTTCAAACAGTTTGGCTGACGGAAATAGCAGTGTACCCATCTACTCTCCACGGTGTGGAGCGAAGGGTGCTTCTTGTGATCATTTCCTCTCTTATCGCCATGGTAAGCAGGGGAAAATGGCTGTCGATTATCTGCAGCATGAGCTCTAATTTCTCTTCGTACTAGTACTTTTTGCTGATGATACAAGTATAGCTATCACACCTCACAAACAGGAATTAACTGATGAAATTGTAAATGATATCTTCCTGAAAGTCATTAAGTGATTCTCTACAAATGGACTCTCATTAAACTTTGATAAAACCCAGTATATACAGTTTCATACAGTAAATGGCATGACACCATTAATAAATTTAGACTTTGAACATAAATCTGTAGCTAAGGTAGAATATTCAAAATTTTTAGGTGTTTGCATTGACGAGGGACTGAATTGGAAGAAACATATTGAAGATCTCCTGAAACGTCTGAGTTCAGCTACTTATGCTATCAGAGTCATTGCAAAATTTGGTGATATAAATCTCAGTAAATTAGCTTACTACGCCTTCACTGCTTTCATATTCTGGGGCAATTCAACATTGAGTAAAAAAGTATTCATTGCACAAAAGCGCGTAATCAGCATAAAGCTTCACAATATATATATTCACTCATGAAATTTGTTATTAACAATCCGACCCAATTCAAAAGTAATAGCAGTGTGCATAGCTACAACACTAGGAGAAAGGATGATATTCACTATTCGAGGTTAAATCTAACTTTGGCTCAAAAAGGGGTGAATTATGCTGCCACAAAAGTCTTTGGTCACTTACCAAGTAGCATCAAAAGTCTGACAGATAGCCAACTAGTATTTAAAAAGAAATTAAAGGAATTTCTGAATGGCAACTCCTTCTACAATGTAGATGAATTAGACAAAATTTACTAAACTGACACGTTCCACATCATTACGAAATGTCGTATACATGATCTAAGGAACAAGTATTAATCTAATCTTTCACTTGTAGGGCTGAAAATATTATGTCTGCTGTATTTACTTGGCACCAAGTTATCTGGATTTCAGCAGCAAACCATGGGGAACACGTTCAATCCTGAAGCGTATGTCACTGGGGTTAAGGGCCATCCCGCAGGGACCGTCTCACGGCAGTACGCACTTGGCTGTTTTAACATTTACTGACTGGAAATCGATATCACGTGACCAGTCAACTTGTTTCAAGATGTAATCCATATTCCATTTTGCTCTTTGCTGTCACAATAAGCTCTTCGTTTAACTGCTTCCGTATTTCACATTTTTGTTCCAAGCTTGAAGCTGAGTAATTTGTTTCAACAAGATACTCAACGCAATTCATTTTTCTTTGATAACAAACAACAAGAAGATATGAATATGCACATGAAAACTAAAATACAGAAAATGACTGGTTATACTATAACGTGACTGTAACAAAATGAATCTGTTACGATGAAAAGACAAGCTACCTTTGACTCACGTGACACTGCAAGGAGCACCCCCTCTTAACCTTAACACACGGGGAAATGCTGCTCTTTTCTAACATTTAAATATTTGTTACAACAATGAGTATAAATGTCATTTACTCTCAAAATCGCGACACATTTACTAAAACGCCCGAAGATATGCGGGAAGTAGCAATACAGAAGTCATTGTTGTTCCCGTATCTGTTAAAAAGATTGAGTTTAAAAAAATTTCTTGCAGTCGGTCTCGAACCCACTACCTTCGACAGGCCGGCCGCGGTGGCCGAGGAGACTGAGGCGCTTCAGTCACGGTCTGCGCGGCAGCTACGGTCGGGGGTTCGAATCCCCCCTCGGGCATGGATATTTGTGCCGTCCTTAGTTGTAGGTAGTTCATAAGTAGTTTGTAAGTTTAGGGACTGATGACCCCGTAGTTAAGTCCCTTAAGTTTAACAAACATTTTTTTAACCTTTGACAGCGCAGTACAATGCCGCTAAGCACATGGCTATTCTTGCTAGCTGCAGAGTTGTGACTTCGTTATTATTCATGATCGTATCATCTGAAGGCTTTTACAGTTCACGCGTCTTTATAGTTATAAGATATTTTACCGAATATGACGTTTTTATCATGATTCTTCAACGGGCCAAAATCAAATATGAAAGGCAGATGCTGCCTTCGAGGAGAATTTGCGCATGCACAAGGCGAGATGCGGCGGTATTGTCTTTGCTTCGGGACCATTCGTGCATAACCGCCAGAGCTCGAGTAGCCAGCTCTACCAGCTCCAACGCCAATGTTAAAAGTGGCGTTTCCCCCTTGCCCCTCCCTGCCGTGGGAGCGACCATATGCTACCCCCTCCAGGGGGTTCAGAAGAGAAATTGAACCACAGCCGCGCATGCACACTGGAACGCTGCGCCTTTATTAAGCAGCCGCACAACTCTAATACGTTTTGTCTCCGCGATCTAAAAAGATAAAAATACTTTAAATGATCTGGTAGAAGATCGAAACGAATAATGATACTTTAATAACATTTTTTATTTTAATTTATTTACTTTTATTCAGGACGAGATTTTCCTGGGGGTTCACTGAACCAGTGAACACACAGGACGCGCCGCCACTGAAATCAATGCATACGCATTGTTCTGTGTCTGCAAGGACTAAAACCGCCGGCCGGTTCACCTCGCAGCGCACGCTGTGGATGGAATTACGAGCTCGTTGGCCGCTACGGCAGCAGCGGCGCGGCCGTACATCTTGCGGCAACGCGGCGGACAGCGGGGCAGTGCGTTCCGCAGTCTACTTGGCCGGCGTGCGCAGCAGGGCGTCAAATTACAGCCGCTGTCTGCAGGCGCTGCCCTACCCCTCCCACACACGCCGGCTTATCGCGCTAATGGACTGCCATTAGGGAGAAAGGACCCGCAGGCCGTCTGCAGGATTAAACCGGGGACGCTGCAACGGCCAGGGACAACAGCGTCGCTACTTCTGCACCAAATTCTCCAAGACTGCCAACTCGCAGAACGCTAATCCCCATCTCTGCTTACTGTCAACTGCAGGTACGTCCATCAGTTGGGCTACAATTAAAAATGTTCAATGTTTTTAATCCTTTGGGACCAAAATAATTTGGTCATCAGCCCCTAGTCTTACAAACTACTTAAACTAAGTTAAACTTAGCCTACGGACAACACACATATTCATGCCCGAGGGAGGATTCGAACCTCCGACGTGGGAGGCCGCGCGATCTTTAACGTGGCGCTCCAGACCACTCGGCTACTCCCCCGCGGTGGCTAGAACTATCTCCGGCTTTTTAACAGAAATATCTATGACAACAATAATTTATTACCACTTTACTTATTATACTCTTCAGTCCATCAGCTTTCAACTACCATGTGTTTGTTAATTCGCGATATTCGAAGAACTTTTTACCATCACTTTGACAGTATCAGTCATGGACATGTAACACAACTTTATCTTGACGAGTTTCTATTAAATGACGTTTTCAATTCCTAACAAGCGTTATTAAATAAAAAATCGAATTGGCGTATTCAACTGTCCACTTGGTTTACCTTTTGTTGTATGGTTTTTTTTACAAACATTTCGGAAAAAAAATAAAAATATAAATATAGACGATACGATTACGAGTCTACTATTGCGATAATATATGTGCACTCAACCAACGCCACCTAGAGACAAGGTGTTTCTAGGTGGCGTTGACTCAACACGTAATAGCCGCGGCCGATTAGTCATACGAACTGGGGAGCCGTGCTGCGATGAGCGCGGCCGTTCGCCGATGGGGGTTCGAGTCCCCCTTCGGGCATGGGTTGTTTTTGTTGTCCTTAGGTCAGTTTATCTAGTAAGTAGTTTGTAAGCTACAACTAGCTAGATTTACAAACAACAGTATTTTAACAAACATCCAAAATTATTTGATATTTGAGTTTAGCTTTGTCAAACCTACAGGTTTTAGAACTATTATGACCTGCCTTGCCGTGGTAGTTTGTCCACTTTTTCAAGTCTTTTCTTTGCCTGTACTGGTGTACGAAAAATCAAGTAACGGTGTCATAGCTCCGTTATTTTTGCAAGTAAATAAAAAAAGAAAAAAAAATTGCGACATAAAAAACCACACATAAGAGCAGAGTAGTAGAGAATTTTCTCCTCTACAAATGTACAAATTCGTTTATTTAATTTTCGTGTCAGATAAATGTTCAAGTGTTTGTTAAGGTTAAGGGACTTAGCTGCGGAGTCATCAGTCCCTAAACTTACGAACACCTTATGAACTAGCTTATACTAAAGACTGAACAAACATCCATGCCCGAGGCGGGATTCGAACCCCCGACGGGGAAAGGCCTCGCGCAACGTAGCATAGCGCCTCAATGCGCTCGGCCGCTCCACCGCGGCTTAAGTCTAGGGACAGTTTGGTCCCGAAGGTTAGACACAACTGAATTTAACCGACAGGCTGTGCGAGCTGAATTTGGTAGATAGTCCAGTCAAATTAGGGTTTCACCTCGGAATGAGAGGTAACAAGCTGATATTTGCATAAACCTTTGTTTTGGCATCCTAAATGATGTGTCAAAAAGTCTCATGAAATCTCGTGTCCGAGTCTTAAGTTAATAAAGGTCAAAGGTCACGAAAATCAGATTTTCGCAAATACCTCGCTTCCTATGCGTTAAATAGTATTTGCACCTCAGATAAAAGTTCTAGAGCATGAAATTCTCTACATTTTTTGTTTTAAACATTTTTTTGTGCAATACGTCGTTTTTTAGATAGAGCGCGGAGAGCGCACAGGTCACAACGCTCAGACATAGAAGATGTAATACGAGGTCAGCTGCGAATCACAGTCAATGGTACGTTGAATAAAACAATAATTGTAAATAAAATTTCATTATTTACGAATTAAACCCAATTTTAATAATACTTACTTAATTCAAGTCATTACAATGCTGCAGGCACAATGTTTGAAAGTAATCTTCAAGAATATCTTAAATAAGAACTAAGTCCGTATCCAACATGTTTATTTGATAATAATAGCATGAGGAAAACCACGAAAGCGACATTATATGACAAATTGAGACCTATCGATATCGACCTTGATTAAAGTAATGTAACATATATTATCGATGGTGGATTTCTTCCGCATAGCGTCATATGGAGCAAAGACGATACTTTCACCGTTGTTTTAGATAAATATATATAGTATTTACAAACACATTATGGCTCAAGAATGGTTGTTATATTTGACGGATACTCGGACTACAGTAGAAATACTAAAGCAATGGAACAACTAAGAAGAACTTCTGTTTTCAGAATCGTATAAAGTTTGCTTAGAGGAAACAACGATTGTGCCAATCAGCCAAGAGAAATTTTTTATAAAATCGATCTAATAAAAAAAGGTTGAGAAATTAAAAACTGTTAATATCACTACAAAACAAGCCAGAGATAATGCTGATGTTTGTATAATCGAAACAGGTATTGAAGAATCAGAGCACCAAAGGACTGCCGTCATCGTAGGAGAAGATATTTATTTGCTTGTCATTTTAATTGGACGTACTCAATCGCATCAACAGGAAATTTTCTTTTAAAAAGTTGGTAAAGGCAATGTTAAAACACAAATATACTCCTCCAAAAGCTTTAAACATTATCCCCGATGTAAAAACACATTTTACTTTTGCACACATAGAGTGGCTGTGACACGACATCTCCGTTGTTTAAAAAAGGCCAAAAAACTTTTGTTAAAATATTGGAGAAACTTCCAGATTTGGATCAGCTAGCTCAAGTATTTCACAAGAAAATTGCCCTGCGCAAACGTTACTTGAAAATGGAGTGCGCTTCTTGTTGGCAATATATAACGCTCCAAAATCTGAAGACAATATAGATCATCTTCGATACACGCAATTTGTTAAATCGATAAAACTTAATAAACCTGTGCAACTATCAAATCTGCCACCAACTAGTGCAGCAGCTCATCAACATATCAATCGTGTTTACTACCAAGTACAAACGTGGTTTGGAAACCATATAGAACCCCAGGAATGGGGTTGGGTGCTGCAGAATGAACTTTTGGATCCAATACTAACAATATTACCATCTGCACCAGACGAGCTCTTGAATACAATATTTTGCAACTGCAAAAATGGTTGTGGTTCACGCTGCGGGTGCAGGAAATCGGGGATGCAATGTTCTTCAGCTTGTGGCCAGTGTAATGGGCAAACTTGCCTCAATGCGTCATCACACCAGAACGATCTCGATGAAGAAAGTGCATATGACCCCGAAATCTTGGAAGGTTTAGAGACGACGATCGTCGATTACGAGGATGATGACAATAAAATGGACGTTTTCGAGCGACCGGATGAAGACGACGATGATCAAGGAGATGAAAATTGAGACCTATGTATGATTAATAATTAAAGTGAATAAAAATCCTCCTCACGTTTGAACTTCTAATTGTAATAATTGAATCATACATGACTACTAAATAAAGATTTACATAAAACGTATTTCCTCGTTTTTTTATTTAATATATTCTTGCTTGAAATATAATTAAGTCTTAATCATAGTTAATTTTATTCTTTTCTACATGAAACATAATTAAGATATATATACCTGAAGTATTTGGCTTCATAACTTTATAATTTCATGAAACAAGTAAATAGTATTAAACAAATCTTTTTGATTTACGAATAATATTATGAAATATTGAACATAATTAATAAAGAATGAAGGTTTCTTATTGTAATTGTTGCAATGATTTATTAACTTTAAACAACCTATCATTGACTGGGATTCGCGGTTGACTTGCATTACGACTTATATGTCTGACCGCTGTGACCTGTGCGCTCTCCGCGCTCTATTTAAAAAACTATGAATTGCACAAAAAATGTTTATAACAAAAATTGTAGATAATTGCATGCTCTACAACTTTTATCTGAGATGCAAATACCATTTAACGCATAGGAAGCGAGATATTTGCGAAAAACTGATTTTCGTGACCTTTGACCTTTAATATCTTAAGACGCGGACACGAGATTTTATGAGACTTTTGACACATCATTTAGAATGACAAAACAAAGGTTTATGCAAATATTCAGCTTGTTACCTCTCATTCCGAGGTTCACGCCTTTTTTCGGCTTATTTGACTGGACTAAGACATTTTTCCTCTTTGTAACTTCACCAAAATGTAGCAGTTAAATTTTGAAATTATAATGTATATTACAGGGCCAGTTGTTTGAAAAAAGTTCAGACTAACAACTCCTGCGAAGAAAAGATTAGCTGTTGTTCACATTTCAAAGTCAGCCATGTCATTACTGTCCCCAGAATTTGTAGGTCCAGAATTAGTAGCGCGCAACGTTGTAGAACGTGTTTCAAAGTCATTGTAAACGCACCTTAACACCAACGAGCAAACAAAAACCTTATTGCACATCAATTCCATGCTTATAATTGTTTTCTCACCGCAACACAATTTGCAGCTAAAGGAAGCATTCTTTCCATCCAACGTCAAAAATTCGAACCCTTCAAAATAAGCTGGCCAAGGCATGCCTTCCCCATGTCGAAAGGCGTGGAAAGTAATCGGAGATTGTTTATGTGTGACGCGTCAGGTGATTGTTATATACTCATTGTTGCGTACATAATTATAAAATAAATAAGTTATGAATGAATGGGCATTATTAAATGTTATAACGGTACTGAAATATATACACTCCCGCCCATTAAAATTGCTACACCAGGAAGATGACGTGCTTACAGACACGAAATTTAACCGACAGGAAGAAAATGCTGTAATATGCAAATGATTAGCTTTGCAGAGCATTCACACAAGGTTGGCGCCGGTGGCGACACATACAACGTGATGACATGAGGAAAGTTTCCAACCGATTTCTCATACACAAACAGTGTTGACCGTAGTTGCCTGGTGAAACGTTATTGTGATGCCCGTGTAAGGAGGAGAAATGGCGTACCATCACCTTTCCGACTTTGATATAGGTCGGATTGTAGCCTATCGCGATTGTGGTTTATCGTATCGCGACACTGCTGCTCGCGTTGGTCGCGATCCAATGACTGTTCGCAGTGGGTTCAGGGGGGTAATACGGAACGCCGTGATGGATCCCAACGGCTTCGTATCACTAGAAGTCGACATGACAGGCATCTTATCGGCATGGCTGTAATGGATCGTGCAGCCACGTCTCGATACCTGAGTCAGCAGATGGGGACGTTTGCAAGACAACAACCATCTGCATGAACAGTTCGACGACGTTTGGAGCAGCATGGACTATCAGCTCGGAGATCGTGGCTGCGGTTACCCTCGACGCTGCATCACAGACAGGAGCGCATGCGATGATGTACACAATGACGAACCTGGGTGCACGAATGGCAAAACGTCATTTCTTCGGATGAATCCAGGGACTGTTTACAGCATCATGATGGTCGCATCCGTGTTTGGCGACATCGCGGCGAGCGCACATTGGAAGAGTGTATTCGTCATCGCCATACTGGCGTATCGTCCGGCGTGATAGTGTGGGGTGCCATTGGTTACATGTCTCGGTCACCTCTTGTTCGCATCGACAGCACTTTGACAAGTGGCCGTTACATTTCAGATGTGTTACGACCCGTGGCTCTACCCTTCATTCGGTCCCTGCGAAACCCTACATTTCAGCAGGATAATGCACGACCGCAATTTGCAGGTCCTGTACGTCCCTTTCTGGATAAGGAAAATGTTTTGACTGCTGCCCTGGCCAGCACATTCTACAGATCTCTCACCAATTGAAAACGTATGGTCAATGGTGGCCGAGCAACTGGCTCGTCACAGTACGCAAGTCACTACTCTTGAAGAACTGTGGTATCGTGTTGAAGCTAGATGGGCATCTGAACCTGTACATGCCATCCAAGCTCTGTTTTACTCAATGCCCAGGCGTATCAAGGACGTTATTACGGCCAGAGTTGGTTGTTCTGGGTACTGATTTATCAGGATCTATGCACCCAAATTGCGTGAAAATGTAATCATACGTCAGTTCTAGTATATTTGAGAAATGAGTACCCGTTTATCATCTGCACTTCTTGTTGTAGCAATCTTAATGGCCAGTTATGTATTTCATACATTTCCAACATACGTTGTTGAAAATACGTAATTATAATTATTGTTTGTTTTTTAGCTTCAATGAAATCAAAGCTTGGTAGTCTGTAGTCTTGAGATTCTTACAAAAAATATGTTAACCTACGTGCGTCAAAAAGTAACGATACTTCCGTTAAATCGTTAACCGATAAAAGTAACTAACAGTTACAGTTACTTTAGGAAAATAATAACACCTTTACCGACCATTACCTTTGAAAATTAACAGTTACTAGTAACGGCGTTGCAAGTAACGCGTTACTTCCTAACCCTGATTGTTATCAACGCTGTATTCTCTTTACGAAACATTGCTATTGGGCATCAATGGTAATAAATACTTCCAACAGTGTAAAAAGACAAACAGAATAAATGATACATCCCGGTTTAATAGCTGAATTGCACCTACTCTTCTCTAAATAGACAAATTACTTCCGTGTAGCACTTTATTAGATGCTAATGTCAATAAATATTTTGTACAATGAGGATATTATAATTGAGTTTTCCACAAATCTGAGGAAAAATTAAGCAGAGGGTACTGAGTGACTGCAGCTCGCTGTGTTCCAATATAAGTACTTCACAAGTTACGTGCTAAATGTCTATTGCCGTATACTGTTTATTGTATTTTGTCAATAAATAGGGGTATCACTGATTGCGATTTCTAAATTTGTAGTTAGTTCTATTAACTAACTCCTAAAAGCATAGTTCCAGAGCGCGCTAAAGTGGTATTGCTGGGATGTGCGGGGCGGCTCCCCGTCGGAGGTTCAAGTCATTCATCGGGAATCTCTCTCTCTCTCTCTCTCTCTCTCTCTCTCTCTCTCTCTCTCTCTCTCTCTCTCTCTGTGTGTGTGTGTGTGTGTGTGTGTGTGTGTGTGTGTGTTCCTTAGATTTAGTTTAAGTAGTTTGTAAGTCTTGGGATGAATATTAACAAGAGCAAAACTAGGGCAATGGAGTGCAGTTTAAGAAAATCAGGTGATGCTGAAGGAATTAGATTAGGTAAGGAAACATAAGGAGTAGATGAGTTTTGTTACTTGGGCAGTAAAATAATAAATGATGGGCGCAGTACAGAGGATATAAAATGCAGAATGGCAATGGGCAGAAAAGCGTTCTTGAAGAAGAGAAATTTGTTAACATCGAATATTGATTTAAACCTAAGGAAGTCCTTTCTGAAGGCATTTGTATGGAGTGTTGCCTTGTATGGGAGTGAGACATGGACGATAAACAGTGCGCACAGGAAGAGGATTGAGGCTTTTTAAATGTGGTGCTACAGACGAATGCTGAAGATTAATTCGGTGGATCGCGTAACTAATGAGGAGGTAGTGAACAGAATTGGGGAGAAAAGAAATTTCTGGCATATCTTGACTAAAAGAAGGGATAGATTGGTAGGGCACATTCTTAGACGTCAAGGAATTGTGAATTTAGCGTTGGAGGGAAGTGTGTGGGGTAAAAACCGCAGAGGAAGACCAAGGGTGGATACAGTAAGCAGATTCAAAGAGATTCAGGTTGCCGTTCTTATGTGAAGAGGCTTGCTCAGGATAGGGTATTGTGCAGAGCTGCATCAAACCAGTCTCCGTCTGAAGACCCCAACAACAACAACAACAAGGGGATTGACGACCACTGCAGTTCGGCTCCATAGCTTTTAAACATTCGAACATACTTCTAGAAAATAATTGCGGGCCTAGAATTATTCTTGTTCTTTCTGTCACTGTACTACTGTAATTTAGCTTTTCTGACGCATGCGTTTGCCGACCACTACCACAGAGCGTTCAATACCAAACAGAAAAAGAGGCATAAATGCAATATGAAGGCTTTCGGACATTTGCTAAAAGCTCATAATGGAGTAAATTATATTTAAGGTATGTAACTGTGAATACCTCAACCAATAAAGTTATTTCACAGAGAAATGTAGCGCTAATTACATTTTATTCAGCCCGCATATTACGATTATAAAGTACTACCCCTGGTCCCTGAGATGGATGACAACATACGGTGAACACTTGTTGAAGAGGACGCAGGGTCAGAACGAGGGTCGCAGGGAGCGAATCTGGCGCAGAGGGAGAAGCCCCCCGCAATGAGCTGTCCTGGCGCGACGCCGCGTCTCCTAGCAACCAGGCGCAGCCGCCTCCTAACGATTCCGCCAGGGGCTTTCCCGGGCTGCGCTGTCAAGGACGGCACCGGCGCCACAGCCAAACAACCCATCTCACAGACTTTTTACTGTCTGCAGTCAAACCCAGCCTGTTTCAGGGAACACTAGCCTCTAATAGATACTGCTAAACCGCGCACACACTCCTACTTTGTAACAGGGTTCCAACAATCAATGCTTCCTGCCACTACTGTTTGGCAAATGTTTGGAGATGCAAATCTGTTTAGAAAATACAGAAACAGCTACCCCTATCAGTGTCTGAACAAATCAAAGAGAATAGTGTATCTGGCCACTATCACACGTCGCCATCGAGGGCGCTAGTCTGTAAATTAGCCTCAGCACCATGAGTTACGCGGAAACGTATTAATTCCATTCTTAAGTAACCCAACCACCTTCCTCCTATATTCATTGCCGCCTGCCACTCTACCCACTTTATTCTCACTTGAAGCTAATGATACTCTGCAGTTTCATTTTCACGCACTTCAATAGTAGGCTCAATTCTTATCGTATTTTAGTAAATAATATTTTCTGGGTAAAAGTAGTGGAATATTAGGGAACTATCTGAGAATCATGTTGCGAATAGAATAGTAATGAAATTTCCTAGAGTGATGGGGCGGTTATTCAGCATCTTAATGTTTATGAGTTCTCCTGAGTTGTGGGTCATACTACGATATAATTTCGAAAAGACATTCAGAGGTACATGTGAGACAGAGCGCAAAATGCGTGAATGAAATTCATAGTGAAGACGTAGAAAATTTAAATGACGTAAGTGATGAGCGGTTTTTCCATTAACCTTAACGTATATGACCTCATATCTCATGAAATATATGTTGTTCTATAATTTAAGTAACGTGGAATTAAATTTTAACACCGTGAAGACTGCAGTACTTGTACTGCGTGAACATCGGGCAAACAGTAAGAGACGAAACACACTCATAATTCTGTTGAGATTGTCAGCGAGAGATTTGAAATGATGTGTTAAGCCAGAGGCTTCCCCCCCCCCCCTCAATAAAAAGTTTTACTGCTGTTTTATAGTAAAACGATGCAATATGTTAAGGATATTCTGAGTACTTTATACATAAGGGTACCTATTTGTGTTTAAACTCTTGTAGAGTTCCAAAAAATACAAATGCAATCAATAAATTTTACAACTCCATAGGAGTTACACTTTCAGCTGCTAAAAAGTAGAGGACGGTATACATAAGTTTACAAAAATTACAAATTTATTCTGTCTTGTGGTGTTCCTGTTTGTCTCTTCCCCATTCAGAGGAATCCAAGGCATCTTTGGATAGAAAAATGAAGACAACTGTCAATGCTTCTTGACACTTTTCAGTACTGAATAACTGTTATCAAAAGCTTCCTGTATTTCTTGTCCTATCTTCGCACATGTCAGAACAAAGATGAGGAGGACAAGTTCTTGGCTTGACCATTCCATATATTACTCCTGGCAAAAGCTCTGGCTAATAGCTGCTGAACTGCCCATGTGTTAAAACTAAACCTTCAAGCCTGATAGGGAATTTAACATCACAGCTTCCCACCATATTTTTGAAATCCAAAAATTTGGCTGAGAACCCAAGTTTCTGGATTATATGTGCGTATTTCCTTGCTGCCAGTCTTGAATCGTCTTCACACTTAGCATCTGTGCATACAATTTTTCCAGAACTAAATATTAAGGCAGTGGTCCTTGGTTCACGAATTCTCATAATTACTGAAGCAAATCGTTGGGGTTGTATTCAGCATTTCTTGTATGCAATACAATCGTCTTAAGATCCAGTTTGCAACCAAGATCTACTGTCGACACAATATTCTGGAGCTATGGAACAATTCCAGAATTAGCAGAAGCAGGAGTCACTGGTGTCATAGGACTGGGAGTTGCAAGTCCAATCTGCCTCGATGGTGCAACTATTGGTGACACGAGATTTTGCTGGGTTTGAGGCTCCATTGAGCTCTGAGGAGTCGTAATTACGACTGATGTAAATACCAGCAATGACTTCTGAGGTAGTTAATATTGCCATTTGTAATGAAGTTAACTGCTGCTGAGCTTGAGGGACCATCTGTTGATGCTCATCCTGATGATGTATGGAGTACCAATAAATATTTGGTATGCTAAATCCTGGACTTGGTAATATCTGATCAATTTTTATGATTTTTTTTCTAACACTACTTGCATTGTGTGTTTTCACTTTCTGCATAGCATTACATAAAACCTCATTCCTTAATGCCAACATTGATACCGCTGCGCAATACCGCCTACCAATAAAATGAGAGAATTAGAAGCAAAGGGGTGTAAGTTGCAAAATTGAAAAAAATTGAGTTAGTTCATGCAACTGGGGAAGGAGATCCCATTCTATTTAGTGGCACAGTGATATAAGTAGAATCATTGACTGGTGTTGCAATCTGACGAGTTTTTTGAAAACTATTTCATCACCCATCAGTTCCTGGGCCTCCAGGTTGTTTGCCGACATTACAGCAATTTATAGGGATCTGTTTTTCACTGATTTTGGAGAGATTAATGGAGAAGAATTTAGAGAAACAATTCTATGCAATGAATGAACAATGTTTCGCATAACTGACAGAATTTAAAAAAATTAAAATATCATATAAATTGTGCGTCTGCCTGAAGCTAACGGCACTGAAATATTAAAATGTTGCTCACTGGGTTACTCTAAAACGGTAACTCTAGGTGATCCAACAAACTTCACATGTAGTTTCAAACCTTTATGAAACTTTTTTTTCTATAACACCCCTCATGAAACAATCACTGGATCAAAGTATATCGTTTGATATTTTTTCTCTGTTCACGGCGTCTCAATTTAATACTTTTTACCTACTAATTCTACCCGTACCTCGCTTTTCAGGGTCAATATACAGGGAGTTTCAAAAAATATTAATATTACAAAGTATTATGTTGTCCTAACTATCGATTGCTGAGCCTCGACTCGGCTATTGGAGAAACGTATACATCTTCTAGTTTAGATTAATAGCCGATAGATGTCAGTTGTCTTCTGTTTTGCTTAGTAACCGCAGTTTGTTTAAAATGGCTACTCCGTAGCAGAAATTTTGTTTTCTCAAGTTCGCGAAGTGCCATTCCATGATTACAGTGCAAAAACTTTCAGGTTGAGATATCCAATTGACCCTCCGAATGGGTGGAACATTCGCAGATGGTATTGACGTTTTTTACATACAGGATGTGTATGTGAAGGAAAGAGTTCATTTCGCCCTTGTGTTACTGAAGAAAATGTTGCATGAATTCAAACTGCTTTCTAACATAGTCCAAAATCAACTCGTCGTGTCAGTAGAGAGTTACAACTGCCTACAACAATTTTGCGTTTATTGATACGTTGGTTGGTAATGAAGCCGTACAACGTACAGTTGTTACAAGTACTGCGTCCTATGACAAACGGAAACGTGTGGCATTTTGGATAGAGATTCTTGATGCCACTGACAATGAGAATACTTTCGCACAAAGCATCGGTGTTCAGTGATGAGGACTTTCCACGTTAGTGGTCAGGTGAACACACACAACGTCGAATTTGGAGCCTACAGAACCCACATACAGTCACTGAACATGTTCGAGATTCGGCTAAAGTCAATGTGTTTTGTGTGATATCCCTATCATCTGTTTACGACTCATCCTTCTCTGATAGGTACATGTTAAACGGTCAGCAATGTTACAAAACTGTTTCCGAGGTTTGACGAAGACTTTTTCAACAAGACGGGGCATCCCGTCAGTGAAGTCGCCGAGTGCATGAATATCTGAATGAAATTCGACCGAACTGTTGGAATGATCGTCAAGGTGCTGGCGACTTAGCATGTCTCAGCTGGGCTCCACGGTCACCGGATTTGACACCCTGTGGCTTCTTCCTGTGGGGTTTCGTTAAAGTCAATGTTTATTTACCACCATTCTCACAGAACCTGTAAGAGTTGAAGAACTGGATCCGTAAGATCCGTAAGATCAGTGACGGACATGCGTGCCTAAGTATGGGTGCAATTTGAGTGTAGTTGTGGTATTGCTCTTGTCCCTGATAGAGGACATACTGAACATGTGCAATCTGAACTTGAGAGGTTCATAAATATGTGTGTAATGTTTCATATTCGTATGTCATAAAGTTTAATAAATATATGTATTCGAAATAGGAATATTTTTTAAACACCCTGTAATATCACTGAATGCATCTGCAAATAGCTCACGAGGTATCACGCAATAAATTATGGGACATGACAAAGATGTGCGATTGTTAAAATGGAGCGCTAATTATTTAGCCTATAAACATCCAGTGTTTCATACGGAAGGAAGAGCGTGTTTAACGTCACATGGCTAACGTGGTCATTAAAGACGGAGCACAAGGTGGAACCGTTTTCGGTTAAAGATGGGAAAGGAAATCGGCCGTGCCCTTTGAAAGAAGTCTCCTGGCATTTGCCTAGGGCGCTATAGAGAAATAATGGGAAATTTAAATCTGTATGACCGGAAGTGGGCTTGAACTGCCGTCCTCCCAAATGAAAGTCCAATACATTACCACTGCGCTACCTCGCCCCTCCATTGTCTCATACCAGAGCTCTTAGCGACTTCTAAGAAAATTTAAACGTATTTTCAATAACTTGCTAAACCTTTTTCACTTACATGTTTATCGTCATGAACGAAGGAATTAGAGCGCTATTATTTTACTTACTGGCTTCGGTCGGGGCTTTAAATTAGGGTTAGAATAAAAGCCATAATCTACAAACAAATGTGAGAATTTGTGAAAGACACCGACTGAAATGAACCAAATTTACCAGCATAAGCAATAGCTATTGGCAGCAATGGGTTCATCATTAATAAACATTCACGGTGATTCAGAACAAATAACAAAAACAATCGTGCTACGAACGTATCTGCCAAAAACAACTGAAGGGTATACCAGCAATGTGTTAAAAATCCTCAAAGTTACGAAGTGGCAGGGCAGTGGAAGGCTGATAAGAGCATTTACATTGCCGTGGAACTGAATAATAAATCCCTCTACTAGAACTAATCACAAATCCGCGGACAACTGCTATTTGATTATATGAAAATTGGGGAATATGAGCAAAATCCACAACGTGAAATGGGAAAAAATATTGAATTTGTCGGGGAAATATTTTACTGTGACTGTCGTATACCAAATAAATGCAATCTGTGAATACAAACTCTGAAAATTGCTACAGAGAGAAACTGGACAGAAAATACGACCACAAGATATAACGCACGCCCGTAAAGCGACCGAGAGAAATAGAATGAGAGAACCAGCGAGCAACTCCGAAATTGTCTGTGAATGTAGACAACCGAGGGAACGCGCAAGCGACTCGTTACAAATTAAGGAATCGATACACAATGAAGACCATCTCAGAGGCGACTCTTATTCTCCAAGAAATATCTTCGCCTGTTATTGCTGCTTCGAAGGAGAGTTCAGAAATGATACATATTTCTCGTTGATACAAAATAAATATTTCGCCTTTTAAGCATCAGACTTTTTTTTCCTCTAAGAAAACGTTTCCGTCTTAGAGAACACATAATGCACATGTTTCCTTCAAAACAATTTCACTTTGCAGCGGAGTGTGCGCTGATATGAAAGTTTCTGACAAAAACAGCAGCAAAGACAGCATTGTGCTGAACTTGGAAATACGTGAGTCTTGCAAGTCGTGTTCTACTATGTTTCTGGTGTAATTTACGTGATAAACAGATAAAATTGTGTTGGTAGGAGGCAAAACGCTTAATATGAATGCCCAGACACAAATGTCATTAACACAGCTCAAACTAATAGAGCATTTGGTATCAACAAAATTTTGAACTTAAAATTATAAAAGCTAACATTCACGCAATTCCATACTCAGCACATTGCTACAGAACACTAAAAGTTTGCTACTGTTACGACTACTCTTCGCAGGCAGCACACACACCTTGTTAGTATAGGTGGCGTTGTTATCAACCTGTCCCATTTGCTTCCCTAAGACAAGGGTGATTCAAATGTTAACTTATGAAGTTTCATAACATTTAGAAAAGTTGTTTGATGAAGTTGTCAGAGAACAGTAGGGTTCTCTGAGCATTCAGAGTATGACCGACAGTTGGCAAAGTGATAGTAAAACACCAGAGAAGGAAGAAGCTATCTCACGTGCATTTGTAGTGTAGTTAAGGCGTCGAATGTAAGGAAAATCGTGGCAAAATGACAGCAAATTACGGTGATTTGTGTTTATCGTTGCAGCAAGTTCTGTAGGAAGGTCAAATGCGGCGTAACTTTTCTGCAGGTCGGCCCAAGAGCGGGGCAAGCTCAGCGCGTAGAGACGGACGAGAACATTGCATTAAATGTTCAAATGTTTGTAAATCTATCGGGTTCAACTGCTTGGTTGTTAGTCCATAGCTTACAAACTACTTAAACTAAGGTAAACTAACCTAAGGACAACACAAACACCTATGCCCTAGGGAGGACTCGAACCCCCGACGGCGAAGAGCAGCGCACACCGCAGCACAGCACCCCAGTGCGCACGGCTTATCCGCCGCAGCAACTATGCATTAGCGGAGGAGCTTGTGAAGGAGAACAGATAGATAACTTCGAACGAAATAGCGATAAGTTTGGTTGATTGGAGGGAATAAGGGACCAGACAGCTGAGTCATCAGTCACTTTAGCGTAAAACGGCGTATTTAGATTCGGTCCGGGTAAGAATATTCTGCTAGTAAAATGGGGGGAAATTAAAAAGTAATTGAAATCAGTCAACCAGTATGATTAAAACTAACAAAAAACAGAAGTCTGCTATGTACATCCCCGCAGCTCTAAAAGCGGCAGTAAACGCCCAACCTTCGTTTCATTAGTGACCAGCATGTGACATGACAAATCATGTCCCTTGAGGAAGAGCATAAACATGGAAGAAAAGAAAATTTTAAAAAACATGGCAAGATGTGTGAATGGATGGCTGGCTTGGGGAGGGGGTGGGGGCGCCCCAAACACCACGAGAAGAGGGGATATCCACAAATCCACTCTCCCTGTGCGTCAGAAAGTCTCTTGACAGGAAATCGCTTTCACGGAGATAATCAAAATTAGAGGTAACGGGTGCGGAAGTCCATATTTGGCACGGAGGGCCAAAAGGAGGGGACATTCCCCGAAGATATGAGTAAGCGATTGTAGGGTTCCACAACCACAACGTGGAGGAGGTTCATTACTCACAACTATGAGTCAGCCTGGAATGTCAAATGCGGAGACGACAAAGGACAGTGGATTCCCTCTGGGGAGAACGCAATGAAGAGTTCCTCGCTGCAGTAGTCTCATTAATTGTGCGGAATTTATTATATGGGACAGTAGCCAGCCAAATGCTGTTCAATTTTTGTTCGCGCAGAGATCTTATCTGCACCCGCAAATCCGCACCCGGGATTGTCAAGAGTAATGGGTATCGAGTAACTGCTGCTCCAGCCCAATGGTTAGCCCGTTCAATGCCTAAAATACCCATGTCACTGGGGAACACAAAAGGCAATGGAGCAGGTAGAACTGGTGAACTGGATCTAGCAGTTTCAGGGCAGAAGGAGCTGCCGAGGCATAAAGCTGACGCCCGTAATCCAATCGTGACAGAATCAGAGCCCAACAGATACGAAGGAGAGTTGCACCATCTGCACCCCAAGAGTGGGCAAGAAAACGGAGAGCATTAAGCTCCTCAAAAAGGAGGCCTAAGAAACGGTACTGTGCTACAACTTCCAGGCGCTGAGTATTGGAGTTATCAGCGGGGCCACAGAGCTCACCATCCCATCGATGGCGATTAGCGAGAGTGTAACACGTAACAATGAACCGTGCCTAAGGCCGTTCTCTGGGATCTGTGGGTGGCTGAATGAAGAGCGGACTGTAACTCTGAACATGGGATGTGATTAAAAAGTGACTACAGTCTTAAAGACAGAAACCACAATACTGTCCCTCAACAGAGAAGGGAAAACCCCTTGGAGCCAAATACGATTACCTGCAGGAGAAATTGGCGTTGTGGAAGATTGAGGTGTTGGAGTAATTACTTATGAATGTTATCCGGGCAAGGTGATGAGTCATGGGAAGAGGAAAGAGCCGAAGTACTTTCCAGTCAGTAAACGGTTCCCTGTAAGGTTCTTCCTGGTGAGGGATAAAACCGAAGTTTGAGATTTCGGCCTGTTGCTTCTTGAGAAGAATAGGCCGCTGGCAACCTTGTATGGAGCGAAGCATAGCGAACACTCGTTACAACAGAACAGAATAGCCCAGGGGAGAGAGAAGACGGTCCCAGCACACCCACTTGTTCTTTTTGACTATGTAACGGGATTTAAAGCGAAGCAAGACTAGCAAGGGACGGAGGCGCTTAAAATGTTCCTAACATTGACAGCATTCAAGAATGCCTGCGGCGACAGCTATTCCGCGACGCAAGTGGCCAATGGGTTGTAGGGGCACTCGACTGGGGGGCAGCGATACTAGCAGATCGAGTGATCGCATCAGACATATAATGGATTGTATCATCAGTACAGCCTGTCGCTGAGGGTGTGAAAACAAATCGGGATGTGTACAGAGGCCAATTAGCAAGAAGAAAAACCCAACGAAGTAGCCTGTTCCTTGGCAGGTGGGAAGGGAATTCAAGACCATCGCAGAGGTCATCATGCGGTCCGGTTTGAAGTTTAGTACTGATTTAACGCAGAATATTGTTCATGCTGTACTGTACTTCAACAGGTTGTCTGGCAGGTCCGCATGAAGGGGGGCGGCGGCTTCTTGGGAGTGCGGCCTGTACACCTCAGCCTCCATTAGCATTTACAATACAAAGTTTAGATAGGTGTATTACAGAACTATGGCTTGTTAGATGTCACAGAACCTTTCATAGTGTGCCCCACAACTGCATGAATTTCAAATTTGGCTAGCAGACAGCAATCAGTCGTCACTGAAATTGTGATATTTATTTCCCTGATCTTTATAATACGCTTTCACAGAAATGTATTGAGGCCTACATGAAGTCAGCAGGGGGCCACGCATTTTCTATAGACCACTGGTCTCTAAATGTCTGACTTTGATCTGTTCGGTGCACTCTATTTACGCAACGTGACGAAGAGCTGAAAACTGCTGCGAATGCACGCCAAAAATTTGTTTCATTGTCGTATCCCGGTATCTGAAGGGTGGTTACCAAATTCTAAGACCATCGTGTCGATGCCTGTAAATATCTTATGCTACAGTTTCAAGGCGAAGGTGATGCATTTATAGGAAAACCTGTTATGGCGACAAGACTTGCGTCCACTATCACCAGCCAAATACGAATAAGTCAAGCTAGGAATGGCGTCACAGCTCATCGGCGAAACCAAAATAGTTTCGCATTCTAATTGTAATATTTCCTCCTGGGTTACAAATGGAATCATTTTGAAGCATTACACTGACAGGACAGTGAAGGTAACCAGAACTACTTATTCAGCCATGGTGAGAAGTAAACTTACTTAGCAATCAGAAGTAAATGACGAGGCCTTTAATATGCAATGCAGTCCGGAAGTTATTTGAAACTATTTAGGGTATTAAATTCACCATAACTAGCAACGTAGCGAAGAGCTGAAAACCGTGGTAACAGGACCAAAATAATTGTTTCATTGTCGTATCCATGAACTTCCGAAGCAGTGAAACACGTGAATTCAATTTCAGGTTTTTGTTCACAGTTACAATTAAAACCTATATGAATTCGAAATAATTAAACATTTCGTCCATTTCAGAGCATAGAAATTTAACGGGCAAAGACAGCGGCCGCCTCAACGAATTATGTTATCCAGGCACGTTTCCCTTCCCGCCCTAATTCTCAGCTTATAACACAGTACGATGGTAGTGCCCCTGCCCATTAGGTCGTATTGCTCCAGCCTCTACCAATTCCCGAAAGAGATCGAGCGAATGAGAGCGTTCGCTTTGATATTGTCAATTGCATATTGGACGCATATTTTACAATTATTGATATGGTCTCTTGTTATTTCGGGCCACAGAAATATATTACTAGACTGGCAATGTCGTATGCAGTATCATTCGTGTCACAATATTTCTATACTATAAACGAGTGAGCAGTCGTAATTACAGAAAGCAGTAGTAAAAACACGGATGGACTGACGTAACGAACTCGACTTTAGCGTTCTGAGATAATTATCAATTTATGTATATGGCAGCAATTTTTCGTACTGTAATCGGAATAAACGTAGTTGCATTGATTTGCTTCTTGTATTGTTGTTACCAATTTCATTCAACTTCGACTTTTCTTTCAGTAGTATGCTGGTTATAAAAATGCTGTTTGTTGTGGGTAATACATGTATTTCTTTTGGAGTGTTATTACAAAACTACAGTCTGCCTTGACACATACAGTAACGAGTCACGTTAATTTGCTGTATTCATTAATGTGTTACCAGCTTCGATCAACTTCGGCTTTCCTTTAAATAATGTTACCTACAAATGTGGCCTTTGTTTTGGATAACACATATTTATTCATCTCAGTCTTTTGTCGGTAACTACAGTCTATTTTAAATGTACCGGGTGATCAAAAGGTCAGTATAAATTTAAAAACTTAATAAATCACGGAATAATGTATATAGAGAGGTAAACATTGACACACATCTTTGGAATGACATGGAATTTTATTGGAATAAAAAAAATTAAAAGTTTTACTAGACGCGTGAAAGATCTCTTGCGCGTGTCTTTTGGTAATGATCGTGTACTCAACCACCACTTTCGTCATGCTTGATCTCCCAGGTCCCCAGACCTCAGTCCGTGCAATTATTGCCTTTGGGGTTACCTGAAGACACAAGTGTATCGTGATCGACCGACATCTAGGGATGCTGAAAGACAACATCCGACGCCAATGCCTCACCATAACTCCGGACATGCTTACAGTGCTGTTCACAACATTATTCCTCGACTACAGCTATTGTTGAGGAATGATGGTGTACATATTGAGCATTTCCTGTAAAGCTCATCATCTTCGCTTTGTCTTAATTTGTTATGCTAATTATTGCTTTTCTGATCAGATGAAGCACCATCTGTCGGACATATTTTGAACACTTTTGTTGATTCTAATAAAACCCCATGTCATTCCAAGCAAGTGTGTCAATTTTTACCTGTCTACATTATTCCGTGATTTATTAAGTTTACAAACTTATACTGATCTTTTGATCACCCGGTATGTAACCTGTTCTTCTCATAATACGATTCTACAATGTATGTGTTAAATCCAACTACTATGTTAGCATTAGCTCTAATAAAAAGAACGTTTAAATCTACTAGTAAAGAATTCATTACTTCGCGTCAGATCACAGTAGTAACACTTGAAACATTTTTACGTGAGGTACAGCAATACGGCGGCGTCGGCTTCAGTCACAGAGGCCAATTTGCCAGTCTAGTAATGTATGTATGTGTTTCGGAAATGTCCGAAATAAGTGACCATATAAGTAATTGTAAAAAATAAAAATTATAGTACTTTACTAGGTCATTTGAATCACCATGAAACTAATTTCCTTTCCTTTGTCTGAACTCAGGGAAAGTTGTAATTAACATTTCGTTCCCTTCATTGTATCTCTGCTACCATGTGTCGGAAGAGTATTTCCATCTGTATTATATACACATTTTCTTAAATTTATAAATGCCGAACGTATTTTAGACGGTGAGAAAGAACAGGTAGCGTACTTTAGTATTCTGTGCCTTTTGGATGTGACTATCCGTCATCGGTGAAGTCAGCGGGGTTGGTGTCTTGTACGTAAGGGTGAAGGAAGTACTCGCAGACCTCTCGGGCTGCAAGCTGATTCGACATACGCGGCACGTTTGTAAGAAACGACGGCGGCGCCGGCAGCGAGCTGCACTCCGCTGATTTACAGACAGCTTGCGGAGGCAGCAACGACAATAACATCAAATTTCCATTAGGGGACGCGTATATCGGGCACGCGGCGGAAGGAGCGAATTTTCGCATCGAGAAGGACGACGCCTGCGTGCAGCCGCGGGCGAAAGAAAAGGAGGGGGAGCAAAGGAGTGGCTGCGATGCGGCATCGCGCCTGAAAGAGCGGCGGAGAGAAAGGGCCGCGCGGCGCGGCGCATTAGACGGAGTGCCGGCAGCAAGCGACGCCGTCGCCGCAGGACGCTGCCTCGCCTGCCACTGCGCTCCCCAGCGCCTCGCGCAGCCGCCGACGCTAAGAAAAGGCGCCCCCAGCGGCAGCCGCGCCAGCTGCTGCTAGCCAGCGCCGGGACACCGTTTCTTATCTCCGCCTGCTTTCTTCTTAAAGATATCAAGCGTCATTATCAAAACCGCCCAAGACACAGAAGGCGTCGTGGATAAAAACAAAAATCGCAAAATATTTTTATTTCACAGCGGCATCATTAAAGTAAGTGCCACTGTTTTGTGAAATGTTTCATAATTAATCCACTTTTCATTAATGTAAATTTTGCCTTGGTCCTTACTGTTGCTCTTTTTTGTGGAACTACACTGTCTTTAAATCCCCAAAGTCTTCTGGAAAGAAAGCAATTACCGTGAATGTGAAAGCGAGGTGATCGTTACTTAACTGTAATTATGGAAACAATTTCAATAATCTTTATTATTATTATTATTTATTTTTATTGTGTTTTATTATTATTATTATTATTTTAGTTCGTTTCGGCCTACTAGGGACCACGAGGCTCGTCTTAACTCTCAGCTAGGGTCTTCTGCTTTTTCTTGGCCCAGTACGCCTTCATCTTCTGGCTGTGGTCCTGCTTCCTCTCATCCGTCCATTTAGGTCTGGTGGTGCCTGTACACTTCTTGCTTGTGAGAGATAGTGGGAAGACTCCGTGTAGAATGGCCTGACGGCAATGACTTTGGTTCTCGGTTATCTGTAATGGGATCTGCAGTTCCTCTAAGTCTCATCTAACAGAGGTGAACTACTTAGCTTTGGACGCCTTTCCCCTGCTTGTCGCTGTGAGGATCTTCTCGGTTAGCCTTGAGTGATTCAGGCGAGTCATGTGCCCGTAGGTCGGACGGGTTTTCCTCATACATGTGACTATGTCGTTGGTTGGTGTTGGATGTTTAAAGGGGACTAAACTACCGGGTCATCAGTCCCCTGTTCCCAGCTAAGAGATCACAGGATTTCATGTATGATTAAAATAAGCACCCTGCAACCAGTACAGAAGACGTACAGGAAGACAGTGTTGGACATAATTACAACATAAAAAGAAAAAGGAAACCATAGTAGAGGTGGAACTAATAATCAACTAAAAATCACAGCTGATGTTGTTGGCTGGCTGATCACTAGGATAATAATGGATGAGCCAGCCATTCTGCACATACAACTGCCAGTCGGAAAAAGGACTGAAAAGACAAAAGAGACAACAGATTAAAACTATAAGCGGTGTATGCCTGAAGATCAAGCATACGAACCCACCGTTAAAGCTTGTGATAAAAGCCCGCTGGGCGAATAAACCTAAAACACAATCAGCCATAGAGGCGTCGTCAGCTAAAATCGAAGGAAGCGCAGTAGGCAGGTTAAAAGATTGCCGCAATGCAGCTAAAAGTGGACAGTCCAACAAGATGTAGACTACAATCAACACAGCGCCACAATGGCATTCTGGCGGTTCCTCTCGGCGTAAGAGGTCCTGGTGTTCATACAGTTCGTTATTGTGCCTTATTCTGTAAGTACCGTCTTCCTCTCTTATGGGTCCTAATATTCTCCTCAGGATCTTCCTCTCTTCAAGTTCTAGTTTCCTGAGTGGGCCCTTTCGATTCATCAAGAGGCACTCGGAGGCATAGCGTACAGAGGGTCTTACTACTGAGATGTAGTGCTTCAGTTTTAAATTCTTGGATAGGTACTTGGAGGTATAGATATTCTTATATGAATGATAGGCTCTCTCTAACTTTGTGCACCTGGCGTCTATGGCCAAGGTTTCGCTCTCACTTGCTGAAATCCATTCTCCCAAGTACTTGACTGCAGGAACTTTACAGATATTATTGTTTCAACAATCTTTGTATTTAAAAACTAGTTTAATTCCCGCTGCTTCGCATTCATAGACTGAATGGTTTGCATTGGTTGTTTCTACTTCTAAATATAAATTTTCATAGATTTAGCTTTAAAAAATGCTCTCCTAATGAAGTATTTTGATGCAACTTGTCACCCCCTATTGCGCCATTGATGGCGGATTTCAGAACATCCTGACATCTCGAAATTTAAATGAAAATAACGGCTTAACTATTCATCTGACACGAAAATTGAATAACGTAATTGGTACAGGGGAAAATTCTCTACAACTTCGCTCTATTATGTTTTCATATCTTGCATCGTTGCAGAGAAATTTGCAAAAATAACGGCGATTTGACGATGTCTGTCTGTAACGTGTTCCCACTTTTTTGGTGGAACAGTTTAACCGACCGGCAACAAATTTTACAGACATTGTTGGCTACCAGAGACCACAACCCGTTCATCCGACGCGAAAATTGAATAACCGAATTTGTAGGGAAGAAAATTCTCTATAACTTTGTTCCCTTATGTTTTTTTCATATCTCGTATCGTTTGAGAGACATTTGCAAAAATAACGGAGTTTTGATACCATTGAATTAACAAAAACCAGCCATTCGCAGACGTCACGTGACATTCCTTGCCCAGAATTCTCTGTGGCATACGCCATCTTGCGTTGCGTATTTGATGATTTTCTTATTATAACTTACACGTTGTCATTTCAAAGCAATGGCGCACTGAAGAATTAACAAAAACACATCGTTCTTCGTACGATAAATGATAATCTAGTGTCTACAAATGCCATATTAGCATCAGTTAACAACGCCAATTATAGTATGACATTAAAGGACACATCTTTTGATTGATAGCCGTAGCGTAGTGGGGAAAGCGTTGGACTTTGACGCTGCAGGTCAGTGGTTCGGAACCCACCACTACCAAATTTTTTTTCCTAAAAGATTTTCATACACTCTTATTAATTTTTTATTATTTAGATTGTTTTCGTCCAAAATGTTTGAAAAAACTTATAAAACTACAAATCTAAAGTGGGCCGTAGAACACGTCAGTGCGATTTTTACTTTAATTCTAACAATGGTTCCAAATCCAAATTTTAGCATTTCTAGCATCAAAATAGTCTTAGTAGCACTCTTAAAAGATTTTCCCTTATTTCACCCGCTTCATGGTTGAATTTCCAAAAATATCGAAACAAGTGTTTTAAAAATTCCAATCAAAAATCTAAGCCCGAAGTTCCGTATTTCTTGTTTCAAAATTACCTTCATAGCAACGTATATTCAAAAACCGTTCAGCCACTATTTCACCCCCTTAGGAATGGGAATATCGAAAAATCGCTGATGCCTACAATGTAAGATAAACAACCTCTACAAATTTCAAGTTTGTAGATTCACTTTTCAGCGCCGGTTTCTGTCTTTCAGAAACGGATAGAAAAAGTTAAATTCCTTTCTTATGCTTTGGCATCTTTCTTGGTAGTTTTACTTTCCAAAGTGCAATATGCACTTATTTTTCTTTATTCGTACGCTTGTTGGAGAGAAACAACTGAAGAATGTTCATCACGCTTCGCTGTATATAAAACCTCTTTGCTATTATAGTATCAAATGCCATCGCTGGTCTTCAGTCCGAATTTTATACAAGCTGACGACTTTCAACCACTATATCTTCCACCCTGTTATAGATATCGACAAAACGTTACTGTTATGGTGTACAATGGGAGACTTTGTACTACAACATAGAGAGATCGTTTGTCTCCATGGTGTAGTTTTTGCTCAAGAGCAAAATATTGATACCCACAGGTAGAATTTTATATAAGTCCGTAACTTTTAAATCCCAAATCGTTCACCCCCTTATCGGTGTCAACCGTCTACCATCATAGTGCACAATGGGAGACATACCTACTACTACATACAAACACTATTCGTTTGCGATGTGTAGTTTTGGCTGCAGAGTGAAATATAGGCACAAAAAACCTCAATTTTTATATATATTAAGAAATAGGATGAACAGCTTTGTGTTGGTCTCGCTAAAACTCATAAAAGGCTTGGCTGATTTGAATAATTTTGTTATTGTTTCATACGCTTTAATACTGGGCTAATTTAGGCGAAAGTAACAGTTGATAATCGAAAAAAAATTGTTAATTTGTATGGGCATCGCAACTTTGATAATACTCGTATTTATGCGCTACCATTTAGTTACTTCGATTGCGATAAAATTTTCACACTTGTCCTCCATATGGTGCATCGAACCCGGCTTGGTTTGAGTGACTGCCATGAAACTTTGGAGACACATGAAAATTTTCCCATATATGGGACGACGATGGTGATAAGAGGGGACAGGAGGAGATTGGCAGACAGCGAGGGAAGTTAATGACAGGAACAGGCGAGGAATAGGTGACTAGAAGTACAATGAGGAGTATGCAGAGAGGGAAAAGTGTGACAGAGAGGAAGGAGTGCGTAGACTAACTTACATTGGCATTACGCCAGGTTTTCAAGTAGTTAATATAGGAAAAAAAATAGGCAACAGATATGCGGAAAGTGGTAGCATGAGATATTAAGAGGAGTGTAGATGCAGATTTATCAGTTGAAAAACATTGCATAGTTTGCTAGTATTTAATAATAATACTGTACTAGAATGCAGTGACGTCATCATCGCTTCAGCCAATAGGTGAGCGTTTTCTATTTATGAATACTCATTTCTCTTTTCTGCGTGTGAATCGTTGCCACTGAATTAGAGACTGTGTGTCAGCGAAGGGCTGTAGTTTTTTTTAATTTATGATCATTCAGTTTGACTTTGTAACGAGCTCAGAATTATTTGGTTATTTCTTTCTCTGTGATGGTGGAGTGTATCATCATCTTTGTGTAATCAGCAGCGTATAGTACACGTGCTTGTAACCGAGGTCGTTACGTACACCGGTTTAACAGGATTGCGATTTTTGTCATGATGGTTGTCTCGCAGTAGAATAAGATTATTCGGTTATGGAAAACTTAACAACAGCGACTAACCAGAAACAAGCTACGGAACATAAACAACGCATATATATATATATATCAGGGCATCTTACGAAAATGCGTTGTTTATGTTCCTTACGAAAATGCGTTGTTTATGTTCCGTAGCTTGTTTCTGGTTAGTCGCTGTTGTTAAGTTTTCCATAACCGAATAATCTTATACTACTGCGAGACAACCATCATGACAAAAATCGCAAACCTGTTAAACCGGTGTACGTAACGACCTCGGTTACAAGCACGTGTACTATACGCTGCTGATTACACAAAGATGATGATACACTCCGCCATCACAGAGAAAGAAATAACCAAAGAATTCTGAGCTCGTTACAAAGCCAAACTGAATTATCATAAATGAAAAAAACTACAGCCCTTCGCCGACACACAGTCTCTAATTCAGTGGCAACGATTCACACGCAGAAAAGAGAAATGAGTATTCATTAAAATTATGGAGCTGCACGACGGCAGACCAAACGTGTCCATGTATTTTTTTTTTTTTTTTTTTTTTTTCTTCAGGACCTTTAATCAGAGAACTAGTCAACGAGGCGGTTATAACAGGGCGGGACGAGCTTGCACTGGTTTACGGCTGCACTTTGATGGAGCCGACTCTCTCGTCCAAAACTAACGTAGCTCTTTGCCAAAGCGTTACTTACATATGCAACTGCCACACTGGTTGAGTTGAGCTTACCTGCAACAAAAAGACGCACATAAGTTTTGTTATTCTGCCTAATTGCAGTCAAATATTTTAATAAAATTTAATCGCTGATTGCAAAAATATACAGCCAGTGTGGTAAAAAAAATAATATAAAAATAATAATTATAATAACAAAGAGTGAAAGGCAAAAAGTGTTATGTTTACCGCCTATAATGAGGTGAGGTTGGGGTGGTGGTGACAAAACATCGTTAAGTTGGTGCGAAAATAGCCTACAGATGTAATGCGCAATTAGGAGCAGAGGAATAATGAACAACTGATTTAAAATTTTCTCCATCATTTTCCAAATCCTCAGTGGTTATCTCTACGCCGAACGTACTATATGTTGATATGTAAGCTTGTCAACGTTAAGCGCGGGTCTAATGTTTGCAAATAAAAGGGAGGGAATTAATACGGTAAGATTACTTTATTAGGTCCTAACTAAGGTAGTCATCGAAGTACGAAAAGCTCCTGATGTCACTAAAGTTCGAAAGCTCTTTATGTTTTCTACGTTTTCAGTTATATGAGAAAGGCATTTCATCACGAACATAATTTTTACTGCGGATAGATAACGGACTACGTAAATTTTTGATGCTATCCCACAATAAATGTTAGAAAAACTCATGTTTACAATGTGTGTCCATTATACATAGTCGAGAAATGACATCATTATCAAATAATGTCAGCCAAATATGTGTCAATTTTATAAATCTGTTCAACCGCACTACTGTATGACGTTCCGACTTTTAAGCTCCAAACGGAGTGGGAATTCCGTCACTGGCAAAGCACAGATCTTGCAAAAGCTGGCTACCTAGTCGAAAGTAATGAACACCATGCTTGAGAAGGGCTGCAGAAGTTTCGAACAATGCTGACTATATTTAGCACGAGGTAACTGTACGTTACATCCTGTACCTACCAGCCAAAATGATGTAACTGATGGGTGAGAAACTATACAGATTTAAAATTGCCTATTTTGTGGTTTTTTGATTATATTTATCGACTTAATGTATGAAATGACAAACATTTAACGAATAACTGAAGTACTTGCTTGATCTGTACATGAAAAATAAAACGCATTAAGAATATCACAGCTTAGTGTCTATATAACTATTACCACTAAACTAAACAATAATTGCTTCTTCTTAACGCGCCAATACCAACGGATGGCTTGGGTCTCTCAGACTTTTAAAAGAAGAACTGACTCATAAATCCAGTAAAACTGTTGCCGAAACTACTGCCATAATAATTGTTACATACAGATATTATCGATGGCGAAATCGAATATTTGTAAATCTATTGGACCAAATTGCTTTGGTCATCAATCAATCCCTTGATATACACACTACTTTAACTTACACTAAGGACAACAAACAAACACACACATACACGCGCGCACATACACACACACACACACACACACACACACACACACACACACACACACTTCCGAGGAAGGACTCTAACCTCCGAAGGTATCGACAGCCCAGTCCGTAGCATGAGGTCTTAGACAACGTCTACTCCCACGTGGTCCGACGATGACAGAAAGAAAAAAAGTTCAGTAATTATGTCAGAACATGGGTTTCTATTCTTCAGGAATAGATACCACATAGGGTTATAGCCAGCGAACGTGGTGGCTGAGGGAACGTGACGAGTCGGATAAGTTTTCATGTCTCAAAAATAATGTTTGTAATCCTTTGGGACCAAACTACTGTGGCCACGAGTCCACAGACTTACAAACTTCAATTTGGCCGTTTCTATGAAAAATAGCAATGAAGTTATGCAATCAAGGTCGTCCAGCAGTATTTGCGCGCGCGCAATATGATTGGCTGACTACAGTGCAACAAATATATCGGAAACAACGCCTAGTATTGATTTTTTAAATATTTGAGTCTCAATACAATCCGCCCTGCAACATTATTAGAAGTGTTTCAGGTATTTTCTGACCACCCTGGCACAGTGGCTTCGCACAGGAACTATCCTTGCAGGCCCCCACGTCACCAGGGTGACGTGGTGGTTACTGTAACTGGGAAGTGAGCTAGCCAGGCTTTGGCATAAATGCTCATACAATGCTTTACATCTACACACGTTATAGCAATATCCAAGTAGACCCAAAGATTCATCGAATGAGGCATGTCTTGTAATTCGTACAAGGTACGAGGGTTATTCCTATGCACATTATTAGAGGATAAGAGAAAATCTCCAAGTAAACAACCACAGGTAGAAGTCTGCGCGGATGCGGATATCAGCAGTATTTCTTACTTTGCGGATAAAATTGTGAGCGAAGCAGATAACCACGTATATGCCCAGTACGTCTGTCGAAATGTTAGCTGAAAACTTCAAGTCTTTGGGCATTCTTGGAATAGTTGCAGGGCCCAGGTAGAGAGGAAGTCTGCTGTCATCTCCTGGTCACAGATGACATAGCTGTCTGTACCCGAGGGACCTGCGCCTAATCTGTTTGCGCGACTGTTTCTTATCTGCGGTCTGTGAAGTGCTTTCTGTGTGGCAAACCGACCCACTGCCCACCAGAGGTGCCATGCCTAATTTCCACTGCTTTCAGTTAGCGCTTTGTAGTAACCGAGTGACAACACATATCGTAGTTATTACAGTGACAGTTCTTTCTTAAATTGAACACGACATCAATGGACACTATATCGTGTAAAGTGTACACAGGCTCCGAAGCACTACTGAGTGTCCGGTGCGCCAAAGTTTTCCTGTTTGGAACAGTTATTTTTGGAATACGTATGGAACAGTTTCTGTGATTCGAGAAGTCAAAAGTAGTTAAGTTGTCGCAGAAATGACACTCTAACAATAATTATTTCATTACATAACATGGTTTTAAGTACTGCTATCTATTAATATTACCCATTCGAAACTTTAATATTTGCGGATGCGGATAAAATGTTGCGGATAGACCTCTCTAGCCATGGGTGTACGTATTCTTAACCATGTAGTACTGAGATTCGCTTAATACGCTTGCCCTAAAACAGAGAGAGGGAGTGGAGAATGTATGAGGATTATTTTTCCAATAAACACAAAAGTGGCAATGAATTAGAAAGCTATCAAAATTCATGATGTAGTGGTAAGTTTCTTGGAGCTGACACAAATCTCTTGAATGCGCATACACTTTGGATTCTGGTGTTTTTAGTATCATGAAGGATTATGCTGATAAATGTGTTGAAATCTGGCATGTTAGTATCGTGGTTACTTGCAATCTGGTAATTTATCTTTTTTTTCTAGTTCTAAGCAAGATTTCAATTTCTAATTCATCATAAAAATATAATAATATGGGAACAGATGAGGGGTTGATTTTAATTGCTAATTATAAATAACCATGTATTGTTATAAAGTAGATTATTAGTCGTCGATAATCTCGCCACAATGGCAACACCGTCGTGTTTATGCCTGTGACACAGGGAGGGTAAGCAGAACTGGCGTACGTTCAAGTATTCCTGTAAGTGGAACACTGTCGCTGTCACATGCCTGGCAACGGTCATTACGTTTAAAATTTGAGCAACTTTAGGAAGACGAAGATCTGTCAGAAACCCGCTGGGTAAGTGCGTTGCCGTTTTTACATAATGCCTCTGTATCTATTTTGTTATGTCAGTCCAATATCGTTTTTCGATCTCGATCCAACACAAATGTATTGTGCAAATCTACTGTCCGATTTACACAACTCTTTGAAGTGAGATTATCAGCGCCTTCGTAGTTTTTCCATTGTCTTGTTAATAGGTGTAAGACAATTGTTCAGGAACACGTGTTTGGAAATTTTATCCATCCGGGACTGTTTTTGATTTCAACTATATCATAAGCATTATCAAAATTAAATGCCAAGTGCTCACTGCTTGAACATCATTTTAATAAAAAAGTTTTGAAATATTCCGCGGAATACTCTATACATTCTATAATATTAAGTACGGTTTGTGGTACGAAGGGAGTAACATAGAAGATGCTATAGATGATACTATTCATCATTTTTATTCAATTAGTTTCATTTCATTTCTTGAAACCCTTTTCCGTGTCATATTTATTCATTCATCTTATAGGTGTTTTTCGAAAATTCGATTCCTTCCAACACCATCTAGCTCCCTTTACGCCCGTTGTCTTACTGAATGGTTGATTGCTAGCAAATGATTATGAACGAGATCTTTTGCTATTATAGACCAGAGGTATAGTTATTCGTTTATTCTCCTACTTAATGTGATGTGGAGCATAATCATAGCAATATTTCTGAGAGGTAAGCCTGATGTAAGTTGGGACTGTACGCTTATTTGTAAATTTTGCTCTTTACTCCGATATGTGAGATGTAATCCCGGACAAAAAATACCGACCAATTATATTCTACAATTATTGTCACACAAGGTCACTTTGCCAACATTTATTGAGGGTTGTGTGTGTAAGCAGCCTTTTTTATTTATTTATTTTTAGAAATAACCAATGGCTTTATACGGGTCCATCTTTCTTCCCCTGAAAAGTAATACGGTACCATGTCTTTTTTGCACTCATGGTCTCCCCTTCATATGTAACAAGATACATCTTTTATTAATTATAAACTAAATCCTGTAGACAAAACAATTTTTTTTGTAACTAGCCCGAAAACAATTTTGTGCGTCAAAAGCACATTCCGCGAAGTTGGTATTTCTTTGCGTGGTTCGTGAAAAAGTACAAACTGTTCCCTTTTAATATATTTTCCCATATCGTCATTGCAATGGCTATTGTGAGTATACTGCTTCTTCTTCCTCTTATTTAGAGTAGAAATTTGTATTCCACTGTAGTCGGTTTTGTCTGTTATCGTAATTTTCAAACTACCCTTTTATTCAACTTCAAAATTTCGTCGTTTTCTTAGCAGGCACGATATATCAGTTTTCCGCCTCGCACTGCGACGTAACAACAAATTTCAGTTAAAACCGAACGTGACTCTGCCTTGCATTTTACCAAGTCATTCCTGCTGCGGCCGAATTACCACTTGGCCTTGTATAGTAATAAGTTCAACTGTGTAGTTGTACAAGCTAGAGCCAGCAGAGCACAAGGTTATTAATAACATACAAAAGAGACGGTACTTGCGTGCAGGATGCGGTAGCGGCGAAGATCGTGAATGAATGAAAAGCTCCCCGTCCCACATCCCACAGTAGGAGGGAAAGGGAGGTGAAGTTGTCTATGAAAACGACTCTATGCATACGAAAGCATGGTATCTCTGTGTTTAGGAGTGTACAACACATGTTCATTCCACATATGGGGGAAAGAAAAAAAAAGTAGTCCTGAACTTAGAGAGAAAAAAAAATTTAACTACGAGGAATACTGACATTAAATCAGTACACCAGAAAGCGCTATTAATGAATCACAGCGAGAAAATCTGACACCATCATACTTTGGATGTGGAGTATCTACGAATAACTCTCGCCTGAAACTCTGCGAACAGCAGCGTTCCGTACCTAGTACGCAAAAGTTTACGTCGAACCCTGCGCAGGCACGTCCGACACACAAGTGGACAAGAAGCTTTTGGCAGGAGTATGTGGCACGGCGCACCAAGAATAACCGGCGCTGCCTGATAGGAGGCTGACGAGCCGAGGTTACTTCAGGCTGCCAGGTGACGGCCGCGAACCAATGCAGCCATTCAGCGCAGGCGCATAGGGGCCCAGTCAGATAAAGCCCTGACGTGCCGCTGACTGCGCTGCGGCGTGGCCTCTGTTCCCTTAGCCGCGGGAGTGCTTTCAACACTACCGCATCCTTTTTAAGTTTTCTCGTTAACTCGATAAACCCGGCCACGCTTCGCGGTGGGTCAGTATGGTATGAAATGAAGGGGAGGGAATGCTAGCGGACATTGACACACCCACAAATTTCAACAATCAAATGAGTACCTTGCTTTCTATTGCTGTGTGATCGAAAGAAAAGCATCGTGTACACGTTTTTAGTGTATTTACTAATCTTTTGTTGGTCCTTTTTCTGCACAGAGATCAGATGGTTTACAGAATCTACGGCCATGCGACATAGAACTGCCCTCAAAGAAAAGCAATCATCTACATTATGTCACTCTGAATCCCTATTCCCTCGCCCTTAAAAAAAAAAAAAAATAAATAAATAAATAAATAAAATAAAATAAAATAAAATAACCTGCTCTGGTCATCAGTCCCCCCTAGGCTTACACTTTAATTTATGCTAAGGACAACAAATACACCCATGCCCGAAGGTGGTCTCGAACTTCCGACGATCAGCGGCGTGCTCCGCAGCTAGGCACCTTGGAACGCTCGGACACTATACACCGCACCCCCTCCCTTTCCGTCTCGTCCTTCCCGTGTATGAACTTCCTACTCTATCTATACTCCCCTACCCTCCCGTCTTCCACCTCCTCCCCCCCCCCTCCTCTATCTCTCCGATTATTTCCTATACCCCTCATCTTAGCTATTCAAAATTTAGAAAAAGGAACTTATTTGAAACTAGACGACCCTGTGAACTTCGTATCACTTACCTCTTAGTATAAGCCATATTCATTTAAATCATATGTATTCTTAGATGCTTTATAAAGGCATCATCAGATAGTCTAAGTATCGGTGAACGTCAAATATGCAAAATGTTATCGCAATCGTACGAATGATATTGACATCCCAAAGAAAAGTACTCTTACAGTTTTCCACAAATTTTCCTATTTTTTGGCCAACGATTCCTAACTTTTACTTCACTCAAACCGTCCCCTCACTTTGAAAGTCGAATGTGCAATATTTTATCCCAATCAAGATGAACGGTATTTTCATAAGAAATCTCTATTTTTTCTGAATTTTCCAATTTTCCGGGAAACTTTTCCAAATTTTTATTTCATAAGAACGTTACTCTTGCTTCGAACGTCAAACATGAAAAATTTTATCGCAATCAGACGAATGATATTGATTTCCTATTGAAAAAAACTCTTCCAATTTCTCACGAATTTTCAAATTTTCCGGGTAACTTTCACAAATTTTTAGTTCATAAGACCCTCTTTCGTAAATGTAAAATTATCAAAATTTTATCGCAATCGCATGAGCGGTTCTCAACTCAGTGTTGAGTACATTTAGAAACACAATGAAAAAGGAACTTGGTTCGAATTTTGCGACGTTCCTTTTAACTGTCCCTTTTTTTTCTTCTTTTTTACTGAAAACTTTTCCAAGATCATAGTGAACAAAACAGAACAAAAAATTATCCCTGTCGTCGTGCGAATAGTTATAGTGCTGAATTCAATGACAACCATGTGGCAATTGATTTTTATTCAAAGAAAAAATCGCTTTCGATTTTTCCTAAATTTTACCACTTTCCGGGAGAGTTTTCCAACTATTTGATTGATGCGAACCTTCCTCTCGTTTTCAACATGAAATGTACAAAATTTTAACGCAGTCGGACGAATAGTAATGATAGCTCACTGAAAAAGCTGTTTCAAAACTGAAACAGCTTTTTCAGTGAGCTATCATTACTATTCGTCCGACTGCGTTAAAATTTTCCTCTTTTCCGGATAACTTTTCCACATTTTTATCACCCTTTAAACCTTTCCTGGACTTACACCAGTATTTCAAGACTAAAATTAGCCAAATCGGTTCAGCCGTTCTCGAGTTTTAGCGAAACTAACGAACAGCAATTCATTTATTTTTGCGTGGTAACTATGGCAAAGGGCAAGGAAGTTATAATTTACAAAAAGTAACGAAATAGCGAAGCCAATTCACAACGTTATTTGCAGAGTTAATTACTACTATGTTTTGTTTTAAACTGCTCAAATCATCGACCAATCAATTGTGGCAATGTCCTATACTCGTCTGTTACTGCAAATAATTTAAATAAGAACGTCCATAGACTGCGATTTCGAAGAACTTTGTTATTTTCAGGTGCCATTTCCATCGTAACACTGATATGCACGCTAATCAGAATTTGGCAGAACTGAAGTAGCTATTGATCACATGATGTAATTGGAGATTTGAACGCGCGATAACGAAGGAAACATGGTTATGGGTGTAAAAGCATCTACTTCCTTTCGATACTTTTAAGAGCCAAGTACATACAAGACTCGTTTTGTAATCCGCAATTTAATTCCATGTTGTAACCTAACCACATGTGCTGTAATATGTATCCGATAAAACTGCGGTCAACCATCTCCAGTAAAACTAAAATCATGATTGCTTCTTTCGTGGCGATTGCAGATTTTATGGGCAAACACCGGAAAAATTCAGATACAGCGTTAAAGCAAACTGTTATTCTGGCTATCATTAGTTACCTGAAAATACCCTCACACGCTAGTGGTTAGACGAGCTGCCGCGTCACGAACCAATCAGCAGTCCTGCCGTATACTTAATTACAGATTTTAACGACAAAGGAGGATTCCAATCAAAAAAAGAATCATAGGATGAAAAATAAAAGCCAATGAAAAAGTCAATACTATTATTAAAAAATAAATAACCTAACAAGGTAATAGAACTTAATTTTTATTAAAGAAATGAATTAAATAAAAATAACATTAAAAGTTGTTCCCATTTAGAAATTAAAATACTTGCATATAATGGGATTCGAACACATGAATCTCTCAAGGGCAAGCAACATAGTTTATGACTTCATATTTCATGAACTATAATCGAACTGTGATGTATCGAAGGAACATTCAGTGGTATGTGTACTGTCTGTGAATTGTCTCGCCAATACTTCGCCGCAGCATATTGATGTAAACGTGCGAGTGACAGTACACATGCAGTAACACCGAATTGTAGCCTTCGGAGAGTTTAGTTTCACGTAAATCATACGAAGCCCATCTAATTTTAGCCGCGGTGGCCGAGCCGGCTGCGGCGCGTCAGTCAGTCTGCACGGCAACTACGGTCGGGGGTGCGATTCCTCCCTCGGGCATGGATATTTATGCCGTCCTTAGTATTAGCACGTTTGTCTGCGGTATTAGCTAGTTCATATGTAGTTTCTAAGTTTAGGGACTGATGACCCCGTAGTTAAGTCCCATAAGCTCTACAAACATTTGAACATATTTTTAAGTTTGAGAATAGCTACAATGTTTTGAAACACGGACTTTGAGTTACTGGCAAGGCAATTAAAAGCGTAATTATGCACGCTTGCTCGGAGTATTCTGCGTTAGTACTACAGCTAGCCCAAAGGCGATAACAAAATAAAAATTAAAATCACTGTGGTTTAATTTCGCGAAACAATGGACGTCAAAGTGCTGAAAAAAGCAATATGGAGGAGCGTCGTCTACGATCTGGAGACCATCTGCGCCGGACAATCTTAGTAGCGATTTTGAAAGCAGACTATGATCAAAGGTCACTGATAAAGATTCACAATAGCATACGTAATCTACCATCCGTGATGGGGAGGATATCTTAACAAGTGGTTGTAATTAACTGACTGTCGCTGCAATTATACAAACACGACATAGAAAAATAAAGCTGTCCTTGCCGCCCCCCACCCCCCGTTTTTAAATCGAATAAAACTGTTTGACGATTTTTTAAACATATTTCACTGACCAGGATTTAAAATCTCATTGGGCTACTTTATAATTTGCAGGTCAGAGACAGTATTTTGACAAAATGAAACGTGCAACAATAGACATTTTCTCTACCAATACTTACGCTCATCACAAGAATACTGCTTTTAGTGTGTTGACAACCAAACACGAGCGAAAAACAAGAGATATCTGGCATGACATGTTCGAAACAGAGTGCTGAGCAGCCATCACTGGAAGAGAGAAAGGACAGCCAATTAAGTGAGCATGGGGGCAGACGCGACGTCTGAAGGCAATTAACGGAGATCGGAAGACGGAGAGCACAGTGGCCCAAGTCCGGGCAGGAAGCCTTCTCCGGTCGCGTAATGGAATGGGCTGCCGGGCCCGCTTAAGCGAACCAGCCACAGGGCGGGCTGCCCCCATTCTACCCGTTCACTTAATCACTTACCGTATAGCTAATGTGAGCTCCGCTCCCAAGACAAGGGTACACATCTACGTCCATCCCGCATCCTAACATGAATTAACTCACCAGATGTATTGAGCAGCATTGGCCGTTAATGTTTTATTTATAAACAACAGATCGCTTTCAATCACATAGTGACCATCTTCAGTGTATCCTTCAAACAAGCATTGTGAATGCCCTGAATGTAACTGCAACGGCAAACAAATTGTAATTGAACCACATTAACCATTTTTCAGTTCTAAAGCGCTGGCGCCGGATGTCTTCAGACAACAGATATTGTGACAGTGGGAGATCTGTAAAAGTTAGACATATAATAGCGCAACGTTTTTTCCTCCTTTCTTTTAATAGCCCCGACTCCTATAATTCTGTACTATGTACTTTGACGAAGCAGACCTTTTCAATTCGTAACCTAACGGTTCTGTGAGTTAAGAACAATTGATCCTCGCTGTCAATTGATTCTTGTTGAATACATCAAGGGCTGACAATCTTAGTGCAACTGATAGACAACGTACCAACTAGTTACTACCATTTTGCTCGTTTGCGTCTAGATAAGAAAGGAACGAGAGCTTATGCTGGATCTGCATTAAAGGAGCGAACACTCCGCAGCCCACAATGGCCGACAGGTCGGCTATAAATAAACGTGATGCGTGTTTAACACTGGGGGAGGCTACCCGTGTACATAACAATGGTGACAGGCTCACAGAAAAGAGGATGACAATGATAATGGCGTGATAAATGATTGCCTCTTCCGCGAACTGGTGACAATTCCCGCATGAACAGGATTTGTTTTACGCTCTGCGAGGATTTGGAAGTTACGTATAAAACTAAACAGGAAATGTTACTTTTTATTTGAAATCGTTCAGTAAATAAAATATTTAGTCGGATACATAGTTAGAAAACTTCTATACACAATTCGACGTAATTTCCAATCCGAAAGAGCATAGTTGCGCAACGCTAACTACAGTTTGCAAATAAATACGGACTTGGAGAAGGAAGAGTGATGTTTAACGTACCATAGAGTGCGTCGTTATTACAGATGGAAGAATTGAAACGGATCACTAACAACAGCTAGTGAGCTGACGAAGAGCACAGGAAGGAATTCGATCCAATCTTTGCGGAAGACGTTTTCACCAACACTAGATCTGTATATACAAAAATGAACTGCTGTTCGTTATTCCCATTAAAACTCCAGAACGGCTGAACCGATTTGGCTAATTTTAGTCTTTAAATATTCGTGCATGTTCAGGGAAGGTTTAAACTGTGATAAAATATGGAAAAGTTGTCCGAAAAACAGTAAAATCTGGAAAAACTGAAACAGCTTTTTCCAGTGAGCTATCAATACCGTCCGTCCAGCTGCGATAAAATGTTGTATATTTCACGTAGAAAGGAAGAGGGTTCGCATCAAATAAAAATTTGGTAAGTCGCCCGGAAAGTAGTAAAATTTAGGAAAAACCGAAAGAGATTTTTTCTATGAATAACTATCAATTGCTACATGGTTGTAAGAGCATCACTTGAGTACGGCTAGACAGGACAAGGTTTAGCTAGCAAATAAAATTTTCGGAAAATCTACCGGAAAATTGGAAAATTTGAGAAAAACTGAAACCGCGGTTTTCAGTGTGTTTTTGATTGACTATTCGCACGACGGAGAGGGGTAATTTTTTTTGTTCATTATGGTCTTGAGAAAGTATTGAGTAAAAAAAAAAAGAGGGGCAGTTAAAAACAAAAGTAGCAAAATTTGAACCAAGTTCCTTTTTTAATGTGTTTGTAAATGTAAGTTGAGAAACGTTCATCCGATTTCGATATAATTTTGACGTTCAAAGCAAGAGTAATGTTCTTATGAAATAAAAATTTGGAAAAGTTTTCCGGAAAATTGGAAAATTCAGAAAAAATAAAGAGATTTTTCTATGAAACATCAAAACCATTTATTTGTTTGCGATAAAATTTTGCAGATTCGACTTTTAAAGCGGGAGTAAGGTTTTGAGTGAAGTAAAAGTTTGGAATCGTTGGCAGAAAATAGGAAACTTTGTGGAAAACTGAAAGAGCTCTTTTCTTTGGAATATCAACATCATTCGTACGATTGCGATAAAATGTTGCACCTTTGACGTTAAAATAGAGAGTTCATACATATTAGCAATTGCTAAGCATTGCCGGGACGACTAGTTACTACTGAAGAACAAGCTTGCTTTCTCACCCTAGAGCTCATTCCGTACTTTCGTGCACCGCTTCCGCTTCACAAACACACAACCGCTGAAGTAGCCACAAGTTAAGCTGAAAAACGTGTGGCGGTTCATATAATACCGCAGAAAGTATATTTTCAAACTGTGCCCCGCCCCCCCCCCCCCCAAAAAAAATAGGGGCGTGGGAAAGTATAGAACGGAGCGCGGGCGGAGCGAGTGGTACCAACGCACTATGGGAATGCTTCCCAACTTTTTGAATAAGCGACCTTCTTCCAACTAAAAATATTTTGGCACCCCCCTCCACAACACCTCCCCGAACTATAACACAAACAATGTGTATGTAATTTTAAAGGCAGAGAAATTAATTTTGTTCTGTTGATACAACTTTTTGTAAAGAAAAACAGTTTGCACATTATATGATAAATGTTTCGCCTATTTTCTGAATAGAAAACATCCTAATATTTTTCTGTCGGAGTCAATGTAATATATGTTGCATAACGAGGTTCCGCATTGCTCATAAAGCTCAGAAGCAATTTATGCTAGTTGGGCAAGATCCCACTGCATAGTCAATTTGTATAGAATCTAATTTATCAAAGTTACTTCTCACATCTTCTAAATTTAGCTATCGCTTGGTACCAGAAATCGGTTTTCAGGCCTTCGGTTATTCATTGTTACCACGGTGTATTTATTATAAAACAATCTTTGTTCTATTCAATTGAGAATTGATGATCAAAAAGACGGCACGTAATTTTAATATAAAATTCACTTTTGTTAGACATATATTTTTGCATTTACGGAACACGTAGTATTCAGGCATACTTCTGGCTGGTCGTTTCACGGTGTACCTACTTCCTCCTATGACGGCGACTCCCCCGAGCACGACTTCGCGACCACCAGATTTGAAAAACACTGCATTACGATATTAAAAAAGAATTGAATGAAGACAAAATATGTTAATACTTCAACGAACTATTTACTAGATACCCAGTATTTCCTGTGTACGCAAATTCATTTTCGCCTTAAATCATCAATCTGGATATAAGCACAGTAACTCACCAGATCCAATACGAAAGCTGGAAATCGTACTTTACTAGTAGAGGTGCGAAAATCTGGCAGACCACTACACGTCGGTTGCAATTTTGTTACACGCGTATTTAAGATAGTGCATGGAATTTGAGGCGAATCCATGTTACTTCAGTTGCGCTAATTACATCTCAGGTGCTGATCGGTACGAAAGCTCGAACACGAGCTTTATGTTGGCAGTGCCGAGAGAAAAATTCACACATACGCATTTCCATTTCCACTATATCCTCTCCTTCCCAAAAACCTTACTATTTTCCCTTTTACCCGCCCCTCCCAAGACAAATCATTCACATTTACAGGTGTTTGCTGTATGTATTATTGTGAGCGTGGAAAAAAAGGGAGGCGGGGAGTTCCCTTTTTTTATCTGTAAAGGTCAAAAGTTTCATATTTACAGAATATATGACAACTACGAATGGGAAAAGCTGAAAATGTGTACCCAAGCGGGATTCGAACCCAGATCTCTCGCTTTATAGGCAGTTGGGCTGACCACTACACCACTGGCGACACAGTGATCATCGCACCTGCAAGAATTAATTACCTAAGCACACCTCCAGTCAGACACAAATTCCCAGCTTTACCCTGCCCACAGTACTCAAACTGTATCAGAAGTAACGTCTGCCAACTGCAGGATCAGAAGTGACGTCAGTTCATTCGGAACAGACGTCACATATATATATAAACAAAAGTTTTACAACCCTTGGTCTAGAACAGTAATTGGCAAATCGCGGCTCACAAGACTTTAAGCTTGACAGTTGTGCGCGTGTCTGCTGTTTCGCATGAATGAGTATTAATTCCTTTTTAAAATGTGAGCTGAAATCGAGTCAGAATTACAGTGCCCAGAACTCCTGCATCAAAATAGAATCCCTACTAGGAAATAACCAAACTGAAATATACGACGCTATGAGGGAGGAATGCGGGTATATTTTAGTGAATCGTAGCAAAATATCTCGGTAGTCTGCTCATTTTCTTTAAAGTGAGTTACGCACTAAGGGTAACGAAGTAAGTGGAAGGTCACCCGGGAGAAATGTTTCGTGAATTTCAAAAGGTTGATCTCTCTGCTTCTTCTAAAGCCAGTTTTACACGATCCACTTTGTGGTGAAATTTGACTCCTTGGACAGCGTGCACCTTTCGTGCCTGCGTTTAATTAGCAGTCTATGACGTCAATAGATTTTGCTGCGTGTGGAGTTCTGAATTTTCGCCAAGTGCTACAGAATGCGCACGCGACGCAGCAAGGAACTGTAATGGTGTCTGCTAACATGGTAAGTTAACTTATTGGTTACTTTTAACAGGAGAAAAAGGCTATACTTAAGCATAGATACGATGAATATATAAGCGTGGTTTAATGACACTTATTTCTACAGTGAAATAGAATTATTATATGAGAAAATTATTTTCTACAGTATTTGACAGTTAGCCAGGAAACAAAATGCGAGGCGCGTCCAGAAAGTAAGTTCCGTTTGGTTATATAAAACGAACGGGTACAGATACAGAAAAAGTATTGATTGTACAAAAATCTACAACTGTTAAACCACTTTTCTACACAGCTTCCGAAATTTTGTAGGCAATTGTCATAGCATGGCACAAGGTATTCTGTGCCTTCTTCATAGAATGTTGCCGCCTGTGCATTCAACCATGTTCTTTCACCTCGTCATCAGCGTTGAAGTGTTGTCCACCAAGGACAGATTTTAGGTGTAAGAAGAGGATTATTGTCAAAAGATTTTTTTTCGCCATAATACCTGACCTTATACACCGAATGTGACCAAACAATTCTTACGGAAATTTCAATGGGACCTGTTTGATCATCCTCCATACAGCTCGGACCTCTCTCCTAGAGACTTTTATCTCTTCTTACACCTAAAATCTGTCCTTGGTGGTCAACACTTCAACGATGATAAAGAGCTGTTACCACATGGTTGAATACACAGGCGGCAACCTTCTGTGAAGGATGCATGCAAAAATTTGTGGCACTCTATGACAAGTGCTTACAAAATTTCGGCAGTTGTGTGGAAAAGTAGTTTAAGAGCTGTAGAATTTTGTGCAATAAAAATTTCTTCTGTATCTCTGTACAATTTCATTTTATTACCAAACGGAACTTACTTTCTGGACGCGCCTCGTATGAAACCTGAAGTAAAAAAGGTGCTTTATAGTGCACGTTCGAATTTGTATATTTCCAAACAAATGTATAAGGTTCGAATTGTTTGGACAAAATTTTCTAGTTTAAAAAATATTTTTATGGGTTCTCAATAGTACACAGAATTTACCACCATTTGACGAGAAAATCGCCTACGTATTACCAGTTCGTCATTAACAAACTTTTTATGCTCCTATGTAAAATGAGCCCTCATAACCTCATTTCATCACTCAGTTGAGAAACTACACAGCAGGTAGCTGTACCATTTTACAATATTGGTGATAACATCTGAACGAAAAAGATTTTTCAGACTAGACGTAATATAAGAATAACACGGCAGTGGCGCTGAAGTAGACACACGTATATCGTCAACTGATGCAATAAAGTTCGTCGTGTAAAATCGGTGAGTCACCTCATGAACTCCAGTTTTAAGATACTGTCGATTAAATATCTGAACAAATGATTTTAACGCCACGCAGTTTACAGTTTTTTGCGTGTTATGAAGAAGGAAGGAAGGAAGGTTTGGGTTTAACGACCCGTTGACAGCGTGGTCATTAGAGACGGAGCTTATGCTCGGAATTTTTAGTAAGGATGAGGAAGGAAATCGACTGTGCCCTTTGAAAGCACCCATCCCGACATTTGCCTGGAGTGCTTTAGGGAAATCACGGAAAATCTAAATCTGGATGGCCGGATGTGGATTTGAACCACCGTCCTACCGAATGCGAGTCCAGTGTCAAAAATGTTTGTTAAGCTTGTAGAACTTAACTCCGGAGTCATCAGTCCCTAAACTTACCAACTACTTATGAACCAACTTATACTATAGACGACACAAATATCCATGCCCTATGGAGGATTCGAACCTCCGACACGAGAGGCCGCGCGATCCGCAACGTTGCGTTCCAGACCGTTGGGCTCCAGTGCGTTGGCATTGCGCCGCCTCGCTCGGTTGCGTATTATGAATTGCTGGACACGTAGTTGAGATATCTTACCGTATTTCGGGAATATCGGAGGTGTACAGCTTCTAAGGTAATTGAGTAATGTATTTATAAACCAATTACCAGACATTCGAATGGATGACTTGAGAGACAGGCGAGCGCAGGAATGAACGAAACGGCATTGGAAGGCGGCAGTACTTTTCTGAACAATACCGGGAGCCTTTCGCATGTGAGCGCTGATCCATATTCAAATGCCTCTGGTACGGCGTTTATGAATATGAATGCGTACAGTCGGGGACAAGCAATGGAAGACCTACTACTGCGGGTTCTCGTGTCCGTCCCAAAAGCGCCTTGTAGCCGACTAAGGGAGAGAAAAAAAAGGACGCGTAACAAACGTAGCTTTTCCATTCGCTCGGCAAGTGGGGACGGGGGAAGGGGTAGGAGAGTGAGTTCGAAAAAACGCGTCGGATTTGAAAAGCAACGGGGCAGGGCGCGGGGGCGGGAGCTGGCTGCAGCGTAACGTGGCGGGAAACTACATTTGCGGGGCTCACGGCTGGCTGTTTTACGGCGAGCCTCTAAGCCTGTAAACTAGATCGATACGCGATCCTGCAAGCGGCCGCGGCCGCCGTCTTTACGACTCGGCACGTGCGCGTCTGGCGGAAAGGCTCAATCCTCGGTCCCCGCCGTCACCTTTATTTACTGCCACGCTCGCACCAGGCGAACGCATTGCGACTTGGTTTTGTCTTCTCCGTACCCTGACCATTCCTTCCGCTGACCCTAGTGCGCCATTTCCGTTGACTGTCGAATGTCACGAGACGCGATGGCTAAATACTGCATGGTGTGTACCCAAAAGTAACAGGAATGTTTTTCTTAGAGAATAGTGTCAACCTTGCGCTCTTCAAAGCAAACCCCCCACCCCTAGAAATACGGGATAGGATCGATAAGTGACAAGGATTTCTTTTTTCCTTTCCTTTCTCCACTGACATTGATGCTGGGATGTCGAAATTCCATGACGACATAGTTTGAAGTCTGCGCTACAGACGGTATTTTGTCTCCGTCCAGAGAGGCCTACGAAACAACAATGGAATGCATGCTATTGTCAGCCTGTGAAGAGCAGCGTAGTTCGATATTTGTGGCGCGAAGGGTATTAATCGACTGAAATTCACACGGATATGCCCGACGTGTATGGGGAGAAGGGCGACTGTATGGAACGTAACTGCGTCATGCTTGCTTTCAAGTGAGAAATGGTGAACCTTAATGATTCGGCACGCTCCGGGCCAATGTCCCAGAAACTGACGCCGCAATTCTGCACGACCTGCGGGTGCAGCGGCGGATTTTATAGCAGCAGTTAAACATTAGGTATGATACACTGAGCGCTAATCTGACGACAGTAACATGCGCGCCAACTGTTTTGTAGTTTAGTCTTTTTCCTGCAACACCATCACATGAAAAGAATCTACGTTACGTAGTGAAAAATTCGCAAAATCTTCGTGATATTTCAATATTCCAGCTGCAATAACTAGGGAGGAAAAAATGAGCATTACTTTCCGATCCTTCCAAGTAATATAATTGTGCGACCTCAAAATATTCAGATACTTCTTAATGTATGGGACATAACTACTGTGTATCTACTTAAAACTAACCTAAAAACAAACGCACATACCCATACCCGAGGGAAGACTCGAACCTCCGACGGCGAGCAACGGCGCTCCACCGAACCGGAAACATGGACATTAGGCCCATACATCATCTGAAGGGCCTGTGGACTTCGCCAATTTGCCTTCTGTCATGAGCTAGGAATTTTTTGAATGAAGGCGGTCTCCGCAGGAATGCGACGTATATAGCACTCTGCCATTCCATCGCGGCTCTTTTTTCTTATATAGAAACCACTTTTTGAACTGAATATCAAATATTCACATGTCTGTAAACCTAAGGAATAAAATTGCTAATGCACGGTCCGTGGACTTAACAAGGATTGAGGTGTGAGAGCGAACGTTCTTGTGATGCAATTTCCACGAGTGGTTTTGTCACAATTGTGGCCGCTCGTTGCTTTCTTTGCATTGCCTGAAGCAAACGGCGTGTAACTTATTTACCCTAACACCGTAAGTTAGGGAACTTATGACGTATTATCTCTATGGAATCTACCTTCACACATGATCGAACTTTTTTTCTACCTTGCTTTCTCAGGCAGTTTCCGGTGGAACTATTGCTCTCTGGTTTCGACGTCTTACCCATAACCAAATACTTCGTCACCTGTTGTAGTTTACGTCAGAAGCTCTGGATCATTTTTAAGCGTTGTCTCTGAAGCCTAACTCAAGATAGGAATTAAGGCAAGTTTGTCAACTTTGTGGCTCGCATATGGGCACTTTTATGAGCAAAATTAATTATTCACAAATTATTACGCCACCTTCCTCATCTCTTTCACATCTTATGTAAACATGAGACACTCCGTTCGCCCATCACGTAACAAACACCTGTTGCTGTTTATGACGATAATCAATAACCTGACTGTTTCATTAACGGTAAAGCAGCGATAAATATGGAAAGGAACACTCAATTTAACAAAAGAGTTTACTTCAGCACTGTGTCATGCCAAGATTCGCCCAACACGATATAGGGTAATTACAGTCATTACGTAAAATAACGAGTGTTAAAAAGCATCGAATGCTGAGATTTCAATATACGTTAATGACAAACTGAATAATTCAACGAACTTACCTTCTACCTGTGCGCCTTATCATTGCTTTCTCATTCCTCCTTTCTTTTGTTCGGGATGAACAGTTTGAGTGGAAAAATATTACCCTGTTAAATTAACTGCATCTAAATGGCGACATATTACACTTAATGTAAGACACTTAAATTGTTTCATTTTTCCCCAAAAATGTTTAAACATTTTTATGCTATCATCAAATACTTCTAATTATTCCCTGAATAAATCAGAATATCTCACCATTCTCAGCTAGCCCAGGAAGAAAGAATAGCAGCTGTAAGTTACATCGCGCGAGCTGAAATGTTTTGTAAGAATTTTTTCGGTTTTGGTTTCGCAAATACCGAAGGCAGTTCCCCATTTCGTACTCACTGACACGAACTCATTCCGTTAAAATACGAACGCACTAAGAATTCGGAAGAACAGTTGCGTAACAAACAAAGAACGGGTCTTCGCGCTATCTGGAAAGACATAGTCGTCGACTAGATGCTAAACTTAAACATTTCTTCATTCTGTCGCATTTACTGGTCCGAGTCAAATATGTCAAAATACAAAGGATGCCTATATGGCACGTCAGGAGTTCTAGACAAAAGTATAGTCCACATGTTGATCCAGAGGGAAAAGTGGAAGTTCATTTGTCTTTACATAACTTAGCGCTATAAGGACCTTTTTTATTATTTATTGAAACCTTCATTTAGACCAGCTGCCTGTGGGTATAAAGCTGGTCGTGAATTGTTGTCAATATTTACATTCGATTTAGTATATTACAATTTGTTCTCTTCTTAACTAAGTACAATGGTAATTCTTACATAAACAAGATTGGGCTGATTAGTATATTCATTGATAGTTTGGTATTATATTGAATTTAAGGACCATGAGATACCGCGCGAGAAATGCGTGTGTTTCTACACGCCATGTCAGAGACTGCGCGGTCAACCCCACCGGAGATTAATTTCTCCCTAGTGTGTGTGTGTGTGTGTGTGTGTGTGTGTGTGTGTGTGTAATCCGGTTAGTCGCGGTTTATAATCTAGCTTACGGTGTCATATGGAATCTGGTGAGCACACCACTTTTTCGGTCGATGTCGGCTTCCTAGAACTATTACCCATTTCTTAGTGATTGATGGCTGGCTTCGAACTCATATTCTCGTGACACTTCATAACGAACATCAACGTGTTGAAACTCAGGACTCTTTAAAATGTGTACTTTTATATGATGTATGGCTATTATATTTTAGTGTAAAAAGAGGAGACTTACGCGGGGTATTTGAGACAAAGCGACTTTTTTCGAAAATTTTCTGACATTAAACTTTAACGTTGTGATTTAGAGATCCGATGTAGCAAATTTTGTTAGTTACATCGCATGTCATTATTAATTCTACCTGTGTTTCAGTAAAGAGAATGTAATTAAGTATCTACAATACGAGTTAGGGTGGAGCGCAATAGTCATACTGTCACATTGAAAACTGCAGGTGGTCCGGAATTCGTAGGCTGGTCGTTAATAGGGCAACAACACTTTACACTTAGAATACGTTTATTGCTACCACAAGCGTACTCTCCTGCTTGGAGAGCTCTACTATTTATACATAGAAAGAATTTTCTGGGGCTCACAAGTACATCAATCGTAAGAAACATGTAGAACATTATAGAAATAGTGAATACAAAGAAATAATTTTTTTTCTAACAGTGGTGGGATTTGAACTGGGGACCGCAAGCACAACGATTTGCGGTGCTAATCACTGCGTCACGCGTTCCATCGGAAGACTCGCGATATCAACAACATGCCGATACTTTAAGTACGCGTTAAGCACTTTTTCACCATCCGAAGAACAACGTGTCACATGTAGATGTAGCGTGGCGAGTTCAGTTATTCCGAGTAGAGGGCGGTAATATGGGCTTCACCACAGTCTTGCATATATTGCAGCTACTAAACCAACTGCTATACGAACTCATAACTGACAAACACACAGAGCAGTCGTTAGTGGAGGAATACGATGTAAGCAAACTTGTTCTATCACCTTTCTTTCTGCGCCACAATAGCTACAACGGTTACCACAATTGTAGCACCTTGCGTTTATTAAAGCGATCAAACGACTAGCCAAGAATAACGAAGGCACAATGGGACACAGCTTCGGAGACGAGCAACATTTGTGTAATAAAGACCATGAGTTCGGCGCCACTGATGTGGATTCTAACTGAACACCGGGAACGCTCCAACCGATAGCGTTGATTCAAGCCAGCGGCTTTAAGAGTGCCCTAGGCGGAGCATTCAGCAAATATTCCCAGAATGGAACCCAATTAAAATGCGCAGAGAGAAGCACTACACGCCACATACGAGTTTATTGGCACCGATATATTTGTCGCGGCACTCCGGTCTTTGCAATGACTGACGAACAAACGGAATGAGCGTAGGCAAATTCATTTTATTCGGAGTCGAGTACAAAAAGTCAGAGACAAAACGAGACGAGAGTGGTCGTTAAAAAAAAAACTGCGCTGTCACACGGGGACAAAGCGAGAGGGGCGGGGGAGGGCGACCAAACAGCAACAAACGCTCTCTTCATTATTGATGAGCTGGCGTATTTCAATACCAGAAGAGCGAAATCCCTTTTTAACTCAATTTAGCAAAAAAACGTTTACCGTAAATGACTGGAAATATTCATCTTATCACTAGGAATCAATATTTCAAATGGTGGCGGGTGGAGGAAATAAACAGTGGTACCGGTCAACATAGCGGGATCTCGTCACCGAACAACATGGGCGAAAACTTAAAATCAGTATGTCTGAATGTGAGCTTAGTATTACCTGATATCAGCGCCAACACTTCTCACGACAGTCTGTTGCAATCAAATGGATGTTTATCGCAGGCACAACGTGGATTAAGCGGAAACTTTTTAAGTCGAATAGTCCAATATAAGAAAGGACACAATCACACCCTAAATATATTCTACTACTAAACAAAAACAACAAATTCTCAAACACTGTTGCCAATTATAATAACCGACATACGTCAAATTTTAACACAATATAATAATGATCAATTCACGTGGCAAAGAAAAATGGTGTGTTGTGATGTCAATATAAGCAGGGTTTATTTTTTATTTATTGTTTTGTTTCAACTGCGACAGCAAGGAATATAAACTGTAAAAGAAATTGTCTCCTTTGTATATTCTTTCATGGTTTGTGTAATGGACCAAACAACTTAGGTCAACGGTCCCTAGACTAAGGGTACGGCCATAGTGAACGGCTCCCCGCTAGCTGCTCGGCCGCTTAACTCGCAGCGGTCGGACCGCGCGCGCTTCAACGGCGCGATGCAGCTGGTGGCGGCCACAGTGCGCAGCCAACCGCGCGCCGGCTGATGCCAATACATGACCAAAATTACTTTTCGATTTTCCTGCTGAAAAAAAATACTGCATGTGTATGAAACAAAGCTACATCGCACTCCGGTGTCAGTTTTTCGATAAAAATTCTCCTTCTGCTGTAATAAAATAAAAACCACCTCTCCCGGTTTTGTGCGTTTTCCTTGACGTAGGATACTTCTCACTCGATTCTGAGGAAACTAATTGTCGTACCTCACTGAGTTTTGCACATCTTGCAGGCTAACATAACAGCTTCATAACGGAGTGTCTGTTTTTCCGGTATTCGCCATAGTTATTACGATACTTAATTTCCAGTTAACCTATCGCATAACATTTGAAACTTTTGCAATGAAAAATATAGTCGCTGACTACTTTTCGTTTGGTTAACTTTACGTTATACATTACTGCGTACGAAATGTAGCCAACACTGTGAAATTGTTTCTTAAACCTGAATAGAAAGCGATACATCGCTCCAGTATAGCGAACTGGGTGTTGAAATTTGAGGGCGCTAGCGCCGCGCGCTCTCCTTCGGCGCGCCATGTGCACGACTACTGAGCCTCTAGTCTGCAGCTCAGTCAGTCAACTTTCGTAATAAAGCACATGCCCGAGCCAACAGAAAATGACTTTAAAAAAGTTTATCTGGGACAGATGCCAGTTCTCTAACTCGTTTTAAAATATTGGTGGCATACAAGTTCGGATAAAAAAAGACAGTAAATCTAGTTCTACGTATTAAAGTTACAAATATTGGATTGCTAGCTGTCACTGACGAAAAATTGCAAGTTCATAAAGGTGACTGTAGGGTTCTAAGGAAAAGAGAATGCTAGTGTTTGTGTTGAATGCCCCTTCCGACATGCAACAGAAATGGGAAGACTAAAATTACCAGAAGAATTTTTGACAGGATCCAATAGCAAGAGTCTAAATGTTATCCAAGGCGCTGCAGCATTTTTCCTCTGAATCAATATTTAATTAGACTTTCTCTAGAAGAAACAAGAGCGGGGGGACATTAAAGATGTTTTCATGTTTTCAACTGCACTTTGAATAATAAGTTCGTATGTGCAGCTTAAGTGCATCTTCTTTCTAGTTGAGTTTAATGCAAGTAAATCAGTGGTGCTATAATGTAACTACTGTTATAACTTGGCACAATCCACGGATGATGATGACGAAAAAAAATGTTCTGATCGCAAATTGCATAAAATGACAAAACTGGACTCACTAGTTGCTGGCATGGGGTAGTAACTGTTAGATCACGACAGGGAAAAAGTTGAAACTGCTGTCCTATAACCTCAATATACATACAAAGTAACTATATAAGGCTTTCTTTAGTCCATGGTGTGGCTGATACAGCAACTAGTCAAATTTTAATTTCAAGTAAAAACAGTCTTGGTTGCAAAGTGGTTTTATTAATTACCAACGACGCATTTCGCCCTCACAGCAGGGTATCATCACATTATCTGCATGACAAACGTTACCGCAAATTGCTAAACAGCCCCTGTTTTACTACTTTAAATGTTGTTGTAATTCTTGTGGAACATTTGTCATGCAGGTAAGATGATGCCCTGCTGTGAGGGCAGAACGCGTCATTGGTAATTAATAACACCACTTTGCAACCAAGACTGTTTTACTTGAAAGTACCCTGTAACTGACAGTGTATGTATTTTGAGATTACAGTAGGGCAGCAGTTACAATTATTTTACTGTCAAGGTTCCTTATCACATACCGACATTTTATACTGTTCACGAACAAAAAAATTTTTGGTAAGGTAAATTGACATGGAATGGCAGCAAAGTAATTAGAATAAAAAAGCCTTGTGTTAGTGGCTCACAAAAAAGCCAATTTCATGTGCAACCTTTAGCAAAGAAGCAACCATTTCATATTCTGAGCTAAATAACCTATCTACACGTAAATTATCTTGAAGTGTAGTTGTTTGCTATATTAAAGTACTGGTATTCTTGCACCAATATGAACAACAAGATGCAATTAAAGACATTGCAAAACCGGTTGTGCGAGTCTACAAAAATTCAAAAAAATTCAGCTACAGTGAATTAACGGCCTTTCATTCAACACTTTTGAGATAAACGTGTCTTTATTAGCACCCATTAAACGCGACGCGCAGCGCACAGCGTCGAAACCTCGGCACCCGCAAGCTGAGAGCGGCACAAGAAATATAAATTCTTTGTTGCACGCGCCTGTGAAAGCGACGTGAGCGAGCTGAGGCGGCCGCGCGGGTGCACTATGGCACAGACAAATACTTTGTGACTATGGCCACCCCAATGGGATCACACAATGGGTTTCCCAACCGCCTCCCTGCCGGGGAGCAGCAGGAAGCGTGGAGCGGCCCACTATGGCCGTACCCTTAAGCACTATTATAACTAATGTTGAGAACTCAAACACATGCGCTGACGCGCGTACGCGCGGACACACACACACACACACACACACACAAAACACGAGGAAGGAATCGAATCTCCGGCGGAACCGGTCGCGCAATCCCTGACACGACGGCTCAGTCCACGCGGCGTGTATTTCCTTATGTTACTTCGTACAAGAAAAGAATTACAACCAAAAATTAGCTGGTTATGTTTCGTTTTTAGAGGTAGCAGGAAAGTTGTATATAAGGCTTGTGATTAAAATATTGAACCACTAGAAACTTTTTAATTCTACCCATATGCAGACTAAAACTGTGTAAAATTTTTTCAGTGAAGCTACTATTCTCACAGATCGAGCAGCTAAAGAGATCTTTCTTGTATGCAATACCAATGTCTCTGTAAAAGCGGGATTCACTTTAAATTACCAACTGTCACCTGAAGAGCCAGTTCCCAGCATTACGATATGACATAACGGACAACTTTCACGTTCTCTACCTGAAATGGAGGCGGAATAATTTGGAAACGGTTAACGGAACATATAAGTATTTAAAGAAAGTGGCTTTTTTTTCCTGACTAAACAGTCAGGGGGTCTTGAACATGTGCAATGAATAAGGTAAGATGCGCAAAACGTATAAAGAGAGAATAGAAAAAGTTTTCGTGCCGATTACCACACTTCAGTGAAAATAATAATTACTGCTACACTGTCGTATTTTGCAAAATACTTTCTGTGGGACACGTTTAAGATAAACTTTTCGGAACACAGCACACATTGCAGGCAGAGATACAAAATTTCACCACATACATGACAGAAACGCGGTTGGAATGTCGAACTCGCCACGGAAAACTATTAGAGGTTTGTTTCAAGTTCCCCTCCGTCAAGTCGACAGACGTTGCCTTACTGACTCATTGAATGAGAAAGATAAGACTGCTGTCATGGCAACAAAAGGAACCGCTAAATAAAGGAGCAGAGGATGGCATCGATCGCTTTCTTGTATCAATTCGGTTCGCGAGAGCAGTGAAATAACCCGTCGATGTACGAGATGGCACCTAGACGTTATAGATACATTAACTAAAATTATTACATCTTAACCCATATTATCTGCAATATCGTTATCAAATTACGCCGATAGAGAGAACTCTGATCATTACTTCCGAAATGCATACTGGTTTTATTACGGCTTTTAGTACTCTTAATATACTGCACTAAAATCTCTTCGCTGTATCGTATCTTCGCCACTCGAAGAGGAATAACGTACCACGGAGCTCAGTCTGTGAATGGGGACAGCCTACTTGCTTCTAATAAAAAGCTAGCCAAGTTTCAAGCCACAATGAATCCCAGTAAAGTATTAAGCATTTCATCGAAGAAAGTATATAAAGGTTTGAATCTGTATTTAAAGCTTGTTGGATGTCAGAAAATATTCTCCTTACCAAACACTTGAAGAATCTGAGATACTTTGCGTTTCATTTCACGCAGAAGCTATAATCGTTTATAGTGAAAAACCTCCTGAGAGTGTTACCATGATATAATTTTGCAGATACATTAAGTGATATGTACCAATAATGTTTAAAAATGAGAGTAATAAAATTATGAAGTCACGCCTGATAGCACTCCAGTGTAGGCAGTTGATGCATGCAAGTGTAAATCACCTCGCATCTGCTGAACAACGTGCAATACAATGATATAATTCTGCAGCTGTTAATCAGTGCTGTAGGTATGTTACATGCTAAAAGAGAAACACTTAAAAACTATGAAATTGAAAAGTAACCTAAGTTCAGCACCGTGAACAGCGAAAATGTAATAAGCTTTAAACTCCCCCGTCCCGTTTTCCCCATTTCGTGCGGGATGTGTGCAAGTATGGTGAAAATTTGAAATCAGGTATGTGAAGTCTGTTCGAAGTTCCTAAGTATAATAATTTTCGAGTAATGGTTGAACACACATGGAATATTTAAGCGCATCCAGCTTCACGACGAACACAGATATTCATTATATTTTTTTCTTTACATATCAGACCGCTTAATGAGAAGAACGCGATAGCTTTTTCAATTTTTTAAATCGGTAAATAATTACACGAATTACTAAAATAAAAATATAATCGGTATCAAGATATAGAGGACGCGTCCAGTTGCATACAGGCACAACGTAAAGACTGTTCTGCTCAAATGGGCTCTTCAGAAATACAACACACACACACACACACACACACACACACACACACACACACAAAAGCACATATAGTGTCCAGTTCCTCAACCTCATACGAAAGTGATAACACCGCTGTGAAGACATTATTCAATGAAATCTACTCTTGTCGCTAATAACACACATTTTGACATACCCACCTTACCTCCGAGTAAATGGACTCGCACAATCGAGAGAAACACAATCATTTGTGAGCGAGCGGTCTGACGTAATGGTGTCACGATGTTTCGAAAGAGTAACAACAGTAACAACGTAGTTTGATCAAGCTTGAATGTGGCAGAGATAGTACAGCACGACAGTGTCCATCAAGATCTTCAAGAGGCGTGCGGGGAATCGGTACTGCCGTACAGAACAGTGTCACGTGTACGACTGTGATTACGTTCCTGACAGTCAATGAGTAGTATTGATGTTCGTTTTTGGAGTATTATCTGCGACTAGCTTTGCGAAAAATGCGGCAACATTTGCGCATCACACCCATCATTTTGCGCGACAATGTGCGGGCGCATACGGCGCAAGCTGTGGCTGCTATTTTCGGACGATGGGACTGAGAAGTACTGTACCATCCATCATACTCCCCGGACTCAATCCTTGTGACTGATTTGATTCTGAAGATGAAGAAACCACTTCGTGGCATTCGCTTCAGGACTGTTCCAGAGATTCGACAAACAGTAAAAGGCTACATTCGCACCATCAACAGAACAGGCTCTGCTAACGATTTACTACGCCTTCCACATCGCTGGCCACGGGTTTTACACAACGCTGGTGACTACTTTGAAGGACAGTAACAGATGCAAGCATGTAACGCTTTTGTATCGACTGTGAATAAATAGTTGCCACTATTTCCACTATTTACGTTCCAACGCTCGTATCTAATTGCCAAGGTGCGGCAAAGGTTCGGGATGGTCAGTCTACGATCGTGCAGAAATAGATGTCTCACTTGCTGAACCTAGTCGAATATGATGCTTGCTGACTGAACACCGGAATGGTCGACAGAATCAGTTGATTGTACACAATTTTTAAATTTGCTTCAACTTTTGGTCGGTTTATTTAGCGATTTTCTCAGACTTAAACAGAAATATTTTCTGACTCGCTGGTCTTTTCAGTCAGCCATCCCAAAATCGCAGTGAAACATTGATTTTCAACGGTTTTGTATGTTCACTCACCCCGCCTGTCGTACATCACTGGATAGTAGTCATGAGGGAGAAACCGGCCGTGCCAGCAACTGGTGCTTAGATTTTGTTCAAAACATGTACTACATTTTTGGAACCTACATAAAGGTGCTCATACACCGTACTAAATAAGCAAATAATGACTATTCGTATGTCCAGAACTAGAAATCACTCAGTTCGGAGTCAGTTCCCACACAGATACAAGAAGTACGTACGGAGATAAACACAGTAGCGGTAATTCACTGTTCTCTTAAACAACTGCGCGTACACTGTTCTTTCGTTAAGTTCTGAATACCAACTAATTATAATGGCCACAATATTAATCTGAAACTTCTAAATTCAGTGATTTTGTGCTGCATCAAGTTACACAAAAAGGATTTCCACAGAAAATCACACTGACCATGAATTGACTTCAGACGCCAACCGTCATCCAGTTGAAGTCACACAACAAACCGAGAAAATTGTCAGATACGAAGGCATTTGTGATGGATTACTTTCTAACAAATTTAGAATTGCGATTCTTTTCCAACATCCCACTATCTGAAGCAGAATGGGTTCGCTAGATCGCGAAAGACGCCATTAGCGCGAATGCCGATGGGCCGAGGATGGCATTGTTCTGCGAAAGGGCGAAGGCAAAGGCACACAAGCAGCGCATGCGCGGACTTCTGGCCAGCGCTAATCCACCAATCCGGTGCCGAGCTCGATTCAAAGGGCGCGGTCGGCGGGAACAATTGCACGACGGAATGTGGCCGTCAAAGGACCGGCCATCTCGCTGAGCCTGCACTACCGCTACGCTCCGACCGAAATCACAGTGCCCGCTGGAGGTACACTCCCGTCAAACACAGTCCAGTCACTGCTATACAAACCGAAACACCAATGATCATAAATGGACGGACGGACGACAAACACATACGCGCGAGCTCGCGTGCGAGAGAGAGAGAGAGAGAGAGAGAGAGAGAGAGAGAGAGAGAGAGAGAGATTGTAATCAGGGCGATTTTGTAGTCAGAAGAGCTAGTTACCATCATGAAGTGGGATATGAAAACTGAAATCTCTTACGCAGAGCAATTCAATGATGTATTCAAAAGTCTTGTGAAAAGTAACGTTTTCTATCAAAATTAAGTCGGGCTTGGTGGGCTGGCGATTAGCGCGGCCCTATTTTCGAAACTGGGTCGGATTTTTGACTCCGCGTTTTTCCCTAGTCATCACCTCTCAAGCATGTGGGTACCCTTTACCCGGTTGGATAATCATAACGGGGATGGATTAGGGACATGCAAGTACCAGAACTAGCGTCAAGTTGCAAGACTTGCGCCATGCCATTAGGTCACAATAAGATATTATTTAAATAACAGGAGAATATATTAATTGTAATGTTATTCTACTAAATCCATACATTTGCTGTCTTCGGAAAAAAATGTTACAAAATCTTCTGAATACGATTTACAGCCCCATTACCGTCATTGAATGAAATCTCTAAGTATTTTCGCAGTCAGTTCGATAAATAGTGCAGCAGTTCGTGAGATCCTTAACCTGCTTCAAAAGCACTACTGTCATTATGCGATCGATTCGGGAAAAGTTACGCTACGGACTACTGTCTTTTTCGTTGTTGCCAACCGAGACGCTGCTGAACAGAAGTTTTATTTGACGTTACACTTCCTCCTCCTTCACGTCACTGTTCCAGATTCGTCTTCCAGGCGTCATGGTAGAAACATTTCACCTGCAATATAGTCTTCCCAATAATCCTCGGATTACGCAATTTTCTCGAACTCCCACTTGATACAAAATGACGTTCTTGTAGCAGCCTCCTTAACAATTTGCCCTTTCATAAATAAAGGTCTACCGTTTCAATAACCTCACCCGTATAAATTCCATTTTCTAATATTCTGTAATTTTAGTGAGCATTTACTGATCCAAACAAAACCGAACTCCGATGTCTGCAACTAGTACCGTTTGCTCCATTTTTATTATTCCATTAATGACTGGCTTTGAGTAAGTTGCAGAGAGCTCTCGAAATTTTTTCAGTCTCAATCAGCGGATTCCTTATTTTTAAATAATGTTTGGCTACTGCATACTGTGTCTATTTTCCATTCATACACAATAAAAGAACAACTTCAATCGCGGCGATAATGCTCACTGTGTGAACACGGCTCTTTAAATACACGGAATTTTTTGCCTATGTACGAGGATTACCTAAAATGCAATGCACCAAATTTTTCTTCAATAATTATTCATTGCAAATAATGAGAATAGCACAAACGAAAGGATGTTTCATGTAGACATCCTAATTTTTGACGTAATCTCTGTCCGGTCCTATGACCTTTATCCTGCGCAGAAAAAGGGCTTGTACGGTACGTCCTGTCGATACCAATCCTTTCTCTGGCAATGGAGCCATTTCTACACTGAACCACTTTCTTGTTGTCCTCGAAATGTCTTCCACGAATGGTCCCCATTAAAGCCCCAAACAAGTGGAAGTGGAATGAAAACAGCACACTGCTACATGTAGGGTGCTGACAACCTGGATGGTCACCCGGACCGCTTCAAATCTGAAATGTACGCCAAAACGCATTCTAATGAACTGACCTCCTGTGCCCAGCGGTAAATCGCTCCCCTGTTGACAGCCGATACTCCATATGCTCTTCACAAATCTTTTTGAATATTCCACGCTGCTTCTGTGTCTGCAATGACAAATTCAATGGCGTCAAGTTGCTTGTGACGTGCATTATTTACAGCGGCCGGTTTTAAACGGTCCTGCGTCTAAGTTATGTCAGAAGAGCCAGAAATTGTGCACCCGCACTCAAGACACTGCAACTATGTAAAACGTTTCGAATTCGTTACACTGTTTTCGGGTGAAAAAGAAAAAAAAAAAAAAATGGTGCGGCATTACTTTCCGGACAACCCTTGTAGTACACTAATAAATTTGCAAAAAGAGTTTGCGTATTTTAAACCTTAATCGAAATAATTTGTATTTAATTAACTGCTTTAATGATTCGAAACAAAACAGGTGATATTATTTGTAACCAGTATATAGTGCTGAATTTTTTTGTTATAAAATTACATTTTAGATTGATAATGTACACATTATAATTCAAGTATTTTAATAGAAATTACTATTGCCAATAAGACGGCCGAGAGGTTAAAAAAATAAAAGATTTTAAATGTAAATAACCTACATCAACATCTAACGGTGCCAAAATATGGATCCCATCCCTTGGGACTTATGCTTGTAAGTCTAATGAGATGAGATCATGGTGGGGCCATCAAAACTTGGCTCCTGCGTCAGACAGAGTTCTGGCTAATATCAATGAATACAATGGTCCCTCTGTGTCTAGTAAAACCGTCGCTACGTTCACTAGCCTTCTGCTTAGGGTCCAGTTGCTTCAAACTGAGTACTATTGTGGTTTGAGCAGCCAAATAATAAGTACAAACGAATGTCTCTAATGAAACGGAAATCTCTCGAGCACAATTACTCTTTCACTTTATGAAATTTTGTTGGGAGATCATTTTTACAGCGAAGAAAATACATCTACATATACCCTTTATGTGAGTTAGGCAGCCGGCCGCGGTGGCCGAGGGGACTGAGGCGCTTCAGTCACGGTCTGCACGGCCACTACGGTCGGGGGTTCGAATCTCCCCTCGGGCATGGATATTTGTGCTGCCCTAGTTCGTAAGTAGTTCATAAGTAGTTTGTAAGTTTAGGGACTGATGATCTCGTAGTTAAGTTCCATAAGCTTAACAAACATTTGAACATTTTGATTTGAGTTAGGCAATCAAATTCGACAGTAATATTCAATCCCGTTACTGAGAATTGGGCTCTGGTGACAAACATAGAATGAGATTTTATCAGTAAAAACTTGAGTTATCACTTCAGAGAAAAATGACGGGAAACCCATTCTCCCTGAGATTACATCTTACGAAAAATTTATTTATGTTAACAGTAAATACATCATAAATTAGAGATACTGCAAAACTTTCGTACCGATTACCGACACAGGAAAATAGCATTTGCGAAAATTGAACAAGTTTGCTTCCTGCTATTTGGATCATCGCGGGCAAGTTTTCACACATGCCTGCTGTTCTTCCACAAGTAACCTACCTTAACTTCAGGACAAGGATAATAAATGTTTACAATACTACTACAACGCAAGGCATCTTTTAAACCATGCACTCTTAGAAAACAGTAGGATCCACTCTAGAAAAATCAAAATCACTGCAGTGCATTAAAGTGTGGTGTTTGGCCACCAAGGTATAGATGTTTGGAAGACAATTTCGGGATATATTTAAGACAGATCAAGAGACGAGTAGATTCATCATCATCCTGTTCGTTTCTCCTTTATTCAGAATTCCAAGTTGAGGCATTTATGGTAGTTATACACTATCCCCACCTTTCAAGTATTCTTCATCCGCAACTATTTGATGCTAGTCCAGATTTCTCCGCCTTGAACTAGTCCTCGTTGCTCTACGTATCCCTCTTGCCCTCAATCTTGGCTTCACCATTCCTTCGGCTATCCTACCACCTCCCATTCTATTCTCATGTCCAATTATTTGGACTCTATCTTCTCAATTCCATCACTGATTTTCTCTACTCGCCATTTCCTTCCGAATATCTTCCGTTTCTCACTCTTATTTACCTCATTTCACTCCCTTGGTATTTACTCTCCTCTCTGTCATTAATGGATATACTGATAGTGATGTGAAGTACGTCTCGTTCCATTCCTATGGCACCTCCCTCACACACATTGATACAATGCATTCCTTAGTTGTACCCATTTGCAAATTTCAGCCTCCATTATGACATTTCTTTCATATCTGAAGGTTTCCATTATTTCGGCATCCCGTGATTTAAAATTAGTGTGTGTCTGCTTTCTATAATTACCACCTTACTCTCGCTTTTCACCATACTGCATTTCGCGGAATAATTCTAGAGCTTTGAATTCAACATTTATGCTGAATTGCATATCCTTACAACACGTTCTCCACCAAACAATACTATGGCAAAAATATGAACAAAATAGAGAAATCAAAGGTCATAGTGAAAGCGAGGCACAACTGTTTCTCCCGAATATTCTTACAATCGAATGCACTTACGACAAGTCTGTTACATTTAAAATAGTGAAGAAAAATATAATTTAATCACGTCTTGTCGGTTCAGTTTCTCTGACTTATTCACGAAAGATTATTCAGAAAGCTTGCGCTATTGCCAGAAACTTTCAACTACGTCCATTTTCACTACTTCTGAAAAGTTTTGGTTAGCATACAACACTGTGTGTGCTTTCCACTTGGTGTTTATCACACAAAAATATTCAATAAAAAATTAGTAAATGCGTAGCTACCACAAAATAATAAGACACAGAAGAAAAATCAATACTAACCAATTGCATGTGCGACATGGACGTGTCTACAACGTGACGCCATGATCACAAGTGCTAAATTTTCGACATCGCAGTCCATCCACCGAACTCCGTAAGAATAATAAAAAAGCCCAGACTTCCACCATAGTCAAAATGAAACCAGTTTGGATATGATCATGCTCGTATTTCTATCACGCGTTTTTTAGCGACTCTTTAGGAGCTTAAATACTGTTTCCAACATTCATCCACTGCTTCCCAGTTCCAAACGTTTCTTCCAATTTCCAAGAGCAAGCACATAAAAAAATCTGATAGCCGTAAGCAAGTGGAGACCCATAAATCACTCCGGCGTAACAGATTTATCTCGTGTAAGCGTTGTTTTCTCTCGCGTCGGCAACTGAAAGAATGGTTAGCAACGTCGGGGAAGGTAGGCTGTTGTTCCTGCAGTCTGCTCTCGATGGATGCAGGCTGGGCACGCAAAAGAAAATGATGGGAGGAAGGTACATTTCTCATATACCTTTCTCTTCCAGGAACATTTCCCCTGGAAGTTTTTCTGTTCACCGAGAAAACACGAGAACAGAGCAGGTTGTGTGTCGGTGAGCAGTATCACAGATTTTAAAGAAATTTCACGCACATACTTGTCCAGTGTGTGTATGCGCTTAAGGAAAAAAAATCCTCGATTAAATGTACACTTCTTCCTACCGGTACGTAAAAAACACTTTTCTCCATTATAAATCACAGAGTAGTAAAACTTATAAATCCTTTAAACTGTAAATATTTTATCCACAGAAAAAGAAAAAATTCGTAGTTAAAATACAATTTTTTTCTTTTTTCTGCGACGTTCAGATGTTGGTAACATACATACAACTGAAGGGAACTAAGGACGGCCAATCATGAGTCAGGTGCAAACAGCCAGTGAAAATGTTTTTCACATTCCCGTTTCATAACCGAATCCCGCGTGTATTTCAATTTTTTAAGTGATGACGCAACCGTTTTGTTATTTATGTTAAAGTAGTTTCTTATTTCTTTCTTTCTGTAAAATACTTCGCCTTTAGTTTTTTTCTCGAATGTCACGATTATCAAGTATGATGATAAAGTAGAACCCAACCGAACAGCACTAGTTCAAATGTTTGTATAGTCTATGGGACTTAACTACGGGGTCATCAGTCCCGAAACTTACAAACTACTTATGAACTAAGACTAAGGACGGCACAAATATCCATGCCCGAGGGGGGATTCGAACCCCCGACCGTAGTGGCCGTGCAGACCGTGACTGGACAGCACTAGTTACGCTTTATCAAATTTATTCCCTTATTCGCTGTTTTCAATGCGATGTGTCATGATTTTGCAGTGCTAGGAGGCACGAACAAAACAACACAGCAGAAAGTACAACCACAAAGCATACTTATTAACAAACTTCTGATTGTCTCCATTTCCCGTAATTTTTAAAGGATAATTATACTTGTTGCGATTGTTATTGCAAAAATTATTTTTCACTGTGTAAGAAAATGCAGCTCCACAAGCTGCTTTAAAATAATTGAATCGTCACATCGAATAACGCTGTATGGCACATTTTGCAGTTTATGGGAAATCGAAAAAAAAACTTAATTCCAGAAATTGATGGAAAATAATAATAATAATAATAATAATAATAATAATAATAATTTGTGCAAACAGACTCTCAAAAATACTTGGTTGTGCTATCCAAAATTTCACTAAGTACAGTTTTTTTTTTTTTTTTGAAAATTAGTAAGTTTTAAAATGGATAAACGCTGTATAGCACTGGATATACAGCTTTATTCCATATCACTCTGTACTATGCTCTAATGGTAAGGTTGTCTAGAATCCAAAAAGTGTAAGTAAGAAAATTATTACAAGATACAAAAAATATTTATTGTAAACTGATTACATTGGTCTTAAAAAAGTAGTAGTACATGAGTCTGTTAAAGTTGAGACAAAAATCTGGTAGCCAAACTCAGCAGTCACACTGTAGGTTTTCGTAAAAATCCCGGTATTTTGTATCCATATATTTTATCATGTCCAACAGATCCTTTTTCTTCTCCTTCTGAAGTGTCAGTGCCCCGTTGTAAAGCAACCGAAAACCAGAAGACAACGGTAATTTTTTTATTTGATGTTCACGGAACCCATACAGCAGTATTCCTTTCACCTGTGTTGGAGGTTGTTTCCCAAAAACTACCTTTCCTTTTCGTGATTTATATTCCATTCCAACATCACGAAGCCTTTTCCTCTTAATATCCCGCCAATTAGCGATGTTAATTTTCCGTGTGTTATTAGTGCGTTTCAAACCGCTTTCGGTAAGCGTCACCTTCCTACACTCCGCCATTATTGTAACATACAGCATTGTTCCAGCGGAGGCACGAAAACTTCGTGGGTCTCCTCGTTGTTTAGTGCTGCCCTCGGACGATAAACCGGCCAACTTTTACAGCATGTGATGCAGACTGCCGCTTACATCATTATTCCACGCGATTCTACGAAATGTCAAAATGTGCCATACAGCGTTATTCGATGGCACGATTCAATTGTACTTAATTTATATTTCCACACCTCTATGGTCGTTTTCATCAGAAAATATAACTATTAACTGTCATGAAACGTTTACACTTAGAGCTGAATGTGCTCATGTTGGATGAAGATATAAAAGTACTAGCTACTTAAGAACTAACGGTCTGAAGAAATGAACTGTAATGTGCTATAAGTTTAGAATTTGGGTTAGAAGGGAAACGTGCCTACATAGCCCAAGATCCAAATGAGATCAGTACGCTTCGTTACAGATTCGTTTGGTAAGCGCAAAAGCAGCACTGAGATGATGAACTGTAGTGGTATGGACTGCAGGCGAGACGCTCGGTATCACGTTATGGGCTCCTGACAAAGTTCCGAGAACGTACGTTTCTCAAATATTCAAACAATATATTACTCACTCCTACGTACATCCCGCGAAAAGATCGAGAGAACTGAATTAGAGAGGATCCCGTAAGGAGGCAAACCTGCCATCTGTTTTTCGCGAAACAGACGCAAGTGGAAGTGGGAAAGAATGAAGTGACAGTGGTACACGAAATACCTTCAGCAACACATCACGAGGTGGCTTGCAGAGTGAGATGTAACAAAGTTGAAACTTTACCTAATACATTCTCCAATTTGGTGAACCATTTCCGTGCCAGTCTAATGTACAATTTACTGCGAAAAGTAATTCCACCTGCTTCGTGCCCTTTCACGAACAGCGCCTTTTGCTGAATTTGGTAGCTGCCCTCATTATTTCTTTGTGCCACGTGTTCGGACCACAAAGGGAGCCGGGCCCTGTTATTCGCGGCTGCCTCTGCAGCGCGGTCTCAAGTTGTGGGAGCGAGCCCGCCGCATAGCAATGGGCCCGCCGAAACGGCGATATTTCAATGCGGAGGACGTCCGCCGATTCAAGGCTGCGGCTGCGCGGGCTCAAGGAGCTTGCCAGTTGAAGCCACCGGCCGCAAATCCACTGGGCAGCCCCGACATTCACATCCTCGACGCCGCCTTCCGAATGCGAATGAGACCGGGCGCCTTTTGATTATTCCTTTCAACCGTGACACGCCAAGTTTGTCATTTTGGGTGCCTTCCAAGTGGTGGCTGTCGATAAAAATAGTATTGCGTATTGTGAGGCAAAGACTACTACATTAATATCGACAGGAACTCGCGAACACTGGCAGTAAAATTTTATGGATTCTCGTTCAAAGCCGCGCACGTGCTCGAAACCTGAGAGGTCGAAGCATAATAGCGCAGTCTCAGGAGTGCAACGGTTCCATCCGGACTGTGCATCTTCATCTAATGTGTGCTTCGAATCAGTAGTGCTGCGATCCAGCCATAGCGCGGACTGGGTTTAATACAAAGGCATAAAATTAATAAAACCTACGAAGTTTACAACGCGTATAAACGGTAATACAGACAGACAATTTTCACCATCTTTCTAACAAATTACTCACTGGAACGTGTGTCCTCTAAAGCTCATGTGTATTTCATCTGCTGACCACGTCTTACAAGAACAACAACTAAGTAGTGGCATCCGTATCAGGTAGGGTTAATAAGAAAGAGGGTAGATCCAATGAACAGCAGGACGCTTCGTTACGGGCTCATTCAGTAAGGGCGAAAGTCTCACAGAGATGTTTAGAAAACTCCAGTGTCAGACGCTGCAAGAGAGGAATTCTGTATCTCGGTGGTACTTCTGTCCAAAGTTCCAATACCAAATGTTTTCATGAAGAGTCATTGCTTCCTCCTACGCGTATCTCGTGAAGTGATCACAAGGATAAGATCAGAGATTATGGTCCAAACAGAAGCATACAGGAAGTGACATAGGTACGCGTGTACTCTCCGCCACACACCATGAAATGGCTTGCGGATTCTGAACGTAGATAAAGAATGGCCGCTCCAAATCCTGCGTTTGAAATTGTTCAGCACATCTTCGTATATGCAGACCCACGGCAAAATGCTATTAAGATCGTAGTGCCACCTTTTCTGCAACTAGCTCGCTGGCCAACTGGACTTGTACACGTTTTTGTCGGGAGAATACAGACAAGCAGATGATGGTGATGCCCACGATGGAACAAGTGAGACAGGAGAATAGAATCAGGGTGAAAATGTATTTTAAGTACTTACGAAAATTGGCTAAAACACATACGGAGCGTAATATTTATAGGTAAAAGAACTTTTGAAACCCTTAAAGAAATAAGAAAGAAATCGCTATTTTGTCTGAACTATGAAATTACACCGCAGCGCATTGCGGACAGTAAAAAAAAACAATGAAAAATATCGGGACACTTCTGAAATCTGGCTATGGTGAAAAGTGCTAAAAGTTTAATGAACGGAATGAAATATTACTTCTAAGATTATGAGAGGGCTACCAAATACACTACGTTTACATGCAACACACCTTCCCGGAAGACGAAAACCGAACTTCGTAAACCGTTTTTCGCTGTCATGTTTACGTGTTACAACCTGAATAAGATTTCCTAGTTCGCTCAAATAGGGCGCCTGAAAAACAGCTGATTCAGTTCCTGATTTAGTCAGCACAGACGCTATATTTCTTTAAATACACAGATTCATGCTCACTCTAATATTTATACTGATATTTCACAGTTGAAAATGTCACTGTTCATATGTGCCAAAAATTCTTAACAAGAAACCACAATCTGACACGCCAAGAACGCTTCAAAAACGATTGCATTTAAATTGCGCACGAAAATCGATTGTGGAAATGAAAAACCGCTTTATAGAAGTGGATTTCCAGAATCGATTTTTGGATTGTTTACATGACCCAGGAAAGGCGGAATTGGGAAATTGGTTTACGAAATCCGGTTTTGGGAGTCCATGTAAATGAGGTGCAGACTACGAAGAAATTTCTGCAGGGAAGGTATCTGAATAAAGGAAGCCAGGAAAAAGAATGGAAGAAAAAAATGGAATCCTGGATGAAATATAAAAATGGCAATAGTTATGAGTAATGAGAAAAACACGAGGGGTCAGATTTGTAACCACATTTACGCTGATATTTAATTCGCGTCTATGTTTAGAAAAATAATGTTTATACTGTCGTCTTTCCAGCCCAAACAACATCCCACTTCGGTACACACTTCAATAAACAGCGGGCACTTCCGTAAAGGTTTGGTATGTGAGTTAAACTTTTTCTGGACGATGACAAAAGTTGCTGTTATTGAGTTTCATGCCTCCGTTTGTCAGTCTCAACAGCACGAGGTTATTAGGCCTAGGCGACCGCTACGTTGGTTGAAATATAGACCACCACACGCCGTTATGTGCTTGTCTGTAACGTGTAATATTCGAATGCAAGGATGATGAAATGCTACCACAGTTTAGCCATTTTTTTAGAAATACGGCGGCCCGCCCGGCAGACCAGCGCTTTCTCGATCGGCAGTTGTTGGAAACGAATGGTCTCGACGGGGAAAAGCGGGAAGAGAGTGTGCGCAGTAAAGCCAAACAAGCGGTGGGCTAAGCCCCGGGGGGCGACTCCGCGCCGCCATCACTCCCTGCTCCGCGGCGGTCGCAAACACGTCCACCAGCTGAGTGCCTCGTCCGTCTCCCAAAGTCTCGCAGGTCCCCTACCTTCGCGCCACACCATCGCTTTCGTCTCGAGACCGAGCAGCGGCCAGCACGCCGCGCGCATGTAACTGCCTCGCTGAAGGGCACCTTTGAGATTTTTAGTAACTACTGTTACTAACAAGGTTTGCTCACCTTAATGGTCATCGAGGGATATAAGATAAAGACTGGCACTCACTGATTAACACGCACAAATACACTGCTCGCCATCCAAAATGCAATACCCAGAAGGACCGGAGATGTCGCAGGCGAATCTGTTTCGGAGATAACATGTTGTACAAAGATCAAACGACTAAAAATACAATTCCTCTTGAAGTGAGGAATATAATGAAATAAGCACTGAGTGTTGCCATCACGACTGGCTACAAACGGTGCTAAAGCCTCAGTATTGAATCAAGGAGACTTTTCTGTTTAGAGCAGTCTATGCACTTCCATATATCCAAAGGCGACGAAGGAGCCACATATTTTCGAGCATTATCCTGCTGAAAAGTGGCCATCAGCAAGTTGCACACGTACATTAAGACAACAGGCGTTAACACGTCAGACATGTGACGCTGGCTAGGTAATGTACCGCCAATGGGTATCGCACCACGGTGTCTCCCAACTAATCCCAGGTAGTGCTAAAATGCCCCTATAAGCAACAATTCACACGAAAAACATGAGTAGAGGGGCGGTGATAGAACGTGTACTATGACAGTGGTTCTCAATCTTTATTGTAACAGGAACCACAAACTTTCTGATAAATTTTCGTGACCCAGAATATACGTATGGCAACTTGTAGACCCTAATTTATGTATTATATGTAACATGATACCGAAATTAAAGTGTTTTATACAAACTAGAGGGTAAACTCCGTGATTTTTTACTTTTATTTTTTACAAATATTATACAACAAAACGCACGTTTGTGCAATTAAGTAGTTGAGGATTCAATTAATTCCTTTAATGCTATATTCGTAATTACCCGACACCCTGCCACTCGATACGGACGATCCAGTCACAATCCACGCGTACATAGTGAAAGAGAAATATAAAATAAACAAACCACCACGATAGACACGGGTAGGCACGCTAGACAATAAGAGGAAACAATTACGAACGATGTTAAGTTTCTTCTGCTAAGAAAATAAGGTTCGATCTCGCGGAGAAAGAATAAATTAATGTATGGCTGCTCATGACCAACTTTCTAACAAAAATATTTTGTTTGCACCTACCTACATGATCATCGTAATAAAAAAGATCATATCGGAAACGGAAAGATTTAGGAATTCCTTTTTCTCACACGCTGTTAGAGTGCAACGGTAGAAAAATATAAACGGCGGTTCAATGAACCCTCTGCCACGCAATTCAACGTGAGTTGCAAAGTATTTATGTAGATGTAAGATGACACTTGTCAAGTGGAAGATGCCGCGTTGCCAAAACGTAATTCAACGAATGATTGGCTGTGGTGTTCTCGATTCGCCCTAAGGGCGTCTTTAGCCACACTGCTTTCAGATGGGAAAAGTTTGTTCTTGAAACACACTTTTTTTTCGTCGGCAAGGTATTTCAGCCACGCAGAAATGGCCGCTCGAACTAGGACTAGAGGGTGAAAACTGAAGGCGAAGACAGAAATTGAGAAAACCATTACATATTCTTAATCTCAAAAATAATTATCCGTCAACCTTGCGCATCTTAAAAACGATTTTTTAAGTGCGAAATGTAGTGCACAACATGATTAAGATGCATATAAGAAGTTTTGACGATCGACAGAGGCGTATAAATAGTATGACTTTGGTATTTCATGCAGTAATGCTATCAGCTCAACACTGTTTTGCGTTTGTAACAATGAAACAACAGGATGTATAAGCGGACAAGAACAAAAATTCCGGGATTTTTTCCGGATTTCCCGGGCTCAAATTAATGTTTTTCCCGGGTGTAAATACACTTTTTGAGGTGAAATACACAAGCTCCCGTTTTTTTTCTGTATTGAGTAACGAATACTTGGCCTGGGGCAGTAAAATTTATCATTTCTTTGCGCTTAGAACTACGCAGTGATAAAAAGCTTTTAAGATGTCGGCGTAGTGTATTTAGGGGGCTGCTAATGTTTGTAACAGCGTGATAATTGATGAAAAGAACGGGAATCACTAAATAGGTGAAAACAACCAGTGAAAATTATTTTTTCTGTACTACTGTTTCGTAAATGCAGCTCGCATAGATTTTTTTTTCGTGGTTCATCATTTGTTATGTTTTGTATAATAGTTTGCTCTTTTTTGCAAATATGTAAAGATTCTAGTGTACGCTGGAACTCAATGGAAAAGCTTAAGATTGTCAGAAATAATTCCCCTTTTTCTTCGAATGTATCATGATTTTACAGTAGGCCTATACTGTCACGCATGAACCTAATAAATCAACGAAAGCACGACCAAAACGCATAATTATTTACAGGTTAGCCGCCTTCACATTTTAAGGTTAGTTATAGTTTTTGCCATCATTACTGCGTAAATGGATATCTAATTCTTAAATAACTGAAATAAATATGATTCACCTTGACGCTTTTTGTCATTTTAACGTGTTATTCTTTTTAAGATAAAGCAAACACAAATATTCCGTAATTTTTCATAACGGCATAAATGGCTGCTGCTCTTCAGAGCCCCGAACATTGTAAACTTTAGAACTGGAGACAAACGGTTCGTGATTTAAGAAATTTATATTCTCATCATTACCGCAATTTATTTTGCGTGGAAGGCCACTTACTCTGAAAGTGACGCTTCTGAAGCCGCGGTGATGTGCCGGAGCGCATGGAGGCGCTACGCTACGATGCGTGAGGCCATTCCCCGTCGGGGGTTCGAATCCCCCCTCGGGCATGGGTATTTTCGCTGCCTTTAGTATAAGCTAGTTTAGAAGTAGTTTGTAAGTTTATGGACTGATGTGCCCGCTGTTAAGTCCCATAAGCTTTACGAACATCTGAAATATTTGAACGATTCTCAAAACTACTATCGCTATTATTACACGCGACGTCTAGAAACGTAAACTGATGAGACGTCGCGCTCATTGAAAACAGTTTGTTGTGAAGTACTGCATACTCTTCGTCCTAACCCCTCTTTGATACATTGTGCTGTCAGTCGCTTGTAAGCTAAGTGCACGAAGATTTGTTTTAAATCCTGAATTTACTTTTCAAGTAATGTTTTATTTTCGTGTTATTCTCCCGTTAACGTTTCATTACTGCAGTACTATTCTACAGTAGCCAAAATTACAAAGAAGTTAATAATACAGTTAAGAACTTCAACACTGTGTTTATGTTCGTTAAAAAATGATCGAATGGCATTTTTGGCCGGGAGATACCGTGTGAGATTCTTCGGCCGGCAAGCGCGAGTCTTTAATTGACGCCACTTCGGCGACTTGCATGTCGATGAAAATAATGATGAGTACAACACAACACCTAGTTCTCTTTCGGGAATCGAACCAGGGCCCCTTACGTGGTAGTCAGCGACGATGCCGCCTGAGCTACGAATTTATTTATTGGTTATGAATCAGCTTTCGTCTTCTTAGGCCATCATCAGATAACTTAGTACTAAGCCCGTGCATAACCAATAAACGAATACTGCCGATGGAGTATTCCATAAATATTAACTTTTTTATGTAAACAATGAAAATTCCCAGTTGTCCCGGTGCTGTATACACCCTGAACTACGTTGTAAGTTTTTCTATAATAAACAGAAAATATCAACAATTGCAGCGTTAACAAGTGACTATCCAACAAATCCCATGATTCCTTGTTCTCAGAATAAGGACTCGACGGTGTCAAAACTTTACGCGCTGTTACCGCGATAGCATAGGCATTGTGCCAGCACGCGTAAAAAGCCTTGAATTATGATAAGGCATCCAATTAAGGCAGCCTTCCACAAGTCGAGAAGTCAGGCGGAACCGTGCATGGTTACCTCGGCCAGAGCCGCGACCCGTATATCGTGCGCAGACCAACAAATCACAATGGGACACTACTGGTTTGAAGGATCGTGTCGGCAGGTAACAATTTGCACGAGCAAGCAGTGACTAGCCGGAGGACACAGCGCACTCAGGCAGCCGACCTCACCGGCCAGACAAAAGACCTGTTTATGTGGGTTGGAGAGGGGGGAGGGGAGGACCGTCAGCCCACGGATTGTGGCAGTTAACGTTGTGTACGCGAAACACTTGACTGTTGGCACACGGGACGTGCTGGTTTACGTGATTTGCGCTCAACGTTATTCAATGACTGCTGACGGCTTTTTTAGTCGTAGCCGCCTCCTCCCCCCCCCCCCCCACACACACACACTCACACTAACACAACAGAACTGCTAAGACGACCACAATCAGATATGAGATAAGAAACAGATTGGTTAAAAGAAGTGATGAAGAGCTGGTACAATGTACATATTTAACCTGCGAAACACAGTGATAGTAAGGTCTTTCCACTTATGAAACAGCGAAAGTAAAGTTCGTTTGCGGAAAAGGACGCGCATAAAACTAGTACCTTAGCTCAATTAAAGCACAAATTCACTACCTTCTACGTAAGCTAATATGTACCATACAGTGTGCATAAATAAGGACTTCAGTATCAAAGATGTAAGAAAGTTATGACAGTTATGAGTTACTAGCTCAGTCAGTGTGAATGTATGTATATAATACGCCCTACAAATAAACCCAATTCATAATACCGAAAATTAAGATGAATAACATTTTTTTTTTTTTAATATTAAATCTATCGGACCAAACTGCGTGGTCATCAGTCCGTAGCTTACAAACTACTTAAACCTAGCTAAACTAACCTAAGGACAAACACACACACCCTGCCCCAGGGAGGACTCGAACCTCCACGGCAAGCAACCGTGCGCTCCGCAGCGAGACGCTTCAGACCGCTCGGCTACTCCACCGCGGCCCGAAAATTAAGATCTTTATTATTTGGGTTAATTTAAAAAGTAAATTCAACAAACGTTTTTAAAACGTGAAAGGGGAAAAAATTGCCAAGTAGGACCCCATTACAGCGTAATTCGTAACCTCTCTAGTGGTTCGAAACGTGGCACTCTTATCAATTACGCTACTATAAAGAAAATATTATAAAACGTGAAGTTGTATTTTGTCTTATCGGCTATGACTGTAATAGTGGCAAGCTTGTTATTGACATTTGATTATAACAAATCCAATCGAGTACGACATTTTTTATAATTTTAAATGTGCCATTGCACTAAAAAAAGCGTACTTTTGTTAACACCTTGGTTATAATCAAATACGAAAATTCTTTGACGAGATCTATGATGTTTGAGTCATTTTGGTAGGACAAATCGTACGAGAAACGTCTGGTTTTAGAAAAATTCAATGTGCTGGTGGGTGTAGGTTGAAACACGAAACCCACCACGTGTTTCCGGAACACACGGGATACAAATCGAATCTGATTGTGACGAAGAAAGCGTTCTTGCTTCCTATTAATTCTACTTGGCATGTTTATGAATTAACCTCCCGGCGGGCGCGCGGGCGGCAAATTTGCCGCCTTTTAAACAAAAACATTTAAAATAGTGTCAATACGCGATCGCAGCACAACAATGCCCAACGGTATTCCTTAGTTAGGGCATTAGACAACAGATGACGCGTCCGTAGTACCTGTTACTCGGGATCGGCCTGTGTCAATCAGTTGCGAAGTTGGGCGCGTCTGTAAGCAATGTCAGAGCGGCTAGACTACCGCCGCGCGCCTCTTCGTGGCTTACTTTTCCTAGTCATCCAGCCAAAGTGTATATTTACAATTAGATCGCATAATCACTATAATTTTATCAATGGTCGTTGTTAATTACAGATATTGTTTTTTTATGTTAACTGACTTCCAAACGGAGGAGGTTGTGAAACTGTAATATTTTTATTTTTGGTACGTAATTACTCAATTATTACGGTCTGTTTTTGTTTCTACGGTCAAAGTCAAAAACGACAACTTTATATCTCACACAGGTAACATTATAGCAAGCCGGAAGACATTAAGAGAATTTTTAGAGAACTGGAGGAGCAGGAGGCAGCACGAGGGAAGGATTCCGACAATCCAGATTACGAGCCCGAAATAATTGAGAGGGACGAGCACTGATGTTTTGTATGTTAACTGAAATAGTTAAGTGTATTTGCACTATTGAATAAAAACGAAGGGCATAAGATTGCTGAACTAGTGTTTTTCGATAGCCAAAATTTGTTATACACGGCAAAAATTATAAATAAAAACTTTACATTGTTTTTAATGTACCTTATGACTACCGAATGTTAAGAAAAACGATAATACAAACAGGAATTTATATACACGAAACGAACGAATTCGGAAGCGGCCAAAATGCCGGCGCGCGCCCGTTGGCGTGAGTCCACCGCACGCCCGCCGGAAGGTGAAGTTTGAAGTAACGAAATGGCTCCTGAATGTGAAATAGCAGGAAGTGGCGTCATAAAACTCGCAGTACACACCATTAACGTCAGCTAACTCGACCCGTGTCCCGACAAATTAAGGGTTAACAATGATTCTGGAATACAAACTTAACATTTGTCACATTAACCTTCTAGTGGGCGCGCCAAGTAAGTACTCGCGTTCGACGTTGGCTAGTGGCTGCTACAAGGGATGAAAGCGACATCTGGTGCATGGATTGTGTTCAGACAGTATAGCCGACTGCAGTTAACAGAATACCCCTAGACGGTTCAATCAACTACCACATATCACATCAACGTGGCACCACACGCCCACCGGAAGGTTAACAGATCTTTGTAAGAGTCGAAAATCACGATACGGGGCTGAAAAAAAAATTAAAATAAAAAATAACATACTAGAAATTGATTTTAATTAAACCAGAAACTACCGCTTTGCAAGCAAGACACTAATCTGCGTAGCATTGATACTACATGCTGTGTCGTAACCCGTAAGGAACACTGGCTGGCACAGCCACAAAAATTTGCTTGTATCACTATAGTACCGCAGCCTCATTTCTGAGCTTGGCCTCGTGTTGAGCCGAAGTGGCGCTGCGTTTTGTATTTCGAACGCGCAAGAACAGATAACAGATACATATGCATTACAATTAGAAGTTAGCAAATCAAATGTTTGTATAGTCTATGGGACTTAACTACGGGGTTATTAGTCCCTAAACTTACAAACTACTTATGAACTACTTACGAACTAGGACGGCACAAATATATACATGCCCGAGGGGGGATTCGAACCCCCGACCGTAGTGGCCGTGCAGACCGTGACTGGAGCGCCTTAGTCTCCTCGGCCACCGCGGCCGGCAGAAGTTAGCAGTTGTATGCTATAAATCACGAGTACGAGCCGTTCTCATTGCACTTTTTTCCGTTTTTCATTTTATTTTCCTTCCTTATAGCGTAATAAGATTATTTACAACTTCTGAAATAATTAAATTTTCTATGGTAACGTGACAACTCTGCGCTTACAACTAGATTTTTTTTTTTTTTTTTTTTTTTTTTTTTTCGTTAGCGGTCCTCTTGCTGTTCCAGCCAGACGCACTTGCAGGTAGGGCTGGCCAGACGATACTCATGTTCGAACATGAGATTTCCCGATACAGCGTAGACCTCTATACAGTATCGAACTGCCCGAATACTTACATTGCAAAAGACCCAGGCGCCGTAAGTGCAAACGATACACGGGAAATTTTTAAGTAACGGGGTTTATAACTAATTTCGTAGGGAGTACATGTAAAAAAGGACACCACTATGAATAAACTGCATGTTTAAAACCATAAATGACCTGGCTGATATCACTACAAGGTACGGCGCAGCGTAAATTATCACCTACTAATAACAGAACTAGTGCTTCAGATTACAGCAAAGCCAACATTCAAAGGCAAAATAATTGTCTTTCAAAATATGTTCCGAATTATTCATAAATAGAAATTATGTTTAGTATGGTGATCAAATGAACATTTCAACCCCTTTCGTACGGTACAGTAACAGAAAGAACAATGTCGCCACCTTTTAATTGCCTTAAAAACAAGATTGAAAGTGATGCCGTATGGAAATAATTAGAATTTAATATCCAATAAAGGAAATAAATCATATTAAAACAAACAGCAATTGCAACCACGTAAATCGTGCACGAGCTGCTGTGTAGGCAGTATCAACAGACGTCCCTAGAGCGCGGCACAACAACTAATTCCTATTGCTCTTTTTTATATATTCGTTACTGTTTTTACTAAACGTGTACCTAAGAAGCTGCATTTTACACTTACGGTTTTAATCACCATAGTACAATACATAGTTCCTTTATATATGGTTTACTGCACAGTAGACTTGCGCATAATAGTTCGCGATCGGGAGCGCTCACTTAAGTTGTTCGGTTCGTTCTTTTAGTTCGTCCGCTCCCAGTGTCGGCTGAGCGGTGTGGTCTGCGCATGCAAGTGCTTCATGCGCTTGCTGCGTGAGCCGCTAACGATATCATGCAAACCAAAAGAAAGTTTGTGGATAATTTCTAGCGCTTAAGTTTAGGCTTATCTCTATATCTTGGCATTATGGAAATTATTAGTCAGATATTGCAGAGTGCAGAACACTTCAAAACAGAAATTTTCTAGCACTGAACTATGTAATCTAGCAGGCAGAAGCTCACTTCAAAATGGCTCTCATCAGTAGAAGGCCAACACGTGATTTTTAATTCTGCTGCGCGACCTCTCGCTACTGCCCGTCGGTCTTCGGAAAAGAATCCTACGAACTAAGAAGAGAGATACATTTGGCATAATAGTTCGCGACTGGTAACGCATGTTTTAGTTCGCGACCGATTGCACATATTTTAGTTCGCGACTGATCGCGCATACTTTAGTTCGCGACCGGCAGCTCTCGTTTTAGTTCGCAGCTCGGCTGCGAAGTAGGTTGCTCTTTTTAGTTCGGTCGCTCTTTTTGGCTTTTGCTACCGCTACTAAAAGAGCTGTTTCTTTTATTATGGCACTGCTGAATACCTCAGAAAACAAAATTTGTGGCAGTGAACTAGGAAACTACAGTTGAGCTGCATCTGAGCTCGAAATGACGGTAACTGGCAGAAGGTAATCACGCAATTCTGCGCGCTCTCGCGTCCTCTCGCTGGTCCCCACCAGTCTTCGGAAAAGAAGCGAACGAACTAAGAGGGGAGGGATCTGCGAACTAGTTCGCGTAGTTCGCCTTTGGGAGCGCTCTTCCGAACTAGCTCGTTCGCGAACTATAGAAGACTAGTGTGAAAACAAGTTTGCAGCTTCGAAAAACCTGTGCACCCGACGTTATAAGTGAAACACTGCGAAATTTTCGGACTACACAATACTACTGCACAGTAACAAGAAGAAAAAATTGTGAAGCTGTGTTAGTCGTACAGACAGTACAGTCTGACGTCGCTAGTGTGATCGAATGTTGGAACGTATCCCGAGATTTTCCCAACAGTTCGAGTCGTGTTCAAACCCAGCTCTACTTGCAGGTAAGCGAAATACAGGCCCTAGGTCGCCACACGCTGACCGCAGCGCGGCCCGTTCATTTCCTCCTGGATAGGAAAGTGTGGGGGCAATGTTCGGTAGGGTCGTACCGCCCGCGTAGCTTCCTGTTGGAGGCGCCAACGCTGCAAGGCTTGCGGGAGGGAGCGCAGACTGCCTCGTGGCTCCCTGCTGGGAAGGGGAACCGCCGGCTGAGATACAGTTGTGCGCGACGCGGCAACGCCGCCGCGGCCAACAGCTGCCGGCGCGCCGGTGCGTTGCACGAGCGGCCACGCGGGCCGCTGTCTTGTCCACTCTGGATCCCTCACTGCCACCGCCCTCTATTCCCACAACATAACTACAAAATTGTCACACTGCCCTGTACTTATCATCTGCACATCATCCACTACCTTGAAACGATCATTATAAATTTCTATCAACAATTAAAGGGTAATTTCCAAGAACGCTTGCAACCGAAGTAGCCCAGCTTGAAATGATATTTACTGAAGTGCAACTCTAAATCGATCACGATTCCGCCTTGACTCAATAAAGAAACGATCCTGCCCACACGTGTGGGTAACCCACTCAAGGCTGGAAAGAGCAATATGCACGCTCTAAAGAAACCCGCCTCACCCCCACAGGGCGAGGGAAAAAAAACGATCACGCGACCATTCACGTGCGACTCAAGGTGTATTTACCCCCCCTCCCCCTTCTTCGTATTCATGGAACGTATTTTATTGGTTTCTATGGTTGTGAGTGGCGGTGAACTTTTATTTATTATTATTTAAAAGACTTCATTGTCAAAATTGCATAAAGGAAAACCGTATAGTGACTGGTTCTCGATGCACTACTATAAAATCGCTATGGAAGATCTTCAGGTAAGTACAGTAAGGTACACATTACATGGATGTGACATTTTTTCCTTTAGGTTGTTTGTCTACAAGTATAAGACACCAACGTTATTGCCGAACAGAACGCTTTCAATTCTTATTAAAATAATAATCCATTAGTCCATTAATCCATTTAGTGACAAATTCTCCATTGATACTTTTCAGAAGATAGCCTGCAGCGTTTTATTATGCGATCGAAGTCTTATCTATAATTTTTATTTATACACATAAAATTGATTTTTTGTTTTTCTGTTTTTTGTTTTGTTTTCGCTAATCTGAAATATATAATGTACGTACACCTAAGGCATATTCCAAAATACGTTATGTGTATCATCAGAAACTTTCAACAATTTTCTATGTAAAAATTACGATTTTTCAATATTTTGTTGCGTACGTAAGTACTACCACAGTTTCAAATTTCGTCACTGAAATTGGTGAAAAACATTGAGCTTTTTCCCAAGAATGTGTCACAATTCTTCTGTAAAAATATTCACGCCAACATTGCATTACCACTCATCAAAATTATTAGTATGTAATGAAACATTCTCAAGCATTCATATTTTATCATCTTGCGGATCAGTGTCCTCGTAATCGATTTAGTTGCGCGTTCGATATATATCTTTTCAGGCCGAGTTACTACGATTGCAAGCATTCTTAGAAATTACCAATTAAAGCACTCCTTGTTAATGGCCTAAACGTCGTTTCACAGCAGCGAAGTCTTTGAGTGTAATTAAATTTTAAGCCCTTTCTATACGAGACGTGCAACATGCACAAGAAAGTCGTCAGATGCAGCGCTCCTTGCGGTAGACCGTCGAACTACAAAGAAGCGTTCAAACCTTAGGTTAGAATACTACTGCGTCCTTGGATCAAACGGTACGCATTTGTCGAGTCGTCTGCTTCATGTGTCTACTTGGTTTGTTGTCAACTTACAGCAAATAAGTCGCCGAGTTAAATCACTTTTCGAAACTGTAAGATATATTGTGATTATTGTGATGATTAAATCATTTGTGTTTTAGACTGCCACTGTACACAGTATTTGTTTTCGTGCAGTTCGTCACTACGTCTCTCACACGTGTTAACGTCTTCATTATAAAATGCAATTAAATACTTCCACAGCCCCAGCGGTTTGAGGCACCTATATATGATGAACAAGCTTCAAATAATAATTACCAAAAACAAATATTTCAACTGTTAAATACTGCATGTTTCTGGAAAAATAGCAAATATTTTAGAAGTTGGTAATAAAGACGATCTGCAGTTCAAATGTCATATAATGTATGTCCAATTCTTATTGTGTACAGAGATACAGCATGGTATGTACAACAAACTTAAAGCACATGCAAATTTAGATATTTTGACTGATTCTTTTGTCGGTTCTTGGTAGATCACCATATTGACTTTTATATTTAAATAACCGGTTCGATGTACTTTAAAGTCTGAACATGTCCTATTAAGGCGAAAACCGGGTAACTAAGCGGAAATCTGTAGAATATACACAAACTCTACTTTGGAGACAGTGTGATGTAGTACTACCAAGAACCGACGGATGTGTTGATTTACATACACTCTAAGTTTGTTTGGCTTTCATATTAACAGCTATATCTCTGTATTCACTAAAAATTGTAAACGTTATACGCAATCTTTAATGCAATTCCTCTATAGTATCACCTCCTAAAATACGACTGAGTCGAAAATCTAAATTCCTCTGAGTAGGAGACAAGTACACATTCTCCAACAAATTCGCGACTTGGCTTCGTTTTTCAGGTGGGTTTCCCATTCAGTTGTCTGCCCATGTGTAAAGCACTTCCATGTGCGTGAGAATACGATCCACCGTATTCCGCCTACTACAATCGTATGCGTGCATGTTGTTCAAGTGGACGCGTCTACACTGTACGCAGCCGGCGTGACCGGTGCGTCATGGGTAATCTCGTATGCTCTCACTTCCTGTGTAGAAAGAGCTTAAGACTGACGTCCAACCGCGATACATTATACGCGTATCTCTAGCTACCCCTGCAAACGCAGCGTCGTTGGTATCTCTGCTTACTCATGCGCACTACACTGCACCATACAAGTACTCTGTGCTGACAAATACGAAGATGGGATAGAAAACGAATACGTACCTTTCGGTTTGAAGGGTACGTGTATCAAATCAAGTTACGTGTTACTTCTCCCAAAATCGTCGCTCGAGATATGCTTCGCTGGTGTGAAAGGACCTTACAGGGGCAGCTAAATGCTGTAGCAGGGATGTACCTGTATGAACAATAGTCGTTGATCAATTAAAGTAGCGGAATTAGCATCGCGGCGTTGAATTACATTCAACGGCGAGATTCAAAAATTTATGCTGAACCCGTCTCAAAAGTGGATTTCCCGCTTCGGGCCAGCGTCATTCTTATTGAAATTTAAGACGAGGACATGTTTCACGTCTTGCCCAAATTCGTAACTTACTGGCCAGTACTGTTATTGCACTTACTTGCAGCTTTACCTCTATTCCTGCGATAGTTACGACTTAAACTGTGCATCGGCCCTGAAATTGTAGTTTGCCTATTAAGGGGCATTCTTACCAGATTCCTGAAAGTGTACCGCACCCCGGCAAGAATAGTGAGATACATTGGAATGCATTAAAGAGCGTCAAAAAATGTCTCTCCCTCGCAATTTGATTCTGGGCAGAAGTATAGTTTTTATAATAGGCTAGACCATTTTTTTCGCTGCAGTTTTGGGTTGTCACCGATTTTGCCGTCGTTGGATGTATATATAATGTATGAATTCCACAACTGTCAAATGATAATAGCGGGTTGATGCACGATTAAATGCGATACCTTGCAACACGTAAAGTACAAGACGTGAAGTTGCAATCAAGTGGAATAGGAGGTATCGGGGCGCTACAATAGTAGTGTGCGGTAAGACAATTTGTACAGGACGTGAAACGTGTGCAGGTAGCCTAACAGTCAAGTCCACTGCTGGCCCAAAGCAAGTATTTGGGTTCTAGTTCCGGTCCGGCACAAAATTTGAACTACTACGTTGAATTTAATACGACATCGTGAAACAGCCAAGATGTTTAGATATTTCCAATTCAAAAATACATGGCTTTTAATGTCAACCATTGGCGCCTGTTTTTTCGGTTAAGTAGCGGAGACGATGAGTCTCACGGAAGAGAAAAAGGTTTTTTCTAATGAAAATTACAGCAAAGCTGTGAAGTTGAGAGAAACCGTTTTAGAAGTAGAAATGCTTCGAATGGTAAACAATACTAATAATAAAGAATGACGTAATTCTTCCGACTTTTTCGCGCTTATTGTGTAATGACTGTAACAATGAGATCAAGCCTATCAGAAGTGCCTTAAGAAACAGCACTGGATTAGCTTCTCCGATCTTAGTAGTTTAGTGAGTTCCACAATGTGTTATCAATGGTAGGATGAAAGTCTTAATTGTTCCCAGGTATATTACTCCTGACGTGCTTGCAGTAAACGAGTAGCCTCAGTAGTACAGCCAGTTTACTACAAAGTTACACTATGCGGGAATTACACGGGTTTTACGACAGTGGAGAAAAAAAAGAGAGAGAGAGAGAGACTGCAGCTAGTCTATTGAGTAACGACGGAAGACTGTCCCACTGAGAAAGTTAATGTGTTTCGTTGAAATTACTGTTCCTTGTCACTATAACGTATCTCCTGCCACATTACCGCATTCTAAAGTACTACAAATATACCCAAACTATAAAGGCTGTTATCACTAGAATCCAAAGAAAACAAATAACTGTGCATATCATGTTTTACTGGGAGCGATATAGGGCATTTTACTTTGTGCGATAATTTTGTACTCAGTTCCCATTATGAGAAAGGTTTTTACTTTATTTGATCTCGAATACAAGAGCCGTTGGACGTACACAACGAAATTACTCCCCAGTTATCAATAGATACACATAGTAAGAATGTAACTCAAAAGCACGCCTTAAAGGCAGTCGGGCCAAACCAGTAGTCTGTGCTTAGCCTAGTCTGAAAGTTACAACCACGTCTTAAAGTTGAAATTTACTTTAGGAGAGAGATATTAAAGCCGCTGATGCGGCAGGAACAATGCTTCCCCGATATAAGTCGACGTAAAACAAAATTTTATACTGCTCAATTTTCTGATAGAAAATGGATTAAAGGGGGCGAAGTTTATGGCAGGTCTTATCCCTGAATTGGAGGCGCAGGAGAATTTATAGCTACCAAATAAATGCCACCATTTATTGAAGCTTAAAGATTTCTCGCTCAAGCCTTCAAACATAAAAGCGGCTATATTGCTTTCGAGTCAAATAGCATAAAATTAGAACCTCGAGCTACGTGAACAGCGTACCCTATGACTGAAAGTGTGCGGGTCTTCAGGAACGGATACGGAATGAAGAATTCACCTTCCTTATGGTACAGCAAAGAAAAAAATGGACACTGCAAATGCATAGAACTTCTTTGTACATGTGGGCGGAGCTATGACAACCTGTTTCTCTAGATAAGTTGCATATCGGTGTCTCCAAAAACGTTCGTCCACAGCTGAAGCAGAGCTCCGATTACGATTCAGAAACATTTCGACTTTGTTTCACTGCAGCAATTATTATTCAATGGCAGCAATATCACATTCCTTGGTAGATGCCGTTGCAGATAAGTTATTTTCTGTGGGGCTTTCACTTTATAAAAGCAGTATTTTCCTCACATATAGGGTATTATAGTGAAGTGTCAACCGAGCCATATCAAAAGTCAGCTATTTAAGTATAACAGTGGTCTACTCATTACGTGGAAGGTAGGTTTTGAAACGGACTGCAGGATAAATTGCTTGAAAATGCCCTTGTGCAGATGCAAGTAAAATACATTAAGGAAACGATTTAACTAATTCGCAGATTCCACTGATTGGTTTATTTCTTCTACATTAATCTCCAAGAATGTAAAGGAAAATGGCAATTAGGCCTATTCAAGAGCTGTGTAACTGACATTATGGAGTTATTTTAGTGGTCTGCCGCAGTTCTCAACCTGAATGTCTTAGAGTGTGTTTTACCTGTAAAATAATTCAGATTTTGAATTTGTGGATAGTTGAAACTAAAACAGATGACATATGGAATATCTGAAAACTGGTGTGAGGGTTGGGATGCTGAACAGGGAACGAGCAACTGAAAATGTACGTTACTCTCGTCATCAAAAATGTATCATAGCGACCTGACTAGTGGCTCAGTAGACGTTCTTAAAACTAGTTCTGAGGGAATAGAACTAAATGGAGAGACATTCAAGAGAAATAATTCACACGAGAGTGGTATTGAGAATACGCTGTGAACTGTGAAGTTACTCGTGATGTCGAGTAAGGAAGTCAATTTCATCTGCAACACCTACCGCCCAATGTCAACAAGCGAATAATAAGACGGACACTCAGGATAAAAACATTCGTTAGTTCACAATATATTTTCACAAGGCTGTACACAAACATCTCTGTATATTTCGGAAAAAAAAAGAAAAAAAAAAAAAAAAAAAAAAAAAAAAAAAGAGAGAGAAAAAGAAAAAGAAACAGCGCAGTTGCGAATATGGGAACAAAGCCATGCCGGCCGCGGTGGCCGAGGGGACTGAGGCGCTTCAGTCACGGTCTGCACGGTCATGGCGGGGGTTCGAATCCCCCCTCGGGCATGGATATTTGTGCCGTCCTTAGGATTAGCTAGTTGATAAGTAGTTTGTAAGTTTAGGGACTGATGACCCAGTAGTTAAGCCCCATAAGCTTTACAAACATTTGAAACATTTTTTTATGTTTAAAAACTACGGAACACCTATGAGAAAATTAAAACTTATGTTTCGAAGAACGTTTAACTGGTCTAAACACAAATCAATATGGTAGATGCTATTCCTCTAGAACATAATTTACCTGTTTTGCATGTCTATTTGTAACGTTCCGTCAAATGTCAACCGTATTATTACAGTACAGTGTAATGAAGGACGTACTGTTACCCGAGGAACACGTTCTGTTACTCGTCATGTACTGTTACCCATAGCCTTGTACGTGTTTGGAACAGTTTGTTGCGGCTAAAAAGTCCATTCTTTAACTATCAATTACGTCAGCCTCTGATGCTGTTGCTCGTGAACGTCTTGGGCCAATTATTGGAGTCTAAAGCTGATACGAATCGATTTACATCAAACCATGGCACCACAGTTTTTGATACTAAGCCACGTGACGGAGCGAAAACAAATAGCAAGAAGATTTTGCCAGTGTTCATGTTCAAGGTACATGGATACACACAGGTCAAATAACTGATTTATATATTCTGTACTAATTTAAATGATAGTAAAATAGCCATCGGTCACAGAGGTGAAATACACTGACCAGATTTCGTCAACTGCTAGGACTGCCTTCATAATAATAATAATAATAATAATAATAATAATTATTATTATTATTATTATTTTAGCTGTTTATTTATATAATTATTATTATTATTATTATTATTATTATTATTTTGGTGTCTGTTCTTTCGGACATGCCCTAAAACAGCTACTGTCAGTCCTTTCCTTCCTTTATCATTCATTTGCAATAATAATAAAAGCATGTCACAAGGTATAAGCGATAAAACTTAAGTGACAGTTTAAAAATAAACTTCCTGGCTAGCCACTAATGGCTGCTTACATAATTAAAGGTGGCATCAGACACAAAAAAAAGAAAGAAAGAAAAAAATGATATTCTGTAGTATATCATGAATACCACAAACAACATTAACAAAATAACGTGAGATTTTCTACAGCACCACAACCGGAAGTTTCACCATAATGAGGAACAAAGAATCGAACACTTGTGTAAATATTAACAAACGTGTATCACGAAGTTGAACCTTTTGGCTGTGCAAACAACAACCAGTACCGGTAGTGCTTAGCTGTTTATTTACAACAGCTCATCTGCATAGAACTTAAAGTTAATACTACTTGTTACGTGTAGTTTTACAACTCTTTCAAATGGAGATGCATTAGATTCATCAACTGATGAGACAACATTGATAGAAATTTATTTACATAAATCACTGTTTGTAGGTGTACACTCTTGTCGGAACCCACATCTATACCTTTTCTAATTATTTTGTTGCAGATTTAGCTCTTCCTCTTATAAGCACAGTGACACCATATCGTTGGGGTCAACTAATGAAATGTATAAATTTTATCACAAATTATAAAGGGAATAAATATTTCCAGAATGTTTTATATTAGTGCGTAAGTTCGGATAAGAACATACGTTCAAGCTATTTGTTTCACAAATTTAACCGATTCATAGTGTTACATATTAAGTCATACGTACAGCACAACAGTTACTCGTCAAGAACCAACAGTCGGAAGACTATCAGCAACCTAGAGACAGTGGAGTTACGAAGCAGGCCATATAGTTCCCTCAGCTCAAGTGTCACACTGGCTTTTCAAAACAATTTTTGTGGCCAAGTTACAAACCAAAATAATCTGATACAACCGCACACTGGATGAAGACAAGTAAAAATGTATGCAGACGCGTCTTATAGAAAAACACCTAGTGTGTTTATGTTTATATGCAGGCCTATATCTTGTTCCTCTTGTACAAATAAAGCGAATTTGAATTACCATACGTAGCTTCATTGATGAAATTTTAATCCTTTCACAATCTACGTCTTGAGTGTACTTCCGAAATTTAACTGCACACGTAAACACGTGGAAATGTTTCCAAGAGCCCTACAGAAGTCATACGGAACGTTCATTTTTTGACACGGAAGACAATCGGTCAATCAAAGCAGAAACGTTGCTAAACTTTCACAAATACAGGCGCCGGGCCAGACAAAAGTGGAGCATGGCGAATCACCTGCCAGTGATGAGGCAATACAGGTGACATTTTCGTCGCGTCAGTCCGGTGGACTAGCCCATATAAATTGTTACACTTTGAAGTGCAAGCTGGATTGGGAGAATGCCATGTGTTACATCGCGTGGCAGCCAACAATTCAACCTCAACACCTTAGCAACCGACTGGCCTTCTGCCTTACGAAATAAAATAAATGACTTCAAGGAATTCGATACTTTTAAGAGAGCTTTCAAATTAAAGAGTGCTAAGTACTCCCCATGATGAAACTGTAGGTAGCAGGAGAACCAGAGCGAAAAACTTTTCAACCCCCCCCCCCAATCAAACCACAGACATCAGCTAATGCAGCTCTACTGTATGAAATTTGGAAAAGGAATTAAAGTTCAGCGTAAAGAAATAAAAACCTTGCGTTTTGCTGATGACATAATTCTGTCAGCAAAGGACCTGGAGGAGCAATTGAACGGAATGGACAGTGTGTTGAAAGGAGCATATAAGATGAACATTAACAAGAGTAAAACAAGGGTAATGGAAAGCAGTCTTAGAAGATCAGGCGAGGCTGAAGGAATAAGATTAGGGGGAAGAAAAAGTTATGAAATGGATAAATTTGTTCACACCGAATATTAATTTAAGCGTAAGAAAGTCCTTTCTGAAGGCATTTAAGTGGAGTGTTGGCTTGTATGGGAGTGAAACATGGACGATAAACAGAGTGGACAGGAAGAGAATAGAGGCCTTTGAAATGTGGTGTTATACATAAGAATGCTGAAGATTAAGTGAGTGGATCGCGTAACTAATGAGGAGGTACTGATCAGAATTGGGGAGAAAAGGAATTTATGGCATACTTTGACCAAAATAAGGGATCGATTTGTAGGGCACATTGTTAGACATCAAGGAATTGTGAATTGAGCGTGGGAGGGAAGTGTGTGGGGTAAAAACCGCAGAGGGAGACCAAGAGATGAATACAGTATGCAGATTCAAATGGATGTAGATTGTCGTTCTTATAAGATGAAGAGGCTTGGTCGGGATAGAGTAGGGTGGAGAGCTGCATCAAACCAGTCTCCGGACTGAAGACCACAACAACAAAATAAAATTTTGTGTTATGAGCTCTTTTATAGATGAAACTGTACTGCTTCCAGTGCAGTTAAAAAGTAACATTTTTTTAATACGATTATGTGCATATTTTTATGAGAATGACCGAGACGAAGGCAACTGTGTGGTTATTTTCTGAAACATAACTGCATATGACAGAAGATTGGCGTACAACGCATGAGAAAATTTAGAGGGCTTTATCCAGTGGCCAATGTTAAATAGCTGATCATATTGGGAGTGTCATGTCAAAAATTGATACGTGGATTTCTCGATAAGGCAAAAAATAATAGGAATAAAATTGGAGCTGTAAATAATGTAAATATTTTAAAGAACACATGAGAATAATGAGATATAGGCCTACTTAACGCGGATTCATAAGGTGCCCAAGCGACCGCAGTGAGAACGTACGTTACTTCTACTGAGCCCAAATAAACTGGTGATTCCTTCATGGGTCACCGCTTTAATGCAGAAACGTAGTTTTACATGTTGGACAAGCTATGAATAGAGTACAATACTTAAGGAATATGGTAGTATTAAAGAAAAAAAAGGTTCAAATGTTTGTAAACCCTTGGACTAAACTGCAGTGGTCATCAGTGCCTAGACTTACAAGCTACCAAGAACTAGTTAAACGAACATACGCTAAGGGCAAAGCACAAGCGCATCCCCAGTTCCTGAAAACGTGCACAGATGGCAGCATTCTTTCCAAAGGAAACAACACTGAATTTAAGTTACCTTCAGATTTTCGGGAATGCAAGTGTAAAGTGGACGTGGCTCTGTGCGCCGACTCTTCTCAATCCGATTCCTATCTCACTGGTGTGCCATGTCGCTTAAGACAGACGACGAACACGTATGTGGACTCCCAAAGGGAAGTTAAGCTATCTTTTAGTCCTGTTTCCATTTAGCGTATAATATATTGCAACATTAGAGTTTTATGCATAAACTGTTATATAGCGTCATCCTTGATTTACTAATACCATTACTGCGTACAAACTGAGCTACTGAAGTACTAAACGCACAGCTCAAGCGTTAAGAGAAGCAGGGTTGATGTCTACATCCACATTCTTATTTGCTCTAACTTCTGTGCCACACTTTGTGCGAATGTTGGGATGTTTTATTTTCAAAAGACCTTAGATGACTATTCGAGTTTATCAAATTAATAAATTTTACAACCGTGAATAATAACATCATGCTATTTTGCATTGCGGTAACCAGAGAAAGACGAGAATGCTATCTTAGCTTTCATAAACATTTTGTGACGCATGGATGAAAACACGGTTTGTGTTCATATCCAATGGCAATATGCTTCACGTACAGTAATTCGGTTCGAAGCGTTAGTGAATCATTTTAACTATCGCTACTTCTAAGCCAATTATATTCTTTCAAAGATATAGTTTGCACATCTTTAGGGCGCGATCTGCGTTGATGGAAAATTAATGCCATAGATAGCCTTTTTGCATAACCAGTTTCAGCTGAAAATTTTTTGCAAAAAAGAGATCTTTGGCATAAATAGTCGTCACTCGTACCGTTTGTGGGTAATTTGCAAGCCTTTGTGCACGGCGGTGTTGCCGTCGATATATATCAAACGCCGTAGTATCGCAGCATAGCAGACAATCAGGTGGCAGTAAGATTGCGTGTTTCACGTGAGATACATTTGACATAGTATTTACGAGATAATTACTGCATTAATTAAATACTTTACAAGCACTAAATAATAGAATTTTATTATGTTACACACTGTTGCGAATGGAAACCTGTTGGCGCACATTTCATAATGAATATAGCGTTTCTGAACCGGAGATTCGGGCGCAACGCGCCCTCACGTACTAAAAAAACTACTCGTTTAACCTACACGTAACCTTCTTAAGGCTATGCTAGAGATAACTTTTTTTTAAGTTAAGTGTAGGTTAAACAAGTTTATTTTATTTATTTACTACGTGAGGTCGCGTAGCGCCCGAATCTCCGGTTCAGAAACACTATATCGAACTATCGTTCGAAAATACGACGTTCGAGATATATCGACGGGAACACCGCCGTGCACAAAGACTTGCAAATTACCCCGTTTGTGTTATGAGACAGATGTCCGAACCTAACATTACGCAACTCGTAGAAATTACTTACTGCCACCATCCTGGAAATTAGTCACACCATCAATACATTGGTACAATGGAAAGAAGTATCAATCCATAATTTGCCTAATGGTCTTGAATTGTTAACGTATGTTGGCTGACATACCTTTTTATCGACAACGAAACCATAAACAAATGTATTGAATACATTTTGCCGTATCATTCTCAACGCTTTCCTATTCACACGCACATATAGCACGGGATGAGAGACTGCGCTACCCGTCTGTTAAACCCGACATTTTCAAAGTTTATCGTGAATATTATTAAATACTGTGCATATATTTGAAACAAATATGCAGGATGACACATCTAACTTTCCAAACCCGATTTTGCCTGCATTCTCTATGAAAGACTTCCGATTTCCTTCCCCACTGTTATGCAATGCTACATAGCGCATCAACCTTGAGCTCATCGTCTACAGGACAAAATAATATCCTATTTATATTTTGACAATGTGCGTGCTCGTAATATTATGGTGGTAAGTGATGCAAATTGCCTTTCATGCAAAAAGTTAAGATTTTTCGTACAATCACTGTCTGTTAACGCCTAGTAAAATAAGGTAACTACAGTCTACATTCTTCTCAGTCGATACGAAAAGAATAATTCATTACTCATTGATCTCTGATTACCAGTACGTGATTTTGCAACAGTTGATCACGTTTTTCCTGTTCTAAGGAATATGAGTACCGGTATCAGGTGTAGCTGACATTTTCATCAATGGACGTTTCAACGATACTAATACGTCTTGAAAGGAAAGTGCGTGCAGTAGGACTATGAAACATTTGGCAGAACCACAAAGTCGTACAGTTAAGACCAAACTCAATCGATACACTGTAGTTTCAGTCTCGTGGCAATGAGCACGACATATCGTTATCAGTAGCTACGAGAATGGACCCGGTACATCATCCGGTACTTTGGAGATATATTAACATCTGTCGTTTTACTTCCCTGTATTCAACGATTATCGAAAGGCATAATATGCAATGTCGTTAGAAATGTAGTTTGCAGCTCTTTACTTTCTCAAAGATTTGCGCAGAAATAAATGTTCAAATGTTTGTAAGGGTATGGCACCTTTATGCAGTGGTTATCGGTCCCTAAACTTAGGAACTACATTAACTTATCCTAAGAAAAACATCCATGCCAGAGAGAGAACTGAAATCTACGACGTGGAACGGCCGAGCGCAACGTAGCAGGACGCCTCCAGAAATCATATACTGAGTATGTTGTTCGAATCGTTTGTTATGTAAACTTATGTGGGGCTACCTAAGAGGCAAGACAAAAACAACAGATAATGTAACATGGCTTGTACTGGACTTTCTTACAAATTGTGATACGGGTAAAATACACGGAATATAATACTACAACAGATTTGAAGTTCACACGTAATCCCTTTTTTATTTTTTATAAGGAAAGATATGGACGCAGTGTCTTCATGTTTTGGATTAAAGCACACAACAAAGATCCGGGAAATTTTTGCGAACTGTATAAGGGAGAAGTTTCGTCTGTTTTTGCGATAATAACACTACACGGTACTTTATCTTCTGAGGAGTAAACTTTGTAACATCGCATGTTAGTTTGAAGATGCACTCCAAATTATGTATTTAATGCTACAATAATTGCAAATCTGAAGGTTTACTTTTAACTGATTCTATAGCGAAGTTTTCAACAGCTCCATCGTGATATTTCATCTAACGCATATAATTATAATTTCTTGGATTGTATACTCTGTCATTAACGTACTGTAACGTTCACTTGATAATTCTCTGCTCAACACGTATTAACATCAATCGAATCCAAAATCATACGAACTATGCCAATTTTGCACTGTACTTACGGTTAACTGCTTTAGGAAATGTGATTCTACACTTTGCTTCACTAAAGTTTACCAGTTTCTATATCCGAATGAAATAAAACCAGATGTCAGTATCATAATGGCCAAGGGCTTGATGTCTGAAAATGGTTCGACGCCTCATGTAAAAACGACTAGTCTAACATAGAATGTCTACAGATTTTGCCTGTTTTCGTTTGTTAAAAAATAAATAAATAAAATAAATCGTTGTATCATAAACGAGAAACATGGCTTTTCGCGTCAGTAATACAATATTCAGAGTAGCATAAGAAGTTGATACGAGAACGAAAGCCAATGTTATCGGGTCTGGTGGGTTTCCAATACTTGCTTTGCTCATCTGTATACCCCAACATGACCTCTTCGCAAGCTGTACGCTGCTGCAACACCACATTTCACTGTAGATTAAGTCTCAGCTACAGACATTTACAAAGTCCGCAAGCCACCATGGTGTGTAGCAGTGGCTACTTCATACTACCATTAGTAATTTTCTTTCCAGAAAGGAAAACAGACTTTTTTTTTTTTGTCCTAGTGAAATGTAAGCTACAAAACCAGCGAAATCGTAATATTTCAGCAATAAATTACTGTGATCAACATAGCATAAACACGAAAAATGGGACAGAATAGCTTGTGGAACCGACAACAGTAAATGGTTTGTCGTCTAATGCCACTATTAACCCTGGAAGATTCTGTTGCAATCATAAGCGATGGAGACCTTTCGTGATTTGGATCAGATTCAGTGAAGTGACTATGGGGATGAAATTACACGATACTGTAACAGGGAATATCAGCGAAAATTTATTACATGGTCCATCAAAGCGAAAGTTATGTAGGCTATTCGAGCATGGCGATAAATAAAATTTAAATAATCAGCTGTTTACACAGCACACGAGTTTGATCAAGCAGATCAAAAAATATATCATTCTAGTAACTACATAAAACTTCGAGGCTACCTCACGTTCATTTCTTCGGTTGTTTTCAATAAGATATCTCCGAAAATAAGTAGTAAACTTTTAATTTCTGAAATTTGTGTATAACTCTTGAAAAATCCGTATCTGAATAAAAATTACTGCTGTGCATGAAACGCGAAACGAAATGATTTTCATCCCAACTTCGATGCCATTATTAAATTAGTCGCTTTTATATAGTCATGAGGAACACACGCACTACTAGTTAAGAAGCAAAAGAAACATCAAAAGCTAAGAATACAAGAAAATAATGATATCATCGTATACTATACTTCGATCTTGGTTTATAAAGAAAAGGTTGCGGCGAAGGGGGGAGGAAAACGTAAATTGCATGCATAAACCTTTCATATGGTAACCAACCGTCAATTACAAAGATTTTGATAGTAAAAGCACAGTCTAACATGCCGTAAAATAGTACAACAAACTAGCAAAGATCATATCTATGATTATGCAAACTCCTTGACATCCACGTAATCATAAGAGGAAACGATTTGCCATCTTTAAAATAAGAAAAACAGATAAAGGTCGATTTATTAAAATTGCGTTGGCTTATAATCAATTACGAATACCAAAGCATTCTGCATAACCAACAGGCTATTAAGACGGGCCGGTAGGTGAAGAATACGTCCACGTGCATGTTCGAAATTAACGGAATTTTTCGAAAGAACGTAGGCCTAACACCAATCTGCATAGCAGCCGGTGGACGCTCCTATGGCGAAATAATTCACGTAGCATAGGCCACTAATTGTACACAATAATATAAACATTTCAAATACTTTACAGGCTGAGCAGAAGCAAAATCGAGTAATTAAATATAGTTTCACAAACAACGTTACATTATACCGTATGCTCACTAAGAAAACAAGGAAGTTTCTATTGCAAAAAAGGCGACAATTTCTGAGTAAATACATAGGGCTAAAACCTATAGGTTCATCGTGATAGGACTACTTGCGGAAAATTCATTTACTGCTTCACAAGACTGTTATAGTTTTACGTCACCATAATTTAACCTCGGGGTTGATAGGTTTGTAAAATATATTCATAAACAAAACGGTATTCTTAAAATGCTGTAGCTGTGACTAATTGTCAATGTCGGTATTACGAAAAGCGTAAAAAGAATCAACGTAAAATCAATGTTCGTCCACAAAACATACCAAATGTTGTAATCTCATGTATCTAATTTTTGCTTGCTGTAGCCAAAATGATTCTAAAAGTTATATGTATTAGGCATGTACCTTGATCCAGAAGACGAAGAGCGTTCGGCCACTGCGAGGAATCCAAGCTCTGTTTTTCTTGCAGGAGTTCACGAACATATTCGCCAGCTTTCTCGGGCGGTATCTGAGTTTCCATGTCTGTTTCAGACTTCACATTGCCACTGTTTGTATCACTCATGCAATCGGTACCACTGATATTGTTATTACGGTTTAAGTCGCCGTTAGCTGCAGAGTTATCCGCCATTACTACACAGAATACGTCCGTTTCCAGCCACTTCCACACAATAAGTGAAGCGTTTGATGCTCAACAACGATGGTAGTTCCAGCTGCTGCCGCTGGGAGCGCGGCGACTCGCGGACGTTGCGGCGACAAATGAAGGCTGCTTTGCGCATGCCCACGCGGTAGGGGAATGTGCAGCGAAAGGAGACGTGTGTTGTACAGAAGATGCTGTAATAAAGTATTCCTTATTTAGAAACCGACGTACTGTACTCACTGTTATGAGTAAACATTTCCAATAACTAACGGAAAGTAATTTTTATCGGATCTATAAGCAAATAACTAACTTCTAATTTATATCATAATTTATCAGAGGTAACTGTCCACAACAATAACAAAACGTCAGTTTTCATTTACTAAAAATAAATAAATAAATAAGAAGCGAAAAGCAGCTGATCTCTGTTACGGAACTAGAATCCTTTTGCTCTAAAAGCCACGTGCATCGAAATTCTAGAGCTGGGAACAATTAATGCTAATACCACTTACGAGCAGGAACGTAGACAATTTATTCCTTTTATTGGCATCGGGAGGGGCATAATTTCTCCAGCACAAGACGTTCGTTCACATCAGAATCCAAATTATTTGCAGCCGATGCAACTTTTATAAGCTGAACAAGGTCTCATGTGAGCGACTAAAAATAAAATTAAAAAAGCTTTGATAGATATAAAACTTTGATCTATTATAGTTGTGGAACCTGAAAGTGTAACTTAAAATAGGTTTCAGAAATTACTGCAACCAGTCGCCTTTTTTCTATCGAGTTATTTATTAAACCATAACCGGTTTCGAGCTGCTAGCAGCTCATCAGATGGTACATACGATACATTTCAGTGCAATTACGAGCTACTAGCAGCTCATCAGATGGTACACACGAAACATTTCAGTGCAATTAAGTTTATTTGTGAGGATTGCTGTATATAGTTAAGAGTTTCATTATGAGTGTGTAGCTTTTAGAAAACACTTTGCAAACGACATTACACTGTACAGACCTTTCCACAGACAGCAACTTTCACGTCTTTAACAATTTGTAAAAGATCTGAGAGTTTCTTCCTGTGGAAATCTCTGTGCAGCGATGTGGCATTTGTAAAATGTTTTCCAACAGCGATTCACATATGGATATACTTATAATGAAACTCCGAACTATACACAGCTAATCTCACAAAGAAACTTAACTGCACTGAAATGAATAAAACCATCTGATGAAATGGCTATGCAGCTTGAAACCGGTTATGGTATAATAAACAACTCATAAAAAAAGGCAACTGGTTGCAGTAATTTCTGAAACGTATTTGATAGATATGATTCTGAGAAGGGCGGAGGGAGGGAGAACCCCCTCCTCTTACCCCCGCCCCCACCCTGCGCGCGAGGGATCGTTTATCTAATATGAAACCACTGTCTCCATAATGCGATAACTTATTATTGAGCTTTCAGTTATAAATAAAATTTCGATATCTCCTCTAAATTTGATACGCTGCTATGTATAAGCTAAAATCAAACATGCGTAAAGTTTTTACCTCCACAAACTGTTTAAAATATGTAGACGAACAACTCCATCTGGAGTCTGCTGCAGAGCGACCACATTAAAATTATTAAAACTGGGAGAAACAGCTTTGCCGCACTGAAACCTTTATTTGAACTAAAAAATCGATTTCAGTCATGTCTGACCATCTTCAATGTTAGAATTTGTGGGCACACAGGGCTTCGACTCCAGCACTGAAGATGGTCCGACATGACTGAAATCGATTTTTAATTCAAATAAAGGTTTCAATGCGGCTAAAGTTGTTTCTCCCTGTTTTAATAATATTTAAAATACGTTGTTCAAATCGAATGTTCAAATGTTTGTAAAGCTTAACTGCGAGGTCATCAGTCCCTAAGCTTACAGACTACTTACGAACTACCTTATACTAAAGACGACACAAACATTCATGCCCGAGGGGGGATTCGAACCCCCGACGCTTCGCAGCATAGCGACTCAATGCAATCGGTCGCTCCGCCGCGGTTTAAAATACGTTGTATAACTTATATTAGATGCTGTACAGTAAATTTAAGGAAGGAAAAAAATGAAGCCTTCACTTAGCAAAGATGTCGAACAGTAATTTGTACAAAATCATATTTTTCCGGAGAGTGGATTTTTAAAAACAGATAACAAATATAGCAGTCGGAACGTCGTCCATTAATACAATTGACACTTTTGGTATACAAGATCATAGCTTTTCGGCTGTATAAACATTTTCGAGAAGGAGAAAATGCCGTTTCTGTATAAAGGTCGTTTGTAGATAAACGTCTGTTTCTTCTAATGAAATACTGTAGTTGATTTTGAGAAGCTAGTTGTTCACCATTATTAAACAAATGCTCACGTGATCCTGATGGCGCATTTCAAGCTATTAAGGTAAAAAAAGTGAATGTTTCAGAAACGCGCGTTGAAGATAGTAATGATTACCTTAAAATGCGCTATTAAATCTGTTTCACGAAACGTTCAGAGCTGTGGCAGTATCTTTCTTTTCTCTGACTGGAAGTGCGACTTTTAATCATTTCTCGATAATGAGAATTTTATAAGAATATATTTTCCGAAGGAGAAACAGTGGGAAGGGGATGGGGTCGAACAGCAATATTCAGCTGTTTCAATGGAGACATTCTGCGATTGGCAGAGACATTGTTGATCACAGTGATCTCTATAAAAAATTGGACTATAACCACAGTCTATCAGAGACAGTCGCGAAACTCTCTAGGAAAAAAATTGCAGCTGAAGCGATACTAGCGCTCCAAGTGGCCGGTAGGGAATAACAGTGGAATGGCACAATGCAAACTGAGAAGTTGCCGTTTTTAATGCTGCTACTTTCATATTTCCTGGTCAATGAACGTTGCTGTGAACTTTCTAATACAAATATGAAAACATTATTAATGTAATATCACTGCTTCTGTTAATGGCAGTCTATAATTTAACGAACTGTCAGTGCAGTGTAATTTTTACAGTTCACAATACCAGAGTCATATTAATATCGTCTGAAACCTTTTGAAAGCAGAAATGAATTGCAACCTGACGTGCTGAATTATATAAAAGGAACTGATTATGATTAGCTTCGTATTCGCGATGCGTTCTGACATGTTGCACGAGTTCTGTTTTAGCGAATTTCGGACATTGTAATGTTTTGAAAAGTACACACGATTTTCACATTGTAAGGGACTAGATTCTACATCGTCGTTTAAACCATCTTTTCACCTCGTCCTTGCTTCTGTGCCTTTCGTGTACCTATCATAATTTTTTAGCTACTTGACAGGTATCAAACTTAATATCTTCAAGAATGTGACGTGCTAACATTAACAGCTTATATATGGACATATTTATTTGTAGCTACATATTCACTTTATAAAACTAGTAGGTAACCAACAAAATATGTTAGTATACAAGATTATCATTTTTGTGAAGCTGAGGTACGAACCTAATGCAGTCATTCATACATTTTTATTCAGCAGTAATATTATGAAATAGTGGTAAAGTATATGTGATTCTCATTAACAGCAGAAGTTTGGACGTGAATGAACTGCTAAGGATTTACTTGTAAACCTAAAAGTATAACTAACCACAGTAAATGAACACCTGTTTTTTTAACATTATTCAGTTACTTTTGAGCATCCTTTTCAAATGAGAGATTTCCGAATTATATTTTTGAGAGTTGCTACAATTTATAGCGCCACAAAAGCTCGTAAAAACCAAGTTATTTTGAAAATGCTGCTTCAGTCCAAATACACATTCATTACTCAATCGCTTCGCGGTGTGATTTTACGACCCGACCGCTTGGCAGCGCTGCAATCGCGAAGTTGCAGAAAATCACTGGGAGTTTCGCGACTCTTTATGTTCGACTCTGCTATAACTATGGTCTCTGAGCATAGACGGCGTTGGCATAGAACTGCAACGAGGAGTGATTCTATTTACACTTCGGTAAAATCAGACGTGACATCATTGTGACGTATCCACACTATCGATGTCCAGAAGAGCGGCGCATCGACTTTTGCGATCGTTCGAGACGCTAGTTTTGGGCGCGAACAGTACAGTCGTTGATTGCCTGAACTAGCATGTTGCAGCAACTTGGCGGTAGACGAGTACCCAGTTTTACGAAATGTGTTACCTGATGCTCGCGGAGCCTCTGTAACAAATGACTGTATTAATATCCAGCTCATTTGATCTATAGTTTCGGCGAAAACATACATATACCTACGGCGACTATATGTTGTTTTTGTATGTCGCATATTTTGACATGTCCATGTACACATTTTCGCTCCATAGCCTGGTAACCTTTTTTTTTTTTTTTTTTGTCCTCTTAGTTTAACGTAGACTCCGTACTACAATGCAACTCGGTAGCATTTTTCGCTTAGAGAAAAGTTTCCATTAGTTTTAAACACAACCTTCACAAATGGGCCACGATGACAACATTAGATTTGGCTGAATAACGTTTCAGAGTTCGCAGTGTAGGTTCTTTTTCGGAAAGTTTATAGTTTCCTACTTTCCAAAAAAAAAAAAAAAAAAAAAAAAAGCAAAGTAATAGTTTCCGAAACTGTACTGAATATACCAATTGAAGATATCAGCTACTCCTTTAATTCGTCTGCTACAATTGCAACCGCAGTTTTGCGTCTAGAACGACCACATGAATCGATCATGGCTCCAGTCTTCTTCGATAGTGTCACGTCTGATTTTACCGAAGTGTAAATAGAATCACCCTGCAACGAGTCCTTTTCGACGTGCAGAAATTGTCTCTGACCAATGAGAACTCGTTAGCTGTCAGCCAATGAGATGCTGCGGGTTTCTTTACCGGAGATTCGTGCGCTACACGCACTCACGTACTAAAGAAAGACTTCTTGTTTAACATAGACCAAAGATAACATAAACTGCGAGTGTCCCTATCTCTGCCATGTTATGGTTTGAAACCAACATGTAACAGTGTCCCGAGTCACGTGACCCAGTTTTCGTCATTATGACCAACAGTTTTTATAACTTATAAGTGAAATAAAGCGTTGATTTTAAGAATAAAACGACTTCTCGTATTCTTATTACACTTGCAGTAATAAAGGAAATGTAATTAATCCGTATTACTAATATTTATGCGGTATGTGCCGCTTTTACGTGTGCTCAGGTGATAGCTATTTTCGATTATTTTTACAAGCAACAGAATTATAGTTCCTCAGTGTTTAGGTTGCACTACAAATCTTTAACTTTTTTCCAGTTTATGAATGTGATTATCTGAGGGAAGATTAATTAAGCTGATCTTGGCACAATTTATATGTCACCAAGTACGATAAGTCAATTCTAGCACAGATCTGCTTCTAATAACGTTATAAAAAGAAGCTACATGTAGACTATTCATCATACCTACGGAACCAGTTCTTGACGAGTGATAATGTCTCCTCGTCACTTTATCATTTAAAGTAAACAGCCAGTTTGTTGCTTGTGTACGTTTTTGCGTCAAGGTGTGTGCAAAAATAATAATAATAAAATAAAATAAAAAACGCTTGCATTGTGTTAAAATACGACATGAATGGAAACAGTTTTGAGTTCTTATGAAAGCGTAACAAAACATTTCACATATATTACTGAGGAAGCGTAACAAAACTGATGCTGCTTGTCAATCTGATATTTAATTTTCTGCTACAAACTAAAAGACTCACAGTACAACGAAAGCATTGTTTCACTTAAAAACCGCTGTTCTGTTGCTTGTAAAAAAAAAAAAAAAAAAAAAAAAAAAAAAAAAAAAAAAAAAAAAAAAAAAAAAAAAAAAAACCTGTCAATATGTTTCCTGTAGGCACAGGTAAAAACTATAAGCTCATCATTAATATTGGGATTTGCGGAGAACTAACGTTAACTATGCTATTAAAGGTGTAACAAGAGTACGAAAAGACATTTTATTGTTAAATTCTGCGCTTAATTTCTATTACAAGGGAGAAGAACTGAAAATATCAGGTCCACTTCAAATTACTGGTTATGACGAAAACGGTTTCCTGACCCGAGTGATTTAGATGTTGGTTTCAGTGTAATGACGTCACGCGCAGTCTATCTTATCTTTGGTCTATGTTGTTTATCTTATACCTGACCTAATTTCCACGTTAAAAAAAATGAAAGAAAGAAAGTGATTTATATTGTTGCCTTAAGAAGGTTAGGTATGGGTTAAACAAGATTTTTTTTTTTTTTCTTTTTTTTTTTCGTAGCATCTCATTGGCTGACAGCGAGTTCTCATTGGCCGGAGAATTTCTGCGTGTCGAAATAAGACGTTCGTTCCTGCAGCTGCCAGACTGCTTGACGCGCATGCGCAACGCTGAAATTGTGTTTCAGCAGCGCCTTCTCCCGCTTCTGGCTACTTGGAATGTGGTTGTGTGGTGTTCCAGCAGTTGCCGCAAGCAGCCAGACGCTACCCCGAAAATTAGTTCAGGCGCGGTCAAGCTTCCAATTTGCGCATTCGCAGAAAGGTCTGAGTTAGAGAGGGGGCAGCCATCACATCATATGTGTGTGTTATAGCGTGTTTTTTGATTATTTCGAAGTCACTGCAATCCCACTTGAGATCAAATAATTCTCGTTTACACTTCTTCGTTATTAGGAAGGAAAGTATTTTAATTATCTCTTTAAACACACCTTCGCCTGCAGCCAGAAACAGTGCAAAAAGCGTTCCAGCAGTGCAAGTATCAAACAAGGGTTATTACGTCATAGTAGCTGCGCATGCGCAGTAATATCTGTTCCTCAGCGGTTGAAATTAGCCGTCTGGGAGCTGCTGGAACGAACCTCTTAAGGACTCGCAGAACTGCAGCATGCTGCACATTCAAATGTTTTCCATACGTTTTCGCATTGTCCGCCATGTTTAAATTTGGCAAACGAATTTCCATCAGTTATTACGTGACAAAGAATTGCTTGCTTAATCTTGTTTTGAAATTTATGAAAATACGCTATATAAAGGCTAACATGGAAATGAAATGGAAACTTATTTTCTTCTCGTTTTCTTGTAATACACCATAACAGTCATATTTGAATTTGGCAAGAAACGAAATATTAACATCTATGGCTGGCACGCTAGGCCGCTGAAGTTCAACATCCAAATAATATAGAGATCAATGTTTATTGTCACGGTCGAATTATTTGAATACTCGTGGAATGCACGGTCGAATTATTCGAATACTCGTGGAATGCATGGAAGGTACCAAACTTAAATTATTCTTTCTGAAGAAACAAATTATGGATATAAACATGTAACTTTGAGACTTATGAATTTTTTTCAATACAGGCTCGATGAGTGTCAATATACAACGTGTTTTCCGTCTTCACACAATTTTTCGTTACATACGCGGTTCCATCACACACTAAATTTACAATGATTTGTGACTTTTAAATCTTACTGGTGAGTAAATGGCGACTAAGCATAGTAGCGTGACCCAGTGGCGGACTAAGGGGGGGGGGGGGGGAGGGGGCGGATCTACATCTACAACCACACTTCGCAAGCCACATGACGGTGTGTGGCGGAGGGTACCTTGAGTACCATATCGATTTTCCCTCCTATTCCAGACAAGTATTGTTCGCGGAAAAAAGGATTGTCGGTATGCCTCTGTGTGGGCTCTAATCTCTCTGATTTTATCCTCATGATCTCTTCGAGAGATATACGTAGGAGGGAGCAATATACTGCTTCTCATCGTGGAGTGCACTTTTTTTTTTTTTTAATTTTATTTTTGAGCGTCCTTGGCCTACCCATTTTGGACCTCCAAATCACGGAAGCAATTTTTCTTAGACTATCCCGTTTCTGTCGTCCTGGGGGTGGGGTACTCAAAGTCTCGAGTGGTACCTTTTTATAAAAATACTTGTATTTGCAAGTGGCCGTGGGGAGGGGGGGGGGGGGCTCATTTTGTTTTGCCGCCGCCCCGGGCCTCCGACAGCCTTAGTCCGCCACAAGCGTGACCTCCGAACCAAGAACTGTTGCTGTTTGTTTCCTACGTTAGATAAAACTACAATTACACGTCAAACCGGATGTTACATGCATATGTACGGTAACTTGGAACCTGCAGATCTCGATAACAGACAGTCTTATAGAAAAACTTTCAAGGCTTTCTGAATCATCTAAAGAACATATCGTAAAAAAACTACGACGATTTGTCATGGATAGGAAGTGTAGAGGTGCCAATCAACAAATTGGTACTTTTCATAACAAAAATTATGAATTTTCTACTGCATCGTGATACCGATTTTTGTAAATGAGACCCAGATTTTCTGGATAACATCTCAATAACGTAGAGGTAACATTTGAGCGATTTTTCACTTTCGAAGATACGTCTCTTTAAAAATCGTATTTTCGAACATATTGCAATCGCGTGCTATCGTGCACTGACAGATATCTCGTGAACCAAATAAGATATTACTCTCTCTTCTTTACATAAAATTTCGATAGCTTATCTACATCTCATACGCAGTAGACTTGCGCATAATAGTTCGCGATCGGGAGCGCTCACTTCAGTTCGTTCTTTTAGTTCGTCCGCTCCTAGTGACGGCTGAGCAGCGTGGTCTGCGCGTGCAGGTGGAGGGGGAAGTTCCCCCACCTAGCTGCTTCATGCGCTTGCTGCTTGAGCCGCTAACGATATCATGCAAACCAAAAGAAACAGTTTGTGGATAATTTCTCGCGTTTAAGTTTAGAGTTATCTCTATATCTTGGCATTATGGAATTTATTAGTCAGATATTGCAGAGTGCAGAACACATCAAAACAGAAATTTTGTAGCACTAAAATATGTAATCTAGCAGGCAGACGCTCACCTCTAAATGACTCATCAGCAGGAGGCAAACACGTGATTTTTAATTCTGCTACGCGCCCTTTCGCTATTGCCCGTCGATCTTCGGAAAAGAATCCAACGAACTATGAAGCGAGATACGTTTGACATAATCGTCCGCTGCTCCTAGTTCGTCCGCTGCTCCTAGTTCGTCCGCTCTTTTGGGCTTTTGCTACCGCTACTAAAGGAGCTTTTTTTATGACATCTTTTTTATAAAATCAATCAGTGTTGCCAAAGCGTGTGCTATTACCCGTATTTTGGGCAATTTGACATCAAATATTTAGGTAAATAAACCAGTTATTTACACGAATGAGTGATACAATGGTATTCAACTACTTTGCATACAAAGTACTCTTAGTACTTTATTTTTAAAACAGATTTCTTGTGGCAGTGAACTATGAAACTACAGCTGAGCTGCATCTCAGCTCGAAATGAAGGTACAATAACTGGCAGAAGGGAATCACGCGATTCTGCGCGCTCTCGCGTCCTCTCGTTGTTCCCCGTCAGTCTTCGGAAAAGGAGCGGACGAAGTAAGAGGCGAGGGATCTGCGACATAAGTTCGCGTAGTTCGCCCGTGGGAGCGCTCTTCCGAACTAGTTCCTTCGCGAACTACACAAGACTAATACACAGCTATGTATACCTAAAATCAACTATTCGAAAAGACTACGCGGTGTGTTTTTACCTCTGCAAACTCATTAAAATAAGAATACTTGACTAAACTGGATCCACATCGACATAAATACACTGCAAGTCACACTGAAGTGAATGGCAGAGGGTTCATCCACCCACTTTTATGATATGTCTCTACAGTTCCATTTTCTAATAGCGTTTCCATTTTCGATCTGTTTTCTCTTATTTTATTGTCATGATCATTTCTTCCTCTGAAGGTGGGAGCTAACAAAATATGTTCGCATTCGGAAGAGAAAGTTCGTGAAAGCAATTTTGCAAATAGATCTCGCCGCTAAGAATAACGCCTTTCTTTTAACGATTTCCGCCCCAACTCGTGCAGGCTTACCTGACACTCACTCCCCTAAATCGCTATAATACCAAACGAGCTGCTCTTCTCTGAACTTTCTCTAAATCTTCCGTCAGTCCCACTTGGTGGGGATCCCACTATGGGCAGCTATACTCATTTTAGTATCATCTTAGTGTTCTGCCAATGAAACGTGGCCTTTGGTTCCCCTCTCCTGTGTGCTCTTTCCAATTTAAGTGGTTCGTGATTGTTATTCATAGGTATTTAGTTAATTTATGGCCTTTAGATTTGACTGAATTATAGAGTAAATGTAGTTTAACGGATTTCTTTTAGTGTTCTTATGGATGACTACACACTTATCGTTATTACGAGTTAAATTGCTAATTTTTGTACCATCCAGATATCTTATCTAAGTTGCTTTTGATCTTCTGGTGGATTTACAAAGCGATAATGACAGAATCATCCGCGAACTATCTAAGAGTGGTGCTCACATTGTTTCTTTAGTTATGTAGGGGCCCTTTATCACTTCCTTGGGGGACGCTAGATATCACTTCTGCTTTACTCGATGACTTTCCGATATTTTCTGATAAAATATCACGAATCCAATCGTACAACTATGGCGATATTCCATAAGCACGCAATTTCATTAGAATACACATGCGTTGTACAGTGTCAAAGTCCAACTGTAAATCTAGAAATACAGCTCTATTTGAAATCCCATATCGATAGCAGTCATCACATCATGTAAGTAAAGAGCTTGGTATGTTTCAGAAGAACGATACTTTTTGAATCATTGTTGACTATGAATCAATAGGTCGTTTTCAAATGTTCAAATGTTTGTAGAGCTTATGGGACTTAACTACAGGGTCATCAGTTCCTAAACGTACAAACTACTTATGAACTAGCTAATACTAAGAACGGCACAAATATGTATGCCCGTGGGGGGATTCGAACCCCCGATCGTAGTGGCCGTGCAGACCGTGACTGGCGCGCCGCAGTCCCCTCGGCCACCGCGCCGGCAACAGGTCGTTTTCTTCGAAGTAGTTCATAATATTGGAGGAAAGTATATGTTCTAAAATCCTGCTGCAAACCGACGTCAATGATATATGCCTGAAATTTTACGGATCACTCATATTGCCTTTATTGAATATTGGAGTGACCTGTGCAACTTTCCAGTCTTTGGGTACGTATCTGCATATTAACTGTGATGAATAACGAAAATACAATCACCCCTTCATCGAGCGAAGATATTAGTCTGTAAGATGCTCAAAAATCAATATTTGTCGCAAAGTCGATTTTTTCCAATCGGATGGTAAGTTTCACAGCGGCGTGAACGCCGTGTTTCAGTACAATACGCACCTCTGACAGCGAAACAACACGGTTCTTGGCTGTATTTTCATAACGACGAAAGATTTCGAAAACGGAAAAAATGCTTTTTCTAGATAAATATCTACAGTATATGTATTATTATTTGAATAATTTGCTGTGGTTAGTTATTTAGATACTCGCGCATGACGGAAAAAAACACTGAGAATCCGGTTTTGTGATTTTGGGCAAAAGTACGATCACTCTGAACCATTGGATCTCGAAACAATTAAAAAATTCCACAAGAGTTGTCATATTTTGAGGGCAATCAAAAATGTTCAAATGTTTGTATAGTCTATGGGAGTTAACTACGGGGTCATCAGTCCCTAAACTTACAAACTACTTACGAACTAGTACGGCACAAATATCCATGCCCGAGGGGGGGATTCGAACCCCTGACCGTAGTGGCCGTGCAGACCGTGACTGGAGCGCCTCAGTCCCCTCGGCCACCGCGGCCGGCTGAGGGCAATCCTTCCAAGCAGTTTATTAAGGACAACAGCCAAGATTGCTTTTAATTTTTATTTAGATTATCGGTATCATTTAACATCAAAATGAAAGACCCGAAGATGACAGTGTAACCCGCCGAAAGCTGTAATCTAAATAGAAATTAAAAGCGATTTTTGCTGATTCAATTAATAAATTTAAAAATTACTTTGAGAATATCATCTTAACAACTTATGGTAAAAATTTCGACGATTTGTAATCAATAGAAAATATCGAAGTATCCATCTCGACAATTCGCGAATTTAGTACCTAAAATCATGGTTTTTCGTAATTTTCTCAGGAACCGCCAATGAATAAATTTGTGCTTTTGTAATCCGAATGAAGTTCACCATGGACCACACGTAATGTGCAAAAACAAACCGATTTGCTCGATTTAGATGGGTACAGAAAGTGTGTAATATTTAAAATTTTGGCGCTACAGATACATACCATTCCTATAATAGGTATAGAAATGATCACAAGCCCAAGGGCTATCTAGAACAGTGTATCCCTTTCTTCTGAGATCAGTAGAATCCGAAATATACCCCTGAAGAATTACGATTGCGCACGCGTCGTTTATTAGAATCTATATCTATATCTATATATAAAAGGCTTCTGTGTGTACGTGCTGACAGACTTTTCTCCATGACCACATACTGCCACCCACTCGTGGTTGTGGTGGCAGATAGCCCTTGGTCTAATGATGTTAGTAAGGGAGTTTGGTCGCGGTACACGGCAGTGGGTGAGTGTGACGAGCAAAAATTCGCAAAATATGCAATAAATACTCTTAGGAAAAGCTATATACTGTGTGACTTACGAACTTTGCGGTACGAGTCAAAATCTGTTTATTCTTTCAATCGTCAGAGCTTCTCAGACTTTAATAACGACGAGGAATATCAAATAAGCAATTTTTTAAATAGATCACTTGTTTCCGTCAACCACACATTACCGACTATGAACGGACACACAAAACAAAGATAAAAATTCAGATAGACTCAAAGATAAAAAATACTCGTGGAACATTGATCACTGTCATGGAAGCGTGGTGGAAACACAGAAATACATTAATGAATGTCTCTTAGGCCATAGATATTGATATGCCTGTGCCAGTAAGGAAAACTATGTGACGTAGTCCTACTCATATCCCGGCGGCCGCCTGTGATATGTTGGCAACAGATGTTGAATAACGAGAATCATGTGACATCGTCATATGCCAATCGCGTGACACGCAAATATTTTGTCGTGAAATGAAGCATACAGCAGGAACAGCAGTATTTATCTACACTCTATGTGGTTCGGTCATCTTTGCAACTATTTTATATCGTGTTATTGATGTTGCCAACATAAGAAAACGAGGCCGCCAGGATAGAAAGTAAAATTTTACCGAATCAGATACATCCGTTGTTCTCACATCTCGTATTGAATAAAATGAGAGGCATTAAAATTGCCGCGGCTGAGCGGCCGGGCGCATTGAGGCGCTATGCTACGATGCGCGAGGTCGTTCCCCGTCGGGGTTCGAATCCCCCCTCGGGCATGGATGTTTGTGTCGTCTTTAGTACAAGGTAATTCCTAAGAAGTTTGTAAGTTTAGGGACTGATGACCCCGCAGTTAAGTCCCTTAAGCATAACAAACTTTTGAACATTCGATTTGAGCATTAATATTCGTGCCGTGTCCGAGATTAGAACCCGAGGCTTCCTAAGTATTAGGCAGACGCTTAAACCATTGTACTAACAGAGGCTTATGAGTAATGCGACTACACGGATTGTTCCCATTTATGTTCTTTGCTGGATTGCTAATCCATTGTAGGAGAGCCTTGGCAATTTGATACCTATTTTACAGGAGAACATTGAGGCAGAATTAAGTATGTGTTATGGAGGGAGTCGTTAAGGCACGGCCACAAATTTTAATTCAGTGCCTCTCCTTATATTCAATACCTTTGATATGAAGGGCTAAAAACCATAACGGTACCCTGTATAAGTGAAATTTTTTTTGCAAATTTGCGTTAAGTGTACATTCGACCTAGAAACAAGGGATACTTGTTAGTGGCACAAAGATCCGGGTGCCTACTGTTAACGTCTGTCCTTTAGCGGTATGTGGTACATCTACATTTATCGAATCACAATCGATCTGCAGTGTCAGGACGGTACAAGCAACAACATGGCGGACGGTCCAAAGATTAGCGATTTAGCTGCTCAATTACTGACGAAATCTCGATCAAAATTGAGTAGTTCTACCTTTGAAAGTATTCAGCGTTTCTCAGAATCGACTGACGAAGATTTATCAGATGATGGTTCAGTCGCAGATGAAGACTATGTCCCTGTTCAAGGTAACTAAAGTTCAGGCATTCTGTGCAACATTTTAGTGCTTACGTAAAGTTAGGTTTTCAAATTTTTAATGAATGTTGTGGCTGAGAAAAACTTCTTAAACTATTTTTTTAGTACAAAAGCACACTTAAAACTAGCATAATCACGTCTTCTTATTGTCAATAAAAATTACATTCCTCAGGAAAAATACAGTCATGAAAATATTTTCACTTGTACCGGTATGACACTCAAATGCTTAACATCTTTGAGGTACGTTAGCATTCACTTGAGACAATTACATTCATGAGAAAGACATTTTTTTAAGGATTTTAGAAGAATCTTTGCTTTATATCTGTGCCTAAGTGGTATATTTCCATTTCGATTCAGATGCATCATCTTCAGATGAAAACGAAGATCATAACAAGAACCCTAACAATGGAACAATCCTAAATATAGCTGAAGAGTTGTGCTTGAGAGTAACTTATGAAGAGACTCAAGAAAACATTGTTTCAAGAAAAAGAAAACTTTTGGAGTCATGGAAAACGAATAAAAGAAAACGCCTAAGAAACCTGGGACAAGAATACACATCTACATGCCGGCCGCGGTGGCCGAGGGGACTGAGGCGCTCCAGTCACGGTCTGCACGGCCACTACGGTCGGGGGTTCGAATCCCCCCTCGGGCATGGATATTTGTGCCGCCCTTATTGTAAGATAGATCATAAGTAGTTTAGGGACTGATGACCCTGTAGTTAAGTCCCATAAGCTATACAAACATTTGAACATTTTGAACACATCTACAACAGGAAAAATTACGCCTGCAAGAATCATCCAGCCATTTCAACATATCTGCCGATACGAATGCAAGACTTTCACAGAAAAAAGACGAAGACTTATCCACGAAGAATATTGGAAAACTGGTTCGTGGCAAAAACAAACATCCTTCATAGTAAAATGTGTTTCAACTACTAAACCAAGACGTCCGAAACGAAATTGTAACAAGTCTAAAAAAACGAAGTACTGCAATTTTCCTGGATGACAAATGAGTGTGTAAGGAGTTATTCCTTAAGACACTAAGCAATCGCCGATTTACCACAGCTGTATTAAGCGAACTAAGCGTGGAAGGTCTGTCTCCTGTTGATAAACGTGGTAAACATGCTCCTGGAAATACAATACCAGAAGATCGCCTCGCTACCGTAAGGAACCACATAAAAAGCTTTCCTCATTACACAAGTCACTATTCTCGCAAAGGTAATCCCCACAAAAAATACCTGTCGCCAGAATTATCTGTCTCAAAAATGTATAAGCTGTATACTGAGAAATGTGAAGAAGAAAACATTTTGCCGGTGAAGGAGTGTATTTGCCGTAAAGTATTCTATTCAGAATTTAATCTATGATTTTATAAGCTAAGATGTAACACATGCAATACTTGTGACCGTTTAGAAAATTTAATCAAAGCGGAGGCAGAGTCAGCATCATCTTTCACACTCTTCTCATAACACTGCACAGCCAAGTGATGAAGATTCCTACCCTGATGACTGCGATAGTGGTGCAGTGAATGAAAGCGAGTAAGCAAAAAGTGTTCATTTTTTAAAAGCATAGAGGTACAAGTGACATTTTATGAAGACGTTTTGAAAGCATAATGGTACAAGTAAACTTTATGAATATTTTACACAATGATGCCTTACACTCAGAACCTTCAGATACTTACCAAATATATACCCCTAGTGCAAAATATTGTACAAAAGTTTCATTTCATTTTGTATAACCTGTGACGTTAAAAAACATTTAAATGTTTAAGGTCGTTTTTCTCAGAACAACCTGTATGCTACTTATATCGTTGTGATTTTCACCCCTTCATATATAGTGAGACAATATATGTCTCAGGGAATTGAATTATTGTTGACGTTTAGGAACATATGAATGGCGCTCCTCGTTCCTGCTGGCACGCGATAAGGTTCTCCCTACGATATTGTTATTAACTAAAATTAAACCTCGAAATACTTTTTATTTGAAGAAAAAAAAACTGAACAAGATTAAATTCCATCTCGGGTATTTATGACAGATCTGATCGTAAAAGAAGAAATAAATGGTGAGAAAACTCCTTTGTTTATGGTATATTGTTATGGGGTGAGAAAAAACGTGTATTTTCGAAAGTTAGATCGAAGGAAATGCAGTTTAAATTGTATATACTAACAGGATTAACAAATAATCACGGTCAGGCCCACCAGCGTCAACTGCTGAAGCGACATAATGGAAATATGTTTACGACAGATTAAGATTTTCACTCGCAAAATACCATGCTTTGAACTTGTTGCTACAGACCCAGTTGTGTGCCGCGCCGGAGTAGCCGAGCGGTCTGGAGCGCCACGTTACGGATCGCGCGGCCTCCCGCGTCGGAGGTTCGAATCCTCCCTCAGGCATGGATGTGTGTGTTGTCCTTAGGTTAGTTTAACTTAGTTTAAGTAGTTTGTAGGACTAGGGACTGATGGCCAACGTAGTTTGGTCCCATATGATTACAAACATTTGAATTTATAGACTCAATTGTATAGTTAGGGAAACTCGAAATTTATCGCGGACTTTAATTCGAGATGATTATAATACTTTCCACAACGATACTGTCCCGTAATTTAGTAAAAAAAAAAATTAATTCTGGTCATATATAAGGTACTCAACGCGGCGCCACACAATCAAAATGCTATAGCAATTGTGATGCAACTGATGACAGTCCTGCTAAAGCAGAATTTTCGAAACACAGCTTCATCAAAGAAGCAAATATTGCAGAATTCGGAAAAAGAATAATTTCCAAAATGCGTAAGTTAGAAATAGATATCCTTGGAATACTGAAGCAACTTAAATCACTTAACACAAGCATGTTTTCCGCTCCAGACTGTGTACAAATTAGATTACTTTCAGAGTATACTGATTCAATAGCTCCATACGTAGCTATCATATACAATCGCTCGATCAGCGGAAGATCCGTACACAGACACTGGAAAGTTGTACAAACTATTCCAGTATTCAAGAAAGGTAATAGCAACGATCAGCAAGAGTAAAGGCCCATATCACTGATTTCGATTTTTAGTAGGCTTTTGAAACATATACTTTTTCGTACATTATGAACTGCCTCGAAGTGAACGACCTACTGACACACAATCAAGAGGGTTTCAGAAAGTAATGTTCTTATGAAACACAGCTAGCGATTTACTAACAAGGGAACTCAAATAAATTCAATATTTTTAGATTTACGGAAAGGTTTTGACACTGTAACTCACATACAGCTTGTAATCAGATTGCTTGCCTACGAAATATCATCTCAGAATTCGTGATTTCCTGTCGGAAAGGACACAATGTGTAATAATTGACGGAAATTGATGAAGTAAAACGGATGTGATATCTGGCTTACCCCAGGGCAGTGTTGTAGGCCTCCTACTGTTCCTCATATTTATAAACGCTTTTGGAGAAACCTGAGCAGCTGTCATTGACTGTTCGCGGATGGAGCTGTCGTTTATCGGTTATTAATGTCACCCAGAGATTAAAAGCATCTGCAAAAATCCTTAGATGAGCTATCTGTAGGGTGACCCTAAGTAACGGAATGTGTGAATTCAACTGAATGAGCTCTAAAAGAAAATCGCTAAACAGCATTTATACGTTAAATCAATCAAATATAAAGACCCCAAAATCAAATAAATATCGATTAATTAAAATTACAACAACTTTAACTAGAGAGAAAATATTGTAGGGAAGGCGAACCAAAGGCTATGTTTCATTGGCAGAACACTAACAATGAAAAGATACAATAGTTCTACTAAAGGAACTGCCTACACTTTGCCTCCACTTCACTTCTCCACCCTGTTTCGTATTATTGCCGCGCATTATGGGATCCTAACCAGATGGGACTGATGGAGGACATCGAAAAAGTCCTGAGAGAGCATCATTGTCGAGATACGGGGGAAAAAGTGTCACAGAAATAATGCAAGATTTGGTGTGCGAAACATTAAAAGAAAGGCGTTATCCGATGCGGCGAGATTGTTTGTGTAGGTCTAATTTCTTTCACCAACATTTTCCTCCGAATGCGAATATGTTTAGTTAGCAGCCACGTACACTACGTGATCACAAGTATCCGTCAGCCGCCAAAACAAATGTTTTTCATATTAGGTGCATTGTGCTGCCACCTACTGCTAGGTACTCTATATCAGCGACCTCAGTAGTCATTAGACATCGTGATGGAGCAGGATGGGGCGTTCTGCGGAACTCTACGGACTTCATACGTAGTCAGGTGATAGGGTGTCACTTGTGTGTGAAGTCTGTACGCGAGATTTCCACAGTGCTAAACGTCCCTAGGTCCACTGTTTCTGACGTGATAATGAAGTGGAAACATGAAGAGACAAGTGCAGCACGAAAGCGTACGGTCCGACCTACTCTGTTGACTGAAAGAGAAAAAATGTTGAAATGTTTGTAAATCTATCGGATCAAACTGCGTGGTCATCAGTCCGTAGCTTACAAACTACTTAAACCTAGGTAAACTAACCTACGGCCAAACACACACGCCCATGCCCCAGGGAGGACTCGAACCTCCACGACGAGTAACCGCTCGCTCCACAGCGAGGTGCTTTAGACCGCTAGGCTACTCCACCGCGGCTGACTGACTGAGAGAGACCGCCGACGATTGAAGAGGGTCGTACAGTGTAATTGGCAGCCATCTTTCCAGACCATTACACAGGAATTCCAAACTGTATCAGTTTATACTGAAACTAATGTGACACTTACGCTGGAGGTGAGAAAACTTGGGATTTAATTTCCTATAAGTCACACATTACGCAGGTCAGTGCCGAAGGAAGCCTTGCTTGGTGAAAGGAGCATGAACATTGGACGATTGAACAATGGAAAACGTTGTGTGAAATGACGACTCGCAGTACACAATGTTATTATACACAAAACAATAAATTACATGTATTTTCGTGAACAAAACGTGAAAAGTCATTTCAGAATCTCTTGGAGTCTTTTGTTTTCTTGAAAGAGAAATATAACTGTACAGCACCCATATTTGACCCAGGAAAAATATACGAGCAAACTTAACGCTCTCCACAGACAGAGCGAGGTGGCGCATTTGGAAGGATGGTGGTTCAAATTCCCCTCCGGCCATCCAGATTTCCCTACATGACTCCAGGCAAATGCTGGGATGGTTTCTTTGAAAGGGCACGGCCGATTTCCTTCCATATCCTTACCCAAACATTCCGAGCGTGAACTCCGTCCCTAATGACCAAGCTGTCGAAGGGGCGTTAAACTCTAAGTCTCTTCCCGCTCTCCTCAGGTAGAAGTGTCGTGGAAGTTTGATTGAAGAAGGAATCTATCTCGTCTAAGAGAATCGGGTTTTCTGACAATAGGCCTTCGTACTAGCATGATATTTCGATCGCGTTACTCGCGATCTTCATTAGATGCTTTCTGAGGTTGAGTCCAGTGTGGGACGGGTACAGTATTAATGCCAATTTCATCATGTGTCAGTCCGTTACACCTCCAGCTCAATATTCCGACTGTCGTCATTTAAGCCTTCATGTGGTCTATTCTGCTCTGTTGCCGTAGCCGGCCGCGTCAAGTGCTCCGTTTGACGTTCGCGCCCCGCTAGAGCACCACCTAGAGAGAAGGCCGCGGCGCTTTCGTGTGACGTCAGGCAGAGTAGGTTGCGCGCGCATAGCTGACTGGGTAGCCACTGGGGCACAGCCCACTATGCCGAAGCAGCGAGCCAGTCAGCTATGCGCGCGCAACCTACTCTGCCTGACGTCACACGAGAGCGCCGCGGCCTTCTCTCTAGGTGGTGGTGGCTAGAAGCGGCTGCCGAGGAAGGAAGAAATCATAGGGTTTAACGTCCCGTCGACAGAGACGGAGCTAACGCTCGGAGTGTTCGGGTAAGGAAATGGAAGGAAATCGGCCGTGCCCTTTCAAAGCAACCATCCCGGCATTTGCCTGGAATGATTTAGGAAAATCACGGAAAACCTAATTCAGGATCGCTGGAGGTGGATTTTAACCACCGTCCTTCCGAATGCGAGTCCAGTGAGGCGGCTGCCGTTTTAATCTCTGGCTCGGTGTTGACACAACCGATCTCCATGTGACGTCCTCAAGTGGTTGTTGTCTGATTGAGGACTGCCTGTGCACTCTGCTTTATTTGTGCTGGGTTAGTCACTCTCTCACCATATACAGAGTTATTCCTGGCGCACTTTGGATGTTGCCTCCTTTGTATCTTTAAGAGATCGAGTGCTGGGTTCCAGGTGGAACTAAGTTGATATCCCGTGTCAATGCTGATAAGATCCTGCGTGACCTTTATTTCAATGGATTCTGTAATAACATTATCCCCATATCTGCATCTGAATGTTGACAGCATCATAGTTCATAAATTGGTTTAATTTGGAACAATGTTCCGCCATAGCCGACTTGGAAACTTGTTTGAGTCCGGTGTGCCGTGCTTCTTAAACTTAGTTGCATAGAATATTTTCATATCGGTTACTAGTGGCGGTACAAGTAACGGGATCTGCAGGAGCCATCTCTTAGAAAAAAAAAAGGACCCTATGATAAATTATGCTTTGAGCCCCCAGCACACCGTTACCTTTGTATAATGAAGCGGCACTGTTCTTCATATGCAACTGGATTTTGTGTTGTCCATATCCTGCAATTTTGGGTATTGACATAATTGACATGGTATTTAACGTGGAAATGGGATTCATTTGTCCATGGCCATTCGTTGTATATTTCCATACCCGCGCTTCGTTTGTGTGTATCTCGCTCCAGTACGAATTTTGAAAAGTACTGAACCCTTCTCGACAGGAAAATCGGATATGAATGACTGTATCTGAAGCTATCAAAAATACACAACAATAAAGAATTAATTTGTTTTTAAGCGACGAAAAGCTCCGCAGAACACACCATTCTGCTCTCTCACGATGTCAGACTACTGAGGTCGCTGATACGGAGTGCCTAGCAGAGGGTGGCAGCACAATGCACCTAATATGAAAAACCTATGTTTGGGATTGTCCCGATACTTCAGATCACATAGTGTCATTTGTAACCAGTTTCTTCCTATGCCTTGTATTCTGAAATTATGGTAATTCGTTCTAATGTTCTTTATCTCTATATATAAAAGGAAGTGTCCCGATTGATGGACTGACTGACTGATTGACTGACTGACTGACTCATCATCACCCAGCCCAAACCACTGAAGATAGAAACTTGAAATTTGTGGAGGGTGTTGAGATTACTCTGTAGGCGTCATTTAAGAAGCGATTTTTCGATATTCCGTCCGTAAGTGGGTGAAATAGGGGATGAAACGTTTTTTGAAAATACGTAGCTATTTAGGCAATTTTGAAGCTAGAACTACAAAATTTCGGATTTTAATTCAGGGTTCGAATTTAAAAGACACGTGTTTCGGCATTTTTTGAAATTCGGCAAATAAGGGGGTAAAATAGGTGACGCAAAAAATTAATTTTCAAAAATATGTTGCTGTTAACTGAAATTTTAAGTTACAACTACGAAACTTCGGATATGGAATCTTGGTCAGGATTAAAAATCCATGATTTTTAGTATTTTTGGAAATTCAACAAGTAAGAGGGTTAAATAGAGGATCGAAAATTCTTTTTGAAAACACGTTGCTATTGATACAATTTTGAAGCTAGAGCTGCAAAAATTGATATTTGTGTAGTTGGTTAGGCGTTAAAAAATACTTGTTTCGGTATTTTTGGAAATTCAACCATCAACGGGGTTAAATTGGAGAGGGGGTGTTTTTTGAAAATATGTTGCTATTTAGGCAATTTTTAAGTTAGAACTACAAATTTTCGGATTTGGATTCGGAGTTTGAATTTAAAAGACACGTGATTCGGTATTTTTGGAAATTAGGCTAATAAGGGGGTGAAATACGGGATGCAAAAATTGATTTTCAAAGATATGTTGGTGTTAACTCAAATTTTGAGCTATAACTACGAAACTTAGGATATGGACTCTTGATCATAATTAAAAAGACCCGTGTTACGGTATTTTTGGAAATTCAACAACTAAGGGGGTAAAAGAGGGGACCAAAAATTCTTTTCGGATACACTTTGTTGTCAAGACAATTTTGAAGCTATAGCTGCAAAAATTGGTATTTGTATTGTTCATTATGATTTAAAAAATACGTGTTTCGGTATTTATGGAAATTCAACCATCAGGGTGTTAAATTGAAGAGGCGATATTTTTTGGAAATATATTGCTATTTAGGCAATTTTGAAGTTAGAACTACAAATTTTCGGATTTGGATTTGGGGTTCAAATTAAAAAGACACGTGTTTTGTTATTTTTGGAAATTCGACCAATAAGGGGGTTAAATACGTGATGCAAAAATTGATTTTCAAAAATATGGTGCTGTTAACTCAAATTTCAAGCTATAACTACGGAACTTAAGATATGGATTCTTCATCAGAATTAAAAAGAAACAACTGGTGCAGACCAACCAGCTTACGCATGCCAAGCAGCGGGGGTTCAGCTAGTCAAAATTATATAATGCATTATTACAAAGCAAAAGTTGGAACCAATTTCTGTAAACGCTTTTCTGATTTACGGAAATACTTAAGGCACAGCCTCTCCCTGTATTATAGTGTGATGTAATCAGATTTTGTATGAATAATCTAGATTGCTGTGTTGGATCGTTATTTCAGTGCAGTGTTGTGTTTGTGAAGGGAGAAGGTGAAACAAGATTAAAGCTCGTAGCCCATTAAACGTAGCAGCAGTAAAGCTCCGCTACAGCGATGGCGTGACAGGAATTGGAGCGCAGGTAACTGGTGCCACCTACTTGCTTAGTGTAAACGGGTAGGAAGCAGTGACGAGTAAACGCTCCGTGCCACTACAAACACCACACTAAGATTTGCATCACACACCAAACAGACGTTCTGTGGGATTCTATACTACGGTGATTTGATATTTATAAAGTAATACATTTCTCGCTTTATTGACAAACAGAATTCAATACTTCACTTCTTTTGTATTCAAACATATTCGAAAATCAGTTTTGAGTTAGTCTTCAGGTGTTCTGCCGCTGTTGCTTTTGTTTCCATTATTGTATTTTACACCAGTACCCCGGTAGGCTGGCAGCAGCACTATAGGCTGCTCATAACAACAAAAAAAAAAAAAAAAAAAAAAAAAAAAAAAAAAAAAAAAAAATGTAAGACGACAATAACACAGGAGGCGAGAACACGGAGACACTAATTAAAACACGCGGTGCGACGCTTGTCTGATTGCTATGGATGCAGTTAAAAAACATACACTTCACTGGAGCACAGCACACAACACTTGACGTAGCACTGTTAAAACTGTCGGTCCAGGACCCTGAGAAGGGGGGGGGGGGGGGAGGGAAGCGCGTGGGAGAGGAAAAACGGCGGAGAAGGAGGCGGTAGGGAAGAGCCTTAGGGACTCCAGGGCGGGGAGGGGGTAGCCAAGCGGGGGAGGGGAAGGGGAGGGGGGCTCTACATCTACCGGGGGTGGGATCAGAGCTGGTAGGACGGGTATATGTCAGCACGGAGGACGTCATCAGGGAGGGGGAGGCGGCGGAGGGTGTGGAGATGAAGGGAAGGGTGTATAACGCGGTAGAAGCGTGGCAGAGGCCCAGGGTTGGTGAGGTTGGCGTGGACCAGGGGGTTGCGGGAGTCTATTTTACGGTTGGTATAGAGGATATGGCCGGCCGCGGTGGCCGAGGAGACTGAGGCGCTCCAGTCACGGTCTGCACGGCCACTACGGCCGGGGGTTCGAATCCCCCCTCGGGCATGGATATTTGTGCCGTCCTTAGTATAAGGTAGTTGATAAGTAGTTTGTAAGTTTAGGGACTGATGATCCCGTAGTTAAGTCCCATAAGCTTAACAAACATTTGAACATTTTTTTGAAAGGATACGGATATGCTGGAGGTATTCAAGGAAGTGGGGAAACGGGATCATGTCATACAGGATCTGCGTGGGGGAAGGGAGCCGGATGAGGTAGGCGAGGCGGAAATCGTGGCGCTCAAGGATTTGGAGGGTTTTGTAATAGGATGTGGGAGCGGAAATCCAGGCGGGATGGAAGCTGCAGAGGACAGGATGCATGAGGGAGCGGTAGGTGTAGAGGATGGTGGAGGGGCTGAGACAACACATCCGGCCGGTGAGGAGTTTTATGAGGTTAAGGCGGGAGAGGGCTTGCTGTCGGACAGTGCGGAGGTGGGGGTCCAGGAAAGGTTACGATCGAGGGTTAGGCCAAGGTACTTCAGGGTGGGGGTGTGGCGGATAGGACGGTTGTGGAGGGTAAGGTAGAAATCATGGAGACGGAAGTAGGGGGCGGTACGACCTATGATAATTGCCTCTGATTTGTCAGGATTGACGGAGAGGAGCCACTGGCTACACCATGAGGCGAACTCGGTGAGGTGGGACTGGAGCAAAAACTGGGAACGGGCAAGGGAGGGGGCAAGGGCTAGGAAGGCGGTGTCGTCAGCATATTGTAGGAGATAGACGGGAGGCTTGGTTTGGGGCATGACGGCGGAGTGAGGTTGCTTCTCTGCTCACAATATATATGGTGGCTTGTTACCACGGCGCAGGCGTCGCCGCTGTGGAGTCATCGCAGACCAGAACGCCGACGGCGTAAACATGGAGAGCTCCCTACCGGTGGGCCGTTGGTCTGCCGGTGGTCTGCGCAGGCGCGACGCGGCAAGAGCGAAGTCGAACCAGAGACTACGTTTCATTGGCAGAACAGTTAGAAGATGTAATACTTCTACTTAAGAGACTGTATACACTACGCTTCTATTTTGGAATACATTGTTACCACCCATGTATATAAGGCGCCAGCAAAACATTCAAGACGGTTACTCTTGTCATCTTTCTATTTAACTAAACGTAGCTGAACACAAGATACTTACATTGTACAGGAAGACACATTTAAATTGAAACTTCCTGGCAGATTAAAATTGCGTGCCGGAACCGGGACCCGAACCTGGGACCTTTGCCTTCCGCGGGCTAGGGCACTACCGACTGTGCTATCCCGACACGATTCACAATGCGGCCTCACAACTTTACTTCCGCCACATTTAAATTAATTGCAGTGTATTAAATCTTTATATAAATACGCTAACACCAAAATTGTGGTACAGATTACTAATTTATTCGTAGAAGAAGTTACATTATTCGAAAGATTGTTTGTCGTAGATTTCTCGAATATAAATATTATGTGTGGATTTAGCCATTAAAAGTGGGAAAAGGAAGTAGAAATTTTCCTATCTACAGCTTGGATCAAGTTCTACATTCTCCAATAATTAGCTATTCGCCTCGACCAAAGACGCTGTAATGCAGCGCATCTGCAGTATTAAAATAACGTATTAAAATAAGTGAATATCGATTCATGGAGTGCTCCCAACTCACTTTCTTGTGCCGTTCAAATGCTTCATTTTCGCAGTGATTGAGAGTGGTTAAAGGAAATGGATGTTTTCATATAAATGCCGATATAAAGGATGATGCTCTGGGAGAGGCATCTAGCGGTGCTCGGGTGGAACTACGAAGTCGACATGTTGTCAGTTCTGGAATTCTGAATGTCGCAGTATCGAAATAACATTATTTCTTGGCATTGTATAAATATGCGAACACCAAAATTGTAGTTCCATTTCAAATATTAGGCTAATGATAGTTATATAATTCCAAAATGGCATGAGAAGTATATACTTCCGTTTTTATTTGTTGTTATTGTGTCAGGCATTTTCCTTAACACGTAAAAGATACCGTTTCATACCTCCCAGTGCCGATTAAATTTTACCAAATATCCTAGCGGCCTCCTATGATAATGATGGCAACAGATGCTGAATAGTGAGAATCCCGTGAGTCTTCATTTTAGCCAATCGCTTGACAACGCTGATGTTTCCTCATGGAATCTTCGCTTTACGAGGGCAATTGTTTTTACTGAGCGGACGAGGGTACACACAAGACCCTGTCAACCATAAAGCAGGAACAGCATTATTTGTTTACTTCATGGTCTGTACGATGCACTAATCGAGTCATTCTATGTGGTTCGAACAAATGGGCAAAGATTTTCTATCGCGTTGTTGCTGTTGCCAACATAATCACGCGAGGCCGCCGACATGATACGTAAAATTTTACCCCCAGTGACCATTGTAAACACAATAGGTTGATTTTCGACCACAGGTAATACTAGTATTAATAAAAATGCTGGAGGGGTTTAGCGGACTGAGACTAGATATTATATGGAAACTAGCTGGTACCCGGCGCGTTGCTGCCACAGAAGAAATAATTGTGCAAATAACATTTGAACTTTGAACGTGTTAGCTTGTTGAATTACAAAGTTTTATTGCAATCAGATGAACGTTATGGCAGCGCATAAAATACTAACAAAATACTAAAAACGTGTTAGCCCCCTGTAAGGCACACTCCGCCATGCTACGTACGGTGGCTTCCTAAAGGTAGTCCATGTATTAATGCAGGATATAAGATATATACATTCAAAATGTCATTCAACTCTGTGCATGTCTTTCAGCATGAAGGAGTAGCAAACATACTAACCATTTGTAAGGTACCCTCCGTCACGCACCATACGGCGGCTTACGAAAAAGTAGCTCATATATCAATCAGGGTATAAACTACCTCTGTTCCAAATTTCATTCATATCAATCCAGCCATTAAAGCGTGAAGGCTTAATTTTAAAATACCCTCCGCCATGAACCGTATGAAGTTAATTTTAGTACGCCTATAACTTTCGCGCGGGTGCAAGCAATGTGTTGTCATAGTTTCATCGCATTTGCATGTACGGTATGGCCGTGCATAAAATACGAACAAAAAGTCAAACAAACAAACATTAATTCTTATACATTAGCTTTATTTTCAAATTCGCATTAAAACCACACCTTGGTAACAACAAATACCTTCTGCTGGTGGTTTTCTCCTCAATGATTCGTTACGCTTGGTGTGCATCAAAGCTGAGAACCAAAAAACCGTCATTTAAGAATTTGAATGAATTACACTTTCCACTGATGCATATTTTTTTTTTTAATTCTTACTTTAAATTGCTTACGTAAAATTCATATGGCGTAAACAATATTCATGTTTTAAATGTTTCTTTGACGATTATCACCCTCAAAAATGTAACGTAACTTTCAGAGAGAACTGCTAGAATTTTCAGGTTTTTTATTTCAGTCAAAAACTAAGCCAAAAACTGAAAATTAACTGTTTAGTCACGTTAATTAATCTAAATGATTGTAGGTAATCTGTATTTATTGATACTGCACTGATGAACTGAATTGTTCATATTAAAAAATTTCATCAGGATCGGAATACAACAGTAAAATCTGGCGAAGTCCATATGTACCCTCCGTCATGCACCATCCAAAATTTTATGACAGTGACCTTCCTATTGTTTTGAAGGTCAAGTGTCCGAAATGTCGTGAAGATATTGGAATGAATAAAGCGTCCTTATTCGCATGTCGCATGATGCCACGGGTTTCCAACCATATAATTGTTTATGACGTCATATCTCCTGAACTACATGTCGTAAGCAGTTCTTACCCCTACGTCAATTGTTACCTCATGGAAGGAATATGTGTACCAAATTTTGTTGAAATCGGTACAGTGGTTTATAAGCAGACGTCGCATGATGCAGCACTTTTCCGCGCATTTCATTGTTTATTACGTCTTATCTCCTGAACTGTTTGTCGTGCAGTCATTCAATGGTGCCTATGACCATCACGAAAGTGCAAGCAATATGTTGACAATGTTTCAGCACAATTGGTTGAACGGTACGGCCGCGCATAAAATACGAACACACAAACATTCATTTTTATATATTAGAAACGGGCAGAGTTTTCCCGCGGGAATGCTCTATGCTTTACTCACACCGCATATTAATTATGTGATTCTCTTCCCAACATAATGAAGGTATCTTACAGAATAGAACTGTGAAAATGCAAGTAAATGGCTATATATTAGCTCTGTCACAAGAGAGAGAGAGAGAGAGAGAGAGAGAGAGAGAGAGAGAGAGAGAGAGATAGAGATTACGGTCAAAACTACTGCCGTTGTTGGTGTAATGAGTCGTTTAATTTAGAGACGTATCATGGAACCATGATTAAATTTTGTAGATGACACAAATAACGTATTATTTGCCAGAGATTTTATGATTATCCATGATGTATAAGAATTTTTGTAATGATTAGAAGCTGAACTTCAAATGTCAGAAGGGGGAGTACCGTCTTTACCCTGTCTTACCTCTCTCTCATCCAACCCGTCCCCCTCCACCTCTTTGCGTATGCTTGTGCGCACATCCACACCATATAATTTAATTGCAATTTCAAGTGTTAAATATGTAATTTAATCTCCCCTTTTCTTAGAAAGCCATACAAAACTAATATGTTATATTCATAATTTAGTACTGTTTACTGACAGGAGATGTTCGTATATAGTCTGCCACAATGCGAGCATTCTCGTTGGAGGTGTATAAATCTGTTTGACTTACAGTACTTTGTCAGACTGCGTCAGAATATTATGCTGTGGAGAAACGTAGCGCTGGGACATTTTAGAAGCAATTTTGTCTGAGCGCTCTAGTTGTTTCCTGATATTTACGGATGATGTTCTTCTGTGCCGATACTTGTATTTTATTTCTTCTTCGCGGGCTCTGAATGTAAGGCAACGTTCCTTCTTTACTCAACAAACTGAATCTCACAGTGGAACAGAGTGTTATTCTCTTTTCCAACTGGTATTTACTTTTAACTTCCGCACTTCTTAGAAAAGAAGAATGGGTATTTTCAGAATTTGGCTTCAGCTGGTTACTATCTTCGTGAGATTCGCCAGCTTTGTCTCCATTTCCTCGAGGGCTCAACCTTGAGCAGCAATCGCTGTTTCGTAAACGAAAATAATTGCTTTAGTTCCGAAGCTAATTAGTTGGTCATTCGTGAAGGCTTTATACAGCAGTGGGGACAAAAACTCTTCTCTGTTGGTGAATCCTTGCTACGCTGGGCGACAAAGTAGCATGTCTCTAATTTTGTGGTAAACTGTAATCCTTTGTGATTAAATACACTATTTTAATAAGCTTTTTTGTGACGGGTAGCACGTTAGGTTCTCCCACACAAGTCTACAGAAATGACAAAAGAAGGAAGATCAAAGAAATTAAAGCTTATTTCGAAGCTAATGAGAGCCGTTCTTTCTGTATACCTTCGTGGATGATTTTCTAAAGAGGATATGTTGGTGATAACGAAGGTACTGCAGACACACTTGTGGAGTGTAGATGTTGCTGTAGAAACAGTGTCCTTGAGCCTTATGAATAAGAAAGAGCACTTGCTCCACGGAAGATTCACAGAGCAAAACAACGTTTTCTGAGTAAGTTCTCAGTTTCGTATGAATAAAAACTTCGAAGCATATGCTCTGAGCAGGAAGTTCATTTTCGCTAGCTCCCCTCCTTTTTGAGTAAGTTCTCCGTGTGTTAAGTCCCCCACAGAACAACTATTCAATCGTATATTTCTTTAAACTGGCCCAATCAACCAAATTATTCATTGTATAAATATGGAGTAGGCATCTACGTGTTCGGAAAGAATTGTACTATGTTTGCATATTTCTTTGTTGTGCAGCAGCATATTATTAAGACTAAATATGGACTATTTACGAAAATGTATTCTTCTGACTATGTAACAAAATTTTCGTCATGCGAGAAATCTTTTGTGACTTCTAAAATTTTCCCGGCGTATTTCTTCTTCCAATAATTTTCGGGTGAGCAGCCGGATCCCATTGACATTCTGCAACGATATTTCGGCCCAGAGACGTCTGGCCATCTTCAGGTGAGTAGGCAACTACTGAAGAGCGCAGGTACGTTCGCGGTATTTATACCGAGTATTGCGCATGCGAGATACGCTGGAGTCTTACTGCGCATGTGTTAGATGGTGACATGCGCGGTACGGCCGAGCTGTGTGTGCTGCCCTCGGTGGTGAAAGTGAACATTCATCTAATCATTGAGAATCGAATGATTCCGTCGATTCCGCTGTGCCTCAATAGCTTTAAGAACAGGGTTCCAATTTTTATCCAGCTGAAAGCCGTTGTCACGATTTATCAAATTGTCAGCAAGGCGTATTTCAACCGCTTCTTTGAAGACTGAGTTCCAAAAGCCGGAAACTGGAGCTAAAATTGTGGTTTTGTTGTATTCCATGGAGTGTCCCATGGAAATGCAGTGCTCTGCTACAGCTGATTTCGACGGTTGCAGAAGACGGGTGTGTCTTTCGTGCTCCGTACAGCGCTCTTGAACTGTTCGAGTCGTCTGACCTATGTAAGCAGAACCACACCCGCAGGGAATTTTATAAACGCCCGCTTTTTTCAGTAGCAGATCGTCTTTTACAGATCCGACTAGGGCTATATTCTTCGCTGGTGGACGGAAGATGACCTGGATTTTATGTTTCCTTAGCAATCGGCCTATTTTAGAGGACACATTGCCAGCATAAGGAAGGAATTCAACTGATTTGTAATTTTCTTCATTGTCCTCTGTGCGTTGCTTCTTGTTGTTATGATTACGTATGGCCTTCCTTATTTGGCGTGGTGTGTAACCACTCTCTTTGAACACTTTCTCCAAGTGTTGCAGTTCTGCAGGAAGATTTTCTTCGTCTGATATCAAGTGTGCTCGATGTATTAGCGTACTAAGGACACCAGCGGTTTGTGCGGGATGATGGCAGCTGGACGCCTGGAGGTATAGATCTGTGTGCGTAGGTTTCCTGTACACAGAATGTCCCAAAGAGCCGTCATCCTTGCGTCGTACCAGCACGTCCAGAAATGGTAAAGCTCCATCTTTTTCACTCTCCATGGTGAACTTGATATTTTCATGTATTGAATTTAAGTGACGGTGGAATTTCTCCAGTTCCTCTCTACCATGAGGCCATACAACGAAAGTGTCGTCTACGTAGCGCCAGAACACAGTGGGCTTTAAAACAGCAGACTCAAGTGCCTTCTCCTCAAAGTCCTCCATAAAAAGATTAGCCACCACAGGGGACAAGGGGCTCCCCATGGCGACACTCTTGAATGATAGTTCTTTACCAAAACAAGTCATCAAGAAGCTGAGACCACACAGTGCAGTACCACCAAGACTTTACGGCCTTCCCAAGATTCACAAGGATGGTGTCCCACTACGATTAATAGTGAGCAATATTGGTGCGTCGACCTATTATACCGCTAAACATCTGGCTTCTTTGCTCAAGCCGTACGTGGGCAAGTGTTGTCACCACATACGTAACTCTGGAGATTTTGTGAATCGCCTGAAGACAGTTAAGTTGAGCAGCACGGATTTACTTGTCAGCTTTGATGTGGTCTCGCTCTTTACAAAAGTGCTTTTAATGGACTCATTACATCTCATTGGTAACATTTTCAGTGAAGACTTGACAGCTTTGTTTGAGCATACTCCCTCCTCAACCTACTTTTTATTTAATAACGAATTTTTTGAACAAACTGACGGTGTCGTCATGGGGAGCCCCTTGTCCCCTGTGGTGGCTAATCTTTTTATGGAGGACTTTGAGAAGAAGGCACTTGAGCCTGCTGTTTTAAAGCCCACTGTGTTCTGGCGCTACGTAGACGACACTTTCGTTGTATGGCCTCATGGTAGAGAGGAACTGGAGAAATTCCACCGTCACTTAAATTCAATACATGAAAATATCAAGTTCACCATGGAGAGTGAAAAAGATGGAGCTTTACCATTTCTGGACGTGCTGGTACGACGCAAGGATGACGGCTCTTTGGGACATTCTGTGTACAGGAAACCTACGCACACAGATCTATACCTCCAGGCGTCCAGCTGCCATCATCCCGCACAAACCGCTGGTGTCCTTAGTACGCTAACACATCGAGCACACTTGATATCAGACGAAGAAAATCTTCCTGCAGAACTGCAACACTTGGAGAAAGTGTTCAAAGAGAATGGCTACACACCACGCCAAATAAGGAAGGCCATACGTAATCATAACAACAAGAAGCAACGCACAGAGGACAATGAAGAAAATTACAAATCAGTTGCATTCCTTCCTTATGCTGGCAATGTGTCCTCTAAAATAGGCCGATTGCTAAGGAAACATAAAATCCAGGTCATCTTCCGTCCACCAGCGAAGAATATAGCCCTAGTCGGATCTGTAAAAGACGATCTGCTACTGAAAAAAGCGGGCGTTTATAAAATTCCCTGCGGGTGTGGTTCTGCTTACATAGGTCAGACGACTCGAACAGTTCAAGAGCGCTGTACGGAGCACGAAAGACACACCCGTCTTCTGCAACCGTCGAAATCAGCTGTAGCAGAGCACTGCATTTCCATGGGACACTCCATGGAATAAAACAAAACCATAATTTTAGCTTCAGTTTCCGGCTTTTGGAACTCAGTCTTCAAAAAAGCGGTTGAAATACGCCTTGCTGACAATTTGATAAATCGTGACAACGGCTTTCAGCTGGATAAAAATTGGAACCCTGTTCTTAAAGCTATTGAGGCACAGCGGAATCGACGGAATCATTCGATTCTCAATGATTAGATGAATGTTGACTTTCACCACCGAGGGCAGCACACACAGCTCGGCCGTACCGCGCATGTCACCATCTAACACATGCGCAGTAAGACTCCAGCGTATCTCGCATGCGCAATACTCGGTATAAATACCGCGAACGTACCTGCGCTCTTCAGTAGTTGCCTACTCACCTGAAGATGGCCGGACGTCTCTGGGCCGAAATATCGTTGCAGAATGTCAATGGGATCCGGCTGCACACCCGAAAATTATTGGAAGGAGAAATCTTTTCATTATTGAAGTTGGAGTAGTACAATTTGCTAACGAAATTTTAAGAATACATCACATTTTCACCTGTTTAAACGTGGAACGCTGCTACACCTTTCTAATACGAGATACTTATGTTAAATATGGCACTCAACAGTCTGCTCATAAGCGATAGGCCATGCGATTTTGTCACAAGAAACAGACTGCTAGGTATGTAATTAATCAATTTTTCCTGTCGTATCTACTTACTACTAACATAACTTACGATTACGAAGTCAGAAAACACATCTTAAATAGGCCAACCGGTTTGCGTAGAATGAACAAGAGCAGTACAAAAAACAATACTTCATTACCCTGTATTGCAGCAATATTTATTTTGTAATACAGACTTTGAAGTCCTGGGGTGCAGTTTATTTGGAATTAACGCCATAAGACGTTATTAATAGACCATATTTAAAAACATACAATATTATTTTGCTATGTAGCTATTTATAGGTGTAAATATACACTCCAAACAAACGGCTAAAACACGCAGCTGAATCCACGTTTTTTTCGTTTCTAGGTCGGTATTTAAAAACCTCCTGTGGCGTAACTCTCGTCACCATATAAAATGCAGATCAGTTTATTTAAGATTATCTTGAAATCTACGACTTTTTAATCAAGCATTTCAGTTTCTATTGAGTGCAAAAATTGCTATTAAATAACAGAAAACCCAAGCTTCTGCAGAAAGAAGTCGGTTTGCTACTCAGAAACGTCAGGATTTCTTCACTACAACTCCAGTCAAATCAGTGAGTGTTGAACATAAGTAACGTATATGAAATGCATTACCTACATTATTAAATGTACCATATAAGCCACTACAGCTGTAGCTGAAGGGAAATCATCACAAACGTGACAATAAAACATCTAAAGCAAAAAGACGGTTTTCCAACAAAGCAGAAACCAATTGTACAAATGTTACTTCATGTGAACCACAAACGGCAATAAGTCATTCGTTTTAAAATCAAATAAAAGTGTGGCTCACTAGCCTAGTGCAAGTCTTTCACTTAGACGCCACTTCGGCGACTTGCGTGTCCCTAGTCTACACCAGTTGTCTAACCGAGGAAAGGGGTCATAGAGCTTGACGTAGAATCCGAACCACGTGTCGTTTCTGGCGACTCCCCACATCGTTAAGAGGTTACAGATGGCTTAAAACTCAGACTGAAAAAAATCCGAAGTTCGACCGGGTTTCGAACCCGCGACTTTCGGTTTCCCGTCGAGTGTTTTAGGCTGTGGTCACAGTGGCTCTGATATTGATGGGTTTTAGCAATGACAGATATCAGCGTAAAACGGCCGATAGTTTCAAAACAGCACCCCACTATGGGCACGGTCACAGTGTAGCCGATCTTATCGCCCGAACGTAGACTCTTCAGACGACAGTCGGTGAAATTCAAATCAGTTTGTTTTCTTCGGTCAAATCGACCGAAGTTTTCACATGATAGATATGGACAGTGAGAAACTGATGTGCTTAGTGAATGAAAGAAAGACATTGTGGCATCCAAAAGACGATAAATATCACAATCGGGATTTAATTCGGAATTATGGTCTGATATTATAGTTTATTCGAAATCACAAGTTGGTTAAATCCTTTATCAGAAATTTTAGGCGTAAATTATAACCTCAAAAAATGTGTTCAATCCGGGATTGTGGCGTATCTTAATGTTATTGTAGTGGCTCTCTTACGTTGTTTTGCATTGTGATAATCGGGTGTTAGCTGTCCACAAATTATTCTTACTGGTTCTGGCGTTCTTTAACAAGGTGATGCGTCTGTTCTATGAAGTGACCTCCAAATGTGGTGTACGTGTGCTTCCGTTTTTCAGTGGTTTGTGTGTTCAAAATTATTCTTAATTTCACAATTATCTTTTACAGATATATTGAATGACAGTCATTGAAGTTCAATATACTGATACTTCATTTCGTTCATCATAATAGAATGTTTCTGGGTGACCAATAACTCTGTTCTTCATAGATTTAAATACTGAAAAACTGCATCCATTATGTATTTTTATGCTTAGCACAACGCATTTCGAGAATTTTTCTCGCTTTTAGTGCATTTGTTTACATAAATACATCGTGACGTTTCCATGTGTGATTTTATGTAGCTCTTATATACATTTAGTCTTTTTGAGGTTACTGTAATGAGGGAAATCGTAGCATACATAATAAAATCTTGGTAAATTTTTTACATATTCAATAGTGCGTCTGTCTATACTTGCAGGTATTGTGTTTGCTCCAGTAAACTGGATATCACAACACAAAAATCGTCACTTACACTGGTTTTTGTACACGGTGCATATCCTGAGTAATGTAAGAGGCACAATACCTTTAAGCAGACAGAAAAAGTTATGGTTTCTAACATTACGATAAAACACACACCTCAATATTTATTCACTCCGGTTTTCCGAACTTGAGTAGCTAATCTAAAAGAGACAACTGCAGTGCAAGTGTGTTAGGAAATCACACATTGAAACGTCGAAAAAGCACAGTACTTATGAAAACAAATGTACTAGAAGATGCCGATGTAGTCTTTCATGATTTAAAACATGGAGGTTAAATAGTGCATGTCTGCACAACTTCAAAAAAATTCAGCAAAACTGTAATATTGCTTGTCATTGACACCACGCAATATCACAACTATGTAATAGAAATCTCTTCTTTTACCGGTACCTCACATATTCGTAAAAAATTGTCTGAGAGTAGCAATAACTGGGGACAGTTCACAATCCTCGCCACTTTTTTCTTTCCAGACAGGTGTAGCTCATTCGTATGCATTCGAAGTCTTTATTAATAACAAAAGCCGCATTGTATCACTAATTTCGAAGCATAAAAATGTCGGTGGAATCCATTGCACCCCAGGGAACTGAAGTCTAATATACTTCAGACAGACAATACATTCAAATCTAACCTAACGTTCTCCTTTAATCGGACCAAGTGACAAACTATATCGAATGAAGTGTGACCACGCCGTCGGTCGATGTTTTCAGTCGAACTCAGTCGACGGTGTCTGACAACGGTCTGTCGTTGCCTGTGAACACAGCCTTACCCCGAGACCACGAAGCCGGAAATAATCAAAAGTAATTACACTAGAAAGTATATGGATTTTTAACAAAGACGAGTGAAGTGTAAAAATGTTCGTATCTTTAGACTCCGTATAAAATTTTTAAACGTCAAAAAAGTACCTGTCATATAGGAACAGACCACAACAGGAATGAATGTTTCTTGTCTATTTATATTCTCTGACTTTCAGTGGAGTAGACTAAAAAAAAATAAACATATTTGCAAGTATTTCCTCATGATTAAGTTGTTGTTTATATCAGTGAATCAAAGAAATTCGGCTGTTTTTACATTTATTTCACATTTATTTATGTCTCTCGATATTTTATTAATGTTTTGGAACGCAAAAATTACAGAAACAATTTGGTAAAGTAATTACAAACAAACATATCTATTACGGCACCTTGCACACCACTAGATGCGCTGGTGTCGTTGCAGCTGTCAGTAGGTAACAACTTTCACAGCAGGGAGTGTCGCGACTGTGAATGTTATACTCAATGAGGTTAGAATCTGAGGGGATTCCCTAAAACTGAAAACGTGAAGCCAGCAAACTGGAAACTTCGGCATTCGTTTGTGCTCAAAACATTGGGCGCAGAGTGTGTCTATAGGAGATCTAGTCATTAAAATGTACATTGTATGTCAGTAAATGCTACAATGTGACTGTCAATATATTTGCTTTACGAAAATAAGGCAATATTCAAAAAGTCTTTTACCGAGATATCTTTGTTTTGGGCACAAAAACATGGCCCCGCTGGCTTCAACCAATACCTGTTTTCAGCATAGGTAACGCCACCTGCCTTTATTCTAAACTCCTTGGTTAGACTGTGTTCGAACCTGAGTATGTTCTCTGGAATCCAGAGTATATTCCGTTTTATTCATACGGACCCTTGTGTCGGGACCAAAACACAGAATAGTCCAGCGGCATGTAAAACAAGCAACAGAAAGATTGAGTCCCATAGAACTAATAGGCCTATATATAGAGTGGTCACAAACAGCATGCAACGCTTGCAAGAATGTTGTGATACACGTAATTGTTAAGAAAAAAATCGGCTCGTTGCGCGGTTTCCGACTTAATTAGCAACAAAGCTAGTCAAGTAGATCGCTGCACGCGCAAATTGAAACTGTCTGCACAGACAGTGTTGCCAACGTATTCTCCGTTTCGTCCCCTCGAATCGAAGAACGTGGATACAAAATTGGACAATGGACGGTAACAAAGCTCTAACGCGAGCCAATGACTTAGCAGTCTCGTTCATTACCGTGGTTTTGTTTGGTCAGTTTCAGTTAACCAAACCAAGGATGTATTTTGCAGCACTGCCTGTGGCAGGCTATTTGGCTAGCTGATTGGGGCTATCTTCAGTGATAATTAAATCGCTAACGGCTCAATGTTTGGATGTTTTTCTTTCTTCTTCTGTTTTTAAATTTTTTTGTTAACAATAGTTTTGCATTGCAACCTTCGACCATAGATATTGGTAGACTGGGCATGGCATTGATATCATGGCACCAACATCTCTACAACTAAACCACTGCTTTGCCAACAGTCACGTGATTTTTCTTCAGCTTTGCTTATGAATTTGCAAAGCGTTTTGTGTCAAGGGGAGTAACATTAAATTTCATTTGTAAGCATTATAAGTTTAAAATTGTGCAATTTCTTGAAAATTGCAAAGTTGTTTTTTATATACGGCAAATGTTTGCCAATAGTCACGTGGTCCTATGTTGCTAACACGGTATATGCATAGCCGTTCTGCTGTTTGCCCACAGACATACATTAACTAGACTTGGCAATGTCGCTGGTGTAAGTGAAGCCGGACGTCGCCATCTTACGGTTTTGTGTGGTACAAAAACTTACACAGCTTAAGACGACTCATCCATTCACCAATTTATTTAAACTCTAAAGATGGTGTAGATAAATGAATTTATTCCTATTTTCATCCACACACGATTACCTGCTTAGATTAGGTTTTGTAATGGAAACATGGCGGCGAGCCGGCCGCGGTGGCCGAGGGGACTGAGGCGCTTCAGTCACGGTCTTCACGGCCACTACGGTCGGGGGTTCGAATCCCTCCTCGGGCATGAATATTTGTGCCGTCCTAGTACGTAAGTAGTTCATAAGTAGTTTGTAAGTTTAGGGACTGATGACCCCGTAGTTGAGTCCCATAGGCCTTACAAACAGTTTTTTTTTTTTTTTTTTTTTTTTTTTTTTTTTTTTTTAATGGCGGCGACCGTATTTTGCTGTATTCACTGAGACCAGTGATACTGCGTATGGTATTGCCCAAAGAGGTTAGGCTAAATAGAGGTGTCATTATCTATGCTTAGCACATATGTCAGTTGAAGCCTGTCCACAATCTTGGTCAGTTCAGGAAAGCTATTTCTCCGTTAAAACTATGCGTTAAGTCGACCCTCTTGCTGTTAATGCATTGAACTGACAGTCACGGCAAAGTATGTACTTTCAAAGAATATACTTTATTTATTAAATAGTAATAAATACTCATTATATTTCAAAACTTTCTTTTTAACAGCTGATTTGCACTCATTTAACACGTTGTACATCACGGCAAAACCGTTGGACGTTTTATTCCGGTTTTAAGTGATATAAAACATTAGCTCTACAATACGAAAACTTCTCCAAAACTGAGCAATATGGCGGAGACAGGCTTCACTTTTTCAGCATAAGGGCGTCTCCCTGTATTCTAACCTCCTTGGTATTGCCAGTCTTGTAAATGTATGTCTACGTGTTTGTTCGGTCTACTAGTATCTATGGTCGAAGATAGCAAAACACTATTCTGACTACGGTGTATTAACGTCAATATCAGCTCTAAAAGATAGTAAATGGTGCTCATTATTAATGTTATACGGCCAATAAGAAACTAATGCATTTTATTTCTTCCCTATATTGTTAAATGAAAGAGAGGATTGCATTGAGAGTCTCGTCGAAGACAAGAGCATTAAGTCCAATTCAAACACGTAAGTGGCATCGATAACGAGAGCTGTACTGCTGTAGACCAATAATTGCAGCCAGCGATTTTCGGCCTCCACTGTATTATCGTTTTAGCTTCACCGAGCATTGTACCTACTATTTCTCAAGTTGGAATCGAAGTATTGACATTTCTGAAGAGTCCAAGGCACTTCCATTAGTTTTCTTGAATGACAGGAGAACAGCCAACCGTTGTCACATAAATAGATTTATTGCAAGTCGATTTCGGCTACACGATCGCCATCACAGCGCTAGAACATTCGGCAGTGAGTGTAGTTACATTAGTATCCAGGTACACAGATAGCAGGACATATAAGAGTTAAAAAAATACAAATCTGTAATTTTGTAAACTTTCGTAAGGTATTGAAAACTCTGTAACGGACAAAAATATTAATTTTTGTTAATTGTTAATTGGGCGAACTGACCACTACATCTAATTAGGAAGATTAAGGGATATCAAGAAATTTTATTCATTTGCGGTGTGGAAATAAGTGTAATTTCTGTTAATTTTAGACGAGTTGTTGTAGAAAGTTATATACAGTGATGACTTAGAAAAGAAAAGTGCGTCAGCCGAGGGCAAAAATCACCTCTGCGGCCTTCTGTCTGCGGCAACGATGATTGATGAAGCTCTCCTGCTGGACAACTGCTGGCCACTACAAGACAACGCTCTCCCATCGTTTTTGCGACGAACGTATTCTGAAATGGGGAAAGATGCCCTTCCTTGACTCATCAATTACCGTTTACAGCTACGAAGTTTATTTACTCATGATTTGAAGCTCGATCTGGAAGGTGATCGGGTAAGATTTGACGTAGTTTTTACACAGTTCTTACTCCGTGTGCATGTTGGTAGATATTGATTAGTTATGTCATAACTAGCTGAGAGGATGATTAGCACTTAAATTTTTGGTTAACGTAATTCCACTTATCGTACGATGACTAATTGTGAAAGTATATAGTCTTCCGTAAAAAGACATGATTCATACAATACGGTCAATATCTACACAAACTTCCCTCTCTAGCAATAATCTGTAAAGAGGTTTTCACTATGTGAAGTGTTTCGTGATGATGAAATTTTGTAATTTGACACTGACTTTCAAAGTTAGATATTAATAAATGCATTTCATGTTAGGCTCTAGAGGTCTAATTACTGTTGAAGATTTGTGGGCAAAGAACTTGCTCTGAGCTGCAGTTATCCCCTGACAATAGGAATATATTTTGTCGGCTATAAATACGAAGGTACTCGGAATTGATAACCTTACCTCTCCTGTGAGTAATCATTTCTTATTTTCTGAGGGAAAGTATTGTTTGAAGGTGGATTCGTAAGAGTACTATTACGTGAAAATCTGCATTGCCGTGGCTGCAAGTTTAGTTAAATCAAACTTGTTTATTTGAGGCCGCTCTTCGTAATGAAAAGGTTGCACGCGCAACTTCCAACAGTGTTAACATAAAAGAGATGGTACCAGTAATCAGAATGGGACATCAAGATTAGGACTGTAGTCAGGAATAGGCAGCCAACATCTGAAATTGCAGAGATTTTGCTATTGTCAATATAATTTAGAGACGAAAGTAGAGCTAGCAAATTGTTTTTTTTTGTTTTTGTTTTTCTTAATCCCAGATTTATTAATTTTAGAGAAGTAAAAAATACGGAATCACAAATGTTGAAATGTTTGTTAAGCTTATGAGACTTAACTGCGGGGTCATCAGTCACTAAACTTATAAACTAACTTATACTAAAGATAACACAAACATCCGTGCCCGAGGGAGGATTCGAACCACCAACGGGGAACGGCCTCGTGCATTGGAGCATAGCGCATCAATGCGCGAGGCCACTCCGCCGCGGCTAGGGAATCACAAGTACGCGATCAGTACAAGTAAATGTACAGTGGAGATATCAAAAAATATAATTTTACCTTGCAGTTTAAACCTAAAATCAGTGTCCCCTGTTCTAATTTCTTTCTAATGAAAGTTTAATATTGTCGAAAAAGTAAGAAAAATCCAAGATTACTCAAAAATATTTGTAACAAATCCAATTAACTAAAGAATAACTTTAATGAAGTTTTATCATTGCCAAAATATATCAGAAAGATATAATGTTGAAAAGAATAGTTTAAATGTCTTATTCGATAGTATTTTAGATCTAGAAGTCCAGTTTAAAGTATTTGGAAACCTAAAAGTAATCTTAAGTTTATAATTTGAGAGAGAAAATTAAAAAATGAAATATCTGACAAGTAAAGCAATGATAGTATTAATAGATCACTACAAATTACGTAATCTTTGAACGTTAAATTTATCTGTGACGACAGTAATTTACGATATGCAGAAACTTAATTCAAATAAAATGAAATGTGTAAGATAAGGACATAAGGTACCGAAAGATTAGTGTTATAATAAGATCACCTGAGAAAGATTAATCTAGTGTAATGCTTCCAAGCAATAATTTGCACTGACTACTTAATGTCTATGTTTTAATATTTCATATTACTGAAGTGAAGTTACAGTGTAGGTGTAGCTTAGAGACTTATCTATACCATAAGTAGTAGGAGTGTTATTTAATTTCAGGCGTTCTTAAGAAAAGCCTTAAGTTAATTTACAAGTATTGTAAGATAACTGAATGAGTAGTTATATGACGTGTGAATAAATTTTATTGTTACAACTTGGCAGTTCCTGGTAGTTTATCAAAGCGAACTTGGGATTTCATGTTTAAAATGACAAATGAGTTGAAAATCTGGTACTACGTGGAATCATAATGTACTTTAGCCTATCTTTTTCGATGTCAATGTGTCATAGCGGCATACACACGTGTTAGTGTGATTATCACTTGCTTTTGTTACTATTAAGCTTAGTACTGCAATATTGCTAGTAAGACATTCGTGTAAGTAAAGACGTACGTACTGATTTACAACAACTCGAGTAATTTCTTCCTGAGAAACAACAGATTTATTTATTTTCTACACGGGGAAAGAACATCGTTACAACTCGTATATGTACTGCAGCATGTGTATAGTGTACCTGTATTCTATCGTAACTAAAGTTGCTGACTTATGCTCTTCATGCAGGCTTATTATAGTCCAAACTGATTAGCAAAGAATCTGATTATTTCGCCATTAATAGCTGTTTTCCTGTCATAAATCTTCAACGGTTGCTGCTGCTCAACGATCCAAAATGGATACAAAACCAAATAAAGTACTCTTTGTTTTCACATTGATTCTATTTGTCAATTTACAATCAACCTAAATCAAACCTGAACCTTGAACTAACACACCACAATCAGATTAAACTGCTTTCACATTCGTCGACTTCGTCACCTCACACGCTTAACATAGACTGCGAACTAAGCAACAAGTAAGTCTGTCATCGCAAGAGAGTCGTTTTCCTTATCAATTTACAATGGAAATTGATTCAAAACTAATTTATACCTCATCTATAGATTGACACACAATCCGAAAACTGATAAAGGTGAGACAAATTATCATAGATTTATTTATTTATTTATTTATTTGTTTTTTCTGTTCCATAGGACCCACTTCAGGAGTAAGACTCCATGGTCATAGAACAAGTCAATACATTAATTGTTACACAATAATGGTAATAGAAAAATTTTAAGTAGTCCTTTGCACACGACAATCTTAAGACAAAGTGAAAAGAATCAATAAAGAAAAAATAAATTAGCTTAATTGTTTAACTTTTCTAGGAGTTCCTCGACAGAATAAAAGGAGTGAGCCACGAGGTAACTCTTCAATTTAGATTTGAAAGCATGTGGATTAGTGCTAAGATTCTTAAGTTCTTGTGGCAGCTTATTGAAAATGGATGCCGCAGAATACTGCACCCCTTTCTGCACAAGTGTTAAGGTGGTGTGGTGCAAATGTAGATTAGACATCTGTCTAGTATTCACCGAGTGAAAGCTACTAACTCGTGGGAATAAGCTGATATTATTAACAACAAACGACATTAAAGAAAAAACGTATTGTGACGCCAGAGTCAAAATTCCCAGACTACTGAAAAGGGGTCGACATGACGTTCGCGAACTTACACCAGATATTGCTCGAACCGCCCGTTTTTGAGCCAGAAATATCCTTTTTGCATCAGGCGAGTTACCCCAAAAAACAATGCCGTACGTCATAAGTGAGTGAAAGTAAGCGAAATAGACTACTTTTCGTGTTGAAAAATCACTTATCTCAGATATTGTTCTAATGGTAAATATAGCAGAATTTAGTTTTGGAACAAGATCCTGAACATGGGCTTTCCATGACAGCTTACTGTCTATATGAACACCTAGAAATTTGAACTGTTCAGTCTCACTTATCACATGCCCATTATGTGTAATCATAATGTCAGATTTCGTCAAATTATGTGTTAGAAATTGTAAAAACTGAGTTTTACTGTGATTTAACATCAACTTGTTTTCTATTAGCCATGAACTTATCTCTTGAACTGCATTATTTGATACTGTGTCAATATTACGAGCAACATCCTTCACTACCAAGCTGGTATCATCAGCAAACAAAAATATTTTACAATCACCTGTTATACTCGAAGGCATATCATTTATATAAATAAGAAACAGCAGTGGTCCCAAAACAGACCCCTGGGGCACCCCATACTTAATTGTGCCCCATTGGGATTGCACGTCATAGCCATTTTCTACATTGCGGAGAATTACCTTCTGTTGTCTATTATTAAAGTAAGAGGTGAACCAGTTGTGGGCTACTCCCCGTATTCCATAATGTTCCAACTTCTGCAACAATATTTTGTGATCAACACAATCAAACGCTTTTGTTAAATCAAAGAAGACGCCTAATGTCCGTAGCCTCTTATTTAACCCATCAAGTGCCTCACAGAGAAACGAAAATATAGCGTTTTCGGTCGTTAAACCACTTCTAAAACCAAACTGTACGTTTGACAGGAAATTATGTGAACTGAAATGATCAATTAATCTTGAATATACAGCCTTTTCAATAACTTTGGAAAAAACCGATGGCATAGAAATAGGTCTATAGTTGTCTACATTATCCCTTTCTCCTTTTTTATAAAGCGGTTTCACTACTGAGTACTTTAATCTGTTAGGAAACTCACCATTCTGAAAGGAAAAATTACAAATATGGCTTAGTACTGGGCTAACATATGGAGAACAGTACTTTAGAATTCTGCTAGATACCCCATCATATCCACAAGAGTCCTTAGTCTTTAGTGATTTAATTATTGACTCAATCTCACCTATGGAAGTATCATGAAGGATCATTTCAGGCAACAGCCTCGGAAACGCATTTTCTAAAAACGTTATATGATTATCTGTAGAAACTAGAGTTTTGTTTAGTTCCTCTACTATATTCAGAAAGTGATTATTGAATATTGCACATATATCTAATTTGTCAGTAACAGAAACATTCCTACTACGCACTGACATTATATCTTCTACCTGCTGCTCCTGACCAGACACTTCCTTCACGACTGACCAGATAGTTTTAATTTTATCCCGAGAGTTTGCTATTCTTTTTGCGTACCACATACTTTTTGCATTCTTAATGACATTTTTCAGAACCTTACAGTACTGTTTGTAATGAGCTACTGCATCTTCATTCTGACTGCTTCTAACATTTTGATACAACTCCCGCTTAGTTCTACATGATACTCTTATCCCCTTTGTCATCCACCCTGGCTGTCTGTTACTGAAAGTACCCTGTTTTGAGCGTTCTAGCGGAAAGCAACTTTCAAACAGCATAATAAATGTGTTCAGAAAAGCATTATATTTATCATCTGCATTATCAGCACTATAAACATCCTGCCATTCTTGTTCCTTAATTAGGCTTAAAAAGGTCTCAATTGCAACTGGATCAACTTTTCTGAGTAGTTGATATTTATGTTTAACATTTGTTTGAGAACAAATACTTTTTAGAATTAAAAGTTGGGCATCGTGGTCTGATAGGCCATTTACTATTCTGCTGACAGAGTGCCCCTCTAATAATGAAGAATGAACAAAAATATTGTCAATGGTAGAACTGCTATTTCCTTGCACTCTCGTTGGAAAAAATACTGTTTGCATCATGTTATAGGAATTAAATAGATCTAACAGCTGACTTTTCCTTGAGCTATCACCTACACAATTAATGTTGAAATCTCCACACACATGAAATCTCCACACTGCATGATGTTTTCTAACTAAAATTAATTCCTAGTAATACGTGCTTCATTCTGCAGCACACTGTGCTACACCGCTGAACAGGGAACAAATGCTAAACGCTTCTGTAAGTCAAAGGTGTTTATTCCAGCGCTAGCCGAGGATCCGCGCCGAAGTTTCTCCGCAGCAGTGTCAGTCTGTGCAAGTTTTTCAGCTCTATTTTCATCTATCAAAGAGAAAAAGTAGCTCCAACTGTATCTGAATTTAAAAAAAAAGATTTTTGATACGACTAGTGACGGTTATGGATCCCAAACACATTTTCATTTCAGAAAATGTTAGTCTGCGGTGGAGTGGCCGAGCGTTCTAAGACGCCTTGCTGCGAAGCGCGCGGTTGCTTTCCTTGGGAGGTTCGAATCTTTCCTCGGCCATGGGTGTGTATGTTTATCCTTGGGTTAGTTCAAGTAGTTTGTTAGCCTAGGGACATAACCAGAGTAGTTAAGTCCCATAGATTTACAAACTTTTGAACATTTTTATAGACATTTATTTTGGTTGCGTAGCCTTTCTCGACGTAATAGCTGATAATATTCATCCCTCGTTTGCAGCTGGATACCATTGATTTCTATCTATATAAATGATCTGATGGACAGAGTAAGTTGTAATTTGCGGCTGTTTGCTGATGATGCTGTGGTGTATGGGAAGGTGTCGTCTGTAACTGACTGTAATAGCATACAGGTTGACTTAGACAAAATTTCTAGTTGGTGCAAAGAATGGCAGCTAGCTCTCAATGCATAAAAATGTAAGGTGATGCGCATGAGTAGGAAAAACAATTCCATAATGTTCGAATACAGCATTAGTAGTGAGCTTCTTGATGCTGTCGCGTCGTTCAAATATCTAGGCTTAACATTGAAGAGCGATATGAAATGGAACGAGCATGTAAGGACAGTTGTGAGTAAGGCGGACAGCCGACTTCGGTTTATTGGGAGAATTTTGGGAAGATGTACTTCACCTGTAAAGGAGACCGCGTATAAAACGCTTGTACGACCACGTCTTGAGTATTGCTCAAGTGTTTGGGACCCGCAGCAGATCAGTTTAAAGGAAGACATAGAGGCGGTTCAGAGGCGAGCAGCTAGATTTGTTACCGGTAGGTTCGACCAATGCGCAAGTGTCACGGAAATGCTCCGGCAACTCAATTGTGGATCGCTGGAAGAAAGACGACGTTCTTTTCGTGAATTTCTGTTAAGTAAATTTAGAGGGCCGGAATTTGAAACTGAGTGTAGTACGATCTTGCTACCGCCTACTTACATTTCGCGCAAAGATCACAAAGACAAGATAAGAGAAATTAGGGCTCGTACGGAAGCAATTTGGGAGTGGAATAGGAAAGGAAATGCCTAGTAGTGGTACAGTGTACCCTCCGCCACGCACCTTACGGTGAATTGCGGAGTATGTATGTAGATGTAGATGTAGACACAATATTTCGGCAGATCAACTGGCTGCCATCTTAAGGTGAGTGCGTTGCTTACATTTATTCGCCGGAAACTGAGGCAGAACAGAAACAGCGGCCCCTTTATACACCGCTGACGACCCACCGCGCGTGCTCGAAACCGAAGTAGAGGCCCTCTAGGAGCAGTAGCACGCCGGTGGAGAATATCGGAAAAACGATGGGTCGAAACAAGACTAGTTAAAAGAAACTGCAGGTCGAAATGAAGACCGTTGTTCCTTAATATCAGATAAGACTGGGTTCCAAGTTTTACTTAGAGGAAAGCCCTTGTCCCAATTAATAATGTTATCGGCCTACGAATTTCCATTGACTCTTTAAGAACACATTCCCAGTAGCGGGAAGCAGAAGCAATCATTTTTGTTTCATTATATAACATCTTGTGTCCCTCATTCAGACAATGTTCAGCAACAGCTGAAGTTTCACGTTGAAGTAGACGAGTATGACGGTGATGTTCCACACACCGATCCTGAACTGTGCGGATCGTTTGGCCGCTGTAAGTCTTACCACAATAACATGGAATTCTATAAACATCGGGTTTCTTCAATCCTAAATCATCTTCTTCTCCACCGACGCGGTACTGCGCCTAGAGGGCCTGGTCGCGCACGCGCGGTGGGCCGTCAGCGGTGTATCAAGAGGCCGCTGTTTCTGTTCTGCCTTAGTTTCCGGAGAGTAAGTGTAATCAGCGCACTAACCTGAAGATGGCAGCCAGTTGGTCTGTCAAAATATTGTGTCTAGTTCACGATGGTATCCGGCTGCAAAACCGAGATGAATATTATAAGACCTTTATTTTATTTTTATTTCTATTTAATCATTGTTCCGCTGGACCGAACTTAGGAGCAAGTCTCCATAGTCACGGAACTGCTCAGTGCATCATATTGTAACAAAGGAGTAGTAATTGATAAAGTGAAACATTTAGCTATTCTGTGCACGTGACAGGCGTAAGCCTAAGTAAAAGAACCAACATCGAAATATTTTGGTTCTTCCAGCTATTCCTCGACAGGATGGTTAGTCTGAACCATGACGAAACTTCACTTTAGTCTTGAAAGTGCGTGGATTACTGCTATGGTTTTTGAATTCTTGTGGCAGCTTATTAAAAATGAAAAGATCAATACCTGTTAAATCATTACATAAATAAGTGAATACCAAATTTGCCCTATTGATATTTAATATTTATTATGCAAGGATGCACATGAGACATTGGGGAAAAGAGGTAACATGAGGACAGCAAGGTTCCGAATTGTTTCATCCCCTTATAAACCATACCAACTGTATCTATGTTTGTAGATGTCACTACAGTTTTATTTCATTTAATAAATTATAGAAAATTTAAATTTTAGCAAATGACGTGTCTGCTGGTTTTGCTGACAGATAGGAATCATAAGCCCCACAATCACCTACATCTGTCAAATTTTATGCACTTAATCAAACTGTCTTACCCAGATGATCCATAATTACTATTTAAAATTACCCAATAGGCCTGTGCGCACAAGGAACGTTCATAATAAAACAGTTTAATGAAGGAAAGGTAACGGTGATCAAGCAGACAATATATAAATAGGGAACTAATAAGGAACTACTACTAAGGTGTTTGACGAAAGAAAATTTGTGAAATTAAATTAGTTATTGTAGAGGACGACACCTCAATTTCAGAGACATTGACAAATACATCAAAACAAGGCCATCCAGAGCGGACATTTAAACAGCTGTTACCAAATTATTACTGAAATAGTAGTTAACCGACCGTTCCATTTCACCGAGGACACACACAATCATTAATGACAGAAGCAATTATTCAAAGTTAAATAATGATCATTTAAAATCTTATATAACTAAATGAGCTGTTCAACTCCTAAATTCCTGTGTGTCATGTTATTGGGAAGAGAAGGTTATCACTCACAAACCATCTGGCTGTCATGCATTTAAAATCAATCAATCACACTGACCCGCTCATCACAATTACCTGCACCACACTAAACCTTTGATCTGATCGGTGTCCATTTCGAGCCAGGTGTTCGATTAAACCGACATTTCAGTACCCTGTTAAATTGAGCTCTACTTGCACTTCAAATACATCAGAATAAAATTTCTTCAAACAGATGATATGAAACAGATACGCTAAAATAGCTGTTACCAACAGATTTTCTGTTTTCATACGAATAACCGGTCTATCCAGAGGCGTGCGAACTCAATCCTACACAAATAAATGTTAAATAATTCCTACCACAAGTCACCGGATTTAAACAGAAACCAATTCTGATCCCTTAAACATTACACCATAGCACAACTTTAATACCAAATTTGTACAAGAATTTACTGTAGCAAATATTGAAATCCATCATTTACTATCATAATGGACATTAAAGTGATCATTTAAATTTTACGTTAGTGCTGGTACCCGGGAATTAAACAAGTTTACCCACACCATATGGCCATATGGCATAAAATATACTAAATCTCTGAAATATTAAACAATGGGGCAATTAACTAATAACCTGCACAAGCAAGCAACTCAGTGATCTTAACACAAATGCCCATGATTCACCATGCTTCAACAGAACTTATGTAATTTTCAAACTAAACAATTTGCCTCAAAATAAAAAACAGTTCACATAAATCTCAATTTTAGAGCTGGTGCGATTCACACGCAGTAATGGTGTGCTACTATCTAATGACCCATCTTGTCCACGTAAAGGATATTTCCGTAACATAAGTCTGCAGAAATCCAACTGAAATCATGTTGCTTCGCACTGGGCGAAGGTTAAACCTCGATGATTTAGTCGTAATACGGGAAGCTCATGGGGAGCAAATCCTCTCTGGCACAAGCTATTCGTAAACCTCGATTTACAATTTTTTTCCAAATGCAACTAAACCATTAAATTTGAAATAAAACCTGCGTAAATTTCCGTTTAAATGAAGCTACTGATTATTGACACAATACACTGAACTTAAAACTTTGATATTACAGGCGAAAAGAACCAAATCGCAACCATGCTAGTTTGAAATTATCAGTAACGGTCAAAATTTGAACACAAAGAAAACGGCTCTAAATTTACCAAATCCTACCGGAATTTCAATAGCAATCATGACAGGAACAGTTTTGAAACGTTCTAATGGTAGTGAGGTAACGTAAATTCAAATAGTTTAATCTGCACGTGAGACGTGTAAGTTCCGCACCACAAAGTACATGTACACAGAATCCGATTGAAATCCATAAACATCGCGTCCTCTACCCTTCCTATCATTACGCGCCAGAATTTTCTTTATTAAGCTACAAGAACAGAATAGTGGAGAACAATTATTTATCTTGAAATCTAGCCGTTAACTTGCCGCCTACCAGTGCTTCATTCAACCAAATCCTTATTTATCGAAACTACTATTAAATTCTCTCCAAAGTAACTATCGCGACCCATGTTTATGGCTTCCGCGTTGTGCCACGATGAAATTAGAGGAAAATCAGTATTACTGTTAAATCTTAATTTTTCTAGCAGCACCTCTACGACGCATCCACACTCCAGCTCGACCAGACCACGACAGACCAATCGTGCCCAGTCGCGACCTGAACCGCGGTCACCTCAGAGCGCGAAACGGTGCTATTGGCTAGCGCCGGCTTCACCCAAAGACCTCGGTCGCAGAGTTCGCAAACCTGGTCACGTATCGACCTACAGCCTCATCTAAACACCTAACGCAAAGTATCACAATTCTCAGACTCTACTAAAAGCTTTGCTACCACTCGTCTGCTACACCCAACATGCATCATTCACTCGAGGAGAGGAAAATTTGATGGAATGGGAAACATGACATCAGATATAAAGAGATAAAAACACAGAAAAGGCTCATTCCTGCTTCAAGGGGCAGTGAAGTCATGACTAGTAGCATAAAAGTTTACCCAAATAGGTGCAATTCGCTAATACGCGAAATAGAAAATTAAATATTCATAAAATAAACGTGAAGCGAAATATTGGGGTCGTTTCACTTATTTTAGACCTGATGCCTACATGAAAATTTCAGAGAAACCGTAAGAGTTGTGTTTCCAACTACAGATTTCGTAGTTTTTCTAAATGTAACATTTACGGCAATTAATTTGACTACAGTTGTGTATCCTGTATCTTTGAGATCACTGGATGCATACGAAGATTCGTTTTTCCCTTTCCTATATGGGAGTGGAACAGAAACGCAAGTAACTACTAGTGGTACTGAGTACCCTCCGCCTCGTACCTTTGTGTGTATTGCGGAGCGTGTATGTAAATGTATTAATTTGATCTTGAATTCGGTTTAGAATCGTTCTTTCCAATAATTTACAAGCACAGCTAGGTAGAGGTATTGGGCTTGAGTGCTGTGCAGCTGTTCCCTGGCGAGAAGGCACTACACTGAGGCAGCTTCTGGCGCCGCAAAACTGTTGAGCCCGCAGACTGCAGAAAGCAGGGAGCAGGGAGCGGCTGCGGTGGCAGACTGCGGTTTGAGGAAGGGCCGGCTATTGATAGCGGCTGAACATTCCGAATGCTGGACGGCTATTCAGGCTGGCGGATGAATAGCCGCGGCGGCGCAGGCCACCTGTTGGACGCCGGTTTGTGCCCAAGGAGGGGCAGGCAGCCGATCCCAGGCAAATCGTGTGCAGAAAGTTGTTGCGCAACACTAAACACCCCTAAACGAATACATTTCAGGACCGGAAAATACGACAGTGCGAGTCATGAATAGATACTCACTGTAGAAGAATATTAGAGTGCCATAGGAACTCATCCGGTGTGGATAGTGTCTTTGTTACTATCAAGAATTACATCAAAATTTGGTTTTCCACATCTATACATTTGCTCTACAAATCATATTTAAGTGGTCGGGAGAGGGCTTACAGAACGGAATACATAATATTTCTCTACCGGTCTATTCAGTAATAGCGCTGGTAAAAAGGAACACCTAAATCTTTCCGGTTTTGATCTGATTTCACTTGTTGTTGTTGTTATGGTCTTCAGTCCGCAGACTGGTTTGATGCAGCTATCCATGCTACCATGTCCAGTGCAGGCCTCTTCATCTGAGAATAGGAACGGTAACCTACATCTTCTGAATCTGCTTAATGTATTTGCCCCTCGGTCTCCCTCTACTATTTGTACCCCACACACCTCCTTCTAATGCTAAGTTGACGATTCCTTGATGTCTCAGAATGTGTCCCACCAACCTATCCCTTCTCTTATTCAGGAAATGCCAGAAACTTCTTTCCTCCCCAATTCTGTAGTTACGTGATCTACCCATCTAATCTTCATCATTCGTCTGTAGCACCACATTTCGAAAGCTTTTATAATCTTTTTGTGTGAAATCCTTATCGTCCACGTTTCACTTCCATACAATGGTACACTCAAAACAAATGCTTTCAGAAAGGACTTCCTAACATTTAAATTAATATTGGATGTTAACAAGTTTCGCTTCTTTAGATACGCTTTTCTTCCCCTAGCCATTCTGTATTTTATATCTTCTTTACTTCGGCCATCATAATTTATCTTGCTACCCAAATAACAAAACTCATCTACTACTTTTATCGTCTCATTACCCAATCTAATTCCTTCAGCATGTTAGAGGAACTCTCCGGAACCTGTTGCATCTTAGTGCCTGTTAGTTCGGTATTAACGGCGAGATACTAGTTGTTTAGTCTGTCGCAAAGATTGTCTTCATATAAGCGAACCTCCCCGATTAATAAAGTAAATTAATGTCTAAATTTCTTGCATCTGTTTCATCATGTCTACAGTACTATTCATTAAATAATCTATTAACTACATCATAAAAACAAGTATGTAAATAAATATCAACAATGGATTTAAGCATCATCAACAACCTCAGTATCAGGAAAATTTTGACATAAAGACTGAAAAATATTTTTTACAGAGAGTACTGTGGCAATGATTGCACTGTTTCTGTATGTAACCAATCTTTAAAGAAAATCAGTATTTTTTTTTTTTTTTTTAATGAAGTGGGAAGACACTTCCAGACTGTTTCATTTCAGCAAGTAGTGAACTCATCTGCTGACGAATAGCAATCAACTGATCTTCTTCGTCTGCATGGAAAAATCGAATGTAATCTGGATGATCAGATTGTGTTTGCTCACGAAAAATTGCAATTAAGGACTCGGCATTACTGCGGGAAAAATTGTTAGAGTAACGCATGAATGAACCAAGTTTTTCACATGTGAAACAATTAGTTGGGAGGAGTCACAAATCAGTTTAGCCTCTGTTTGTGCTTGTTGGTTAATTTGTTTAACTGTTTTAATGTGCTGTGTTTTAGCTGGATTTTATTTGTCGGCAATTTTATTAAATTTTTGTAGAAGTTGCAATACAAAGTTACTATCTGTGTTATTGTAAATTTGACCATAGTTACAAATATGTGTCGTACTGTATTGTGGTTCTATCATAAGCTGATAAGGTTCCAGAAAAATTCTGACTTTCAACAGAGGGTGCATATTGCATATTAACAGATTGTAATTCTGAATTGTGGGTACTGTCAGAGAAACAGATTTCATGGAGAACATGGTGTTGCTGAAACTATTTGGTGGTATGGTAGTACACGTGGATGCAACAGAGGCCCACGATACACCATCAAAAGTATGAACATTATTTTATGGATAAAAATTTTGTTTTTGTTGTATGAAGGAATCATTACGAAAAACGGAATCAGAATAAAAATTACTTTGTGCTAAGGATACTGATAATTAAACAGTGGCGACGCTCAGATTTGACTTTACTACAGCTAGTGAGCGATTACATCGCCACATAACAAACTGCCGCGGTCAGCATAGAAACTGTTGAATCTTGTTTTCTGTTGTTTTTCTGTCTTCTTGCGTGTGTAATGAAAGTGATTAGCGTACATTACAACTGAGGGCGCCAGAAGCAAAGTTAGGTAAGTGCAATTCAGGTAGTTGTGATATAAATGGCTTTGAAGTTCACCTGGTTATAAGAAAATCAGTTTCAATGGCACAACATTGTAACATTACAGAGGTAGCCTCTACTATAGAATTTAGGTGTTTTGCAGACGAAAGGTGACACAAGTTTATACCACCTTTCTGGGTAACAGAGGGCCTATAATCACTTATATTATTTTGATATGGAAAAGATTTAGCGGAAAAGTAATACAGATGTACGTGAACACTTTTACAATTTTACTATTACACTTTTGAACAATTTAAATAACATAGGGTAACATTTTAGTCGCAGTTACTGTCCAGAACGTCACTAGCAACAAACTGTTAAATCTTCGTGCCTGTTGTTACTGCCCTAGGCCATGAGCATATTCTTCTTCATCATGACTGCATTCTGCCTCTCCATGCCGACCTTCCCCTCCTTGTCGTCCTTGACATCCTGAGCTGCTTTTACTTGAAGATTGATCCTCATACTTCAGATTATCAAAGAAAACGTTGTGAATAGGGGGGAATGAAGCATTTCAGCACTTACATGTTCTTCCATTTTGCAAACGTCATGGATAACTGAGCACTGTACAGTTTATGCGGTGTAACCTGTAGGGTTTTTGAGAAGTCAGCTGTATAAAATTCAACATCCTCAATGAAGGACTCTTAAAATACATGTTGAATGGATATTCCTTTTTTACGTGAATCCATCCGAATGACCGCCAGGCAAATGCATCCCCTTCGGGATCAAGAGTGTCATGTTAGCGGTATCTATAAAATCTGCCCGATTCATTTTGGTAAGTGTGTACTGTTTGCTGTACCTTTCAACGACGTCTACCCAATCATGTACACATGAGCTTCATTCCTCTTGCGTTCCTCAATAAGACCAAAATAATGATCACATTCGTTGTCATGTGTCCAGGTTCTAAGAATTTTGTAATGGACTATTTCAATAAGTGTGTGAGAAACGATATGTATCCAGTATTTAAGAATATGTACATTGAGATTTTGTGCAGAACAACAATCTGAATAAGCTATGATGTGCTTAACGTCGCAGTCCAAAGATTTTAAAAATTTCAACAAACAAGAACCGATTTCCTGTGAACCTCTGCGAACATTGCTTTCATCCCACATACACGTACTGGCCTTGTCAGACACTATGTTGTGAATGGCAAGATTATAAGTCCAAAATTGATGAAGCTACTACATTTTGTTAGTAGAAAGGCGTGGACATGAAAAAGTTTTCTGTAAATCAACATTAGTCTGGTATGATACTCTTTCTTTGTATTTTGCTGCATCCATTTTTAGGAAGCTACCGCACGGATTCAAAATGTTTAGTAGTAATCCTTGGTGTTTCAACACTAAACTGAAGGTTCTCCTCGCGGGTTACTGTTTCTATTCTCTCGAGGAATTCCTGGAAGAATTAAAAATAAGTTAATTTCTGTGTAACGTGGTTGTTGCTTCTTTTATTTATGCTTAGGACTACTGCGTGTTTACGATTGTTCTTCGTTTAACTTTACTACCCATCAGTAACAAACGGATGTACTGACTCGTAACATGACCATGGGGGTTTGCTCTTCAGTTCGGTCCTACGGAACATGATAAAAATAAATCTATACTAATAATAAATCTGTAGATGTAGGCCTGTCGCTGTCCACTTCAATCTTCAAAACTACTGGACGAATCTTCATGCGGTTTACACAGGAACCATTATAACAGTTTGAGTCAACGTATAGGCATAATTTTATCAAAATCGGATCAGGAAAGGAAAAAAGATATCCTAATTTTAAGCGTTTTCAGTAACCGTCGTGTCTGTTTGTTCAACTATTAAAAACCAAAACTACTTCAAGAGTTTTCATGAGGTTTTCACAGGTAACTTGATCGTAACTCTGGACAATACAGACGTACGCTTCGTTGCTGTACTACGCCATACGTATTACGTAAGCAGCAAATGTTTGTAAATCTATCGGACCAAGCTGCGTGGTCATCAGTCCGTAGCTTACAAACTACTTTAACTAACCTAAGGACAACACACACACAACAATGCCCCAGGGAGGACTCGTACCTCCGACGGCGAGCAACCGCGCTCTCCGCAGCGAGGCGCCTTAGATCTGGACACGCTATAGGCTTCGTTTCATAAAAATCGCATCACGGAAGAAAAGAATATCGTAATTTGAAATTTTTCATCTACGACCGTCATGTCTGTCTGTGCCTTTGAACATGTTTATCTCCAAACCTACTTCACGAACTTTCATGGGTTTCCATAGGTAAATTGAGAATAGTTTGGAGAGTAACCTAGGCTTCATTTGATCAAAATCGGATCAGAGGAAGGAAAGATATCGTAATTTGAAGTTTTATGTGTATACTACGTTTATACGTATAGTGTAGTACAGCAAATCTCTAAGAGTACTATACGAACTTTCATGGGGTTTCATAGGTCAACTGAGAGTATCTTGGGCAACATACAAGCTTTATTTCAACAAAATAGGATCGGGGGAAGAAGAGATATCGGTATATGTAGTTTCTGGTATATGCTATGCTTGATTGCAGCGTAGCGGTGGCGTAGCTATCATAGGGCTAGGCGGGGCAGTGCCCCGGGGCCCCCGATATCAAGGGGCCCCTCGGCCTCCGTGAGCAAAGTTCGGAAAAAGTTACAGTAGAGAGTTATTATTATTATTATTTTTTATTTTTATTTAACCATCCTACCATCAATTCCACGTCCAGTCAAACTAAGCTGCCCACAGTAGCTGCACTGGGCCATAGGGTGACGGAACATTGCTTCTAGTGAGGCTTGTTGACAGGCCAAGCCGACAGTAGCTGATTACAACAGTCGGCACACTCCAGTCGGCAGAAGTACAGTAGCTGCAGCATCAGAGCTGTTCACAGCAACAGCGGCGTCTTCCAAGTGTTGCGGCGTGCCGCTCGGCGCAATGTGAAGGATCGCGCGACTCCAAATACTGTATAAATACATTTACTGTACAGTACTTCTTATTGGCAAGTATACAGTTCGATTATACGAATAATGGGTTTGACGAACATCCGTGTACTCCAATTACACTTCGGATAATCGACGTTCTACTGTATATGATATTTTAGCTGAATGAAGGATTTTCGACTTTTAACTTTTTGAACACTGCCGAAAAACTTCAAACGCACGAAGTGAAATCCAAAAATTATTCCCATCTCAGTACATAAAAATAAAAAGGTATTGCCTGTCCGCTAAGACGTGCACCCTGCCACCTGCTGAATTACTAGCAGTGTGTGACAATCCTGTTCATCAGAATGAAACTTCACTCTGCAGCGGAGTGTGCGCTGATATGAAACTTCCTGGCAGATTAAAATTGTGTGCCGGAACCGGGACTCGAACCTGGGACCTTTGCCTTTCGCAGGCAAGCACACTACCGACTGTGCTATCCCGACGCGACTCACGATGCCGCCTCACAACTTTACTTCCGCCAGTACCTCGTCTCCTACTTTCCAAACTTCACAGAAGCTCTCCTGCAAACACGCAAGACTAGCACTCCTGGAAGAAAGGATATGGTGGAGACATGGCTTAGCCACAACCTAAGGGATGTTTCCAGAATGAAACTTCACTCTGCAGCGGAGTGTGCGCTGATATGAAACTTCCTGGCAGATTAAAATTGTGTGCCGGAACCGAGACTCGAACCTGGGACCTTTGCCTTTCGCGGGCAAGCGCACTACCGACTGTGCTATCCCGATACGACTCACGATGCCGCCTCACAACTTTACTTCCGCCAGTACATCGTCCCCAACTTTCCAAACTTCACAATTTTAATCTGCCAGGAAGTTTCATATCAGCGCACACTCCACTGCAGAGTGAAGTTTCATTCTGGAAACATCCCTTAGGCTGTGGCTAAGCCATGTCTCCACCATATCCTTTCTTCCAGGAGTGCTAGTCTTGCGTGTTTGCAGGAGAGCTTCTGTGAAGTTTGGAAAGTAGGAGACGAGGTACTGGCGGAAGTAAAGTTGTGAGGCGGCATCGTGAGTCGTGTCGGGATAGCACAGTCGGTAGTGCGCTTGCGCGCGAAAGGCAAAGGTCCCAGGTTCGAGTCCCGGTTCCGGCACACAATATTAATCTGCCAGGAAGTTTCATATCAGCGCACACTCCACTGCAGAGTAAAGTTTCATTCTGGAAACATCCCTTAGGCTGTAGCTAAGCCATGTCTCCACCATATCCTTTCTTCCAGGAGTGCTAGTCTTGCGTGTTTGCAGGAGAGCTTCTGTGAAGTTTGGAAAGTAGGAGACGAGGTACTGGCGGAAGTAAAGTTGTGAGGCGGCATCGTGAGTCGTGTCGGGATAGCACAGTCGGTAGTGCGCTTGCCCGTGACAGGCAAAGGTCCCAGGTTCGAGTCCCGGTTCCGGCACACAATTTTAATCTGCCAGGAAGTTTCAATCCTGTTCATGGTTTGATTTGCAGCAGGGGACCATATTTTCGTGGTTGAGTAAAGCTTCAGTGTTCATTTTTACTAGCTTCTGCCTGCGACTTCATTCACCTAGTATGGAGCAACTTCGAAAACTGTTCCATGGCAGTTTTATCTGAATGTCCTACCCAGGTCCAACTCTATCCCTCTCCAAAATTTCATCCAAATCCACCCAGTAGTTTCTGCTTGAAAGCATAATTAATGTGTGGTAATTATTCAGCAATCAGTCGTCATAAATATAAATTCTTTATTTGTTGGCAAATCCGGATTTCGACCACTGTGTGGTCATTATCAATGCTTAAAATAAATTAAAAAACTTAAAATATCTCGACCTCCATGTAGGAGGTTGCGTTTCGAGATATTTTAAGTTTTTTAATTTATTTTAAGCATTGATAATGACCACACAGTGGTCGAAATCCGGATTTGCCAACAAATAAAGAATTTATATTTATGACGACTGATTGCTGAATAATTACCACAAATTAAATACAGTCGGGGAGCACCCAGTCCAATATGGAATCAAGCCTGATCAGCATAATTAACTTTCACAGTTATAATTATATTAGAGAGTACGATTAAATATTATCTGCTGGGTGACAACACTTAAGATTAGGTTTGCCTTACTATGTCTTCCAGTAATCGGTGAGGACCTGATGTAGTATTGCATCTGTATAGTTCATAGCTGCCGATTACGGGTATGCTCGGTCGCTCAAGCATACCCCAAAATTTGAGTGGGTATGCTCGGCATACCCCACCGAAAATTTTGGTATTATTTTTTTCTTTACATTATATTTCTTGATTGTAATTAAATTCGACTCTCTCATTCCAATGATGGGCGGCTGACTTTTGTAATACACCGCTGTAAATAGATTATCTTAAACAAACAGGTAATTGAATTCCTAGGCATTAAAATTCATGTTGACATGGAGTGAACTGATCATTTTCTAAATAGTCCGAATGTTAATGGAATGTTGCTTGTAAGTTCAATATCGTAAACTGAAGGCGGTAACCTTTAATTGTTGTATTAAATAACTAGAAGTGAAGTGGGTTTGGTACGATACGATGAAAATGTGTATACTACTAATTTAATGTTTATGTATTCTCTTAGAAGTCAATTGTCTTCAAGGAATCGTGTTAGTGTTAAGTCGTGACATTTTTCATCCTGTTTACTGAATTCGTGTATGATGTAACAATTGTTTGTAAACCTATTGGTATCGACAGACATGGTATGACAGCAGAAGTGGTTATGGACTATTTTCGTAATACTGTATAGAAAATATATCTACAGAAGAAAGAAGGCAGGAAGACCATCCGATGTTAGTTTTTGCGATAATGAACACAGTATTCACAATACAGGCACATCATTATCTGATATGCATGTCTAAGAAGTCGAAAACTCTGAAAATGATTTCTGTACTTATTACAACGGAAAAACAAGTTCAAATGGTCGCAAAAGCCGCCAGTAGTTCTGAAACGTGAAATTGAAATTAATGACTGTTAATTTCTTTACTCCGTTCAGAGATTAAAATGGTCCTAAATTAACACCAGATGAAGCAAAAAAAGAAGAAATACTACTGAAATAAAACAAAATTATAACTTTACCTTTGTACCTGGAATTGGAATATATATATATATATATATTTGGGGGGGGCTGCAGGTCGGCAACCACCTCCCCCCTATTGGAAACGCCACTGAGCGTACCCCAAGATTTTCAAAAGTTGGCGCCTGTGGTGTAGTTTTAGTTTAGAGAGGGCCCCAACGTCATTTTTGCCCCGGGGCCCTTGGTGTAGTAGCTACGCCACTGCAGCGTAGTATAGCAAAGATCCGACAGAGGCGCTGTTACTTGCATAGTATACTAAATAACAGACGGCGTTGCTGCGTTTTTTATTCTCATAACGAAGGTGTAATACATAGAAAAAGAGCTACGAATTTCCTTACGGCAGCGGTGTTAGCAACGGCCACTGAATCTTTTTTGAAAAATGTCATCCAATGAGGAGAATAATTCTTTGTGTTGAGAATGAAATAAATAATGAATGTTGTTCCGATGAGTAAATTAATGACCCCTAAAACGAATATTTCGTTGCCAACGTTAACATACTAAACTGCTGCCACTGCAAGTAAAATTTAAGCCAGGTACGACAGAAAAATATTTTTTTTTTTTTTTTTTTACTATCTAGAAAGGCGCTTTAGTGCAGCAAAGAACTAATAGACCCCGCTGCTTGCGTAATACGCACCGCGTAGTGCAGCAACGAAGTGTACGTCTGTGACAGAATTAAGTGGCGCAGTCTTATCTCTAAGAATACCAACAAACAATTGAACATAGTGTTACAGATTTCATATTTCTTCGTTTTTTGGCCTCGTTTTCCGCAGTTGCAGTTATACAATGTGTATAGGTTATGGGACCGTCTTATGCAACTGTAAATTAGTCTACTTTAGACCAGACGCGTTTCGCTTTGTTGTAAAGCATCTTCAGTGGTCAGCTGTACAATACTTCAGGTGAAGGCCTCCAGGAATTGTATAACTGCAACTACGAAAACGAGGCCAAAAAACGAAGAAATATGTATAAGACGCCCAGTCAATCATTTCCTGGAGGCCTTCACCTGAAGTATTGTACAACTGGCCACTGAAGATGCTTTTAAAATAAAGCGAAACGCGTCTGGTCTAGACTAATTTACAGTTGCATAAGACGGTCCCATAACCTATACAAATTGTATAACTGCAACTGCGCAAAACGAGGCCAAAAAACGAAGAAATATGTATAAGACGCCCAGTCAAGCATTTCCTGGAGGTCTTCATCTGTAGTATTGTACAGCTGACCACTGAAGATGCTTTAGAATAAAACGAAACGCGTCTGGTCTAAATTAGACTAATTTACAGTTACATAAGACGATCCCATAACCTATTACAGATTTCGCTTTGTGTATTACATAATTATCGACACTTCTTTGCTTCTTTCGGCACGTTACGTAATTATCGACATTTCGTTACTTCTTTCGGTACGTTTCATTTTTATTTAAAACATAACAACATTCCTTCGTGTTCCTCAATTGTAATTCATTTAGACAAGAGTTCTTTGGAAGGACAGTCTATTGCATGTAGTTTGTTTTGTGATTTCGGCGACCTTTTTTACTGACTTAGGTCCGGAATCCTAAAATGCCATGATACGCAGAGGCCCTTCTTTAACCAGCGTTCCGAAGCACGAGCGTATAATCTAGTAAATAAATAAATAAGACGTCACGACAATAATGTTCCATTCTTTCACAGAAATTTACCAGAGTAATCCAAAACTAAAACGTAACCATGTACGAACCTGTAACTTAATGTTATTATTGACCTACTATCGTTGAGTTAGTCAGAAATGGTGTTGTTGAGCTTCTCGGCAGTTCACAGTAAACGGCGGTCAGTGAGCCACGTGTTGTAACGTTTGCCGACCAGCACGTTCTGGGAACGGCAGCAGACGTAACGTGTCGACATAAAGCAGAAAGCACTGAGGCTGGGGGCAGTGCAAAGCCCCTCCCTAGTGGCAGCCGGATATCCCGTCTTCTTCGTATTTCGGTTGCTCGGAGAGTGCGGATTTATCTTTTCCATATTCTGCGAAGTACTTGGAGAGCTTCCACGTCCTACTAAAATTTGTTGCTTCCTTGTGCCTTGAAGATAACTCAGATGAATTTCCCTTGGAAAATCGAATAAAGCAGTTACCTTTTAGACCTAATTTTTCCTCGTTGGTTTTAAACAGTCGTAATTTTATTTTATTTATAGTCCGTTGGTCGTGCGCTGAAAAGGTGAACGATATTGTAGATATTCATTTTGTGTCTGAGGCTGTGAATTTTGGCAAGAACTACAAACAGATTCCCTCTGTAGATATACACTACCTTAATTTTGGAACATGTATTATGTTCGAATATAATGACATTTCTCGAGACTAGGAATCTGCTCTATAGGAATCAGCATGGGTTTCGAAAAAGGCGTTCGTGTGAAATCCAGCTCGCGCTATTCGTCCACGAGACTCCGAGGGCCATAGACACGGGTTCTCAGGTAGATGCTGTGTTTCTCGACTTCCGCAAGGCGTTTGATACACTTCCCCACAAACGTTTAATGAACAAAGTAAGAGCATATGGTCTATCAGACCAACTGTGTGATTGTATTGAGGAATTACTAGATAACAGAAAGCAGCAGGTCATTCTCAATGGAGAGAAGTCTTCCGAAGTAGGAATTATGTCAGGTGTGCCACAGGGGAGTGTCGTGGGTCCGTTGCTGTTCACGATATATATAAATGACCTTGCGGATAACATCGGAAGTTCACTGAGGCTTTTTGCGGATGACGCTGTAGTATATAGAGAGGTTGTAACAATGGAAAATTGTATTGAGATGCAGGAGGATCTGCATAGGATTGACGCATGATGCAGGGAATGGCAATTAAATCTCAATGTAGACAAGTATAACGTGCTGCGAATACACAGAAAGAAAGATCCTTTATCATTTAGCTACACTATAGCAGGACAGCAACTGGATGCAGTTAATTCCATAAAGTATCTGGGAGTAGTCATTAGGAGGGATTTAAAAATGGAACGACCATATAAAATCAATCGTCGGTAAAGCAGATGCCAGAGTTAGATTCATTGGAAGAATACTAAGGAAATGCAGTCCGAAAACAAAGGAAGTAGGTTACAGTACACTTGTTCGCCCACAGCATGAATACTGCTCACCGGTGTGGGATCCGTACCAGGTGGGATTGATAGAGGAGGTAGAAAAGATCCAACGGAGAGCAGCGCGCTTCGTTACAGGATCATTTGGTAATCGTGAAAGCGTTACGGAGATGATCGATAAACTCCAGTGGAAGACTCTGCAGGAGAGACGCTCTATCGCTCGGTACGGGCTTTTGTCGAAGTTTCGAGAACATACCTTTACCGAGGAGTCTAGCAGTGTATTGCTCCCTCCTACGTATATCTCGCGAAGAGACCGTGAGGATAAAATCAGAGAGATTAGAGCCCACACAGAGGCATACCGACAATCCTTCTTTCCGCGAACAATACGTGACTGGAATAGGAGGGAAAATCGATAGTGTTACTCAAGGTACCCTTCGCCACACACTGTCAGGTGGCTTGCGGAGTATGGTTGTAGATGTAGAAGAAGGAAACGCATGAATTGAAAGAATTTATTTTATCGTGGAACTTTCGGTCAGTTAAAAGAAGATGAAATAAAAAGTTTTACTGAAACAAAGTCCACAGTATTTTAGACTACTATATGACCGGTTTCGCAACGACTAAGTTGCATCTTCTGGTGTATTACCTAAAATCCCTTGTAAATTATTACATAAAAGTTACATAAAGCGTGATTTCATTAAAATGCCCAGTAAAACATAAAAATGAGTCTCAATAAACTGGTTTATTCTATATTAAAATAGCTAATGTAATGGACGTTCATGACTGCTATTTCAAAACTTGTTTTCCCGGTTAACTTACTGGATACTGTAATGGGACAAGATAGTCGTACTACATTGTCCTATGTCGGCCCTGTTTTGAAGTTCTAAATAGGAAAAACGAAACTTTTTATTTAAAATGTAGACATTTTTGATGTTCATGTAAATATTGTTATTTTATAATATGATTCTTAAAATGTTTTATTTTCTGTATGTTACATTTACGATCGAGGCACTGCAATTAACAAGGGCAGCGTTGTCGCCGGCGCAGCCAACCTTGAAGTATGTGACCGCTAGCAGAATTTAACAGACGGCTACGGGGCTACGAATGAAGCTGCTCCTTCTTTATTGCCGCGCGTCAGTCGTTTCAAAGAAGAAAAGAAAAGACATTAAATAATTTTTGTTGTTTGAGATTCAGTCCAAGCTGGTTGTACAGGATCAGGTCTCTTGCTAAACTGATTTTGTATTACTATGAAGAAGAATAAACATTTGTTAATATTGAAAAGTATTTTGCATTTATGAAGAGTTATTTATAATCAAGAATATATTATAGCAAGAGTAATTTGATTTTTGTGAAGAACTTCGACTTATTTCAGAAAACAATTTAAATTATGATTGAAATTATTACTGACTATCTTAGAATGTGATATTATATTGTCATCAAGAGTGAATATGGAAAAACAGTGTTTAGCAGGCGGTGAAATGTGAATTTTTCCAGTACGAGTTACCGACAGCAAATAGTAGTGCCTGTGTTTGATTGTGATAAAATTTTAGTAACGGCCATAGTTTCCTTGCCCAGCTCGTACAACAACCTAATTTATTTTTTGTGAACAATTTAGAGGAGATATTCGAATATTTTTCTGATTTATATTGTGGTGCGGGACACTTCGGACATTTAAATTTTGCACGATTAGATTGTGACGGTGTTGCTAAGGAACTGTAAATAACTAATTAACAATGTCCTAGCAACTGATAAAACCTTTTTAGTATCAAGATACTCTCATGATTAGCGACTAAAGATGAACATGCGTAACTGTATTAACCATCGCAGTTATCCCGTCCCTGTTCCACCACAATACCACGTCGTCGCCTAATACCCTAATCGATTGTCAGGTTAAAGAATTGCGTGCCTGCTGGTACTTGTTAAGGACAAACGAATGAATTTAGGGTTGTGTCATACAACTATTCTGACCCGTGAAACTAGAAGAAACCACCAACCTTAAAATTTCATCGCACACGTTTACGACATTACGGAAGCCGTGCACTTTGTCTTGACTTATTGAATAGAAATCAAAAACCACTAACCCAGTAAATAAAAAAATCAGTTGTTACTAAAAGCTTACGACGGGTAAATTACCCGTCACAGGAAGATTTTTGCTATGATGTTGTAGTATGCTAAGGACATCTTTACCTACTGATTGTCAGTGGGTGTTGGCTTCCATATGTAGCATAATCCTGTTAATGACAGAATTGCGACAGCTGTCGTAAGACCGCCGGCCGCGGTGGCTGAGGGGACTGAGGCGCTCCAGTCACGGTCTGCACGGCCACTACGGTCGGGGGTTCGAATCCCCCCTCGGGCATGGATATTTGTGCCGTCCTTAGTATAAGGTAGTTGATAAGTAGTTTGTAAGTTTAGGGACTGATGACCCCGTAGTTAAGTCCCATAAGCTTAACAAACATTTATTTATTTTATGTCGTAAGACACAAAACAGTGTGGTCTAAGCGCGGCTGTAAGTGTAGTGTGGCGGTCGCGTCGTATAGAGGCCGTAGAAGTGAAGCGTCTGAGAGGGCGCTGAATGTGGCGTACTGAATACGGTGACATTGTGGACCACTAGGCTTCGCTTTCCGTATTACATCCGGTCATAACAGTGACGGCTAATTTGTCCGTCGTAAGGTTTTTGTAACAACTGTTTTTTTTTACATGGACAGTGGTCTTTATTTCTATTCATTATGGAAATAGGAAGTTCATGAATGATGCGCACGGCTTCCGCACTGCCGTAAACTTGTGTGATGAAATTTTAACGTTAGTTTCACGGGTCAGAATAGTTGTATGGCAGAACTCTAAATTGATTCGTTTAACCTTTTGTAGGATTTTTTACAAGTACCAGCAGGAACGCAATTATTTAACCTGTTAATTTACGTGGGAATTAGTCGGCGACGCGGTACTATATGTAATCTACATCTATATCTACATAGATACTCTGCAAATCACATTTAAGTGCCTGGCAGAGGGTTCATTAACCACATTCAGAACTTTTGTCTACCGTTCCATTCTCTAATAGCGCGCGGAAAGAAAGAACACCTAAATCGTTCCATTTTCGATCTGATTTCTCTTATTTTATTGGGATGGTCATGTCTCCCTAAGTAGGTGGGTGCTAGCAAAATATTTTTACATTCAGAAGTTAAAGTCGGTGATTCAAATTTCGGAAACAGATCACGCCGCAATGAATAACGTCTTTCTTTTATTGATTTCCACCCCAATTCGTGCAACATTTCCGTGACGCTTTCCCACCCGTAACGTGATAAAACAAAACAGGCTGCCCTTCTCTGAACCTTCTCAATATCTTCCGTCAGTCCCACCTGGTGAGCGTCCCACAATGGGCAACAGTACTCCAGGAGAAGACGCACAAGTATGATGTAGGCAGTCTCTTTGGTGGAGCTGGTGCATCTTCGAAGCGTTCTGCCAATGAAATGTAACCTGTGGTTCGCCTTCCCCACGATATTTTCTATGTGTTCTCTCCAGTCAAAGTTGTTCGTAATTGTAACTCCTAGGTATTTGGTAGAATATACGACCTCAAGGTTTGACTGATTTATCGCGTAACTGAAGTTCAGCGGATTTCTTTTAGTGGTCATGTGTATTACTTCATGCTTTTCTTTATTTAGTGTCAATTGCCAATTTTCGCACCATGTAGAAATTTTGTCTAAATCGCTTTGCAGTTGCTTTTGATCCTCTGTTGACTTCGATAAACGACAGCATCATCCGCGAACAGTCTAAGGGAGCTATTCAGATTGTCTTCTAAATCGTTTATAAACACAAGGAAGTGTAGGGAACCCATAACGCTTCCCTGGCGAACGCCAGATATCACTTCTGTGATGAATGATTTAATACCACAGGTTTCGTAGATGACAAGTAAAAATCTGTACATGTGCTTTGAGACCTACTATTCATTATGTCTTGTGTCCTTCATGTGCTGCAATTAGAGCATTGAATCAGTAAGATTGTTAATACGTTGCTAAGGGATTTTCCTCCACGCAATTTGTATCCGAGCCCAAAAAACCGTGACATTAGGTACTGAAGGACCGTGACTTACCAGTTGCCGACCAACCATATCCCAGACATGTTCGATGGGTGACAGGTCGGGAAATCAATGGTACCCGTCGCTCTTCGAAGAAGGCCTGTACAACAGTCGCAATATGTGGTCGGGAATTGTCCTATTGAAGTGTGACCTGAGGAGATGCCTGAAGAAGGGGCAGTACCTCAGGCTCTACAACCACCGTTAGGTACCGGTTTGCTATTCAAAGTGCCCTCAATACGTAGGAGGCGAGATCGGCTGTTGTATTACCAATGACGCCCCAAACAATCACACCTGGTGTTAGTCTGGTATGCCGCTCTACAATGCAGCCCTCCCGGTTGCTCTCGCCAAGGTACCGCCGGACACGTATGCTGCCATCACTGTAGGTCACGTTGAAGCGGGACTCTTCCGAAAAGATTACGTTTTGGCACTCAGTACCCCAGTGACGGTATTCATATGCCCATTGCAGTCGGAGGAGCCTGTGGTTTCTGGACTATGGAAGACTATGTAATGACATGCGTGCAATCAGTCCATCCTGCAGCAGACGGCGACGAAGATCGATGCAGACGTGTTCACACCTATTGCAGTGCTCCATCAACGAGCATGATGCATGAGGTGGGTGATACTGTATGGTCCGTTATGGACATGCGGACGAGGTGACGGTCATCCATACTATGGTCATGTTCCGTGGTCCAGTTATCTAGAAGGCTTCCTAGTATTAGATGTTCACGAATTTATAACTTCAGAAACGCTTTTTCTCCCATGGCGATTCTGCTTTTTTATATCATCTGCACTGAGACCATCGTAAGTTATTTTACTGCCCAAGTAGCAAAACATATCTACCATCTTCATTGTCTCTCTCTCTCTCTCTTTTTTTTCTTTTACAGTTGAGACATTTAAAAATGCACTTTCATGCCACAGTCACTATTTTACTTTCATCTTTTGTCATTTATTATGAACAACTAGTTTCGGTGAAACTCTGTCAACATTTTCAAATACTTATGCATCAACAAATTATGTGTTGTGGGCATCCGCAGCTGTAGACTTGAGTCATAATGATGGAAACCGCGTCAGCTGTATGGTACTATTTTACTAAGAAACTAGTTTCATGGCGACGGTTGGCCCCAGCGCAACGTCCGCCACCAGACCAGAGAAAGTTGGGTCGTCTAGTCCACTGAGAAAGGAAAATTTGAAGTAACTTATAACCGTGATGATGTGGCTCTAATTCAACGAAACTAGTTGGTTAATAAAACAATACCATACAGCTGAAGTGGTTTTCATCATTATGACTTATGCATCGACTAAAAATTTTTCCTCAAAAAATGAATTTCTACATCTCCACAAAAATAAACTTAAATACTGACCCTGTATTGTCAAAGTAACTATAAAAATTCACATTGATGTGCTAAGGTTGTTACATCATTTCTAGAGTAAAGGAATAGGTCTGGGCTGAACCACTATTAGCTTTTGTTTAATATAAACACTTGCTTGTTCTGTTGACTGGACAGTTGTTTGTTCTCATGACTGGACAGTCAAAGTCAATCTTGCAAAATGGTTAGTTTCCTAAAAGTTTCTCTGATTCAAGTTCCCCATGTACCTGCCTGGCTTTTAAGAGAAATCGCAGGATCAGAATTGCCTCACGTGTTGCAATATTTCTCCGAAATCTACAACGCTCTTCACCGTGGTCAGCTTGTACCAGTTTTTCCATTCTTCTGTAAATAATTCGTGTAGGAGTAATTCATTATTAATGAAAGGAATAATGGAAAAGGGGTGGAAACGGTTACCCTTTGCTGCGTCAGGGCTTCGAAATACGAGGAACGGCTGAAATGTTCGGCGAATGGTCCCAAATGGTGCTGGCGAGGATGAGGTGACCGTGTATACACATTGAGGGACATGTCAACAAGCGCCCCTCTATCATGCGAATCAGTTCAGTGAAGTGGTGGTACATGATCCGACCCAGCTAACAGGGTCAGTGTGAGAACTCATGTAACTGCAACATGGACCGCAAAAATACAGCAACGCGCTAACAAGTTTTGTTTCAAATTAGACAAAACGGTGACGGGGATCCATGGGATGCTGGTGCAAGTTTATGGTGGTGCAGCAGTTAGTAAAAAATATGTGTTTGAGAGGTTTAGCCGGCCGCGGTGGCCGAGGGGACTGAGGCGCGCCAGTCACGGTCTGCATGGCCACTATGGGCATGGATATTTGTGCCGTCCATAGTCTTAGCTAGTTCATAAGTAGTTTGTAAGCTTAGGGACTGATGACCCCGTAGTTAAGTCCCATAAGTTCTACAAACATTTGAACATTTTGAGAGGTTTAAACTCTTACGATTGCAAGGAAGATGAGCCACGTTCGGGTCGACGGTCCACAAGCACAGTCCCAGACAACACCGAATGAGAGCGGCGGATGCTTGCGGATGATCGGCGGCTGTCTTTGAGAATGACAGCAGGTGAGTTGAACTTCGCAACGGTTGCCAAGATCCCACAACGCCTGACCTCAGCGCTTCGAGCGATTTCACAAGAAGCGTTTGCTGACCGATTCCAACAGCGGTATAACCGACGTCAGAAGTGTATTGTAGCCCATGGCGGTTACTTGGAAGGCCAGTAAAGGTATTTTGTTTTTAACTCTTGTTTCCTATATTTCCTGAGAACATTCACCGTTTTCTGACGCACCTTGCAATTCACTTTTTTCACATCGTCATAGCGATCGAAGGCATTTCAGCCTACATTCAGATTTGCACACGATTCTCTGTTCATGATCCACTGATCAGCACGGATGAGTTGTTAAAGCCGCTCTTTACTGTTGAAACATGGCTGTACAAATTCAATAATATTGTTTCGCCTGTCTTGTAACGATATTTGGATGTAAAATGTTGTATGAACTTCTTTGAGTAACTACGTCTATGGTTTACTCTGTTGTGTGACATCTCTGTCAAAGACTATGTATGTGAGTAGTAGCTGAACAGAAAGGGAGAGTCGGTGTGTAGCTCTGGAATTGATCGGACGTGCTTTGGTTAACTGCTTTTGTACGAGCTGATGGAATAATTTTGAAATCTGATTTTCACAGACACAGTTCTGTCTTTATAAGATTTTGTATCATTCAAATATGTATCAGTCTGAGAAGATTTTGTTGTTCTTCAAACATAAGGTAATGTTATCATTATGTGAATAATAATTGAGAAAGTTGAACCTCTTTACCTGTTTCACTTTTGTAGTTAGAAAGCTAACCGTCTTCCTTTCATTGAAAGTTATTGGCTATTAAAATCAAAGCTGAGTTAGATTAACATATTTCTTTTTATTGATGTGACGTTGGTAATAATAGTGATTGTTGTGCAATAATACACAGATGAGCAAGATACTAAGTTTCTGCAATCAGTCAGTTAGCGAAATAAATTCTTGCAATTGCATTATTAGAAAGGGGTTTGTGTTTTTCCAGATTTCTCTCGCAGATTTCTCTAGCCCATTCCTGTAGCGGCCACACAAAACAGGGCCACGTCCGTGCTCCGGCCCGTTCCTCGTCCGTGTCTCAGTTCATTGTAGTGACTCCATCGCGCTGATCTGTCTTCCTGTTTGTGTAAGTTGTAAATATGTTTCCTGATTTTAGTAATAGTGAATTAGAATTTTCATTTGAGTCGGTCAAGAAGAAGAGCCGAAAACGCATTCGGTATTTTGCAAAAGAAATTTCGAATGTTTAGAAGAATCCTTCAGGGGGATGCTAAAAACCTTACAATGATTTGACAGCAGTGTGTGTACTGTACAACTTTATTCGAAAAATGGAAGGTTACACAGTGCCCGAACAGAGAATGGATCAAAAGGAAACTGCTGGAGGGTCAGAAAGAGCATCAAATCTTAGAAAGCTACCACGAGTTCGTGGGAGATCATCAGATGCTGCATTCTATGTACGAGACCAACTAAAAAAAATTCTTCAATTCTCCACAAGCGAGTTTGGAATGGGATGGACAGAACATGTCGCCTAGACGATATGTTGTTGTTGTTGTTATGGTCTTCAGTCCGGAGACTGGTTTGATGCAGCTCTCCACCCTACTCTATCCTGAGCAAGCCTTTTTATCTCCTCATAAGAACGGCAACCCACATCCACTTGAATCTGCTTACTATACGTGTCTCTTGGTCTCCCTCTGCGATTTTTACCCCACACACTTCCCTCCAATGCTAAATTTACGATTCCCTGATGTCTAAGAATGTGTCCTACCAAGCGATCCCTTCTTTTAGTTAGGGTATGCCAAAGATTCCTTTTCTCACCAATTCTATTCAGTACCTCTTCATTAGTTACGCGATCTACCCACCTAATCTTCAGCATTCTTCTGTAACACCACATTTCAAAAGCCTCTATTCTCTTCCTGTCCGCACTGCTTATCGTCCATGTTACACTCCCGTACAAGGCAACACTCCACACAAATGCCTTCAGAAAAGACTTCCTTACACTTAAATTAATATTCGATGTTAGCAAATTTCTCTTTTTCAAAAATGCTTTTCTTCCCATTGCCATTCTGCATTTTATATCCGTTGTACTGCGACCAGCGCATGTTATTTTACTACCCAAGTAACAAAACTCATCTACCACCTTCATTGTTTCGTTACCTAATCTAATTTCTTCAGCATCGCATTCCATTAATTTTGTTTTGCTCTTGTTAATGTTCATTTTATACGCTTTCTTCAACACACTGTCCATTCCATTCAACTGCTCTTCCAGTCCTTTGCTGTCTCGGACAGAATTACAATGTCATCAGCAAAACGCAATGTTTTTATTTCTTCCCCCTGAACTTTAATCCCTATTCCAAATTTTTCCTTGCTTTCCTTCACCGCCTGCTCGATGTACAAATTGAATAACATCGGAGAAAGGCTACAACCCTGTCTTACTCCCTTCCCAACTGATGCTTCCCTTTCATGCCCTTCGAGTCTAATAACTGCAGTCTGGCTTTTGTACAAGTTGTAAATAACTCTCCTTTCCCTATATTTTACCCCTGCTGACTTCAGAATTTGAAAGAGTGTATTCCAGTCGACATTGTCAAATGCTTTCTCCAAATCTACAAAAGCTAAAAATGTTGGTTTGCCTTTCCTTAATCTATCTTCTAAGATAAGACGTAAAGTGAGTATTGCCTCCCGGGTTCCAACACTTCTCCTGAATCCAAACTGATCTTCCCCGAGGTCAGCTTCTACCAGCTTTTCCATTCTCCTGTAGATAATTCGTGTTAAAATTTTGCAACCATGACTTATCAAACTGATTATTCTGTAATTTTCACACCTGTCTGCGCCTGATTTCTTTGGAATAGGGATTATTATATTTTTCTTAAAGTCTGAGGGCATTTCGCCTGTCTCATATATCCTACACACCAGTTCAAATAGTCTTGTCATGGCTGGCTCTCCCAGAGACTTTAGTAGCTCTGAGGGTATGTCATCTACTCCTGGGGCCTTGTTCCGACCTAGGTCTTTCAAGGCTCTGTCAAATTCATCTCTCAGTATAGTATCTCCTATTTCATCTTGATCTATTTCCTCTTCCCTTCCTTCAACATCGTCTCTAAGTTCATTTCCTTTGTAGAGCTGCTCTATGTACTCTTTCCACCTTTCAGCTTTCCCATCTTTGCTGAGAACTGGTTTCCCATCTGAGTTCTTGATATTCGTAGAATTGCTTTTCTTGTCCCCAAATGTCTCTTTTATTTTCCTGTAGGCGGTATCTACTTTCCCCCTTGTTATACATTCTTCTACAGATTTGCATTTGGCTTCTAGCCACTCCTGCTTAGCCATTTTGCACTTCCTGTCAATCTCATTTTTTAGTCGTCTGTACTCCAATTTGCCTGTTTCATTTACTGCATTTTTATATTTTCTCCTTTCATCAATTAAATTTAGTATTTCCTGTGATAGCCAAGGATTTTTGTAGGTCTTGCCTTTCTACCTATTTTGTCCTCTGCTGCCTTCACTATTTCATCTCTCAATGCTACCCATTCCTCTTCTACTGTTTTATTTCCCCCTGTTTCTGTCAATTGTTGCCTAAATCTCCCTCTGAAATTCGCCAGAACTTCACTTTCCTTCAATCTATCTAAGTCCCATCTCCTTATTTTCCTAACTTTCTGCAGTTTTTTTTAGCTTCAGCCTACAGGTTATAACTAACAAGTTATGGTCAGAGTCTATATCTGCCCCTGGGTATGTCTTGCAGTTTATAACCTGGTTCCGGAATCTATGTCTTACCATTATAAAATCTATCTGATACCTTCCGGTGTCTCCTGGTCTCTTCCACGTATACAACCTTCTTTTGTGATTCTTAAACCAGGTGTTTGTTACGATTAAATCATGTTCTGTGCAAAATTCTACCAGGCGACTTCCTCTTTCATTCCTCCTGCCCAGTCCATATTCATTAATGCGATCACTGTGCTGCTCATAGTAGTTTACCCGCATTCCTGTTTTCTTATTCTTTATCAGTTCTACTCCTGTGATACCCCCAACTGATTTTGTACTTATAATCCTGTACAGTCCTGACCAGAAATCCTACCAGTGACATAACGCAAAAAATATTTGTTTGCGAAATAAAAGTCAATTAATATTTGTCTAGTATTAAAACTAGTAGAATTTTTACATTACTAAATATATATTTTTCTGGTTTGAAACTTTAAAATTTTTTATCTTTCCTTTGGCTTGCAAATCTGCTGCAATTGTCTTCCATACTTAGTCCTTGTAATCGATATTCCGGTACTTCACGTCTGTCTGATCGTAAATTACCGGAAACTTACGAACGTCTTCTATTAAACGTTCCGCGTCCATTTCTTACAACAAACAGTCTTCCACTGTTAACTATTTCAGTCACACTTTTACAATAGGAACATAATTACCAATGTCTTTTCACACTTGTACAATAGGAACAGAATTATCAATGTCTTTTCACACTTGTACAATAGGAACAGAATTATCAATGTCTGTTCATTGAAGCAACTGTTACAACTGAAATATCACAGACAATAGAGGAAAATTAATATAGGTATTCAGGCTTTCAAGGACTGAGGTGGTCACTAACGCTAACCACCATGGCTATTGCTATAAATAATACTAGGATGATGGTGAACGTTATTTATTAGACGAATCATCATTACAAACGTACAAAACTAACAAAAACAAATTATTTCTTATGAAAATCTGCAAAACATATTTTACCTTTGCGTGAGCAAAGAGGCACTTTACATGTACAGTACGCACGGGAGATATTTTAGTGGTACAATTGCAGCATCTTCTTGATGTGTTTCTTTCAGGTTGATGGCGACTGGATTCTACACGAATTTCCTGCGGGACTGTAGGTTTGTGGCGTTTTATAAATGCAGGTCCTGGTGATGAGGCCGCGGAATTACGGCTGCTGGTCACTGAATCCGGCATTCTCCATGCTTAAAATGTGATCCGACACACCCAATCTTTCAGAAAAAGCACCAGGCATATCAGTTCTATAATCCTTCGTCCATTTTGGAGCAATCATAACCGGCATGTTATAATGTTCCAGCCTGGCTATTAATTTTTGAGATTAACAAATTTACAGAAGGAACTGGTTTGAAGTTAGAAGCTATGAAAGATCCCAATCGGTAAATTACGGGGAAAATTATTACATGCATTTAAATGAAATGGTAAGCTAATTAACGGTGGAGTGTTGTGCAGGCAGAACATTACAAAAAGAATCGACAAGCAGTTACCTTTAACAATAGATCCATCGGTGGTTGAAATTTGGCTGTAAATGAAATTTTAATAATATGGTAACCACTCGTCGAACAGTGAATGGCAGTTCGTCAATATTAAACTACGACTCGTGTAGCAAACAGTAAAGTAAGATAAGTGACATGATATAAATCGGATAGGAATATTACGTAAGTCAAACACATCGGACTTCTAAAAATTTACAAGAAAATCGACTGCAGGTTCTATTGCCAGTAAATGATAATATTATGGAATAAATTTTTAAACAAGACTGGCAGGCTACTCGAAATATCACCATTCAATATTAACTAAAACTATGCCATCCATTGTTGCGGTGATTCAACAAGGCTGAAAAAGACATTATGGGCGGAGGGAGGATAGGGCAAAATTATTAATAAAAATTCATAAATGCGAATTTAAGTGAGAGGTGGAGGGTTTATTTATAAATTTAAGATACGCGCACATCACATATATTTACCTGAATGTACATAATAGCGGCCACATAAAAAATAATAAAGTACAGCTCCAGTCTGCAAGATGCTATCGCTACGAAGTACAAAGCAAGAGTGTCTTCTTTCTTACAAAAAAATTGGAAGTGTTGTTCCTAAATTTTCTTTCTCTGACTTTCATAGATAACTATTTGAACATGCCGAATTAATATAAAAATACAAAACTTTCTCTGATAATATCGGGGAAAGGAAAACGTGTCATTATAATGTTTGCACGTACATTATTAGACTCTGTAGAATCAGGCGTCCGCTGTGACCGGCTAGACAGGGAGGTCATCATCAAAATCATAAGTGTCGTCAGGAGCACTTTGAACTCCACTCAAATCACCTTACACCATCGGATTTGGCTGATTTGCTGCCTCTTCTCCGTCATCGTCAGAGCTACAAATGCTCTCGTTACCTGAAGGGATGTCTTCAAACAAGTAGTGTCCAATCTCGTACTCCCCTAAGCGGCGCGTGCGGCGCGACATTCTGTAAGGAATGTGAAATAAAAAACCGTCATGGTGGTTTGTAAGCAAACCACTACATTCCAATTGTAACTACTCAGTGGAAACACAAAAGTAACAGTACCTGCATGCCAACACACATAAAATAGGTCTATGACAATACGTTCAATAAAATACATCACAGAAAACATGTTACGTACCCATAGTATTGATGTTTTTATCAGACACTCGAGACAAGGTACGTTAGCGCTATATTCAATGCAACTGGTATGCACTGAAATTCATGCAGTGTATCCGGAACCTGTTATTTGTTTTGAAGCACAGTCCAAACGGACATACTAATTCAACCTTTTATCGCTAGATGGCGTGGAATAGAAGTACCGTGATCGAAAAGAGGTGGTTAATAGCACTAACAACCAAGACTGAAAGAGTTAAGAAACAATACCGTCGCGTCATCCGGCGTCCGTGCCCGTCACGTGAAAAATTAAACTCGGCGAATTCCGCCCGGCCCGCTCCCGGTCCGTTGACGTTCCGTGCACGGTCCGCGCCTGGCCCGGGTCACGTGTGGCCACCTACATTTATTTCAGCGGTATTTGCCGTTCTCCGGGTGACGGCCGATACTCGGACGTGTCCCGGCTCGGATATGTGTGTCCGCACCTTTATGCAGACTACGTATTGTTCTTACTGTGTTCAAAATATGCGTTGCGCTTTCAATCAGTTTAAACCCACTGTTTCCTAATTAATTGCGTAGGTATTAATATTAGGGCCATAACTAAACAGAATTATAGTGTTAAAGAATAAAAAAAAATGCTCAACTAATCTTTAATCAGCTTGAAACTTCCTGGCAGATTAAAATTGTTTACCGGAACCGGGACTCGAACCTGGGACCTTTGCCTTTCGCGGGCAAGCGCACTACCGACTGTGCTATCCCGACACGACACGACTCACGATGCCGCCTCACAACTTTACTTCCGCCAGGTCCCAGGTTCGAGTCCCGGTTCCGGCACACAATTTTAATCTGCCAGGAAGTTTCATATCAGCGCACACTCCGCTGCAGAGTGAAAGTTTCATTCTTTAATCAGCTTGATTTGAAAGTCAGTTATTGTGAGTGTTAACTACCAGCTGATGCTGCATTTAACACCAGATTAGTTTTGAATGAGTAGCTTTTCAAACAGACCTCCTTCAGCTGGCTCATTATTGCCAAATCCTTGTAGCGACCCTGTTTTTCCAATCAATAGAACAGCCTTACCTTTATTCCACCGAACAACATAATAGTTTTACTGTGAGGGATGACAGCTGATCGGGCTAAGGCTTATCATGCTCAACCTTTTCACTACCTGTAACATGCTGTATCCATAGCCTCACCTTGTTCACGTCTATTGTTTCCTCTCCATACAGCTTTAACGAGCGTCGATGGATTTAACCGGCTCAATTTCTTGATCATTGAGAAATTCAATAGCACATCGCTCCTTTATACACGCGTCCATATCAGATTTAGTTTGCAACCCTCCTCTGGTGGCGCCAACTACAACAGAACAACGCAGCCACCTATAAATGAAAGAAAAAAGTTGAAGGGTTAGGATTACACCAATGACATCGGCAGAAACATCCAAAATCAGCACAGACACAGACAGACGATGCTCATAGTAGTTACTTCTAGATTTTAATTCAGTCCAATTTGCTGATTTTTGAATCTTTGTGAAAAGGTATAAAGTTATGCTAGGCTCGGTTCCCCGCTTGTACTGGCTCAGGGCTGTAAATGATACGTCATGTATTTACTCATTAGCAGAGGAACTTCACTAACAGTTTTATTTTGGCCGGCCGCGGTGGCCGAGGGGACTGAGGCGCTCCACTCACGGTCTGCACAGCCACTACGGTCGGGGGTTCGAATCCCCCCTCGGGCATGGATGTTTGTGCCGTCCTTAGGATAAGCTAGTTGATAAGTAGTTTGTAAGTTTAGGGACTGATGACCCCGTAGTTAAGTCCCACAAGCTATACAAACAAAAACAGTTTTGAAACTTCCTGGCAGTTTAAAGTTGTGTGCCGGAACCGGGACCCGAACCTGGGACCTTTGCCTTTCGCGGTCAAGCGCACTACCGACTGTGCTATCCCGACACGACTCACGATGCCGCCCCACAACTTTACTTCCGCCAGTACCTCGCCTCCTACTTTCCAAACTTCACAGAAGCTTTCCTGCGAACCATGCAAGACTAGCACTCCTGGAAGAAAGGATATGGTGGAGACATGGCTTAGCCACAGCCTAAGGGATTTTTCCAGAATGAAACTTTCACTCTGCAGCGGAGTGTGCGCTGATATGAAACTTCCTGGCAGATTAAAATTGTGTGCCGGAACCGGGACCTAAACCTGGGACCTTTGCCTTTTGCGGGCAAGCGCACTACCGACTGTGCTATCCCGACACGACTCATGATGCCGCCCCACAAGTTGGGACCTTTGCCCGAGGTCCCAGGTTCGACACACAATTTTAATCTGCCAGGAAGTTTCATGTCAGCGCACACTCCGCTGCATAGTGAAAGTTTCATTCTAAAAACGATTTTATTTTGGACAAGACCAAATCAATTGTAACTTCGCTAGTGTTCGCGTAACGATTATGAGAACAAATGGTTGCTGACTTGAATTAATATTTTTAAATATAAATATATGGTGCAATTATGATACATACGAGGGTCATTTACATATAAGTACTCTTTCTATTTCTATCCGCGGGAGCGCAAGGATCGCATTTCCGAGCATGCGCGGCAGTTACTCTGATTCAAGAAGACATTTACGCCATTTTCAGATCGCTGCTGCCGACGTGCTTTTTACTGCTTCTTTATAATGTCATCCTTAATTGAAAATGCCGCCACCGGTGAAATCAGATCTGTGATTCGTTTTCTAAATGCAAAGAAAGTTAAAGGAAATTCGTCGGAAAATCTGCGAGGTTTATGTACAAAATGCACGAGTGATTCAATGGTTAGGAGATGGGTCAGACTGTTCAAAGAAGGACGTGATCAAGTGCACGATGAAGAACATGAAGAACGAAGCGGACGCCCGTCTGTGGTTACTGGAACTGAATCACACAGTTGAAGAGAAGATTAAGCATAACCGTTAAGTTTACACTTAGTGTCCTTGCTATGGAAGTTCCGCAAATCTCACGATCACTAATTCGTTAAATTGTTACTGATAAACTGAAATTTCGAAAACTTTGCTCACGTTGGGTACTCAAAATTGTTAATGAACAGCGGCGGAGGATTAGCCGTGCGCATTGGGGCGCCATGCTGCGGTGCGCGCGGGCCCCAATGCGCGCGGCCGTTCGCCGTCGGAGGGTTCAAAATGTTCAAATGTTTGTATGGCTTATGGGACTTAATTACGGGGTCATCAGTCCCTAACTTACAAACTACTTATGAACTAGCTAATACTAAGGACGGCACAAATATCCATGCCCGAGAGGGAATTCGAACCCCCGACCGTGGCCGTGCAGACCGTGACTGGAGCGCCGCAGTCCCCTCGGCCACCGCGGCCGGCTCGGGGGGTTCGAGTCCTCCCTCGGTTCAAAATCAAAATTTTCAAATGTTTGTATAGCTTATGGGACTTAACTATGGGGTCATCAGTCCCTGAACTTACAAACTACTTATGAACTAGCTAACACTAAGGACGACACAAATATCCATGCCCGAGGAGGGATTCGAACCCCCGACCGTAGTGGCCGTGCTGACCGTGACTGAAGCGCCTGTCCCCTCGGCCACCGCGGCCGGCCCTTCCTCGGTCATGGGTGTTTGTTGTCCTTGGGTTGGTTTACCTTAGTTTAAGTAGTTTGTAAGCTACGGTCTTATCACCGAGCAGTTGAGTCCGATAGATTTACAAACATCTGATCATCTCATCTTACTGAACAACACAGAAAAACGTGTTTGAGCATCCTCCGTACAGCTCGGACCTCGTTCCTAGCAACTTCCATCTCTTCTTACACCTAAAATTTGTCCTTGGCGGCGAACACTTTGACGTTGATAACGAGCTGAAAGAACATGTTATCATATGGTTGAATGCACAGGCGGCAACCTTCTATGAAGCAGGCATACACAAACTTGTGCCACGCTAGGACAAGTACCTAGAAAATTTCGGAAGTTATGTAGAACAGTAGTTTAACAGTTGTAGATTTTTGTACAATAAATATTTTTTCTACATCTGTACACGTTCATTTTATATAACCAAATGAAATTTACTTTGTGGACATAACTCGAGTATGTAATATCATGAAATAAATTCCTAGCCTCCCCCAGATATATTTCTCGATATTTCTTGCAATTTTAGTACACACACTTCGATCTGTGTATGAGTATGAATGTACGACAATCTGACAAGTGGATATCTGCATACAGAATAGACGAGGCGTTTCTTAAAAGTAAGTACCGGTTTGTAATTAAAAAAAGACGTGCTAAGGTATATCAATAATTTTATTTTAACATGAAATCCTGTACCTTAATTTACTTTTCTACATAATTTCCGTCAATAATGGGGCACTTGTCATAACATTGTACCAGTTTTTGAATACCCTCCTCATAGAAGTCTGCCGCCTGACTTGTTAACCACTGCATCACAACTGTTTTGACTTCGTCATCGCCTTGCTCGGTCACAATGCCATACAAAACTCTACGAGAAACATTAAGAAAGTCATCCCGCAATGAGGAAATCGTAAAGCGTCTGTTTTCTCTCACCTTATTGTCCACTTCTTGCGCCAAACTTTCATTAACGACCGAATGACGCCCACTCCGTTGGTCATCATGCACATTTGTGCAGTGATCTTTAAATGGTCTCACCCACTTTTATACCATACCATCACTCATAATGTTTTCTCCGTAAACTGCAAAGATTTCACGATGAATATCGATCGCTTTTAGGCCTTTAGCACTAAAGGGTATATTACACGGAGCGTATTTGGTCGCTAGTCGCTGGCGTCTGTTGTCGCTCGGCGTATTGGCGAATAGCGAATGAATACGCTGACGCAATGACACGCAGCGACTTCAGACGCTAGCGTCTTCGTAAAACAATTGAAACACGACGTAGCATATGATACATCGTTTTGGAGGTTAGGTGATACCAAACAGTTCTGTTTCTCAAGGTGCGACATGGTCGCGAATTTATATCAGTATTCCATTTTGTAATTACTTTTAATACCTTTATTTACGTCGATCATTACAAAATTTCTCATCGTTTTGACGACCAGTTTCGGTCAGTGATGACCATTTTCAAGTCTACAGTAAATCAGAAACACAAGGACACATTTAGTAATAAACTACCTTATAAAACATAAATATGGCATTACAGTCATCAATACATAAAACGCGTTAAAAATATTATACATCATTCCTGTTGTTACATTCCTTAATGAAGATACACTTATGCTGTGATGATGCCATATGGCTATATTACATGTATTGATGACTGTAATGCATTATTTATGTTTTATAAGGTAGTCTAATACTTGATGTATCCTGTTTCTGATTTGCTGTAGACGTGAAAATGGTCATCACTGACAGAAACCGGTCGTCAAAACGTCGAGAAATTTTGTGATCATCGACATAAATAAAGATATTAAAAGTTCTTTGTCCCACAAAACAAAATATGAAGTGGAACTATAATCAAATTTCTGAAAATTTATCGATTTTTTCCAGTATTATGGCACATTGAAAATAAGGATTATTTCAATTTTATTCTTGGCGAGATCGCCATCCTCATGATGGTATTCTGTTTCCTTATTTTATCCTCTACCATTTACAGTAATCTATCTTATGTGATCCTCATTATATTTCTGTAGGCAGAAGGACCTTCACACGATAATTCACCCAAAAGATTTGCAGAAGCACCATATTTATCCCTCCTCGCAATCCACCTTCTAATCCATTTTCTTTTATTCTTTACTACTTTTCCGTTTTGCTTTTGGTTCATTAATTGTTCCTTTAAAACTGTTACGAGAAACACAACGCCAGCATTTACAATTTCCTTCGACATTTTGACTCGACTGGTGGCTACTTTAGACGCTCTCGTATATGACACGGGGCGTCTAAAAACGCCAGCGACCAAAAACGCTAGCGACCAGCGTCTAAAGTAGCCCACCCTTCAACTTTAGACGCTCGCGTTTCTGAGCAGCGACTTTGTTCGCTGTCCTTGTTTACACGGAGCGAATTTAGCAGCTGCGTCCAAATACGCCAGCGACTAGCGACCAAATTCGCTCCGTGTAATATACCCTTAAGAAATCTTATAACAGCCCGTACTTCACAGTCGGCGGGACTCACGATTATCGGAGGCATCTTGAACACTCAGTACACAACGTAAATAAGGAAGAATCAGACTGTAACGGCGTCATTACGTAAACAACAGATGTAGGTACCAAGAGTGCATAAAATTATTGAGATATCTTATCACGTTTTCTTTAATTTCAAAACGGTACTTACTTAAAAAAAAACACGCCTCGTAGCTTCAAGGCTTGTTGCTGTATATGTGTGTTAGATACATGGCTGGCAGTAAATCCACTGTCTTCTACGCACAAGAATTTTGTTCCGCCGTCTTCCCCCCCCCCTTTCCCCCTCTAGACAACGGAGAGTGGCCAGGGTACTCCTCACACATTCTGTCATCACTTCTTTCCGTAGACAGGCAGCGAATTGATTTCCTTTATTGGCACTCCCTCTCCTTTAGATCTCCCATAATACCATTTATACAATGTCCTCATGCTGCAGCAAGGGGGGATTAATTTCGTAGCAAGATCTCTATACTGGTCACTTAGTCGACATTACCAGTTTCGGTTAGCAATGTTACCCTGTAAAACAAGAGATCTGATGATTGTTTACCGAAACAGGTAATCTCGAATAAATGACCGGTACAGCGATCTTAGCTATGAACTGTATTCTCTTCTACTTGAATACGATTTACATTCTTGTCCGCTCCTGTATACTTTTTTACTGCCTTTTCTGTAAGTTTCGCCTCATTCTATTTTATCTGTATGCATTGAAGCAATAATCGATAGATATAAAGATAATAAGGCAAAAAATCTATCAAACATATTGCAGCACTGAAGAACTGACTGAACTGTTTTCCCAGTTTTGTCGTACGATATATGATATGTTACAAATTAAGACATGATGAATCAATGAATTCTGAAAAAGGTTGGCAAGGTCCCTATGGCCCCGACACTGTGCTACAATAGTGTTTATACAATACGTATAAAGTTATGTAATTAATTATTATTAATACCACAGTCTAATATATACACTCGCGACACTCACTGCTGTGAAAGCTGTTACCGGCGGACACTTGGAGCGACACTAGCGCTCCAAGCGGTCGTAAAGCGGGCTGCCCCTTAACGCCGTATACGACACATTAATAATGCCCGCTTGTTGTGTGATTTTCTAAATATTGTATATATTCTTGCATTCCAAGCTTTATTTAAGTATCTTGACACATGACTGAGAGTAAAAGAAACAAACCGAGCAAAAACTCGTGATCGGACACAAACTGCAATTGTGCAATATGTTCCGAAATAATTCTTTAGAAATTGCTTACAGCTTACCTTGCTGGTAGTGATAGATAAACATAGTATTTTGGGCAGACAAGCCTATAATAGAACTTTTAAGGGACAGTTAAATATCAACAAATGTAAATTTAGTAAAAACTCGTGAATAAACTGACGCTAACTGCAACATATTTATGACGAAATTCTTCAGACATTGCACCTTAGTTTGCTGGTAAACATAGTATTTCGCACATGAGAAGCTTGTAATTGGTCTTCCCGGTGTTAAAAGGTGCGAAACAATGTTTTTTTCGCTGCTTTTTAGTTATGAGAGCACCCACTGGCTATGAAACTTTCATCTAATATAATTTTGCTACGAGATTATTTCAATTATATGTTATTTTAAGATAATATTACGTCGATTACACGACAGTCTAAATGTCATATTATATGAATGATCCTCAGTCATTATCACAGTCTGTCATCATATGGTTTGAAGATAAGGGAGGAGTTTGAGGGGGCGGGGTGACAATCGTCTGTAAAATAAGACGACTCAGATAAATACGTTTATATGTTAGACTGTGGTTTCCATCAGATAAAACAGAAAACATTTAACCTTTCAAACATTAATAACGGTAACAATGTACACTTCTTTACCATCCATTTCTTATACGTTTGCCTCTGTAGTGAATTACTTTCGAATGCCCAGACAAAAATGTTTCTAGCTGTGATGTAGCAGCAACCACAGTCGTAATACTGGTTTAAGGACACAGTTTAATTTATTCCGCCTTTATATTATCACGTCTTTGCGGTACTTTCCTTTTCATTCCCACTTTCGGTGGTTTGTTTGGCACATAGAACAATGTAGGCACAGCATTCCACACCAGCTTCTTCCGTTCATCATTCATGAACTGGTTTGCATCGAAATGTAGCGAACAGAACTTCACATTATCACGTAAATACGCGGCAACTTTATCCAAAAGATCTTGTCGCCTGCTATTTATAAGCCATTTCTTGATCCTAGAAAGAAATAATCTTCAATATGTGTGTGTTGCTCACAAGATAATTGTAAATAAGCATTACCGAAACTTTATGTCACATACCTCTCAGGCTTGTAGAAAACCTAAAGAATGATAAATATGACGTATTCTAGTTGTTGTTGCTGCAGTTTATTGCACTACACACGCTTCCATTCGTAAAAACCATTTTGTACACTAAAACACACAACAAACACACGTCTCGTATACGATATAGAGCAACGTGGCTTTACAGCGGGCTGTTTTAGGGCAAGCTTGCCACCCTTTTCAGCCATAGGGTTGTACATTTTTATTTATTGATTACATTTTCTTATCTCTTGCAAAGTGCTAAGTTATATAGATTTACAATTTTCTTAAATTTATATGTAATGACATTCTTAATTTTTTTTAAATTTTACTTAAGATCTAGGATACATTATAATACAAAATAATAGAAATGTTCTTATTGTATTTTCTATGGGTGTTGTAAAGTTGTTATATTACAAAAGGAAAAAAAGGAAATTTTAAGAGTTTTTTAAATTATAATATATTCTTGTTGTGTTATTCATCGTTAGAGTACTTACGAACTAGGGTACAATATAATACAAATATGCATTATAGGATTTTTTTGTCTGATTTTCTGTGTAGTGTGTGGTCATTTATACAGTGCAAAGGCTTATATGGTTTTCATAAGTTAGTACATTCTCTGCTGAATTTTACAATTTGTTAGAGATATTTGACAGTATTTTGAAATGTGTGTTTTGTTTTGCCTTTGTTGTTTGTGGTGGTGTTGGGCATCATATTGTTCCTTGAAAGAGGCGTTTGTGGTTGATATATATTTGTTTTTGTTGTGTTGTTTTGTTTTTCATTTTCTTCCCCATTCTGTAGTATTTGGTCAATTTTTGTATGGTATTACGGAATTATTCTTACGGTTAGATGTTGTGGATTTGTTGTGTGTGTTGTTATGGGATTGAGAATAGGAGCTAAGTCTGGGAATATTGTTGCTGTGTTGTGTGCTATGGTTCTCGTGGGCGGTGTGTATTTATATTTTGGTTTTCTGTTTTCTCTTGTGTTTATTGTAATAAGATCCTCCATGTCTGCTCGTTTTCTAAGGATATGATTGCCATATCTGGCTCTAAGTTTTGCCATTCGAGTCTGCAGAGGTTCTATCTTGGTGATTTGATAGACTTCATTACTGGGTGTGGTGGGATGCAGTCTGGTTATGCTGCGGAGCAGTCTTCTTTCTGTTTTGAACAGTTTTTCTGCTATGGGGGCTTGGATTCCTCCTAGGGGTGCCGTTGCATATTCCATTATGGGAAGTACATATGTTTTATATGTGTGGAGTGCTGTGTCGTCCCTGCATCCCTGGAAGCGTCCCTGCACCTGCCTTATTAGGTCCTGTCGTAGTCTTATTTTGTTGAGTGTGTGGTTTAGATGTGTTTTCCAGTTTAGATGCTTGTCCAGCATGACCCCGAGGTACCTGGCTGTGTTGTGTAGGATAAGGGGTGTGTCCCATAGTGTTAGTTGTATGTCTTGGTCGTTTTGTTGGCGCTTTTTTGATAGGTGCCTGTGACGGAACAGAACTGTCTGTTTTGTTTGGGTTGGGGCGGATGCGCCATTTTGCCATCCACCTTTCCAATTGAGTTAAGTATGTGTTGGCTTTGCGTTGTATTGTGGTTGTTCTTAGTTCGGTGCACCAGTAGGCTGTATCGTCAGCATACAGACCTACGGTTTCCGTTTGGGTTCTTGTTTTCGGTATGTCAGCTGTGTATAGGATATAAAGCAGAGGGGATAAAATGCCTCCTTGGGGAACGCCAGCTTGGGGGGAAAACTCACTAGATGACTCGTTTTGGACGTGTATTCGGCATGTCCTGTTGGTGATGTGGGCTTATATTATTCTAAGTATTTTGGTCGGTAGGCCCATTTCAGACAGCTTATATAGTAAGCCTTGGTGCCATAGCTTATCGAACGCACGCTCGATGTCTAAAAAGACAGCGAGCGTGCAGTGTCCATTGTTGAACCCTTTGGCGATGCTGTCTATGAGCTTAAGTAAGGGGTCGCTCGTTGAATGGTTCTGTCTGAAGCCGGCTTGTGTTGGTGGTAGGATGTTTTTGTCTTCTATGTATTTTTTTGATTCTATCTGTCAGTATGCGCTCGTACGTTTTCCCTATGACGTCTAGGAGTGCTATTGGTCTATAGGAGCGTGGATCGGTTTTGGGCTTATCGAGTTTGGGGATCATTATTGTTTTACTTGACTTCCAGTGGGTGGGAAAGGTTTCCTGGTTTAGGCAAAAGTTGAACATTAGGGAGAGTGTTGGGATTAGAAGATGGGAATGAGCTTTTTGTAAGTGTAGTCGTCTAACTGTGTTTTCCCCGGGTGCTGAGTTTCGGCCTGTATGGATTGCGTCTTCGATCTCTGTCTCTGTTATCTCTCTGGTGAGTTCTTGCTGTTCCTCTGTGTCGGTTGTGTGTGTTGCCAAGATTTGGGGTAGTCGTGTTTCTACATGTTGTCTGAATTGTTCGTCGAATTTGGGATTGTTTGGGAAGGTGTATACTTCTTGCAGTACCTGTTTGTATGCTTCGGCTTTGTCTTTGGGATCTGTGGTGGGCTCATTGTTTATGAGGAGGGGGGAGTTCGTGGTTTTGTTTTGCCCTGTCAGGGTCTTAAATTTTTGCCAGAATTTCCTGCCTTCTCTGTAGTTGAGACGGCTGTAGGTGTTCTCCCACTGTTGTTGTCTGTGTGTGGATACTATTCTTTTTACTCTGGCGTTCAGTCTATTCCACTGGCGTTTTAGGTCTGGGTTGTCCCCCCGTCTCATTTGTCTTTGTAATTGTTTTTTTTTTTTTTTTTTTTTTTTTTTTTTTTTTTTTTTTTTTTTTTTTTTTTTTTTTTGGGTGTATTATGTTTAGGGCTTCTGGGGGAATGGATGGTCTCCAGTTTTCTATTGTTATGGAGGGGATCGATTCATCTATGGCTTTTCGAAGAGCGCTTTCTAGTCTGTTTGCTACTAGGTGAAGGTCTTCTGTATCTGTTATTGTGATTGGAAAGGCCAGTTCTTCGGCCAGTATGTTATTGTATTTATTCCAGTCTGCGTCGGAATATTTGAGTATTGTTCTCCTTGTTGGGTATGGTGGTGGTGGCTGTGTGGCGGAGGTGGAGAAGACTATTGGAATATGGTCGCTGGTGATAGGGTCGCCAGTCTTTGGTGTGTGTATGGTGTCATTTAGGTCGGTGGTGTAGAGAACATGGTCTGGTGTGGAGGTGCCTTGATGGCCTATGAACGTGGGTTCGTCTATGGGCACTCTGAGGATGGGATCTGTTGTCAGGAGATTGAAGAGGGCCAGTCCATTCCCGTTGTCCGCCCTGTCTCCTAGCATGTGGTGTCTGGCGTTTAAATCTGCCAGTAATATGGTGCGACTTTGTGACATGACGTGTTGGTTGAAAGCGGTTGGTAGTGCTATGGCTTCGGTGTTTACGAATGCCTCTAGATTGTCGTGTATGTAGATGGCGACCTTATTTAGCGAAGTGGCCACAGATGAATATTGTAAGTAGCGCAGTAATCTTTGGAAGATCAATTGTAGAGTAAACGTTCTGGCTGCGAGAGAGCAGTCCGTTGCGAGGAAGTTGCGAGGTAGTTGGCAAGAGTGGCCATTTGCAAGAGGTAGCGGTGTGGAAGTCGTTGGAGAAGGCAGTCGTTAAGTAAGTGTTGGAGCACGCCATTATTGTAACGCATGATGTTAATTTAATTTTTTAAATATTTTTTCTACTTCATATTTTTAAGAATACATAATTTCTGATCTTAAATAGCTTTCTGCGTTCTCATTTTGTAGTTAGTTTCCCTTCCTTTTATTTTCTTCAGTTATGATTAGTGTTTAACTTAATTACTTTCTGCATGTTTTAATACTGAAATCAATCAAGTTATGAACTTGCATGCTGCGAGCTGCTTGCTGTTTCCAGTTTTGTAATAGGAATATACGAGGTAAGTTCATTTTTTATTTATCTGTTTCGCAGTCAGATTGTTTCCCCCTTTCATTATTCAAGTTAATCAGTTTCGTTGTACCCTTTGGGAGTACATTCGACAGGGCCATAAATTTTAATATTTGTGTTTTCCCCTATTTCCCGGACGTGTCCGTTGCTGCGCGTATTAATGTTGTCTAAGACTTACCTCGGTGGTCGTAGTCACCACATTGTTCGGTTTTTAAATGTTCAATTTTGCATGTACATAGTACGCAGTATTGGTCAGTTTCATTAAACTTTATTTATTGGACAATATCCATTGAACTTAATTAATTTATTTATTTCCGGGATATCATGCAGGTTGACTAACCCAGAAAGTTAGTGATGGGTAAATCGTGAATGAGTCGTTCAGAATGAACGCTTCACTGCCATGAAGTGTGAAGAAACCACTCATTTCCAATGAACTGGTACTTCACATCGTCAGCCACGAGTTGGCTGCCGTACGTTTCACATCGACTGCTACGAATCTCACCGAGCTTCGAGATGCCTCGCGGGACAGCAAATCAAATGTTCAAATGTTTGTAGAGCTTATGGGACTTGACTACGGGGTCATCAGTCCCTAAACTTACAAACTACTTATGAACTACTTAATCCTAAGGACGACACAAATATCCATGCCCGAGGGGGGATTCGAACCCCCGACCGTAGTGGCCGTGCTGACCGTGACTGGCGCGCATCAGTCAGCTCGGCCACCGCGGCCGGCGCGGGACAGCACCGACGGCAACGACACTTCACTTCCCCACGATCATGAAGCATTTGTTTCTGTTGACTGGCGTGGTGGCGGGGAGCAAGATGCGCAAGAAACCGGACCAGGGCTACAAATGCCATAAGTTAGGGCATTTGGCACAGCACTGTGACAACGCGATCGCGTGTTTGAACTGCGCCCAGGACACGCACGACTGCGCCAGCCAAAAGGTGTTCCGCTCAAGTGTGTGACTGTGGTGGTGCGCACGCGGAAACCACAGTAGCTGCTCATACGTTAAGGACTGGAAGCCTGCGGCGCCGCGAACCAGGAACAAGCCTCGGAAGTCCACGAGTGGCCGACCGGAACCGGCGCGGCGCCACGCAGAAAGGGCGTCGACCAACAGGGACTGGAAGAGCTGCGGAGAGAAGTACGAGTTCCAAGGGAGGAATTCAACCTAGGCAAAGAGAGTTCAGCAAGACCATCTGATGCTGCGACCCAGTCGGACGAAACCTCATATGCTATGGAAGACGTATCGTCTGCCACTTCCGAGAGACAAGATCCTGGGCCGCAGGTGCATAAAAATAAGCCGCCTCCAGGAACGTCATCCCTGATTGAAATGAAGTCGCCTAAAGAAGAACATTGGCTGCGGGAGAACATCAGCAACAAGGTTCAAATCCGGAAACTCTTCCAAGATCTCTTTGGTCTGATCGAAGAAGATGACTATCCCACCACAGTCCCGGAATATCCTTTTACGAAGCAGAAGCCAAACCGTTCTTACCACATGAACTTGTGGACCCTTTTCTCCTTTATCCCCTAAGGGATATACTACCTCACACTCAATACCTATCCCTACTGACTGGCTCCACATTTTGCATGTGGCAGCCCAGGAAGGAGGGTGTGGACGAAACGGCGGAGAACAACAACCGGCTGACCAACTACGCCAGAATTCCAGAAAGAAGACGAAAAACGGCAGCAAGAAGAAGTGACGGTAACATCCCCGCGGTAACCACTAGACCATCTTCGACGAACCCTCCACGACATATTGCCTCCATCTGGAGGACAGCAGTGGAAGTTTTGTGGTGTCGCACAAGTCTAAAGTGCGCGCCACCTACTTTCGCCGCGCGCCGCCATGCACGCACGGCGCGGCATTCTTACGACGTCAGCCACGAGCGCCCTCTGCTGCGATCCCGCTCGTGGCCACCACTGAACGACATCGTTCACTTGGGACTGAGATAGGAACCAGTTAGCACTTCGGAATCAGATAGGCACCAGTGAAAACTTGGCTATCGGATAGGCACTAGGCAGGCCTCTAGCTCAACTATGTATCAGCATTCTGCAGTACTGAGCTATGTAAAAGTTAAGTATTACTAAGTTTCTGTGAAATATATATCTCGTTCTAATTTACTCTAGTGTTTCTAATTTCTGCTGTCCCACTACTGCTCACCTTCGTACCTGCACAAGCGTGCATCTTTTATTCATGTTTCGGTCTCATTCTACTCGGCCACCGACACCTACGAGACACAAAAGCGGCGACAAGGCTGGGACACAAAAAGTTTAACACAGGACTAAAGGACCAAAATAGAGCCCAAGCCCCTTCAAATCAAATGTTCAAATGTTTGTACAGCTTATGGGACTTAACTACGGGGTCGTCAGTCCCTAAACTTACAAACTACTTATGAACTACTTACGAACTAGGACGGCACAAATATCCATGCCCGAGGGGGGATTCGAACCCCCGACCGTAGTGGCCGTGCAAACCGTGACTGAAGCGCCTCAGTCCCCTCGGCCTCCGCGGCCGGCAAGCCCCTTTCAAAGCCACATTAAAGCAATAAAGATGCATCCCTACCACCCAAACCTGAAAGCCCAGTCCGCAATGCCGACAGCAAAATTTTGCTGACTAATTAATCATAAATTCCTGGGCATTTATGACTTTTGGAAATATTGCCAGCAATACTCCCTGGGAACATTTCATCGATTTTAAATGCCCGGGAATTTTACATCAGTAAGCGCAGCTATAGATGAATACAGACTGCACATTATACATTAAAAAAATAAAAAACAAAACTAAAATAAAACTTCAGTCAGTCATAATCTGAACACATGACACATTTATTACAGATGGTGGTCTAACGTTGTCGGTCCCCAGCCTCATCTTCTACCGCTGTCGGCTGCACTTGTTTGAGGACTACCAATACCCGATCCTTCCACCGAGTCTTTGGGCGTCTTCCAGCAGGTTGGGAATGGAGGACACGGTTTGGGAGCGATCCGTGGGCTCGGAATATGTGCCCAAATCATTGTAGTGTCTTTTGTCGCAATATTCGGATAGTAAAGGTCTTTTTTTGTTCTTCGCTCCCATTTACCTTCTATGGTATTGTATACGGGTCGATATATTTTCCGGAGTATCTTCCTCTCGAACGCACAGATGGCTTCTTCAGTTGTTGCTGAATTTAAAATGTTCACATGTTTGTAAAGCTTATGGGACTTAATTGCGGGGTCATCAGTCCCTAAACTTTACTCATGAAATAACTTATACTAAAGACAACACAAACGTCCATGCCAGACGGAGGATTCGAACCTCCGACGCGGGAGACTGCGCGATCCGCAACGTGGCGCTCCAGACCACTCGGCTACTTCCGCGCGGTGTTGTTGGTGAAGTTGCCCAAGTTTCACAATCATATAACACTACCGGTCGTATTAGTGTCATGTACAACCGAATCTTGTTTTCCTATGATATTAGTCTGGATTTAAAAAAAAAAAAAAAAAAAAAAAGGTTCAAATGTTCGTAATTCTATCGGACCATACTGCGTGGTCATCAGTCCGTAGCTTACAAACTACTTAAACCTAGGTAAACTAACCTAAGGACAACACAAACAGCCATGCACCAGGGAGGACTCGAACCTCCACGGCGAGCAACAGCGCGCTCCGCAGCAAGGTGCTTTAGACCGCGAGGCTACTCCACCGCGGCGATTTGAAAAGGTTGTTTAGGATGAAGAAGTTGCGGTTAGCGTATGCTGTTCGTTGTTCCACCTCTTTCGTGATTTTATTTTTACAGGTCAATATTGATCCCAAGTACTTGAATTCTGTCACTCGTTCGAAAGCATGCCCGTCAACAATAATGGAAGTAGGAAGAGTTTGATGTCGTGAGACAGCGAGATGTTTTGTTTCACTCTCGTTCACTACGAGCCCTATTTGTTTCGCGTTGTTTATAAAGTTTACGGACATAAAAATAATTTTAACATAATTTGAAAAAAAAAAAAAATCAAGAGCCTAATACGAATAACATATTTGCACGCCTCTCCACTCCTTTTGACTGGGACGTAATTGTCCTGATTTGAAGGCAGTAACTATATTTCTGGGACTGCTACAACGTCTGCTTACTTATGTGTGACGAGACAGGAATCCACTTTTTTTTTTTTTTTTTTTTTTGTAGGTGGGGGTGATAATAAAGAAAATTAAACGTTTCCCAAGATTAGTTGATTATTAATCTTCGACGAACAACTAGACATGGCTTTACTCTGCCTCAGAATACCATAGCAAGACGAGTATCGATACATAAATAAAAGTCAATGCAACATACGACTGCCAATATCATATATTTCCCGCTATGCAAATACTTTATCAATGAGAACACATTTACTACTTCCTTACTGGATGCATAGAGCTAGCTTAATGGCTCGTATTTCTCCAACTTACGGTTATTCGCAGTGCGGGAGTAAACAGAAATGCCGTGGATCATTCGAATGGAACCAAAAAAATCATACGAAGGTAGTCAGACATCTATAGGGTTGAGAAGAAAAACCGCGACCAGTCACAATTAAAGATAATATTATATATTTATAATACCACCAGTTTCTGTCTTGTGCCCATCATCAGGTGCTTATACATTCAGATAAGTGTTCAGTTTGTTGGTGGAATCCACTGTTTGATAATGAATTGTGTGGCGTTAATTACAGTGAAAATAACTGCAGGTGGCCATATATCTACAAAAACACTGATTTACTAATCATAACGTGTAGGCTTTCACGGCCGGCGTCTTCAGTAGTTAAAACTTCCGGGCTGAGAGGCCGTGGTCGAACAGTAGAAATTTCTTCCCCTAACGTTTCGTCGCCGGCTGCGGGCAACATCTTCTGAGTCGACGACTGGCTGCTGGGCCGTAGAGATCCTGCATATATATAGAGGGCATAGAGGGCGCCACCACTCGTCACGTGATGTAAACAGTAAAAATATCTCTGGCTGGCGTCATTACTCTCGATCGAAGGTAATCGATTGTCAAGTTTTTGGTACAAAGCAGACCGCCATATCTTGTCTAACTTCAAGCCTTCTTCCTTTCTGTTAAAATTATTGTGGTGTTTAAAAATCTCTATAGCCTCTCTATTCATACGTGCATAATAATGCGATGTCTTAGCTAGCACGCTTGTCTCACTAAATTTTATTTGGTGGTCGCCGTTTTAAAAAAAAAGCCGCTACGGCCGATTTGTCCGTGTGTCCCAGTCGACAGTTCCTTTTGTGTTCAGTTAGGCGAGTATTGATACTTCTTTTTGTTAGACAAGATATGGCGGTCTGCTTTGTACCAAAGACGTGACAATCGATTACCTTCGATCGAGAGTAATGACGCCAGCCAGAGATAGTTTTACTGTTGACATCACGTGACGAGTGGTGGCGCCCTCTATGCCCTCTATATATGCAGGATCTCCACGGCCCAGCAGCCAGTCGTCGACTCACCTCAGAAGATGTTGCCCGCAGCCGGCGACGAAACGTTAGGGGAAGAAATTTCTACTGTTCGACCACGGCCTCTCAGCCCGGAAGTTTTAACTACACTGATTTACATTCATGTCAATTTAGCAACCAACTCATAATCGGCCATAAATGGCGCACTTTCTCCACACTTTATCAAATACACTGTTTGCTTTTAGCCGCGGTGGAGTGGCCGAGCGGTCTAAAGCTCCATGCTGTGAAGCGCGCGGTTGCTGGCCGTCGGGGGTTCGAGTCCTCCCTCGGGCATGGGTGTTTGTTTTGTCTTTAGGTGTAAGTTAGTTTAAGTAGCTTGTAAGCTTAAGGACTGATAACCACAGATCGTAAGTCCCATAAGATTTACAAACATTTGATTTTTGTGTTTACACTACTTATTTTCTTCTTTGATGTTATTCGAATAGATCTGCTTCCAATGTTATATATGTGTGTAACATCTTTGTAATTCGTATTTTGTAACAACTAATTTTGTGTGGATCTCCTTTTTGCTTTTTAGATATAGACTATTTGATCATACATTCTGTATTCCAGTGTAAATACAGTCTATGGTGCGAGTTCATAACTCTGCGAATCAAAAAACGTGCTGTGGTAAAATACATATAAAACATGAGAGCAGAATAATTCAAATATTTTCAGATACGGAAATAAAGAGTGTAAAAACAAAAGGCGTATGTGAAAAAGTATGGAAAGAGTGCGCCATATGTGCTATCATTATTTGAATGCTAAATTTACTTGTAAGTATATCAGTGTTTTCTTACATGGCATCTCGCCACCTGCAGTTGGTTTCACTGTAATTAATGCCACATAATTCATTTTCAAACAGTGAACACCAACGAATTGCATACTGATCTGAATGTATAAGCACCTAATGATGAGAATGAACCGGAAACACGATGCCGGTCGTTTTATAAATAAATATAATCTTTAACTTTGACTGGTAGCGGTTTTTATTCTGAACCCTATAACAGGAACAGTCACGGAGTTAAACTACATCCATCATGGATAAAATAGATCCATGGATAAAATAGATCTACTCCGAAGATTGCTTTTGAACAGCACGGTGTTATACAAGGCATGTCCCTTGAAGATGGTACGCCATTGCCTTCCTCTGTCTTTTCAACTGACTTACTCAGCCAATGATAGAGGAACCTAGAGCTTAAGCTGGGTTCCGAACCACAGTGCAACTTGGGATTTATCACTTCAACAACATTGCCAGAAGTGAAAGAACTGATGATAAAAATCCTAGGATTGATGGAGATTGAATCCACGTCATTTGGATTTGTAGCCTAAACTTTACCACTTGGACGCCGAGCAAATATTCATAAAAGAACCAAATACATAGACGATCAAAGCGGAAGAAAATTAAAGATTGAAACACTTTGTACCACTGTCAATAATAGTAGCCTAGTTGTGAATGTAGCAGGAGGAACACAGTGTCGAAAATTGGAGCATTCACGATAAGTGTAACATCTGCATAGGAAGTTATTTAAGGAAGAGAATTAATTTCATTTTTAGTTTTAAAGTTACTGAAAACAGTTATTGTAAAGAATATGTAACTTCTGTCACGTGAAAAGCAGTGACCATGAGAAACGAAAATAGCTCCCATATAAATGATAACTTCGTTACAAAATTTGAGTTTCTTAGTAATTACAGAGTCAATCGTCACTTAATTGATGTTGCTGTGTGTTGACGCTTGTCCATAATCCATGAGTATTTATTCATACAATTACTGTTGTTGAGAATGTACTGTTGATGGATACAACATGAAAGTGCGGTGTTTGCAATACCTACGGATCGTGATGTAAATAAAGACACACGTCACTCACTCAGTCATCACAAAGCTTGTTAACAACTCACAGTCACAGCTGGAATATCGTAGAGTCTGTTCAATTACGACATGAAACATTTCAAGGCGGACTCATTAGAATTCGGCAACTTGTAATGAGCGCGAGAGGGGTATCGAAAAGGGTGCTAGCTATGTCTTCAGGTAGTAGGGCGGTCGAGCCTTCTGAAAGAGCTATCAGCGATGGAATTTTTGACTGTAGACACGCTTTTGCCAATTCCGTGGCTGATATCAACTGTTTACCATCTGAGCTGGCTTATGTAGTGCTTCGTCGTGTTCTTCAAGTGGAGTTTATCCAAGAAGAAAATGTAGCAAATTGACATATTTTGCCTCACGTTTATAGTAATCATGGTATTGTACTTTTTTTTTTTTTTTTTTTTTTTTTTTTTTTTTTTTTTTTTTTTTTTTTTTTTTTGTAATGGCTTTAAATTCAACGTTATAAAATCGTTTTATGATCTGAAGATCTTCACAATAGGCAACGAAAAGACTTTCCGCGTTTGGAAGGCCAAATAATGAACTCCGATACCAGAATAAACGAAAGCATGTAATTATATTCTGTTAAAAAGACACGTTAAGTTTGGGTTGAAGCACCATCAAAGCTTATTCGTGAAGTATTAGGTGACAATCCATCAAAAGTAAATATTTTATCTAGAAACGACATTCATCACGATCGTTTCCAAATGCAAAACTAACAAAATCTGAAATTTGAAATTACCTTGCCCCATATGGAGATATAAATTACATTAATGATCAAGGAAATTACCATATTTTTCCTACTAATTTAAATCTCGAATTTCAAGGAAATTGGACGGTACTTTTAAACACGCAAAAAAATATTTTCTTCGACTATTTATAATACATTGGTCACTCTAGAGGTTCTTACATGCCATTAATATTTAGTTTCATGAAATATAAGAAGAAAGAAACCTATCTGACTATTTTGAAATGCACTCATGATGAATGCAGGGTAGATAACTACCTTTTAAACTAAAACCTTGGTTATTGGTATCAAACAATCCGTCCAAAGGGAGCGTGAAAATTGTTTCCCCATCAATAAAGATTGTTGTTTCTCCGTTTCATATAGCTCAGACTTGGTAATTACTACAAGGGTTGTTTTATGAAAAATACATTTTTGATTAGCAATAAACGGCTATGAATTACACAGAATCCTTATGGAATCTTCAGTCGATGTTTCGAATAACATATTTTAAACTCTACGATTCAGGTAATGCAAACTACAAAAGCATAGTTTGTTGTCTTTGTGCTAATACCAGAGCAGTGCACCTTTGAAATTAATAAGGCTTCAATTTTTTTAGCTGTCTGCCACAACACAAACTCGCGAAGTTTCTAGATTACTTCGTCGATAATTACACCGATACGGAAGAACATGAATTATTTCTACCAAACATTTGGGCAGCAAATTGTACCCCTTGTAGTGGACTACTTCTAATTCTCGATTCCTTGTTTCATGTAAGACCCCTCACCCAAAGATTTTCAGATTTTTGAAAATTTTGAATCATGCATAAATCAAAATGTCCACATGCAAACACCAAAGAGAAGGAAGCTTTCATGCAACAAAATTTAGAGTTACGGAAAAGTGGCAAAATTTAGCCAAGTAGTTCCTGTAAAGCGCATATCACACCAAGCAGCTGCAATGTCAGCATGAGCATGTAAAATAAATTCAATTATTTTATTCAGTATTTCAATACGTATTAAGTTAAATAAAATCGTGAGTTGTCTACCGTGTGAAACTGGCTGTTTTGATGCAGATAACGAAACTTACGGGGATGTTTTGTAGCTGCCTGAAAAGTCAAATTACGGTTCTGGTGTCTGTTAATAGTGCCGAAGCAATACTGCAACACTCAGCAGACAAAATTTTAATAATGACCTTTTTTTCAAGTTTCCTCTGACGCAACTAATCAAACATCAGTTTTGTTCGTTCTACACAAATTATTTGTCAAGGTATAGGCTGAATGGTATTGGCACGTCGAACAGAAGATTCCTCCAAGGTAGTTTCAAATATCTATGGAAGTTCGAATAAACTTCTTTTTCCTATTTTTAATTGCAGGATAAATTAAATAAAAATTAACCGGCTAGCGAAAAGTAATTCGTCGACATCAGACATATTACATTACTGATTTCTCATATTTCGCTCATCACGGAACTTTCGTGCAGCTATATTTTCGTCATTAAATTTTTTTAATTACTTGCAGCTGCTGTTCAACAAAACACACACGCTCAGACACACGTTCAAACACATTTACCACCTTAAACACGCGCCTAGGTGCATGCAAACACACACATATAGCTGATCAGAAACCAGCCTTCACCTAAATCAACAACCACACACACCAACCAGTAGCACCTCAAACCCTAGTTCCCGGACTGGAACTGAATAAAACTTAATTAATAGGTTCAAGGCAGTAATGACGTGGTTAAACACAAAAACTGAAACATATTTTAAGAAAAAATTATAATTAAATAAATTTCTTGGGAATTTATAATTTTAAAACAGCAAATCACTCAAATTAATAGGTCAATGTGGTAATTGTATTATTAAAACAAACACGAACACTCTTTGGATAGATTTAGGTTTATATGGATCTGGAATTAACGTCCTTGTTTTTAAGTAAACACATTTTTAGGTTTTCAATATTTTAAATATCAAAGAATTAGCACTAGAAATACTAATCATTGGAATTTACGATTCTTACGCTTCCTAGAACTGCCAACCTCAAAATAATCAACCTTTAGAAAAACCAAATTTATAATATTGATATGCTATCTAGTGAGTAGCTACTAAATACTACAATACACAGGGAGGTTTGTTTATTCGATTTGTTACGTTTTCTGTCGATATTAGTGATAATGTACGTTATAAAGTTTAAAATAAACTAGTGCAAAATTTGTAAACATTAGTCCATGAAAATGGCATTTCGGGGAAAAGTTATGCAAACAAACCCGCCTAGATATATGATATACGTGAAAATGCAAGTGATTTTACTAACATAGATTCTAAAGTAGAAACTGATAGCGATATTTTAGAAAATAATTTTTTATAAATCATAATTCATCGCAGGAATTGAGGATTGTTTGAATTCTGAAAGAGAAACACGTACAGTCATTTGTTTGGAATAATTAAAAAGTAGTACAGATGACGGCCGGTTGAGAATTACGTCTCCAGAGAAATATTTTGTAAGTTTAGGTTTCATTCAGAGAAATACGGGGTTTCAAATTGCCAAAAAATTGTAGCCGTAGCGAATATCTTAAATTATTTTGCCCGCCAGACTTTAAATGATATTCTGTATGGAATTAACATGCAAATTAATAACTTTGAACATGGCCGATTAACAGCAACCGTAATCCAAATTTTTTAACAATTTTTTACATCAGCCAACCGGTTGCGTAATTTTTAGGTACTTGACCTAGGTTTCGTTGCCACTAGGGACAACTTCATCAGAAGAATAAAAACAACTACATGAAACACATATTACGAGCAGAATTTCTCAGGTCGGTTACATTAAAAACTGGCATTTTTGCCATACAAATAAAATCAGTATGGTGTGAAGGGCATACCCTAGGTCAAGGTCAAGTACCTAAAAATTACGCAACCGGTTGGCTGATATAAAAAAAATTGTAAAAAAAAAGAAAAAAAGGAAATTAGTGCAGAGAATGATAAATCTTTGATTAAAATGTACGAATTTACTTAGTTAACTAAGTTATAAGGTTTTTAACTGTTAATAAGAGTTAATTAGTGATAATGTACGTTATAAAGTTTAAAATAAACTAGTGCAAAATTTGTAAACATTAGTCCATGAAAATGGCATTCGGGGAAAAGTTATGCAAACAAACCCGCCTAGATATATGATATACGTGAAAATGCAAGTGATTTTACTAACATAGATTCTAAAGTAGAAACTGATAGCGATATTTTAGAAAATAATTTTTTATAAATCATAATTCATCGCAGGAATTGAGGATTGTTTGAATTCTGAAAGAGAAACACGTACAGTCATTTGTTTGGAATAATTAAAAAGTAGTACAGATGACGGCCGGTTGAAAATTACGTCTCCAGAGAAATATTTTGTAAGTTTAGGTTTGATTCAGAGAAATACGGGGTTTCAAATTGCCGAAAAATTGTAGCCGTAGCGAATATCTTAAATTATTTTGCCCGCCAGACTTTAAATGATATTCTGCATGGAATTAACATGCAAATTAATAACTTTGAACATGGCCGATTAACAGCAACCGTAATCCAAATTTTTTAACAATTTTTTACATCAGCCAACCGGTTGCGTAATTTTTAGGTACTTGACCTAGGTTTCGTTGCCACTAGGGACAACTTCATCAGAAGAATAAAAACAACTACATGAAACACATATTACGAGCAGAATTTCTCAGGTCGGTTACATTAAAAACTGGCATTTTTGCCATACAAATAAAATCAGTATGGTGTGAAGGGCATACCCTAGGTCAAGGTCAAGTACCTAAAAATTACGCAACCGGTTGGCTGATATAAAAAAAATTGTAAAAAAAAAAAAAGAAAAAAAGGAAATTAGTGCAGAGAATGATAAATCTTTGATTAAAATGTACGAATTTACTTAGTTAACTAAGTTATAAGGTTTTTAACTGTTAATAAGAGTTAAAGTTTTCAAAATAAAAAAAAAAAAAAAAAAAAAAAAATAAAAATAAAAGAAAATCATAAATTCCCAATTTTTTGCTATCTTCCTGGGTCAAAGAAATATTCTCGGCAGTATTCTTTTTTCATGAGTTCCTTCCCACTGGGAATATTCCCGACCCACATCACTAGCTGTGGTTGTACCCTTTTTATTATGCTGTACGCCTGAAACTTCATAAATACCCAACTGAAATGGGAAAAATGTAAACATTGTTTCCCTGAATCATCATTACCGATAAACAACCCTGTGCAGTTAAAGGCACTGGTGGGACAAATTCACATTTTGTCCGCGCGAATCAATCTCTTTCCTTTCCCAGTCGCTCCCGTCGGCCACCGCGGCGAATGTCAACCTTGTTTTCCCGGACTGTACGGGATGCAGGAATGAAGGCGAGCCTCACCGCGTCGCTGGTACCTCTCATCCACGGGCTGAAAACGCCTCGCGGCGCAAGCTCCGCTACGCCAGTTCGTCTAACTTTCGACGCTGTACGGCGCGAAGGTAATAGTTCAGGTGCTCAGCGACGCTGACCGCGAAACGCAATATAGCGTGACTGAGCTCCGGTCCGGCGCACGGCGTTATTCTGTCAGCCAGGAATTTCATTACGGCTCACGCTCTGCACAGCTCTGAGTGTTCATGCTGGCAACAGCCGCGCGCCTGTCGCCGAGTCATGCCTGGCGTATCCTACTTCCTGGGTGCACTTCTGCAGGGACCTAAGGCTGGGTTGCCGCCAAAAGTTGACAACTGCAGTGGAGATTACATCTACACATACTCCGCAATCCACCGTAAGGTGCGTGACGGAGGGTACACTGTACCACTACTAGGCATTTCCTTTCCTATTGCACACCCAAATAGAACGAGGGAAGAAAAAGAATGTCAATATGCCTCCGTACGATCCCCAGTTTCTCTTGTTTTTGTGATCACTATGCGAAATGTAAGTAGGCGACAGGAAGAGCGTTCTACACTCAGCTTCAAATTCCGGCCCTCTAAATTTCCTCAGCCGAATTTCTCGAAAAGAACGTCGTCTTTTCTCCAGCGATCCCCATTTGAGTTCTCGCAGCATTTGCGCGACACTCTCACATTGGTCGAAACTACCAATAACGAACATAGCTGCTCGCCTCTGAACTGCTTGTATGTCTTCCTTTAAACTGATCTGCTGCGGGTCCCAAACACTGAAGCAATACTCAAGACGTGGTCGTAATAGCGTTTTATACGCGGTATTCTTTACAGATGAAGTACATCTTCCCAAAATTCTCCCAATAAAACAAAGCGGCTGTCCGCCTTACTCACAACTGTCCTTACATGTTAGGTCCATTTCACATTGCTCTGCAATGTTACGCCTATGCAATGTTAACGACGCGACAGCAAGAACTCACTACTAATGCTGTATTCGAAAATTATGAGATTGTTTTTCCTAGTCATGCGCATCACATGTCTACATCATAAAATTTTATGATGTAGATATGTTTTAAATTTTACTTTTTATCCTATGACATGGAGTCAGCTACATTTTATTTAACAACTATTTTAATGTGAGCTAAATGTAATACTTCTGAAGAAGGCAAAATTACTTTTGCCGAAACCTAGGTCAAGGTTTATGCAAGTAAACCATTTTTATGCAACTAGGTCGGCTGCAACTTTGTCGACTTTTGCGTAGTGTTTCACCGTCGCTGAACTGCAGCCATGTTTAAAATTTTGATAGTTGCCATTATCATTTGCTGTGACGAGTGTCAAAAATTTCTTCAATTAGTTTTGTAGTGGGACCGCGAATTTGGCTAACAACTGAAGAGGTTCATTATAGAATTGTGTTACTTTTTTTTACTAAGGATCAAAGAGGTGGTAGCCTGTAAGCTATTTTATTATATTTTTCTTTCTTTGATTCCGTCATTGAGGGGTTACTTTAGGAACCACTCGATCACGTCGAGACAATACCTGTAAATGTAAAAGATTATATTTTTGACAATAATAACCATTTAGTTATTAACAAAAAGAAAAACCGGTTTGTGAATTTCATTTGTAGTAGTTACTTACCTGGAATTTCTTACTTGACTGTAAAAGATGATATATCGATACTAGAGAGTTTTCCCTGTTGTTGTTATGGTCTTCAGTCCGGAGACTGCTTTGATGCAGCTCTCCACCCTATCCTGAGCAAGACTTTTCATCTCCTCATAAGAACGACAACCCACATCCACTTGAATCTACTTACTATACGCGTCTCTTGGTCTCCCTCTGCGATTTTTACCCCACACACTTCCCTCCAATGCTAAATTTACGATTCCTCGATGTCTAAGAATGTGTCCTACCAAGCAATCCCTTCTTTTAGTCAGGGTATGCCAAAAATTCCTTTTCTCACCAATTCTATTCAGTACCTCTTCATTAGTATGCGATCTACCCACCTAATCTTCAGCATTCTTCTGTAGCACCACATTTCAAAAGCCTCTATCCTCTTCCTGTCTACACTGCTTATCGTCCATGTTTCACTCCCATACAAGGCAACACTCTACACAAATGCCTTCAGAAAAGACTTCCTTACACTTAAATTAATATTCGATGTTAGCAAATTTCTCTTTTTCAAAAATGCTTTTCTTCCCATTGCCATTCTGCGTTTTATATCCTCTGTACTGCGACCATCGCATGTTATTTTACTACCCAAGTAACAAAACTCATCTACCACCTTCATTGTTTCATTGTTGTTGTTATGGTCTTCAGTCCAGAGACTGGTTTGATGCAGCTCTCCACCCTACTCTATCCTGAGCAAGCTTTTTCATCTCCTCATAAGAACGACAACCCACATCCACTTGAATCTGCTTACTATACGCGTCTCTTGGTCTCCCTCTGCGATTTTTACCCCACACACTTCCCTCCAACGCTAAATTCACAATTCCTTGATGTCTAAGAATGTGTCCTACCAATCTATCCCTTCTTTTAGTCAAGGTATGCCAGAAATTTCTTTTCTCCTCAATTCGGTTCAGTACCTCCTCATTAGTTACGCGATCCACCCACCTAATCTTCAGCATTCTTCTGTAGCACCACATTTCAAAAGTCTCTATCCTCTTTCTGTCCACACTGCTTATCGTCCATGTTTCACTCCCATACAAGGCAACACTCCATACAAATGCCTTCAGAAAGGACTTCCTTAGGCTTAAATCAATATTCGATGTTAACAAATTTCTCTTTTTCAAGAACGCTTTTCTACCCATTGCCATTCTGCATTTTATATCCTCTGTACTGCGACCATCATTTGTTATTTTACTGCCCAAGTAACAAAACTCATCTACCTCCTTTATTGTTTCGTTACCTAATCTAATTCCTTCAGCATCACCTGATTTTCTTACACTGCACTCCATTACCCTAGTTTTACTCTTGTTAATGTTCATCTTATATGCACCTTTTAGCACACTATCCATTCCGTTCAATTGCTCTTCCAGGTCCTTTGCTGTATCTGACAGAATTACTATGTCGTCGGCAAAACGCAATGTTTTTAATTCTTCACCCTGAACTTTAATTCCTTCTCCAAATTTCTCCTTGCTTTCCTTTATAGCTTGCTCAATGTACAAATTGAACAACATTGGGGAAAGGCTACAACCCTGTCTTACTCCCTTTCCAACCACTGCATCCCTTTCATGCCCTTCAACTCTGACAACCGCTGTCTGGTTTTTGTACAAGTCGTAAATAACCTTACGCTCCCTATATTTTACTCCTGCTTGCTTCAGAACTTGAAAGAGTTTATTCCAATCAACATTGTCAAAAGCCTTCTCCAAATCTACAAAAGCTAGAAATGTAGGTTTGCCTTTTCTTAATCTATCTTCTAGGATAAGCCGTAAAGTGAGTATTGCCTCCCGTGTTCCTACATTTCTCCTGAACCCAAACTGATCTTCCCCGAGGTCGGTTTCTACCAGCTTTTCCATCCTTCTGTATATAATTCGTGTTAATATTTTGCAACCATGACTTATTAAACTGATAGTTCTGTAGTTTTCACACCTGTCTGCACCTGCTTTCTTTGGAATGGGGATTATAACATTTTTCTTAAAGTCTGAGGGTACTTCACCTGTCTCATACATCTTACACACAATGTGAAACAATTTTGTCATGGCTGGTTCTCCCAGAGACTTCAGTAGCTCTGACGGGATATTATCTATTCCAGGGGCCTTGTTTCGACTTAGATCTTTCAGAGCTCTGTCAAATTCATCTCTCAGTATAGTATCTCCTATTTCATCATCATCAACATCCTCTTCCCTTCCTACAATAGTGTCTCGAAGTTCATTTCCTTTGTAGAGCCCCTCTTTATACTCTTTCCACCTTTCAGCTTTCCCTTCTTTGCTGAGAACTGGTTTTCCATCAGTGTCCTTGATATTCATAGAGCTGTTTTTCTTATCGCTAAATGTTTCTTTTATTTTCCGGTAGGCTGTATCTATTTTTCCCCTATTTATACATTCTTCTACATCCTTGCATTTGCCTTCTAGCCATTCCTGCTTAGCCATTTTGCACTTCCTGTCAATCTCATTTCTTAGTCGTCTGTACTCCATTTTGCCTGTTTCATTTACTGCATTTTTATACTTTCTCCTTTCATCGATTAAATTTAGTATCTCCTGTGATATCCAAGGATTCTTTGTAGGTCTTGCCTTCCTACCTATTTTGTCCTCTGCTGCCTTCACTATTTCATCTCTCAATTTTACCCATTCCTCCTCAACTGTTTTATTTTCCCCTGTTTCTGTCAATTGTTGCCTGAAGCTCCCTCTGAAATTCTTAAGAACTTCAGGTTCCTTCAATTTATCTAGGTCCCATCTCCTTATTTTCCTACCTTTCTGTAGTTTCTTCAGTTTCAGCCTACAGTTCATAACCAACAAGTTATGGTCAGAGTCTATGTCTGCCCCTGGGTATGTCCTACACTTCAAAACCTGGTTCCGATCTCTATGTCTTACCATTATAAAATCTATCTGGTATCTCCCGGTGTCTCCTGGTCTCTTCCATGTATACAACCTTCTTTTGTGATTCTTAAACCAGGTGTTTGTTATAACTAAATTATGTTCCGTGCAAAATTCTACCAGGCGGCTTCCTCTTTCATTCCTTTTGCCCAGACCATATTCACCCACTATCTTCCCTTCACTTCCTTGTCCTACTACCGAATTCCAGTCTCCCATAACAATTAAGTTTTCCTCTCCCTTAATTGTCTGAATAATTTCCTTTAGCTCCTCATATATTTCCTCGATCTCCTCATCATAGGCAGAGCTAGTTGGCATATAAACCTGTACTACTGTTGTCGGTGTTGGCTTCGTATCTATCTTGACAATGATAATGCGATCACTGTGCTGGTCATAGTAGTTTACCCGCATTCCTATTTTCTTATTCATTATCAATCCTACCCCTGTGATACCCCCGACTGATTTTGTATTTATAATCCTGTACTCACCTGACCAGAAATCCTGTTCATCCTGCCACCGAACTTCACTAATCCCCACTATATCTAATTTCAACCTATCCATTTCCCTTTTTAAATTTTCTAATTTTCCTACTCGATTAAGGGATCTAACATTCCACGCTCCGACCCGTAGAATGCCAGTATTGTCTTTTCTGATGATCATATCCTCCTGAGTACTCCCCGCCCGGAGATCCGAATGGGGGACTATTTTACCTCCGGAGTATTTTACCCGAGAGGATGCCATCATCATATGTTCATACAGTAGAGCTGCATGTCCTCGGGAAAAATAACGGCTGTAGTTTCCCCTTGCTTTCAGCCGTTCGCAGTAGCTGTGTGGCAAAGCCACATTAGCTGATGTTACAAGGCCAGCTCAGTCAATCATCCAGACTGTTGCCCCTGTAACTACTGAAAAGGCTGCTGCCCCTCTTCAGGAACCACACGTTTGTCTGGCCTCTCCACAGATACCCCTCCGCTGTGGTTGCACCTACGGTACGGCTATCTGTATCGTTGAGGCACGCAAGCCACCCCACCTCGGCAATGTCTGTGGTTCATGGGAGTGGATTGTTTCATTACCTAATCTAATTCCTTCAGCATCACCTGATTTTCTAAGACCGCATTCTATTATTTTTGTTTTGCTCTTGTTAATGTTCATTTTATACGCTCTCTTCAACACACTGTCCATTCCATTCAACTGCTCTTCCAGGTCCTTTGCTGTCTCGGACAGAATTACAATGTCATCAGCAAAACACAATGTTTTTATTTCTTCCCCCTGAACTTTAATCTCTATTCCAAATTTTTCCTTGCTTTCCTTCACCGCTTGCTCGATGTACAAATAGAATAACATCGGAGAAAGGCTACAACCCTGTCTTACTCCCTTCCCAACTGATGCTTCCCTTTCATGCCCTTCGAGTCTAATAACTGCGGTCTGGCCTTTGTACAAGTTGTAAATAACTCTCCTGTCCCTGTATTTTACCCCTGCTGACTTCAGAATTTGAAAGAGTGTATTCCAGTCAACATTGTCAAAAGCTTTCTCTAAATCTACAAAAGCTGAAAATGTAGGTTTGCCTTTCCTTAATCTATCTTCTAAGATAAGACGTAAAGTGAGTATTGCCTCCCGGGTTCCTACGTTCCTCCCGAATCCAAACTGATCTTCCCCGCGATCAGCTTCTACCAGCTTTTCCATTCTCCTGTAGATAATTCGTGTTAAAATTTTGCAGCCCTGACTTATCAAACTGATGGTTCTGTAATTTTCACACCCGTCTGCGCCTGATTTCTTTGGAATAGGGATTATTACATTTTTCTTAAAGTCGGAGGGTATTTCGCCTGTCTCATACATCCTACACACCAGTTCAAATAGTCTTGTCATGGCTGGCTCTCCCAGAGACTTTAGTAGCTCTGAGGGTATGTCATGTACTCCTGGGGCCTTGTTTCGACCTAGGTCTTTCAGGGCTCTGTCAAATTCATCTCTCAATATAGTGTCTCCTATGTCATCTTGATCTACTTCCTCTTCCCTTCCTACATCATCGTCTCTAAGTTCATTTCCTTTGTAGAGCTGCTCTATGTACTCTTTCCACCTTTCAGCTTTCCCTTCTTTGCTGAGAACAGGTTTTCCATCAGAGCCCTTGATATTCATAGAGCTGTTTTTCTTATCTCCAAATGTTTCTTTTATTTTCCTGTAGGCTGTATCTATTTTTCCCCTATTTATATATTCTTCTACAGATTTGCATTTGGCTTCTAGCCACTCCTGCTTAGCCCTTTTGCACTTCCTGTCAATCTTAGTCGTCTGTACTCCAATTTGCCTGTTTCATTTACTGCATTTTTATATTTTCTCCTTTCATCAATTAAATTCAGTATTTCCTGTGATATCCAAGGATTTTTTGTAGATTTGCCTTTCTACTTATTTTGTCCTCTGCTGCCTTCACTATTTCATCTCTCAGTGCTACCCATTCCTCTTCTACTGTTTTATTTCCCCCTGTTTCTGTCAACTAAATCTCCCTCTGAAATTCTCCAGAACTTCCCATCTCCTTATTTTCCTGCCTTTCTGCAGTTTTTTCAGTTTCAGCCTACAGTTCATGACTAACAAGTTGCGGTCAGAGTCTATATCTGCCCCTGGGTATGTTTTACAGTTTATCACCTGGTTCCTAAATCTATGTTTTACCATTATAAAATCTATCTGATACCTTCCGGTGTCTCCTGGTCTCTTCCACGTATACAACCTTCTTTTGTGATTCTTAAACCACGTGTTTATTACGATTAAATCATGTCCCGCGCAAAATTCTACCAGGCGACGTCCTCTTTCATTCCTTCTGCCCAGTCCATACTCACCTACTATTTTTCCTTCTCTTCTTTTCCTACTACCTAATTCCAGTCTCCCATCACAATTAAGTTTTCCTCTATCTTAACTGTCTGAATAATTTCCTTTAGCTCCTCATATATTTCTTCGATCTCCTCATCATCGGCAGAGCTAGTTGGCATATAAACCTGTACTACTGTTGTCGGTGTTGGCCTCGTATCTATCTTGACAATGATAATGCGATCACTGTGCTCCTCATAGTAGTTTACCCGCATTCCTATTTTCTTATTCATTATCTGTCCTACTCCTGTGATACCCCTAACTGATTTTGTATTTATTATCCTGTACTTACCTGACCAGAAATCCTGTTCATCCTGACACCGTACTTCACTAATCTCCACTATATCTAACTTCAACCTATCATTTCCCTTTTTAAATTTTCTAATTTTCCTACCCGATTAAGGGATATAACATTCCACGCTCCGATCCGTAGAATGCCAGTATTGTCTTTTCTGATGACAACGTCCTCCTGAGTAGTCCCCGCCCGGAGATCCGAATTGGGGACTATTTTACCTCCGGAATATTTTACCCGAGAGGATGCCATCATCATATGTTCATACAGTAGAGCTGCATGTCCTCGGGAAAGGTAACGGCTGTAGTTTCCCCTTGCTTTCAGCCGTTCGCAGTAGCTATGTGGCAAAGCCACATTAGCTGATTTTACAAGGCCAGCTCAGTCAATCATCCAGACTGTTGCCCCTGTAACTACTGAAAAGGCTGCTGCCCCTCTTCAGGAACCACACGTTTGTCTGGCCTTTCCACAAATACACCTCCGCTGTGGTTGCACCTACGGTACGGCTATCTGTATCGTTGAGGCACGCAAGCCACCCCACCTCGGCAATGTCTGTGGTTCGTGGGGGTGGGAGTTTTCCCTATCGAAAGAAAAAAAAATTATTGCGTTAATTAATTGAGATTTTATAAAATCTGTGTTAAAGAAGGAATAAACTTATTCATATTTACAGAAAGTGACTGAAATAGTAATGAAAGATTATTTCTTCATAAAATGCCTTTGAACAGAATTTTCTTAATAATTCAGTTGAAATTTTAATATGCAAAGAAATTGTTGGTGAGATAGCATTATCTTTGGAAGTAGTAATAACAAACATTAATATCCTTGGGATCAACATCGTAACTAACGAGGTTAGTATTAAAGTCGGGCGTGTTTATATTATTAAAACAAACCTCCAGAAAGAGGAATAATCTTGTTTAAAGGTGAAGTATTGAAATTGTCTGTGAAGTTATTGGAGACGATAAAAGCTTCATAATTTAACGAGTAAGGACTCGTGAGCAACTATGTGAAATAAGATGAAGTATTTCACGAAACGTAATTAGTTACATTTTTCTGATAACCTAAGCGAAATTCATAGTGAATGAACCTGTAGCTTCAAAGACAACTGTGCAGTATACTGTAATTTTCAGAACAAAAATAAACCACCCCAATGACGATAGCACAAAATGTGCTGAAACATGTTTGGGAAAAGTGTCTTGCATATGGCGGAATGTCCTCACCATTTAATTTTTAGATATGATTGCAAAGCTTTTGGAGTGTACTTCAAGGCACTCTGTGCTAGTACGGTAGTAGCTTTCCGCTAGCAGCACCTCCTGTACTCTGCCAGGGCTGTAGGCACGGGAGAGGTCCAGTCGGCCATCTGTTGGCTAGCCGCCATATAGATGGAAACTTACGCTTAGCTGCAGCCCAGCACAATGGGTGTAAGCAGGGGGCACACCGGAATTGCCCCGGAGTAACGGCATCTACAAACAGCCCAACGAATGGCTTTGCGGGCTATTAGGAAACCACCAACGCGTCGCCAGAGGCACTTTTTCCCGAAACGACGGCCTCCAACGGCTGAATTATGCCAAAAGAAATCCCGAAAGCCAAACATATTCATCTGATTCCACTGTTCGATACGCAAAGAGATTTTTCAGTTTCTAATTGCTCTATTTTGGGGTACAGCGGAGGCTTCGCGACGATCAGTAAAAGCAATTTAACTACAAAACTGAATGACAGATGAATAAACAAACATAAACTATTGTTTTCTTGTTGTTAGCCTATCACATGATTTTATGATGCTACGTTGCTTTGCTGCTGCAAGCTTTTTATATTGCAGCAAGCTTTTTATCTTCAGATAATACCTACGTTCAATTTCATCGTTAAATATTTCTTCCGTCCTATTTTTTTCACGCTGGTGTACTGTCCTTTTCCTTCGGAAAGAAACCATTGAAGTTATTTTACAATTGCGTTTCACATTTCTCACAAGTTAACCTACTGAAATTTAACTCTTCGATTTTTCTGAAATTTGTATGTAATACATTAAAAAAACTGAGGGACACGTATCTTCTTCCTCCTCCGAATTGGTGGTTCAAATGGAAAAATTGCCATGTCTTGGAGATTAGTGTGGCGATTTTAATGATTTTTTGTCATGTAAGTATCTGTTGATAAAAGACGAAAATCGGCCTAGGTATATTGGAAAGGGTGTGAAAATTAGGGGACCAACTACCCCGAAAGAGACCATTTTTTTTTTGCTACAAAAATTAGATTTTATTTTATCGAAATAGAATATATTAAAACTTCAAAAGGAAGGCTAATCAGAAAAATACATCACAGACGTCAATAACACCGGCGGCTAAAATCAATTATCATTTTTTATTAACTTTTATTTGCTATTATTTCAGAAGTGGGTTCTACAGTATTACGAAAGTCGCATTTCGAGTACTGTCTATTCAAGCATTTTTTTTTCGAGATTTCGTCCGCTATGTTGTGTAAGACCTATTGTGGGCCCGTTTCTGTATTATGAAATACTCAAATTTCAGAAAACTCTGCGACACATCGAAAGGTGTACTTGTCAGTTTTCCCTCGGTGGATGGCAGGAAGTATGTAATATTAGGAAACAGAAAGATTTCGTCCTACTGTTCTGCAAATTTGTATTTATTTCGTTACTAACCAGCATTCAGTCTATGTTACGTGCGAGTTACAAAGACATCTTGAAACATAAGTTAACAGAAATAAGAGCATGTCTTCTGTTTACGAAGAAAAGAATTTATTAAAATAAAATGAACTCGCCTTCAGTCACAAATTTGTGTTTTATTGTACACAATGCTTTCGAGCCCTGAGGGCATATCATCAGATGCCTTTACGATTTTTTTATATATTCTTAAAGGCGTGGGCATGTTAAGATCAAAATATAGGTTATAACAACATGGAAATTTTTAAAAATAGGTTCATATAATCAAAGAGATTTAACGATTGACTTACTTATTAAAAAGTGGTGGACAAATAAGTCTGGTGCAGTATGATAATTGTCTGTTCTGGATTCCATTTGTATGTGTGAATAATCATCAACACAAATACTTTGTGGAATAACAATGTTGTTCATTTTACTAAAGTACGACGGTTATGTCTATCACTGGCAATAATGGACAACATAAAAAAAATAAAAAAAAATAAAAGAATTTATCTTGTGGAAATCCACTGGTTGAAAAATTTGTGCAACTGGAAAGACGACCTAGATCGAATGTCGGAAGATGCCTCCAGGGGTTTAGTAAATGTACAGATACGTGTTTCAACCTCACCTGCCACCAGAGAGCGTAGTGACACGGCTGCCTGAGCGCCATCGTGTGGTGTGTGCCCTTCAATAGGGAATGTTTACCCGCATATGTATGACATCGACGTGTGATGTAAACAGGCGTCATGGCACGGAGTCTCCATCGTGCTTACAGCAGCCACCTGAACGAGTTTGAAAGTGCTCACGTTATGGCCTTCGGAGTGAGAGGATAGTCCTTTCGGAGAGTTGCCACAAAAGCTGTACATGCTATGTCAGTTGTGCGAAATTGCTGTTTGCAATCATCACGATTAACATGTGAGTACGTAGGCTTTCCTGGCGCAATAATTCATGATATTCTTCTCGGGTCTCCTGTCGGATAAAGACGCCATCTGTACACGATATTTCGGCTATCCACCTGGTCGCCATCCTCGGGTGAGTGTGCTGGTACATCAACTCGCCAGTTTGGTGAGTTGGTGTACCAGCACACTCACCTGAGGCTGGCGGTCAGGTGGATCGCCGAAATATCGTGTGCTGATGACGTCTTTATCCGGCAGAAGAACCGAGAAGAATATCATCACAACATTTTCAGACCTGCAGATGAGGTTCTGGGCATTCACGCATCTCGGACACCAGCCAAGATCGTCGTAAGGCCAGCAGTGGAGGTTATACAGCTACCAAAGCACAGATAGGAAGGCAGGTGAGCCTAAGAGTCTCAACACGGTTGCCAACAGGTCACCAGCAGCGGGACTTTGGGCACACACATCTCTAGCTCGTCTTCCACTCACGTCACAGCTGCACGGTTCTTCTGGTACTGACAAAGGGTCACGGTCAACAACCATTTGAACATTTGAACACTATGGGACGACAGGTGACACCTGCGACTCGTCAACCTACAATTCTCTCTGAACTGTGGAACCTTGTTATTGTTTTGCCAAGATCACTTTTTCATCTACCACATTAACCGGTTTCGACTGACCTTGCAGTGATCATCAGACCTATAAAGGGACAAGGAGAAGATCAATTAACCTACCTACCACTTTACTATCCATGAAAGCTAAAAATCATACTAGTAACTATGTATCTCTGTCTATAGGGCGTTCTGTGGGTTTATAAAATACATAAAATTGCATATATTATAAAAATGGGCCCCATAACATATATGGCCGCCGACATGAGTCAGACACCACACTAAACGCAAATGCGCGGGCTCACGTTAAACTTATGGAAAGCAGACTGCTAGGTGGCGTTCATGGTTCGTGATGTTACTAACACATTCTTACGGCAACAGTATCTAACCGTGGTGGGGGTACTCCTAATCTCACATCACCTTATCAAAAATACTTAAGAAGGTATTATCCACCATCTCCAGCTGATCGTTGAGAACATTTTTCTTGTGCTGTTTTAAATCTTCGTATTCTCTAGGATGTTTAATTTCTTTCCTTTGGGCGCTTTATGTAGGATCTTCATACTTTGTGGAATGCCATGGACTTTATGTTTGTTCTCTCTAAGCCCTCACCAAATTTAGTTTTATTTTGGGTACCTGTATCCTCTCGGTATCTAGTCAAAATTATCCTATATCAAATAAGGCAAACATAAGTTAGACAATACCTTACAATTCTGTCAGATAATTTCTTACAAGTCTGTTCATTACAAAAGAAAATGTTCAAATGTTTGTAAATCTAAGGGATCAGTCCCTAGGTTTACAAATTGCTTATACTAACTTACGCTAAGCACAGTACAAACGCTCATGCCCGAGGGAGGACTCGAACCCCCGACGGCGAACGGCCAAGTGCACCGTAGCAAGGCGCCTTAGTGCGCACGGCTATTCTGCTGCGGCTGTTCATTACTTCTTTTCATTAAAAGCACCATTGTAAAACAAAACCATCCTTTCTTTCGTACAATAATAAAATTATAATCCTCCTTACCTCTAATCTTCATCATGTTCCAAAACCAGATCAATTATTTTTTATTTTTACATCGATACAGAAAAAGAAACCACTGAAGGCAAACAGCTAAGGTCGTCCAACAAATTTTAACGTCATTGAAATAGGAAGAACCAGCTTTGACAGCATTGAAACCTCTATATTTTTGTTTGTTTGTTTGTTTTATTAGAGATCGATTTCAGTCAGACACTGACCATCTCCAGTGCTAGAGTCCAAGCCCTGTGTTCCTACAAAACTTGCACTTCGCATGTTAACATAAGATAAGAAGAATATATGTTAGATGTCAATCACCATATGTTCTTCACTTCCCCCTATCTTATGTTAACATGCAAAGTACAATTTTTGTAGGCCCACAGGGCTTGGACTCTAGCACTGGAGATGGTCAGTGTCTGACTGAAATCAATCTGTAATGAGAGAGAGAGAGAGAGAGAGAGAGAGAGAGAGAGAGAGAGAGAGAGAGAGAGAGAGAGAAGGAGGGTTCAATGCGGCCAAAGCTGGTTTTCCCTATTTTAATAATTTCAATGTGGTCGCTCTGCACCAGACTCGAGGTGGCGTCGTCTATGTATAAATTTTAACATCATTCCATTACTTCTTGCATAATACTCTCCCTGTTCACTTGCCTGACTCCAGGTCACAACTACCACTGTTCAAACGTGGAACAGTGTGAGCCAAAGATATGCGTCAGAGATATTCAATCGAACATGTCAACGTTTCAATCTTCGTTTGCTCCCACTTTGTGGTGCAACCTTGCTTGCAACGTATTAGCTGTTTCAAAGGGTATCTTCATGTTAGTTTTTCGGAAGGTTCTCTCGATGTTATCGGAGATGGGGTCGTTGTATTTCATTGGGACATATTTCACGGTGGTGTGAGATTTTACTGTTCCCCTTTCTAGATTTTTATTTCTCACCTTTTCAAGTAATTCATCAATTAATCCTGTACTATAGGCATTTATACTGGCAATATATCTTTGTATCATGATTTCATTGTCAGTGGCGGACTGCTCTTATGAGCCTATTCAGCATGGGTGTTGCAGCATGGAATGACACATCAGTATCACCCAGTACTGCTCGGTACTGCCTAAGTTACCGGTATGAAAATGTAATCACGTATACTCCATATACACTGTTTCAACTATAAATCTTGTTTGAATTGGACAACTGTAAGATGTCGCGTTATTATTTCCAGCAGTGTACTTACGTTATCTAAGAAAAGTTAACGAAGTTTTTACGTGGAAATACTTGACTTGAAAAAATGAACTTGAATTTACAGCTGCAATGTAGTATTTGTAACAAAATTAAAGAAACCGGAAAAAGAAGGTAGTTTATATTTAGAAGGAATTCTTTGCCATTTTTTTCTGATATTTAGTATTTTCGTAGTATGGTCTTTGTTTCTGAATGGGACGTAAAATTCTCACATTGCGTTAATAAGAGCTGAAAATACCCTACTAGAACGGAAGAAACACATGGCTAAGGCGAAGAATTTCATGTACTAAATTAAATTTTAGTCACAAATAGTATATTCAAGTTGTGAGTACAACTTTATTTTTACATCAGTTTGAAATGTATCTGTCTGTTTTTTAATCAATTCCTTATGATAATTAATATTGTGAAAGAAGTGAAAGGATATAAAATCTGAGTTAAGCCACTGAATAGTTCTTTTATGAAATGGGCCTGCAAAGGGTACCCGCACTAACACAAAAAGATGTTACGAGACAGACTCCAATTTTGTGGTTGCGTTACATTTCACGTTATCTGTTGTACCATGAGAAATTTATCTGAAAAGATTAAAAGTCGTAAATGGCCCCACTCAAAATAGCAAGCATCGAACCAGCAAATAATTATGTCGTATCTGTTTCATGTTGTTGGTTGGCATCAGCTCGACCCGCGGCCAGCTCAAAATTTAGTACAACCGATGTTTTGAATAGACCGACGGCGAACTCAGGGAGGTGACTGCAGAGTAAATTAAACTTAATGAAATGAAACTGCGTTACTATTTCGTCTCCAACAATTTTGTTCCATGCATTGATGGTGGAATACCATCATAGGGGATCTCTGTAAAATAAAATATCACACACATTATTATAAGGATTTAGCAAAATGTATCTCATTTAGACTCAAGATCGGTTTTTAACTGATAATTATCATTCATTAGATGGTTCAATTCAAGAACATATAACATCGTAATTTACATTGTATTTTCAAAAAGTGAATTCCACTAACAAATTAATGTAAAAACTGGATCGACTAAAGAACAAGTACAATATATATGAAAGCTAAAACACGAGAGCGTGACCTTCTAGTTCGTAACAGGCATAGAGTGGAGCTGAGAGTGTCTATTCTGCCACTTTTTACTCGAAATTACACGTAGATTTCAACAATAAAACCACTTATTACGTTGTTATCACACATTTAGTATTACATTTAACGGTAGCTCTCTCCAATTCCTAATATTAATGCAATGGTTACAATTCTTATATGTGGCAGATGAAAGGTATTAGAAATGTTATGTTATGCTTTTTCAGGAACTGAAATCCTTTTGCATCTATAAAGTCCGATTTTAACACAACACAAGCGTTTATATATTATGACTTTCGCACACATACGGTGATGCCAAAACGTAAAATAATAATGTGGTGAGGAAACATTGTCGATGCAGTATACAAGAACTGGTTTCATAGATGTAATGAATAGTGTGTGTTCATCTTTCGCTTTGTATAAAGTTATTAAAAGAAGATATTCACCATAAATGACGTACTTGCTGACATAAAAACTCAGTTGACCAGTTGAAATAATCTTACCTCCGATAATCATATTCATCAGTTGGAAATGAGTAAATTAATAGTAGCATAACACAAACATTGAGGATATGTATTTCTCTTGCTTGTAAAAAGAACTGCTATATTTTTTCACGTGGTCACATGAAAAAGATAATCACCGGATTGATATTAGTAATACTGAAGAGCTGTGTTCCTATTTTGTTTAGGGACTGATGACCCCGTAGTTAAGTCCCATAAGCTTAACAAACATTTGAACATTTTTGAACCTATTTTGTTAAAGAATGAACACTTAGAACAGCAACAACAACAACTGTGCTAGTGCTGTCATTCAAGGAATCTGCTGCGTTAGCCGGTCGATTTACTGTCCGAATGCAGCCACAGGTCTGCTATTGTAGTCGCCTGTGCCTGAATATTCTGAACTGAACTAAGTTTTCAATTTTCTCCGTGTGTTACTAACTTTTCATCTATTACTGAATTTTATTTCACTAATTTATTTACACACTTTACAGCATTCAAAAACACCGATAAATTACGTTCCCTTTACTACTTCATGTGTAATAGGAATATGAGAAGTTGTTTTGTCGTTTTTACGAGAACTCAGTCACTTCACTCGGGGCAATGTTAGATGTCGGGGTCAAATCACAACATAGCAGACACGCGCAGTCTATGTTATGTTTGGTCTACGGTTACAGGCTCTGGTGCATAACGTCCAACATATACAGTCACGACAGGCCCGTGATTTTTGTTATACGCCACAATAACAGCGTTCCAAGTGGCTAGTAAGGTACATTTCTAAATACAGAATCGGATGAGTGTGAATAGCATCATTTAAATTGATATAACATACTTTTTACAACAGGGAACGTAGCTAGTGCCAGAAAAATCGGAAATAACTAGAAAATAACTCCAAATTTTCCTTTATTAGGTTTCCTAAGAAACATTGGAAGGTATAAAGCGATACTTTGCAGTAGAGCTGGTTTTGAACATGACTCGAACTGTTCGAACAATTTACGTCACAGTTCGGGAAATCGCGGGAAATGATCGAACATTCGATCATGACGCTATCTAGCAATGACAGTAGGTACTATCTCTAAAACTTACAACGATGGTATTCATAAATATTTTCTGTGCTGTGCAGGATACGGTTTACAACGAAGATACGGTATCATTAACATACTATTGGGATTAATAAGTGTGAAATTCCTACTATAGTATCTACTACGGTGCAGGTTATAAGTAAAAACAGTAACGAATATAAGCTATAAGTAAACGAGAGCAATCGCGATTTAAAATTCTAGTGCTGCGATCTAGCGACTTCTGTCGATACTACGTACACAACAGCTCGTGCACCGTTTATTCCAAGGTAGCAATTACAGTTTATTTTTATATGACTTATTTCCATTATTGGGTATTAAATTTGTAATGTTTTCCCTGTTTCATATCTTATTGTTTTCAAGGTGGTAACGTTTTATCTGTTACTGTTCCGTATGAATGGTCACTTGCAACCTGTCTCTTATTATCACATTAAATATAATTTCGCCGGCCGCGGTGGCCAAGGGGACTGAGGCGCTTCAGTCACGGTGTGCACGGCCACTACGGTCGGGGGTTCGAATCCCCCTCGGGCATGGATATTTGTGCCGTCCTAGTTCGTAAGTAGTTTATAAGTAGTTTGTAAGTTTAGGGACTGATGACCCCGTAGTTAAGTCCCATAAGCTTTACAAACATTTGACCATTTTTTGAAATATAATTTCTACTTATAAAGGATTCATATTCTTTCCTTTTAATGTTAGCCTTCAGTAATATGAAGCAGTAGTTCTGTTATAGTAGTAGATACCAGATAGGTCACATATGGACTGTTTTAAAAAAATGTAAAGTTTTTCACAGTTATGCCCTTCTTTACTTTTACATGTACTTCCTGTGAAATTAGTTCTGAGCAAAGCGATAGCCCGGTATCGTTTGCAGATACGCGCTTATCGTTTGCAGATACGCAACGCGATTCATTTATTATCTGAGTGTTCGAACAGTTCGATACTATATCGAGTTCTCTGCTGAATCGGGAAATCCCGAGCATGGTCGAACGTGAGTGTTATTTGCCCAGCTCTATTTTGCAGGACATTTTATTTAAGATTATCTTTAAATCTGCGACTTTTTAATAAAGAATTTCATTTTCCATTAAGAATAAAAAAGGTTAATAAACAAGAGAAGACACAACTATCTGCAGAAAGATGTCAGTTTTCTACTCAGAAAATTCAGGGTTCTTCACTACAATTACAGCCTCATCAGTGTGTGTTGAACGTAAGGAACTTGGATGGAATGCAATGCCTAAGTTATTACGCAATGTACCAGACGAGCCATTACAGCTATAATCCTCACAAACATGATAATGAAACATCGAAAGCAGAAGAAACAGTTTCCTAACAAAGCAGAAACCAGTTCCACAACTGTTGCAATATATGAACCACAAACGGCAAGAATCTTCAACACAGTCGTTTCCAAAGCAAAAGTAAATACACTAAAAACAAAGACGACCGAAGTGCAAAAATTTTTTGTATCATTAGACTCCAAATCAAATCTTTACACATCAAAGAAAATGCATATCATATAAGAACAGACCGCAACAATAATTAATGTTTGTCGTTTTTAACTTTGTCTCACTTTCCGTCGAGTAGGTTGCAAAATATACATGTATGCGTATTTACTCGGAAATAAGTTGATATGTCACTCAATAAGGGAAATTCGACCTTTTTATACTTTCATTTCGCAATTTTTTATATCTCCCGATATTTTACTAATGCTTGGAACGCAAAAATTACGGAAACTATTTGGTTAATTAAATAGAAAAATAATTATAAACAAACATGACTCTTAGGGCACATTGTCCACCGCTAAGAGCGCTAGTGTCGTTGCAGCTGTGAGTTGGTAACAACTTTCACAACAGTGAGTGTCACGAGCGTAATTACTTGATTTGTGTAAAATGTCTCTTTTAATTTAAGGAAAAAAATCTGTCTTTAAAGAGTCGTGAGGTAAGAGTATACGTTGTTTAATGTTTTTCCACATAAAAATCTTGTTCCCTTTTCAGTTAATGTAACTACACTGCTGACCACTAAAAATAAAAACCCCTGCAGGAAGCAACTAAATCTGGTGAGATTTAGAGCATGCATTTGTGGCGACGAGAGGTGCACGAGATTAACATTTCAATACAGGCGCACATCGCGGGCGCTAGCAACGCAACCTGCGAGCTCTGTATGAAGGTCGAACAGACAGCCGTGTGCAGGCACCGGAATGTTTAAACCGTGCAGCTGTTTTGCATAAGCAGTTTAAGCACGTTTCGGAATCAGACCGAGGGACAGTAATTGCAGAACGGGACTGCGGATTATATTTTAGGAAAATCGGTGATCGTGTCGTACATAACGAAATTGTTGTACTGCGTAACTGTAATCGCTGGATGCTGGAGGAAACGACGGAATGTGCCCTCACCAAGCAAGGTGATGTTCACTGTCTTTTGCGACGTTCGTGGTCCGATACTAATCGAATTCTTTAGCGGGAAAAGCCATCAACAGTGACATGTACTATGAGACACTCAGCAGCCTACGGAAACCCATCAAGAGCAGACGGCATGGGGTGCTTACGGAGGGAATGATTCTGCTCCGTGATAAAGGGCGTCCACACCTCTCTAGTGGGAGCCGCTTGAGCATCCGCCCTACAGCCCGGACATGTCGCCCTGTTAGGCCCGCTAAAAAATATCTAAAAAGGAAGTGCTTCAACTCGGACGACGGATAGAAGGACACAGTAGCTCAGGTCTCTGGTGATTACTTTTGAATAAAGACATCAGTTATAGCCACAGTGTGCCGGCCGCGGTGGCCGAGGGGACTGAGGCGCTCCAGTCACGGTCTGCACGGCTACTACGATCGGGGGTTCGAATCCCTCCCTCGGGCATGGATATTTGTGCCGTCCTTAGAATTAGTTAGTTCATAAGTAGTTAGCAAGTTTAGGGACTGATAGACCTGTAGTTGAGTCCCATAAGCTATACAGACATTTGAATTTGAATTTTATAGCCACAGTGTAGTTTCGTATATTTTCATTTGAACACCCCTTGTACAATGGTGCAAGCCGCAAATAATTTTCAGTACAAATTTTGGGTCAAATCTAGTCTCCGATACCGCTTTGACCAATGACGCCATGTTTTACATCATTCCGTCCCGCGCGTGGTTTCAATACCGGCACACTCTGTTTACGCGTCTGATATTTTTGAAGACCCCCCCAACTTTCACTTAAAAAAGAAGGTTAGGTATAGGTTAAACAAGAATTTTTACTTGGTACGTGCGAGCGTTCCAGTTCGGAAACACTCAATCGATGTTCGACATAAATATCTTATTTCAGGCCGTACAACTGCGAGTGCAAGCTTTCTTTAAAATAACCTAATTATTAAATGCATTCTGAAGACGTGGTATCATTAAGTAGATTTGACCTATTTAGGTGAAATCTAAATATCGGTACAGTGTTGTGGTAAACATGTGTTCGTAGTATCTCTCGATTATGTATGACGTCATATGTGACGTCATTGGTCAAAGCGGTATCAGAGACTAGAGTTTATCACAAATTTCTACTTTCGACTATGCTATAAGTTCTTTCAGCTGTTGTGTGGAATAATCAATTTACATGAGCAGGTAAAAATGACTAACTCGACACGATGTTTTAGTAATCATTTGTATTTTCTGAGAAGGCTGGCAGAAAGTTTACGATCATATATATTGTTACATAAGTTACATCTAGATTGTAATATGAAATTTAAAATTCGAACTTTGATAATGAAATTAGAAGCACACATGTGTAACCTATTTGAATGAATCATGATAGTATTTAAAACCCAACGTTGTGTCTCTGCAAATCTTTAAACAATGGCTGTCTGATAAAAATCTACTGGAGCAGCAAAATTAAAAAATTGACCCTTTACCTCCTCCTCCACGATTGTCTTCATCACAAAATCAGACCATATATATATATATACTTCGCATCTCTGGCAGTAAAAAAAAAAAAAAAAAAAAAAAAAAAAACACATCCTGTGCTATATAGTTTCAGACGTACTTCTCGTGATCACATTATTGACTCGACTGACGACGCAAAGCTGAGTCACGCCTGCGATATTCAACAAAACCAAAGAATCTCTCAGACATTCCAGTTCCGCACTATCCAGAGTTTACATATTCCGCTACTAATACACTACTGACCATTAAAATTGCTACACCTACAAGAAATGCAGATGATGAACGGGTATTCATTGGACAAATATATTATACTAGAACTGACATGTGATTACATTTTCACGCAATTTGGGTGCATAGATCCTGTGAAATCAGTGCCCAGAACAACCACCTCTGGCCGCAATAACGGCCTTGAGGCCTTGATTCGCCTGGTCAATGAATCAAATAGAGCTTGGATACCGTGTACAGATACCCATGCAGCTTCAACACGATACCACAGTTCACTGGCGTATTGTGACGAGCCAGTTGCTCGATCACCATTGATCAGACGTTTGCAGTTGGTGAGAGATCTGGAGAATGTGCTGGCCAGGGCAGCAGTAGATCATTTTACGTATCCAGAAAGGCCCGTACAGGACCTGCAACAGGCGGTCGTGCATTATCCTGCTGAAATGTAGTGTTTCGTAGGGATCGAATGAAGGGTATTGCCACGGGTCGTAACACATCTGAAATGAGTTCAAAGTGTCGTCGATGGGAACAAGAGATGAGCGAGACGTGTAACAAATGGCACCCCATACCATCACGCCGGGTGATACGCCAGTATGGCGATGACGAATACACGCTTCCAATGTGCTTTCACCGCGATGTCGCGAAACACGGATGCGACCATCATAATGCTGTAAGCAGAACCTGGATTCATCGAAGAAATGACATTTTGCCATTCGTGCACCCACGTTCGTCGTTGCAGGCGCTCCTGTCTGTGATGCAGCGTCAAGGGTAACCGCAGCCATGGTCTCAGAGCTTATAGTCCATGCTGCTGCAAACGTTGTCGAACTGTTCGTTCAGAAATTGAAGCCATGATAACTGCAGTAAATCAGCTAAATAGCTATTTGCCACATTTGACAGTCCTTTTCTTTGACTGCAAAGCAGCAATATCAGCAATTGTTAACTTAAGAGATCCAAAAATTAATCAAGTCAAAATAAAAAAAAATAAATAAATAAATAAATATATATATATATATATATATATATATATATATATATATATATATATATATATATATATATATATATAAAATAAAAAAAATCAAGTCTCTGCAACAAAACAACAAGAAAATTGCAATTCAGTGGATGCTGCCATCTCACTGTGGCATAGATGGCAATGAGAAAGCTGATTTTTTAGCCAAAAAGGGCACAAAAATTAAACAAATTGGAACAGTTACCCTGTCGCATTTTGCAGAAAAAAGCATGATTAACAAAATATTTAAAGAAGAACTGATAAGAATCAATAAAAATCTCATGTGAGGGGAAGATCTGGGAAATCGTCTTGTATAACCAGCTAATACCAGTATAATGACACGGTTTCCTTTCGCCGATATTATCAGAGAACATTTTGTATTTCTATATTATTTCGGCATGTTACAATAATTATCTATGAAAGTCAAAGAAAGAAAATTTAGGAACAACACTCAATTTTTATTGTAAGAAAGAAGACACTCTTGCTTTGTACTTCGTAGCGATAGCATCTTGCAGACTGGAGCTGTACTTTCTTATTTTTATGTGGCCGCTATTATGAACATTCAGGTAAATATATGTGATGTGCGCGTATCTTAAGTTTATAAATAAACCCCACCTCTCACTTAAATTCGCACTTATGAATTTTTATTAATAATTTTGCCCTATCCTCCCTCCGCCCATAATGTCTTTTTCAGCCTTGTTGAATCACCGCAACAATGGATGGCATAGTTTTTAGTTAATATTGAATGGTGATATTTCGTGTAGCCTGCAACTCTAGTTTCAAAATTTATTCCATAATATTATCATTTACTGGCAATAGAACCTGCAGTCGATTTTCTTGTAAATTTTTAGAAGTCCGATGTGTTTGACTTACGTAATATTCCTATCCGATTTATATTATGTCAATTATCTTACTTTACTGTTTGCTACGCGAGTCGTAGTTTGATATTGACGAACTGCCATCCACTGTTCGGCGAGTGGTTATCATATTATTAAAATTTCATCTACAGCCAAATTTCAACCACCGATGGATCTCTTGTTAAAGGTAACTGCTCGTCGATTCTTTTGTAATGTTCTGCCTGCACAACACTCCACCGTTAATTAGCTTGCCATTTCATTTAAATGCATGTAATAATTTTTCCAATTTTTTCCCCGTAATTTACTGATTGGGATCTTTCATAGCTTCTAACTTCAAACCACTTCCTTCTGTAAATTTGTTAATCTCAAAAATTAATAGCCAGGCTGGAACATTATAAAAAAAGATTTGGCGACCGTTCACGTGACATTCATTGTGTTACAAGCACCGTAAGATTCCGAATTTTCTCTTAGTTTATTAAAAAAAGATCTTAGTGCTATATCATTGTGTTACTCCATTGTCAACGTATTAACAGTTGTCTTTCTGATTTCATGTTCTACATCAACGAAATTTTGGCTGTTACTATTTTTGGAAGTAATTGTTGGAGAAAAATTGACTACTACTGTGGACGAAGATTTTCATGGAAATAATTGTGACAAAAAAAAAAAAAAAAAAAAAAAAAAAAAAAAAAAAAAAAAAAAAAAAAATAAAATAAAATAAAATAAAATAAAATTAAATAAAATTAAAAGCACTGACGGACCACAGCATTCGGACGAAAGACAAGGTAAGACGAGGCCTGCACCGTTTCTGTAGACGATTTTGACCTTCTTTTACTATTATTTGTTTGCAGAATATCAATTTCAGCTTTTCCGTATTTTGCAAATTTTTCCTAAGTTTTTCATTATTAGTTACCGCGTCAACAATAGAGTTTTCTAGAATTACACAAGATGGCTGCCGAACCCATCTTGTAGCCGCGATCCTCATCTTTTTCGCATTATCTGTGTTTTGCGAGCTGCAGTGCCGTGTTATTAGCATTTTCGGCTATAGGTAAACAAACAGTGTTAGCTCACGACATGTACGCATGTTTTGACATGGTTAGGACGCGAAGACAAGCTACCGAAATGGATAATATGCAACCGAGTAACACTGTAGGACAACCTGAGCAGGAATTAGAAAACGTTATGGAAGACAGGCGGATAGAAAATATTTCGCCTGCTACGGACGTAACACGTCCGTAGCAGACGGAGGTACGTCTACTGTAGCTGTGCACTCAGATAGTGATCTACCTACCTCATGGTTTTCAAAATTCGAGTCAGTATTTCAAAATGTAACGCAGCAAGTCTCCATGATTAGCCAACAAATGACGACAAAGCAGGACTTACAAAATAAATTCCAAGCTCAACAGAATGTCTTAACACGCCTAGAACAGCAACAAAAGGAAATCGCGGATCAAATGGTAACGAGGGAAGAAATCGAGAACAGATTTAAGCAACTCGAGGAAGCACAGAAAAACCTACCAGCTCTCATTTCTGACGAGGTGAGCAGACAATTAAATACACAGATAGGCAATCTTGAAGAACAGGTAGCAGATGTGGAAGGCAAAGTTAACAGTAATATTTTGAACGTAGTTGATGAAAAGGTCTCCAACATTGCTTCACAGCTTGATAACGTTTCGCAAACAACCAAAGCCCTTCCGACAGCCATTGAAAATATTACACAGGACTTGGCAGCATTCAGAATTGAACATGAAAATTTAAAAACTACCGTAACGCACATAACCTCTCAGGCAGAAGCCATAGTCAGTGAGAATCAGGCAAGAGTTCAAACCTTTTTGGAGCAGACCGAGGTACAAATTAATGATAAACTAGTACGTGATTTAAACTCTGTCATTCAAAACGTTGCTGCAAAAGTATATGAGGAGCACAGCACCACTGTAAAGTCATTGCAGGAGGAATTGTCCAATGTAAAGGCTAGTGTACAAAGGGAATCCCGGACACAGACTGCAACTTCTGAAGCACGTACGAGACACGCATCACCGGTAACGTCATCTCCAGATAGGTACCATAACCGAGACCGTGACGCAAAACAGACTCACGTAGACGACGAGTGGTTTGACAGTGACAGACGCACAGTTATGCAACGCTCACAATCTCCCCGTCCTAGTGTTACCTCAATCCTGTTGGAAGAAAGTCTCCTGAAACACCACCAGTTTCCCACTTTTATTACTGAAAATAAATCCGTGCATCCTGTCATTTTTATACAATCCTTTCGAGAATTGCTTCCTGACACCTGGAGTGAGCGTAGGAAGATAAGGTTTGTAATGGGATATATTCAAGGTGAAGGGAATATCTGGGCTTCAGGCGTATACCGCTACTGTGCCACTCTCAAAGAGTTCGAAAATGCATTTCTTAGCAAGTACTGGTCGGTGGGAATACAGGAGCGTGTGAAAAATGAAATATACAATCCTCCACCCTTTAATGAGCGGAATGGCAGTTTAAGAAAATACTTTGAAAAATATCTAAACAAAGCACGCTTCTTCGACGAATGTCGCATCGAGAAGTACTTAGAGTACTGATAGGACGACTGCCGACATACCTCAGATTGCAACTGGTACATATTCCTATATATAATCTGGAAGACTTCTTGTCGACAGTCGATTCGATTGACTTAATTTACGAAGATGACCGAGCTAGGAACGGACGTGGTAACCACAACAATACTTATGGCAACGCCAGTCGGTACGCCAACAGTAACGGAATAAATCAGCTGATGCCCCCACCCCGAGTCAGGCCAGCCAACAGTCGCGCACAAATACTCAGGCACCACACGTTAACCGCTATGACACAAACTTACAGGCTCAGAGACAAACATACAACGGGGGCGGTAGAAATTCTAACAGACAAACATACAGCGGGGGCAATGTAACAAGGCAAAGAACAGACAATAGGTACCATCCAGGGTATAGTAATAGCGGAAACAACTGGAACAATAATCGAAACGGGGGCAGGAATTTTAACATGGGGAATACACAACAAAACACGTACACAGGTAGACAATATCCGAACCATCCCCCACCCAGTGACAATCGACAGACAGACTACGTGCCGGTGGCACGGATAACGACTGACTGCGGACAACAAACGACTTGGGGACCACCACAGTCTACCGTGACAATAACTGAAGTTACGGAGCCTGCCCAAACCGCATCAGGTACACAAACAAACTGAAATCGCTCTTCTCACGCCCTCCGAGTTTGAGCGGTGAATCCAGTGGGGGCACACGATACTCGAGAGTTCAAATGCTGAGGTTTAATGATGGTGTAGACATTAAAGATGAATTGATACAAGAACACACAACTTGTAGAAGAAATCTATCTGAAGTCTTACAAGCAAACGTTGTCATTGTGGTTGGTGGTATTTGTTTTAATTCGCACACATTCTAAAGCATCAGTTATACAGAAGCAGAATAAGAAGTGGCAGCATATGTATAGCGGACCGTACAGATTCCACACCGAGGCAGTTATCTTTTAGCACACATAAACACTGGAAAGATTAATGGTCTGTACCCACACAAAGATTTAAAACGATTTCACGCCTAATATGAACGTCTGTGTGCATTAAGCGGCATTATTTATATTTATTTGTGTAAGCATCAAACATGTCATCCGTCAGAACTTCACCGAGCGACGAGCGAGATCGCAGGTAAGTGCCTAATATTTATTGTCAGCTGGCACAATCATTCAATGGATAATAAGTAAACAGATGTAAGTTACCACACTTACAAAGTTATGGGCAGTTAAAGACTTAATAGGCATATATTTTGACGTGGGTAATATTTTGTGTAGGAGTAATAATTTATATTTACGTGTATATTTATATACGTGTTGCTTGGAAGAAGTAGGTGATTTATTCTGGTTTGTGATCGGGAATCTTTATTTATTCATTGGACGTGGAGTGTACAAGCACACGTACCACTTATATGCATTATTGCCCGACCAAATTTTGGATAGTCATTTACGGGGACAAGTAATGTAGTTTGTTGTGATAGGAGAGAGGAGAATATGAAATCTCGTTTGCCCACTAAAAATAATTTTTGCTATAACTATTTATGCTACCAGGGAAGGATACACCAAGTTATAGAGATTTTGCTAACTTTTATGCGAATGATCAGCTGACAAATAAACAATGTTGTTATGGTCTTCAGTCCAGAGACTGGTTTGATGCAGCTCTCCACCCTACTCTATCCTGAGCAAGCCTTTTCATCTCCTGATAAGAACGGCAACCCACATCCATTTGAATCTGCTTACTATACGCGTCTCTTGGTCTCCCTCTGCGATTTTTACCCCACACGCTTCCCTCCAATGCTAAATTTACGATGCCTCGATGTCTAAGAATGTGTCCTACCAAGCGATCCCTTCTTTTGGTCAGGGTATGCCAAAAATTCCTTTTCTCACCAATTCTGTTCAGTACCTCTTCATTAGTTATGCGATCTACCCACTTAATCTTCAGCATTCTTCTGTAGCACCACATTTCAAAAGCTTCTATTCTCTTCCTGTCCACACTGCTTATCGTCCACGTTTCACTCCCGTACAACACTCCCATGAACCACAGACATTGCCGAGGTGGGGTGGCTTGCGTGCCTCAAAGATGCAGATAGCCGTACCGTAGGTGCAACCACAGCGGAGGGGTATCTGTGGAGAGGCCAGACAAACGTGTGGTTCCTGAAGAGGGGCAGCAGCCTTTTCAGTAGTTACAGGGGCAACAGTCTGGATGATTGACTGAGCTGGCCTTGTAACATCAGCTAATGTGGCTTTGCCACACAGCTACTGCGAACGGCTGAAAGCAAGGGGAAACTACAGCCGTTATCTTTCCCGAGGACATGCAGCTCTACTGTATGAACATATGATGATGGCATCCTCTCGGGTAAAATATTCCGGAGGTAAAATAGTCCCCCATTCGGATCTCCGGGCGGGGACTACTCAGGAGGATGTTGTCATCAGGAAACAAAACACATAGAATCATGTTGCATGACAATACAAGCTTGCACGCATACAATCTGCATAAGTAAGAACGAACTTAAATTTTCTCCGCTTAATCGATGTCGTAAGCAACAACTGCAGACTATGCAAAGAATTTAAGATGCAGGGTACACACTATAAAGCGCTGTTTGACACTTAACAGAGATAATTCTTTATCACATCGTTAACTTAAAGATATTTTCTTTCCTTTATCACACTTCATTGATGTAAAATTTTTAAGATTTATTTGAGTAACGCAGCTGGTAGAAATACTTATCATTTGCTTAGGTTATGCAATTGTTTTGTTTGACAAACCACACATTGCGAGAAACATGAAATTTCACAACATAGCATGGTATGGAATATTTTCTACTCAAACACCGTAGACTTAAGCCTAGATATAAGAACTTTTATTTCAGCAAGAAGAAACGACGAGTATGTGTGGCAGCCACCGCTGGAATTATTTACTTTAACATCTAACTCAGGAGGTGCATTTTAAATGAAAGATTTACTAACTTTTGACATGAACACAGAACGACGCAGGGACACACATACAAGAATACACACGCATATCTGAGTGCCATAAATTTATTTATAATTACCTATCTTTGCACAGATTTAAATTACGCACGGAAGAGCAGGATTAGGTACGGTCGCGAATGTTCGAAAAATACGGATGGTGTGACAAGATGAGGACTTTCCGATGCTAGGATCGATGATTTATGCTTTATGTTGTTTGCTCGCGAATTGACGTTAGGAGTGATCTTTGCTGTAACGATTGTAGAGTGATAAAATTGATATTCTGCAAGTAGAATTAGCGAGATTCCTCTAACTACTCTGTCCTCAGTCTTCCTTCTTTAACTGTACTTCTGCCGCACAAATGGTGCGAAATCTACCTTGTGTCAAACACGACGGCCGGGCCTGATCTTGCCTTAACTTGTATATATAATATATATTGTTGTGTGTATAAATATTTATTGCCAATATTTTATGTGTGTCTGGATTACTTATGTTGATGAACACCAGGGTAACACAACACGGATTACGGACTTCAAACGTTACGATAGGTGACACTTTAAAAAAGAAATCAAAACCAGTATTGCACAGCGACAATTAAGTCTGAAATGAAACACATTTAGACATGTAATACTGCATAGAAGAGACGTGCAGAGTGTATCGGATAAACAAGGCTGAAAACAGCATTATCACAAAACAAACTGACATGAGCATAGGCAAACCACATATGGTCAACGTTATGCTCAATATCAAAGCATGCTTATGTATTTCGAAAATTGTAAAGATTTTTATATCTGTTAAATAGCTAATGAAATGAATTTTGTAAAAGAGATATGATTTTATGTGATTTGGATGTTAATGAGAGACAGTCCTTAAGTCAATGTCTTATTAAATCGAAACTGTTTGGTAAAGAACAGTGAAGCTAGTTATTTGAATAGGACATGTGAATTAGGAGACCGTGTGAAACAGCAATAAGTACAGATGTGTTAAATGCAGTGAAAGACGCCAACAAGTGATTTTATTATTCTTAAGAGACGTTCAACGACTTTCGCGCTACAGAAAGTGCAAATTTCAAACGTTATCACCCCGCGAAAAGACGCTGTCCAGTGAATTAACAGTGTTTAGAACAATTAAAAAAAAATAAAAGACAGGCCTACGAGGACCGATAAATAAATTAAAGTGATAAATTAGTTTGAACAGTGTGTGATGGTGAATAAAGACGCAATCTAACGCCACCATAAACGCTCACGGGAATCAATCATAAAAATAAAAAGATGTATAATGCACACGCAGGACGTTTAATTGACGCACGTGCTTACATACTGTGAATCAATTAATAAACGTCCGCAAATGAACAAGAGAACAGTGCCGTATGGTAATTCAGAGACACTGCTAGGTGATGTGAATTCCACATGTACGAACCTCGCCTGCTGCAGACAAAAGACGTAATGTGGTACTCACCCACCGGTGTGAAGTGTGGACCCTCGACGAGTGCAAACTGGAGACTCCTTCCTTAAAACTCACCTCACTGTAATCCCAAACGTGTTGCAGTTTGAAACAGTACGATTAAAATTACGGAAGTCATACCACGCGATCCTGCCACGATGCAACGTAGGCACAGACTGAAGCTGAACCAGTGCCGCGATGTGACGTCATTACTGATTGTTGACAGCGCTATGCAAACAAAGCTCTTACAACACCGTCTAACGGACAATATTAATCAAATAAAAATATGAAAAAAAGTATGGACTCGCAGCAAGCTGCGTTAGTATTAATAGAGACTGAATCTATTCAGCGATAACAAGAATATTAATATAGAATCAAATCAGATACTTTAAAATGTTAGCATAAAGTCAGAGAAAGAAAATTTAGGAACAACACTTTCAATTTTTTTTTGTAAGAAAGAAGACACTCTTGCTTTGTACTTCGTAGCGATAGCATCTTGCAGACTGGAGCTGTACTTTCTTATTTTTATGTGGCCGCTATTATGTACATTCAGGTAAATATATGTGATGTGCGCGTATCTTAAATTTATAAATAAACCCCACCTCTCACTTAAATTCGCACTTATGAATTTTTATTAATAATTTTGCCCTATCCTCCCTCCGCCCATAATGTCTTTTTCAGCCTTGTTGAATCACCGCAACAATGGATGGCATAGTTTTTAGTTAATATTGAATGGTGATATTTCGTGTAGCCTGCAACTCTAGTTTCAAAATTTATTCCATAATATTATCATTTACTGGCAATAGAACCTGCAGTCGATTTTCTTGTAAATTTTTAGAAGTCCGATGTGTTTGACTTACGTAATATTCCTGTCCGATTTATATCATGTCAATTATCTTACTTTACTGTTTGCTACACGAGTCGTAGTTTGATATTGACGAACTGCCATCCACTGTTCGGCGAGTGGTTATCATATTATTAAAATTTCATCTACAGCCAAATTTCAACCACCGATGGATCTCTTGTTAAAGGTAACTGCTCGTCGATTCTTTTGTAATGTTCTGCCTGCACAACACTCCACCGTTAATTAGCTTGCCATTTCATTTAAATGCATGTAATAATTTTTCCAATTTTTCCCCCGTAATTTACTGATTGGGATCTTTCATAGCTTCTAACTTCAAACCACTTCCTTCTGTAAATTTGTTAATCTCAAAAATTAATAGCCAGGATGAAACATTATACCAGGTTTAACAAGGAGAGAGGCAGTAAGTTAGCAACATTCTGCCTGACTACTGGACAGGACTGTTTGGCTGCCCACCTGCACAAGATCTCCATCCTGCCGTCTCCAGAATGTGTTTTGTGTCACAACAGTGATATCATTAATAATTAACAGTTATAATTTAAAAGAGAGTTCAGAATTGTACATTTGTAATTTAGATCTGACATCGTTGTTTTGTGAAGGAAGAAGGCGAATGACGGTAAGTCAAGTACCGGAACATTAAAATAATCAGCTGAAAAATGCTCCTTCTGGAGCACAGAAAAGGCGACTATGTTCTCTGACACAAAAGTGTGGAACCAGCTGCTTCGATCCTCATTCCGACTACCTCGCCAAAAATTTTGGCATGCGAACATATTCGCGCACTTTTAGCGCATAAATTTGTAAATACTTTTGCGCAGTTAAGCCGTCATAGTCAGCAATGTCGTATCACTGTCAGTGTCTATATATGTCTGTCCGTTTGTTTGCTGTCTTTCCCACTGCCGCTTTCTGTCTGTGTCAATCTTTCAATGTCTTCATCCCTTTCCCTCGCGATTCCTCACCACTCTCTGTTTCTGCCACTTTCATCGTCTATGTGCCCCATTGACGTTGTCCCATTCACTTACTGTCCTGTTGCCAGTATCCTTTCTTTCTCAGAGTCGGCTTTCATTGTCTTCAGTCACGATTTTCTCCTTTACACATATGCCCATGGGGATGGTTGGCTTGGGGTTTGACCTGTTGACTGGAAAACTTTGCACACGGGTACTGGGGATGGGAAAATATGGAAAAATTGTTTCCTGCTGTAGTATTGGAGAGCCGCACGCTCATGCTTTATGTATGGTCTCCATTCGTCTCAGTTTCCCACTTTTTTCTCTTTTGCTCCAATTGCTACTATCTGCATCTGTCTTTGTTGTTGCCACTGTTCCTGACTTCCGACATGTCGTTTCGCTTCCCACTGTTGTTTTCATGCATATGACTATCTCCTGAACTGACACTTTCTCTGTTCCATCATATATGACTCTCTCTGCCTGTTATCCTGTATCTGTCCTACTCAGATTCAGTCGAAAAAAGTGGAAATATGTTCGCATGCCAAAATTTTTGGTGAGGAAGTCGGAATGAGGATTGAGGCAGCTGGTTCCACACTTTTGTGTCAGAGAACATATTCGCCTCTTCTGTTCTCCAGCAGGAGCATTTTTCAGCTGGTTCCCGTCTTTTTCCTGTTACATCAGAGTGTAATACTTATATAACATGAAATCAATGGTGAATAAAATTTGGATAGTATAATATTAGAATGCATCGTAAAAATTTCGACGATTTGCCATGAATAGAAAGTGTAGATTTGCCAATGCACGCAGTTGGATCTTTTGATACCAAAAATTATGATTTTTGTAGCGTATCGCGATAACGAATACCCATTTCCAAAAACGGAAAACGAATTTTCCAGATAAACACGTAAACAACATACACATAATATTTTAGTCATTTCCTATTCCTCAAGATACGTTACCCCACAATCAGAAATAGAGTTTTCGACCTATTACAGTCGCGTGGTGTAATTCACGGACCGATATCTCAAGACTCACATTGTGCTCTAAACTTTAAATAAAATTTCGATATGTTATCTACATTTCATACGCAGCTGTGTGTAACCTAAAATCAGCCATACGAGAAGTCTATGCAATGTGTTTTTACCTCTGCAAACTCTTTAAAACATGTTTTAATAGTTCACAGAACCAGATGCTGCATATTAACTGTAAAGTAAACGAAAACAAAAATCACCTCTTAACGACCGAAGATTTCAATCTTTAAGATGTACAAAAATCAATTTTTTCTCCGAGTACCTTTTTTCAAATCGCATGGTAAGTTTCAGAGCTGTCCGAACGCTGTCTTTCAGCAGAATACGCACTTTTTCTAGCAAAATATCGCGGTTTTTTGGCCGTATCTTGGTAACGGACTAAGATTTACGAAAACTGAAAAATGCCGTTTATGTCTACAGGATGTATTGTAACTATTTGAATAATTTTCTATGGTTAGTTATTTAGATATTTGCGATTCAGGTTTTGTGATTGTTATGATAAGTTTCAACCTCTCGATGCCAGTAACGGGTAAAGGTATCGAAAAAATTTAAAAACGGCCTCGAGAATATCATCATAAGGACATATGTTAAAAATGTCGAAGATTTACAATGAATAGAAAGTATCGAAGTGACCATCCCCACAATTCGTTTTTTTTATGCCCAAAAGTCATGTTTTTGTTTTTTAGATTTTCTCAGGAACCGCCCGTGAATGAATTGCGCTTTTGTAAGCATTTTAAAGCCCAATATAGACTACACGTCATGTACAAAAGCCAACTGATTTGCTCAATTTGGATGAGGTCCAGGAAGTCTGCAACTTTGAAAATTTTGACAATGTACTGTATGATAGCTATACTATACCTATTCTTCTAATATGTACACAAATTATCACTAAGCCAAGATCTATCGAGAACACTTTACCCCTTTACTCTGAGATAAATAGAACCTGAGATATGGGCCCCTAAAGAATAGCAAATTCGCACGCGCCGTTTACGAACATATTAATACCGCTCACTGCCGTACGCGGTATGATAATAATAGTGTTCAGTACGCTGTCAACTGTTTTCTGCAGCAAGTTGAAATAGAGAGACAGCATGTTCCACAACTGATCGAATGTTTGTGGGGTCACGTTCAGAGTGTGTTACACAATGCGTGCCTTCATTCCAGCTAAGTTCCAAATCGGAACACTAAACACAAAATCTTTCAGATAGACCCACAGTCAGAAGTCACAAGTATAAAGACCAGGTGATTGGGACAGCCAGGCTGTAAGGAATTAGCAGCTGATAATCCTAGCTTTTCCGAAATGGTTATTCAGCAGCTTGTTAACTGGATTTGAAATGTGCGGAGGTGCCTCATCTTGCATAAAAATGGTGCCATCCACTCATCCACGCTGTTGAAAAGTTGGGAATGACATGATTGCGCTAAATAACCTCATAGCGCTTACCAGTGACGGCAAAGGTCACCAGATCGGCAGCATCTCTACGGAAAAAAATGGTACCTGGCATACTCAAACCTACAAGAACTACTTACAGTGCAAGTATTTCAAAATTTCTGTGCTCAAAACATATTATTACGACTGATTTTGGCCATTCAGTTTTTAAAAAGAGAAATACATACAACCTCTGACAATAAAATTCGGTGTATTGTCCCGTAACATTAAGTAGATGAATATGAACTATAGTCACCTTACTGTCATTCGAAATAGTTGTTGTTGTTATTTTGAGGGGACTTAACATCTAGGTCATTAGTCCCTAAGAAATAGTCACCTCCCATTATTATCGCTGTGCGATACATGTCCTGGACACTTTGCACGAAGACTTCGTTTGCGATGGTGTGCAAAGTCCTTGTCACAGTTCATCTTCGTTAATGCTACAGCACTTTATTGTCAGAGGTTATAGTATCTAGTGAATGCAGCATTATACAATTCGGCATAACTTACCATATAACAATTGACAAGACAACGTGTGCTCATGGACAGTATTTCATGCATGTATGCAATAGTTTCAAAGTTCACTCCATCAGTATCAAGGTATATAGTGAAACAGCATTTTTTTTTAATTCACTTAAATACAGGACTTTTCATTAATATAAAGATTGAGTAAAACTTCACATTTATTTGTTAGCGATTATTTTACTGTGACGATTTCAGAATTGACCTAAAGCATTTTCCATTCCAAGGAACAATTTTCCGTAAAAGAATTTCAGTTCAAGATTAATTTGTAATAACAAGCCATGGACACCAGACGTGTCTTCTGGTATCAAGTTCAACTGTTACACGGCTGCCGGCAAAGCGCATCATGCTGAGCTGAGGTCATGTGTACACACGCGTCTGAAGAATCTGCCAGGACAGACGTCGGCAGGGTAGAGTTCTCTTTAGCAAGTTCAGACGAGCGTGTCATCATCGTGACGAAGGACAGACGTAAATAAACTATGTCGTCTGTATATCGATCTATCGACTTCCGTGACCGTTCGGTGCGTGACAAGATCTTACTTTTGACAAGCTGAACTCTAGATACCGTTGCATCTCGTCTCACTTGCATGAGTTTAAGCTGTACTTTTACTGTCAGACCAACGTTTGAATATATGCCACAAGTCTGTACCTCACTCTGTACTCCATCATACTGTAAGTTCGTCTCATAAATTACTCTGTTTTTACGCGGTTTTTCTCTTTTACGCATATTGACATTCGCACTTCTTAATTCACCGTATTCACATGCCAGTTCAGGTATTTTTATACAGACGTGAGTATTCGTTTCAATGCCATTATTTAAAACTTTTATAAACAGTGAAACGAGCGGCATTGGCCATAAAAATATTTTGCTTTTATGATAGTGATTCAATTTCGGTTATTGTGTAACCGATTTCAGAGCTGAAGTTAAGCTATAGTAACAGCAAAAGATTTTTACGGCACTTGTGTCTTGACTTTCGATGTGCACTCATACAGAATATATTGATTTTGAATCACACAAGTGACACCTCATGATGATCTCGAATCGTGGAATGTTTTATGCTCTTGGATTGTACATATATTGTAGAATGCTTTATGCTCTAGGATTGTACGGACAAACACCATTTATTAGAATTTAAGGTCATTTTGGCTTATGTACAGTGCTTGATATCCCACATTATAACCATGTGACGTTGGGATCGAGATGTGTTATAGAAATATGTATTAAAATGTAAATGTCTATAGGTTTTGTTGAAATTTATTATCATAAGTGATGTATATTGCAGTATTGTTTAGTTTGTTTATGTAATTTATTATTTATGTATCTGGGTAATCGTCGATAGGGAAAGCAGGAAAGCCGGCCGCGGTGGCCGAGGGGACTGAGGCGCTCCAGTCACGGTCTGCACGGTCACTACGGTTGGGGGTTCGAATCTCCCCCAGGGCATGGATATTTGTGCCGTCCGTAGTATTAGCTAGTTTGTAAGTTTAGGGACTGATGACCCCGTAGTTAAGTCCCATAAGCTATACAAACATTTGAAACATTTTGAAAGCAGGAAACAGCTTTGGTGTGTGTGTGTGTGGTGTGTGTAGTATGTGGTCTTTGGAGCAACAGAGAGGGAGCAGTAGTAGTAGCTATGAAGTCAGGGGGAGTCGAGCTCTAGAGTTGGGACGCTAGCAAGTGCGCGGGAGCGTGCAGCGCCACGCTCTTTGCAGTCACCAGGCCTTGTTGGCGGAGTTCTAGAATTAGCGCACATGTTTCCAATATGAGCGTGGACACACGGCAGTTCATCTGTGTATATCCTCAAATTGCTCACTGACTTGGATCTGCCTGTATTGTGACCTGCAGCATTGTCAGAGTCGGCGTATCCTGCTCTTCAACAACGAGGACACAATGTAAGATCGCTCCAATAATACCGACCACACAGAGTTAGGCATTTTGTAAGGTGTTACCCAGTTTTGTGCTTGAGAAACTATTTTTTTTAATAATAAGTAAAATTTAAAGAACTACTACAACGTCATTGTCCTAAGACATTGTTACCAAGTAGGGCCCTATCCTTTCCAGAAGTTTCCCGAGTGTCGATGAAAGTGAAAAGAATATGAAATTTAGTGCCAAGCTATAAAGAACAATTTTAAATAACTAAAGTTTAAATTTTATAGCCAATTTCAACATATTAAATGTCTGGACTGAGAGAACTCCTGTCTTGTAAAACAAAGCTGGTACAATTAAGTAACCAAATGAAAAGATAATTATGAAATAATTGGTTCATTACTATTTAATATTTCACTGGTGTAAATTTTATGTGTAAAGTTTGCTTAGTTGGTTCGTATTTCGGTGTTGTGGTCTAGTTTCAAGTTATTCCGAATATTCTCTTTCTTGCTAATATTAATATTAATTATTCTGTCAATCAAGTGTTTTGCTGCCCACTGTGTAATTCTCATGCAGGCGAGAGTGAGGGAACGTTAATAATTGAGTGCAACATTGGTCTCCGATCCAAAACTGCTTCCGAGCTAACCCAGTTCATTTCAAAATTATTACTTAGTTTAGTTTCTTTCTTACAACAAACTGATAAAACCAAAGCACCATTTTTCATAAGAGTTATTCAATTGCAAAAGTATTTGCAAACCTTCTGTGTTGCAACACTAAGGTGCGTGATTACCCATTCATAATTGTCGTGGTTAATTACAAATCACTCAGGGTGCCCCATTGGGCTGGTGACCGAGTTATGTTTTATTTTTTTTAAAACATTTGTACTTTTACATTGTTTGTTACATCCTATAATTTTCAATACTTACGTGTGCGAGTGTGATTGTTCTGAAATTAAATCATTTCAGTTAGTAATCGGTAGAGTGGGAGGAACGGGCTATGGTGTGATAGTTCGTTGTGCCAGCTTTCCCTCACTTGTTGGTTTTCCGTTAGCACAATATTTTTTTCGCTAAAGATAGCCTCGTCCAGATTTTATTGTAGGCAACACACGGGTCATTTTAACGTTAATCTGTCACAAGATTAATCAACCGTTTAGTGAGGGGGGTGTTACAATCTTCCATCTGTGGTTCGGTGTGCTGATGGTAATTTTAAAAAACCGTATGTACTAGATTGTGAACAGCACACAGGTTTCACTTTTATTACTATACCAAGTGTATAGCCACCTTTCACAATGTTTTTAAATATTTTTATTATGTTCGAAAATGACAAAAAGTATTTCGAAAATACGCGATCTAGACTGTCTTCCATGTGAAGCATTGTTCTCATAATTTAATAGATCCCTCTCCTATACTGACAAGTTCGGCTCTTAATAAAAGAAGTATTTATGACTGTCAATGTACTTCGTTCAGAGACATTACGCGTTACGGACTACCATGGATTGTTTGGCGGGTAATTGCTTATGGTACAAACTACACACACACTCGGAATTTGCCACCTTTTTCGAAACAAACAGCTGAATATTTATCCTTCAGTCTGTAATCAGGTGCATATGTAAATAATACGGGATATTGAAGGAGATGCTACTGTTATAAGAAAGATCCAGAATGAGTTTAAAAATGCTAAAGTCAGTAAAAAAAATTTCCCAGGCAACACTCGCAAGCCATCATTATTGCATCTTCAGATTCGGTGGCTGGTACGCTTTCCATTACACCGCCTTAACTACATAGCCAGCCCCCTTTTTCTGTAAAGTTATTACCTCACCCTAAATTATGAATGACGTTTTCCTCATAAATTTTATATGTATCGTTGCGCCGAAATGGGGTACTGCAAGTTTTAATAAAGTACAGCTAAATATACCTCAGGCAGCGCTTGCTCTGCGATATTTCGCACCAGCCAGTCATTGTTTTCGTTCGGAGCGAAGTCGTCGGTTTTTGGCTTTCGTTATTGTTTCTTACTTCAGACATTCGTTATGAATAAAGAGAAGAATGCCATGCTCTAGGAAATACAAAACGTGCACGCGTTTATGCACCACCAAACCACCATGCATGGAGGATCAAGTTAGAAATAGATTAATACATGCACTTTCCAAGTTATTAACTTTCCTTTTTGCATAATAAACAAGTAGATCAAAGGCATACAGGTAATTACTGTTTACGGCAAGCGCTCTGCAGAGAGTTGTCCGAAGAACTCTGGGAAAATGATCCAACTGTGTGAGGGAAAACATTCTTTATTGTTATTTCCCGATCAGAAAAAAACTGGAAAACTGAGGTCTCAAAACTATGAAAATGTGTATTAAAATTGAAAATAGCGTGTACTATATGAATCATTAAACTAGAAATCCCTGATATACGTCTGTGAAATATATACTTTTTGTTCCAAAAAAAGTTCAAAATAAGAAAATATGCATGGAAAGAGTAAACATATTTTAAATCAGAGAGCAATAAAATTAATAAGTTCAAAGTTCAAGCTTTATCAAATTATACTATAAAAACATGAAGTTTTAATTCTTGACTTTAGTTATGGTCGTGAAAAACAAAAACATCCACATTACAGACCACCCGACTACTATACTGGGAGTATCCTACACAGTATCATTGGTGTCACCGAAGCCGCCGGCCGCAGTGGCCGAGTGGTCTGCGGCGCGCCAGTCACAGTCTGCACGGCCGCTACGGTCGGGTGTTCGAATCCCCCCTCGGGCATGGATGTTTGTGTCGTCTTTAGTGTAAGGTAGTTCACAAGTAGTTTGTGAGTTTAGGGACTGATGACCCGAAGTTAAGTCCCTTAAGCTTAACAAACATTTGAACATCACCGAAGCCAGCATTTTGCACTGAAATACGCCTCCGCGAGATTTGAATTTTAGTCACACACAGATGGTGGAGAAATATAAATAAAAAATGTTTAGCGGCTGAAAATTATGTTCCGCGAAACAATGAAAATAAATAATAAACGGAAATGAAATTACTGTGCTGAAATTACAACAGGGAGAAATATTTTAACATGGGTTACGCCGAACATTTGCAACATGAAAGAAGTGGCTAAAGAATTGAATACTCTGAAAAAGAATTTCCTTTTTTAAAAAACCTCGTCAGAGAATATTAATTTATGGCGGCGCACCCTATACTGTTTCAGGTTGGTATTCAGCGTACCACGAACCTCTACACAAAAATTAACTGCTGGACTGCACATTGACAATGCCGAATTATCGTATCACCGCGGCTAGCCAAATGAAAGAAACTGAAAATTAATAAACCGGCAGAAATCTCAGGGACGCTTTTGCGGAAAATACAATTGTGAAAACAGTTGAAGTATCGTAGAATCGTGCGTTGTCCAACACTTAGTTTTACGTAGGCCGTGTAATGACGGCTGTTTGTATCTGAAAAAGAGATTTGCACATTTACATTTATATTATAAGCTAGGAATGAGCTGGCTATTAATGATCAAATGCATGATTACGAGATAATTATCTATATTCTGAAATGGTGGAGTATTCACTTACACTGACTTAACAAAGATCCAAGTGAAATCAAATGATCAATTAAAATCATACAATTTACAGAGCGACAGTTCATTACATCCGTTCAGGTCAAGAGCTAACAATAGAAGAATAAATCGAAGCCTGGCGTTCCTTCTTGCTTAGTTAAAAAATAAAAAGCGTAATTATGATTTTTTTTCCGAGTCTGCATAAAGTTCGTTTGTGCATATCTGTGGATTATTCGAATATTTCTTTGAAGAAACTTCTCATAAATTAATCTAAACACAGGAATGTTCGTTAAGACAACTGTTAAATTATGAAACCGAGTACATCAGATAATAATTTCCTGAGCGGTCCACGTAACATTATAGCACTAGGCACTATATTACAATTCTAAACGGCGTGTATACAACTTACTTGTCTAGAGATAAATTAGTCACAAGAAATAGTAAAATCCTCCCTATGAAACTGTTCCTGTAAGTAGAGTGTACTATTTATCATTCATAGCAAATTTCTTCATTCATCTGATTGCTCTACGAAAGCTGCAGTCTGCTTCAAACGCCTGCATATGTTACTACTTGTTCGTCTAATAACACGATTCTACAATCTATGTGTTACGCAAATATTAGCCCAACTAGAATTGTGTTTGATTCCGCCTTATGCAAGACACTTTTTGTTTTGTTTAAATACCCAAACTAGTTTCGGCACTTATTGTACCATCTTGCGTGGGTTTCTGTTGTTTATTTTCTAGAATAACATGTTACATATTTGATTATACAATCGTTTGCACAAGTTGTTTGGTTTGACAATTTTGTTAAATGTTTTAGGCCTAATTTATTCAAGGTACTTACATTGCGTCATTCGCAGGATATTTATGTGCATTGGTTGTGGAGTGACGAATTTTGACAACCTGTCATCTGCAACAACAAGACGTGTTTGTTTACGAAAACTGACTGGTTTATTGTTGGCCTACATTAGCATGGAAGTTATATTGAAATTATTTCTATGTGGCTGTTTTGGCTTACTTACATTTGAGCTGTGGTGTTGCTGCTCGTTTGTTTGTGGCGTGTTCTTATGTTTTTTTGGTTTTCAGTGCGATTTTTGCTGTGAAACAACACTGTTTACATCGCCATTTTTCTTGTTGTGGTGGCTGTTTGGTGTTGCATTTGTTTGTGTGAACTTTCTGTGATGTGGAGCGCGATTGTTGAATAGTTTAGATACTGACATTGTTTTGTGGGTGTGTATTTGTTTATGTTTTAGTTGTTGTTCTTGTTGTAATAAACAACAGAAACCCACGGAAGATGGGTTCACAATAAGTGCCGAAACTAGTTTGGGTATTTAAACAAAACAAAAAGTGTCTTGCATAAGGCGGAATCAACCACAATTCTAATACTGCAAGCACGGAAGAGACAAGAGCTGCACCATCACAAGATGATCAACTGCTGAACTTGTTTAAATCACATTCGAAAAGCTTACGTCATTTCAGTTTAGAAAGTCGTGGTAAGTACCGACCATATACAAACTTTTCGATGTCTGGAATGGTTAAGATGGCAACGTCACTCTTCATTAATAGCTGCACTTCGCCAGTCTAGTTCATATAAGTCTGTGTATCTACATATATTCGCATTTATGCTTGACGTTAGCGGTACGACAACGAAGATCGATGTACCTATCATGTAGCCGATATAGTTTGCTTACCTCAGCACTAGGTCACGATGATGTCACGCCCGCCTGAATTTGCGTTAAGTGGAGGCTACCCGCCCTCGCAGCCGACCTCTCTGAGCCGACAGAGCAGGCGTCAGTGAAGCACTGTGACTCACAGGACAGGAGCGCCAGCGGAGGTCACCAGCAAGAAACACGAGCGCCGGCTGCGTAACAGATGATCTCTCAAATTAATCACGTTTCACGAGTGGCGGGGGACGTTCAGCAGATTCCTAACTCTGTCCCGACGACAGAGCTGTGTTTTCGCTTGACAACGCTATAATACATCAAGTCAAGGGTTCCCAAACCACTGGGCAACGAACGCTGCTCGAGAGTAGAAGAAGCTGTAAACACTTCTGCCAACTGTACGGCTTCCACTCGTCAGACTCAAAGGTCAGCGAGTACAGAATGAGATAAGAGATGAAATGCAATAAACGAATACTAACTAACAGTTATTTTTAAGAATTCAAGGTACTTTTCCAGCTCATTGTTATGTAAAAATCAACACCTATTTCTTTCAGGCTCTATTTATAATGTAAATCAATTCTAGAAAGTAATATAAACAATCAGGATGTCTTTCTATGAATTGTTGCAGTCCACCTTAGCTGTTTTTATAGGCCTTTATTGCGTTACTACCGCTTTCGTACCGTTAAAGGTACACCTTCAGGTATCTTTTAATTTACATGGGGTGATTTGACTTGTTGCGTGTCCCAACGTTCATGATGGTTTGCCGAGTCTTATGGAAGTTTTCTTCAAAGATGTTAATTAACTTTAAAAGGGATTCCCTTCAGTAAACGTCTATGTGTTGATTGCCGGGTAGTCAGCACTGGCCCTCCACACCGTGACGTAATGCGCTTGCCCACATACTCTTCGTTCGCGTCACGCTGGAGAGACTCACTTTAGTGTACAGCCACACGACCAACTGACCTGTCACGGCCAATAAGCGAGTACATGACAACGACTAACGATGCCGGGTTAACAGAGCAGCGTGGACACATACTTTCTTCATCGCCACAGCACACCGTTGTGGTGACGGGTATTGAGGGCTTTCCACAACGATTTCTTGAACGACGACAATACGTATTCAGAGGTATTGCACTTCTGAACATATCATATACTATCAGTGCACATGAATACTTTTCATAGAATTTTCCAATTTAGAGAATCATAACACGGACCACGACTCCAAAAGCTTCCGGTTTTGTCAAAATTTTAATAGCATATGACACAAACCATTGGTACAATTCGTTTTACTTAGATTCAGGGAAACTGAACCCACCCCTACGTTCAACATTACAATTTTAAGCAGTAAACTTGGTATACGCAACCGCCCACATAGACGCTTATTTTGAAGGGAATCCCTTGTAAAATTAATTAACATCTTTGAAGAAAACTTCCATAAAACACGGCAAACCATCATGAACGTTGGGACACGCAACAAGTCAAACCAGCCCATGTAAATTAAAATATACCTGAAGATGTACCTTTAACGGTACGAAACCGGTAGTAACGCAATAAAGGTAAAGACATCCTGATTGTTTATATTACTTTCTAGAAATTATTTACAATGTATTTCAGCTGTGGATGCCCGAAGTATAAAATAGTTTGTAATTTACAGATTTTGTTGTTGATATCAGGTAATGCAGCACACTTTTTAAATTAATTAGAAGTATTTTGAATATTTCTGAACCTTCTTAGGGTTATTAAAATTACAAAGAAATTGAAACAATTTTTTTTTCCAAAATGTTTCCTCAAATTGAGGTACCATTTGATCCTATGTTATACATTTGAAGAAGAGCAAATTTTTACCAGATGATGACTCATCTACAATACCTCTTTAATTCCACCTATTATGTTTATTACAAGGGTAAAAAAAATCAAATCTTACATTTTAATTTTTACATTTTTTCTCCCAATAAAAGTTATTTTTTCAATTATTTATTTGATTCTGCAATAAAGCATAAGGTATACTACATAAGTAAGGACTATTGCAAGTTACAGAAAAAATTAGAGCAATGCTTGATGAAGTTTAGGAAATATTTGAATGCCGCGGCGGAGTGGCCAAGCGCATTGAGGGGCTATGTTCCGATGCGCGAGGCCGCTCCCCGTCGGGGGGTTCGAATCCCCCCTCGGGCATGGATGTTTGTGCCGTCTTTAGTATAAGGTAGTTCATTGGTAGTTTGTAAGTTTGGGGACTGATGACCCCGCAGTTAAGTCCCTTAAGCTTAACAAACATTTGAACATTTTGTAGCTGAATGCTGAAAAATTCAACTTGCGGGAAATTGCGAATGAAGATATGACTCAAATTAATGTGTGCCTCGGAACAGCCGGCCGCGGTGGCCGAGGGGACTGAGGCGCTTCAGTCACGGTCTGCTCGGCCACTACAGTCGGGGTTTCGAATCCCACCTCGGGCATGGATATTTTTGCCGTCCTTAGTTGTAGCTAGTTCATAAGTTTAGGGACTGATGACCCCGTAGTTAAGTCCCATAAGCTCTACAAACATTTGAACATTTTGATTGCCTCAGAACAATCCTGTAGCATAGTCTTCATCCTGCAGCATTTCATCATCTTGAAGCTTCTTCTTGGTATTCCTTTTAGCACTTCTTGCTTGTTCGGTAACGTGAAGAGCGAACCTTTCAGCTTCATGCACCCACTGTCTGTCACACGCAAACGATTGATCTTCCATATTGGAGTCACATTTTATGCCTAAATTTCTCAGGACTTCCACCCTTCCTATCACATCATCATTCAAACATGTCACTGCATCTAGTACACTAAATTTAATGTATTTAGTCCTAGAAAAACTTTATTGGGCAATCTTTACCATATGCAATGGTTGTAACTTTCATTTGTATTCTGAGTGCCCCCTCCCCCATGAAGACATTTACTAAGCAAAACGGGATCACTCAGGTCACTACGGTCGGGGGTTCGAATCCCCCCCTCGGGCATGGATATTTGTGCCGTCCTAGTTCGTAAATAGTTCGTAAGTAGTTTGTAAGTTTAGGGACTGATGACCCCGCAGTTAAGTCTCATAAGCTTAACAAACATTAACAACATCACTCAGGTGTTGGTTTTATTTAATTCATAACAGGCTTTTTCGAAATAAAACTGGTTTCTGTAACAGAAATAAAGGTGACCTCGTGGTACATATGACCGTAGCTTTAAAATTTGGTATATATAGGGAATTTTTCGTTTGAAACCCTATATTGTATATATCAACATATTCAGGAAAAGCTACACAATTTAATAAAGTCATAAAAATTTCGATTTTTCCACCATTTATAAGTACACAATATATATCATCACTGTTCGAAACGAACCATACGTAACCAAGCGGCTGGAAGTTCACTCCCACAGGCTCTCTGCAGATTTCTGGCTGGCACCTCATGGCGTAAACACGCTACATGCAACAATGGAATCTGTGGAGACGAGGATTATCGTCCACTAGAAGAAACTCATCTTCTATGGCACCAGCATAGGACACAACAAAAGGTCGAAGGATCTCGTCTCTGTATCTCTGAGTAGTCAAATGTTCAAATGTTTGTAAATCTGTGGAACTCTACTGCTTGGTTACCAGTCCCTGGCTTACAAACTACTTAAAATAACGTAAACTAATATAATCACAACAAAAATAGTCATGCCCGAGGGAGGACTCGACCCCCCGGCGACGAACTGCCGCGCGCACCGCAGCACGGCGCCTCAGTGCGCGCGGCTAATCCGCCGCTGTTCTGAGTAGTCAAAGCGCAATTCTGAACGGCACATAGGACCGCACGTCCGCCACTACTGACTCCTGCCCACGCCATTCGTCCACCACCATGATATGGTGATGTTTGCTGCACATAAGCAGGATTGTTCCGAGTTCCACATTTTCTCCAGGTGAGGAAACGACGATTCTCCGGCTGGACGCAAAATCTTGACTCATTTGTGAACAGAACGCGGCGCAATTCGTTACGACTTCAAGCCCGATGTTCCTCCGCTCAGTTTATGCGTGCTAAGCTGTGTCGTGGTTTTAATGGGACACACACAGCAAAGCAGTACACAAACTCACACAACACAAACTGCAGTACAAAGAACACATAAAAACAAGAAAGAAAATTCAAGGTGGTACACAGTGACATACAAACACAAACTAACACATAAAATAACAAATATTTTCAAAAGACAAGCCATAAAAATAGCTCTCAAAACAGATAACTCAATCCAAAAATATATCCCAAAAATAAAAAAAGACACAGATATCTACCAAAGAGCTGGAATATACCAACTACAATGCAACTCATGTGATGGAAGGTATGTAGGACAAACCAGTGCCGGCCGCGGTGGCCGAGGGAACTGAGGCGCTCCAGTCACGGTCTGCACGGCCACTACGGTCGGGGGTTCGAATCCCCCCTCGGGCATGGACATTTGTGCCGTCCTTAGTCTTAGCTAGTTCGTAAGTAGTTTGTAAGCTTAGGGACTGATGACCCCGTAGTTAAGTCCCATAAGTTCTACAAACATTTGAACATTTTTTTTGAACAAATCAGCAGAACATTTGATACCCGATACAAGGAACACATCACGGCATGGAAATATGGGACAAACCACTCCACTTTTGCAGAACATCTGAAAGAATATAACCAAAAACCCACCACAATAGAAAAAGACATGAAGGTAATTAGAATAAATAAAGAAAAACATCTCCTAACATTACAAGAAAATTATCATATATATAAAACAAAAGCTGAGAAAAAGTTGCTACTAAATGACCAAATAAACCTGACCAATCAATCGTTGTTCTCACTGATTGAGCATATGATAGACACAAATCCCAAACCCCCTCCCCCCAAAACACACACACACACACACACACACACACAAACAGACAAAAAGAAGAACCTCTTACAAACACTCTCTCTCTCACACACACAGATACATATACATACACACACGCAAAGATACCTTCAACACACTCTCAATGAAACAGTTGAATTTCAAATAAGCTGAGGAGGTTGGCAACGCTACAAAATAAATTATTGTGGACACATTATGACAGCAGATGACAGTGGAACCAGAAAAATGCGAAGTTTTTTTTAGAAAACAGTGGGACCTTTCGACCTGGTTGCCAGAAAGAGACTGATGTGGAGTAGCAAGTGCTGTAAGTACACCATTTTATAGCAAACAACTAACTGTTTTAAATCAGAAACGAAATGTTTCGTACATATATAAGAAACCTAACCTTTATGTTAAACATAAACATGTAAATATTTCAGGACACCCACTGATGATGCCTTGTGACAAAGGCGAAACACGTATGGGTGATTTACAAAAATAAAAGCCTTCATTGCAGCAGCAGATGGCGTTTCCTTTAAAAACATTACAGTGAAATACATAATATTCAGCTGCTGATCGAATGCCCACTGCAAGCAACGTACACACAAAAGACCTTCGTGCGTAGAGGCTACATCCCCGAATACGATTTCGGAGTATTTCAGAGGGTGCGTTGCAGCAGGGTAGCATTCAGCCTCCTGTCTCGACGGACTGTTAACCGAAGATAGAGGTCATCTCTTGCTGATGACACCGGTGTACGACCTTGGCCTTGCCTTCTTTTAATGGGCCTTGTTGTCCGAAGTCGCGTCCCAGGTCCTTGATATCATTGGTTGGGATATTTCAATAGCTGCAGCCGCCTCTCTGTCTCGCTTACGACCTTCCTATGGCTCTCCATGCCATATCTTCAGGTAAATAAAATTGTTGATGCATTGCACTATCTGAACCCAACTGTTGGTGTAAATAGTTTGGTTGCCATAACGTAGCTGTCTCCAGTCCGGAGAACCGACAGAAAAAGAGCGAACCAATTTAGTTGATTCTTCCGATGAGAGTACTTCAGAATGTAAATATCTCCACTGCTCCCCTTATTGTTTTTGATCAGCGTAGGTTAAACAACGTTAGTTTAGACGAATCTACTTTTATCTATTCCACTCCTGTACAATCCACGCATTATGAGATTCTGTCACTGTATTCAAATATTATGAATTATATTGAACAGAATGATCTATTGGCTCAAGGTCAACACGGATTTATAAAATATCGTTCATGCGAAACACAACTAGCTCTTTACTCACATGAAGTGATGGGTGCTATCGACAAGGGTTCGCAAATATATTCCGTATTTGTTGATTTCCAGAAGGCTTTTGACACCGTACCTCACAAACGGCTTTTAATCAAATTGCGTTGTTATTGTATATTGCCGAAATTTGCGACTGGATAGGGGATTTCCTGTCAGAGAGGACACAGTTCGTAGTAATCGATGGTATGGCATCAACTAAGACAGAGGGGATATTGGGCGTTCCACAGGGTGGTGTTATTGGTCCTCTGCTGTTCCTTATTTACATAAACAATGTAGGGGAAAATCTAAGTAGTTCTCTTGGGTTGTTTGCAGATGACGCCGTCATTTACCGTCTTATAAAATCATCTGAAGATCAAAACCAACGCAGAACGATCTGAATAAGATTCACTATGGTGTAAAAATTGGCAATTGATTCTACATAATGAGAAGTGTGAAGTCGTCCACATGAGTACGAAAAGAAATCCGTTAAACTTTGTTTACAACACAAATCAATCAAACGTGATGGCCGTAAACTCGGCAAAATACCTAGGAATTACTATTACTTCAGATTTAAATTGGAAAGAACACGTAGATAATATCGTGGGAAAGGCGAAACAGAGACTGAGGTTTATTGGCAGAACCCTTAAAAGATGCAACAGAACTACTAAAGAAACTGTATACACTACGCTTGTCCGTCCTTTTTCGAGTATTGCTGCCCAGTGTGAGGTCCTTATCAGGTGGGTTTTACGGAGGACATCGAAAGGGTGCAAAGAAGGGCAGCTCGTTTTGTATTGTCACGATACAGGGGAGACAGCGTTACGGAAATGATCTAGAATGGGAATCATTACAAGAACGGCACTTATCGCTGCGGCGTGGGCTACTTGCGAAACTCCAATCGCCAACATTCTCCTCCGAATGCGAAAATATATTGTTGACTCCCACTTACATAGGTAGAAATGATCATCAGAATAAAATACGAGAAATCAGAGCTCGAACGGAGAGATTAAGGTGTTCTTTCTTCCCGCGCGCTATTCGAGACTGGAATGGGAGATAAAATAATGTAACGGTGGTTCGATGAATCCTCTGCCAGGCACTTCATTGTGATTTGCAGAGTATCCCATGTAGATGTAGATGTTGCTTTACGAAGTAAAAAGTGATTAAAAAGAATTATAAAGGGGGATGATTATATAATATTTTGAATAGGAAAATCGGATATGTCATAGAACGACCCTATGAGCGTTTGTTCATCTTCATATTCTGAGAAACAAATCTTTTCTACTGCACACTCTCTTTACATGCGTCGTATGAATAAAATGGAGATGTACTTTTTCTCGGAATTTCAGAGAATTCTCTGATTCGCATGAATAAAGCGAGTCGGAAAATATACTTCACCTAAGTATTCAGCTTGAGTAAAAGGATGGGGAAAGTTGCTCAACGCAAAGAACGTTCTCAGATTTCATATGAATAAAACAAGAGAAGTTTCTCAGAAGCGAGGAATATTCCCCGTTTTCTGAAGTGAGCTCTCTAGCATACTTCGAGCTAAGTAACTTCTATTAAGGTTACGTTTTACTGTGGTTTATAACAAAAATGTCAAAATTTGTGTTGCTTGGAAGGCAAAAAAGATACGTTATACATAGTCTGAAGAAATACGAGAGGAACTGAAGAAGTTAATAAAGAAAAAAACAATTTGGTTACTGAGTTACTCCGTCCACAAAAATCATTACAGCGCCACTTCAAACATTTTACATAGCGATGAGAATGATCTCAGAGGAGGTTTTTCGTTATTGGCATAGAAATGAAATACAAATGGATTCATTGTGCGAGTATGGAGGTGTGTTTACATTTGTAAATAATTCCATAAACAAAATTATTTTCTTTGTTTCGAAATAGTGTCTATAAATAAGGCCTTATCACGTTAATTCCAAATGAAATACATCTCAAAACTTCAGAATTTGTACCTCAAAATAAATATTGCTGCAATACTGATCTTTTTTTTGTACTGCTCTTGTTCATTCTATCAAAACTGGTTGATATATTTAAGATACGTTTTCTGACAACATCTTAATAACATCTTAATTTCTTTTATGTTAGGAGTAAATAGACGCACCAGAGAAATTAATCACTGATTAATTACAAACCTAGCGGTCAGTTTCGCATGTAAAAACCGTATGGCCTGTTGCGATAAACTAATATCTGGTGTTAAAACTGTCACAGAGGTCCCGATTGAAACCGACGAAATCTGATGTATTCTTAAAGTTTCGTTCGCATATTGCGTTATTGTAACTACAATAACAAAAATGTTTCTCGCATGTCGATAATTAGGTAACATCGTCAGGAAATTCAGTTCCGTAGTCTGTGCATTTTAGTTCTAATAATTTTCTCCTCCACAAGAAACTAAAATCTGTACACAGTACAACTCTTCCTGAACTTGTACATGCCTACTGCATGTTTGTACATAGAATAATTTGTCTGAGCTACGTGAAAGAAATATACACTATATGATCGAAAGTATACGGACGGCCCCAAAAACATACTTTTTTATATTAGGTGCGGTGTATTGCCACCTATTGCCATGTACTCCATATGAGCAACCTCAGTAGTCATTAGACACTATGAGACAACATAATGGCCGCGGGAGCGGCCGAGAGCATTGAGACGCTATGCTCCGATGTGCGAGGCCGTTCCCTGTCGGGGGTTCGAATCCCCCCTCGGGCATGGACGTTTCTGCTGCCTTTAGTGTACGTTAGTTCATAAGTAGTTTAGGAATTGATGATCCCGCAGTTAATCCCATAAGCTTCACAAACATCTGAACATTTGAACAAGAGTATAATAGGGCGCTCCGCGGAACTCACGGACTTCAAACGTGGTTAGGCTACTGGGTATCACGTCAGAAGTCTGCACGCGAATATTCCACACCCCCAAATATCCCTAGGTCCACTCTTTCTGACGTGATAGTGAAGTGGAAAAGTGAGGGTACACAAAGCGTACAGGCCTATCTCTCTGTTTACTGACATGAACCACCGACTGTCGAAGAGGGTCGTACACTGTAATAGGCAAGCATCTGTCCAGATCATCACCCAAGAATTCCAAACCACGTCAGGATCCACTCCAAGTACTATGATTAGAGAGAAGGTGAATAAACTTGAATTTAATGGTTGAGCGGCTGCCCAAAAGCCACAAATCACGCAGGTCAATGCCAAAACGATGCTTCGTTTCGTGTAAGGAGCGTAAATATTAGACTACTGGTGGTTCAAATGGTCAAATGTTTGTTAAGCTTATGGGACTTAACTACGGGATCATCAGTTCCTAAACTTAGAAACTACTTATCAACTACCTTATACTAAGGACGGCAAAAATATCCATGCCCGAGGGGGGATTCGAACCCCCGACCGTAGTGGCCGTGCAGACCGTGCCTGAAGCGCCTCAATCCCTTCGGCCACCGCGGCCGGCACTACTGGTGGAAAAACATGGAGTGCCGAATCACGGTACACAGCGGGTCGATCAGATGTCAGGGTGTGGGCATGTGGAATGCCCAGTGAACGTCATCTGCCAGCGTGTGAAGTACCAACAGTAAATTTGGGAGGCGGTTGTGTTACGGTGTGGTCGTGTTTTTTTATGGAGGAATCTAGCACCTCTTTTTGTTTTACATGGGATAGGGCATAGGGCATAGGCTAACAATGATGTTTTAAGCATCTTATTGCTTCCCACTGCTGAAGAACAATTCGGCAATGACGGTTGCATCTTTAAACACGATCGAGAATCATAATGAACGGCCTTTAGCGGAGTGTAGCGTTCTCTGTGTACGTTCTGTATTTCGTATGAATAAAATCTTCTGAGCACATGCTTTGAGCATGCTCTTTCTCGCTACCTCTTCTCCTTCTGGAGTAACTTGTCGGAATGTCATGTCCCTAGCCTGCACAGAGTCCTGACTTGAATCCCATAGAACACATTTGGGATGTTTTGGAACGCTGACTTCGTACCAGGCCTCACCGATATACATTGATACCCCTCCACAGCGTACGTGAAGAATGGGCTGCAAGCACTTGAATAGGCCGACCGCGGGGGCAGAGCGGTATGCGGCGCTCCAGTCACGGTCTGCACAGCCGCTGCGGTCGGGGGTTCGAATCCCTCCTCGGGCATGGATGTTTGTGCCGTCTTTAGTATAAGCTAGTCCCTAAGTAGTCTGTACGTTTAGGGACTAATGACCCCGTAGTTAAGTCCCATAACTCTACAAATATTTAAACATTTGAGCACTTGAATGTCTACGAGAGGGGAAGCTGTCATCGGGGCTAAGTATGGACCAACACCATACTGAATTCCAGAATTACTGATGGACGCTGCCACGAAGTCACTTTCACCCAGGTATCCGGATACTTTTGATAATATGTGAACGATTGGTTGTTTTTTGGCCGGTCTTGACATTCCGAGAAGTTACTCCAGAAGGAGAAGAAATAGCTAGAAAGAACATGCTCAAAACATATGCTTCGAAGCTTTTATTCATACGCGTTTTGGAACGTCAAATTTCTCTGTGCGTCTTTTCCGGATCATGTGATCTTTCTTAATCATACGGCCCCTATGGTTTGTGGTTTCGCAGACGATAGTACGGAGGAATAGAAGAAAAAACATTAAAATATGGACTCTAATGAAAAGCATTCGTTAAGAGTCATGAGCACTTAACCACAGAAGAGATATATTTCACAGTATCGAAGACGAAGAAAAGCGACGTTCGACATTTGCGGATACAGGTTTATATATATACACTGAATTTTCGAACACCATGTAGTTTTCTAGACCTCATGAAAATATCGTGCTACGCGGGAGTAGCCGAGCGGTCTGGAGCGCCACGTTGCGGATCGCACGACCTCCCGCATCAAAGGTTCGAATCATCCCTCGGGCATGGATGTTTGTGTTGTCTTTAATATAAGTTAGTTCATAAGTTGTTTGTAAGTTTAGGGACTGATGATCCCGCATTTAAATTCCATAAGCTTTGCAAACATTTGAAAAATATTGTGCCTCAGTCAACAGCCTATAAAAATTTCTAAAATAGATTTACCATATCATTCGAGAAAAATGAAATTATGTACATTAAATCTCTGTCTTCTTAAATATTCAGGAAATGATCACTCACAGTTTAACCAGACCTCAACATGGATAAATGCAATCAAGAAATTGAAAAAGGCCTAATTTTATACCCTGCTGAACCTTAAGTAAGAAATGCTGTTCGATCATCACTAATGACCACTAAAATACTATAACAGAAGCCACTAACTTTTGCGAAATTGAGTAAAAAATTAAAGAAGTACTGGTCCTATGAAAGGTTTTTCAAAGACCACTGTCAATCACAGAATTTGGTTGAATTACTTCACATATTCGAGACAGAAACTTCGTGTTCAGACTTCAGTGGCCATCAACAGCTCTCAACCACTGCTTCCCTTTTATGTCCATCGCTTCTTAAATGATACAAGTACAGAAAATAAGTGAAAAATAAACGTTCCGTCTTTTGTCTAAACAGCCGTGTTAGAGGAAAATACAGTCACAGGATTTTTAAAAGTTATAGCGATGGTTGAAGTAAATTAACTGAAAGCATATAGCCAAGGATAACAGTTTCTGTTGAGGCTGAATCAGAGTTTGTTACCCGTGCAGAACTCATCGTCAGAATAGGAGCAATATTCTTAGCTGGGAGAAATGTTGTAGTACCTTCCATCAGTATCGCCGTTATCACTAGGAGATGGCTCGGGAAAGAACTGACTTCGGTTCTGCATTCGTCTTAAGTGATTTAAGGAGAGACACGTTACTCCGGAGTGCGAAGCCAGTGCGTCTCCTCTATTGTCCAGAACAGTAGAAACGGACAATGGAGCAGGGACTCTTGAATTAGCACATACGTTAGCCGGACCTTTTTTTTATCCTAGTCTCCCGATAATTGAGTTGCGTTAATTTTTTAAAGCCGTGGGAGGGCACTTAGTTTCGCCAACTCCATTAAGGTGGCTCGCAGGAGGTGGGGGTCGTTCTTTCGGTAAAAGAAACGCAGTTGGGTGTAGGGTAGCCCAGAGGAAAGTAGCTAGTAGCCAATAGCGAACTGGCCTACAGCATGGCGCTCGTTGCCGAAACATTCGCAGTAAAGCTGCAGACAGAAAATGAACATGTAATCCAAATAATCAAATATATAAAAATTAATGTTTGTATGTTTGTTCATATTTTATGCGCTGCCGAACCGTTCATCCGATTGAGAGGAAGCTTTGTCAACATATTGCTTCCACTTCCGCGAAGGTTATAATTATATTACTGCACGAGTCATAGTTCAGGAGGTATGGCGACGTGAAAACTGAGCTGCGGTAAAACTGTCGCATTATGAATTTAATACTTCTTTGCTCATAAATGTGTTCGCAAAGTGTTTTGTAAACAGTATCCATTTATGCTAATGAATGTACCTACAAAATTGTTGTACGACTTATAATTTCGGATATGTCATAAACTATCTCAGACGCGTGGAAACTGCCGCTTCATATTTGTTCGCATTTTATGCGCAGCCGTACCGTTCATCAGATGGCGATGAAAAGAGGCACACTTGATCTTAGAAACAAGAGGAACGTCACTGTCTACGTTAAATTTTGAATGGTGCATAGTAGAGGCTACTTTACCAACGAACGTTGAAAAAATTACGTTTTATTCCGATAAAGTTTTGTTCACTTAACCTTCAAAACAAGAAGAACATCGCCGTCTATCTAAGGTTTGATACGGTGCATGGCGGAGGGTACCTTGTAACAAACGTAAACACAGTTTCACTGCTAACTACGTAATTTTTCACAGATGGAAAAGGCATTGGACTGATAAGGTGTAGGAGGAATTCGACAGAGGGTGTTTGGCAAAAACGGGGGAAAGTGGAGTTGAGAGAGGTTATAATGAATCCCGCCCTAAGAAACTTATTTTTACAGATTAATGAAGGACTCGATACCCTTTTTATCGATGTAGAATGTTCACTAATGTTCAGTGGCGGCGCGTCCTAAGTGTTCACTGGTTCAGTGAACCCCGGAAAGAAGCTCGCCGTGGAAAAAAGTAAATAAATAAATAACATAAAAGTGTTCTTAAACTATTATTCTACGTTTCGTACATCTATCAGATAATTTTATATGTACGTTCAAAGTACTTTTATCGCATGAGAAACGTTTTACGTCGCGAAGACAGACGTATACGAGTTGTAGCGCGGCCGCATAATATAAGCGGCAGTGGCAATGAATACTTTTTTTACTCAATGATGAATTACCCCAGAAAATGTGGCCACACGAAAGCAGAGAATGAAAATAGGCATAATAAGCTAATTTACTGAGATGTATATCACTAAAATTTGCAATTACCCTGATAGCGTAAGTTGCTGAGCTCGAACATTTCAGCAGATATTCAATGTGTTTTTACCAGTTTAACCCCTCATCAATGCATACACCTAAAATTTTTCAATATTCTACAGTTGCTACAGATTTCTGATCAAAGTCTATATTTATTACTGGTGTCATTCCATTTACTGTACGGAACTAATGTACTGTGTTTTATCAAAATTTAGACGTCGTTACAATTTCTTCAATTAGATCTTGTCTGTCAGGTGTGATAACTATACTTGTATGATCAGCAAAAATAATCAGCTCTGCATCTTCATGGATATAGAATGGCCGCGGTGGAGTAGCCGAGCGGTCTAAAACACCCTAGCTGCAGAGCGCGCGGTTGCTCGCCGTGGAGGTTCGAGTCCTCCCTGGGGCATGGGTGTGTGTGTTTGTCCGTAGGTTAGTTTACCTAGGTTTAAGTAGTTTGTAAGCTACGGACTGATGACCACGCAGTTTGGTCCGATAGATTTACAGACAGACATTTTGATATAGAATGGCAAGCCATTAATATATATTAAGAACAGCAAAGGGCCCAAGACCGAACCTTGTAGCACCGCATTTTTTATTGTTCCCAAGTTTGAGAAATCAGCTGTTTTTTGCACATTATGTGAATTACTTATGTCAATTTTCTGCACTCTTCCTGTTAGGTATGATTTAAACCATTTGTTCACTGTCCCATTCATACCACAATACTTTATCTAGAAGAATTCAGTAATTTACGCAATCAAAAGTCTTGGAGAGATCACAAAAAATTCCAAAGGGGGTGATGTTCGGTTATTAAGAGCATTTAATATTTATTGGTGAAAGTATATATAGCATTTTCTGTTGAAAAGCCTTTCTGAAAATCACACTGCGATTTTGTTAGAACTTTATTTTTACCTATGTGTGAAACTACTCCAGAATACTTTCTCAAGAATTTTGGATAAGGCTGTCAGAAGTGATATTGGGCGGTAGTTGTTAACACCAGACTTATCTCCTTTTTTGTATAGTGGTTTAACAATAGCATATTTCAGTCTATCAGGAAAAACACCCTGCTTCAGAGAACTATTACATATGTGGCTAAGAATCCTACATATTTTTTGAGAACAAGCTTTTATTACCCTGCTGGAAATACCATCGTCAGCTTTAAGCGTGGAACAGAAGCGTGAAATAAAGAAGCTTGGCCGCGGCGGAGCGGCCGAGCGCATTGAGGCGCTATGCTGCGATTCGCTAGGCCATTCCCCGTCGGGGGTTCGAATTCCCCCTCGAGCGTGGATGTTTGTGTCGTCTTTAGTATAAGGTAGTTCATAAGTAGTTTATAAGTTTAGGGGCTGATGACCACTCTTTTAAGTCCCATAAGCTTAACAAACATTTGAACATTTTTTGAGTTTGTAAGTGTAGGGACTGACGACACCGCAATTAAGTCCCATAAGCTTTACAAACATTTGTTTTGAAAGAAGCTTGGTAGGCTGACGCCTCAGCTGGAATTGAAGCAAGAGCAAACAAGTTGATGTAAGACCAGTCCAATGTTTGCTATATTAATGAAACAAAATTTTCGAAATACTTTGTCCAAAATCAAACCTTCATAATTAAATTGTAATGCAAATAATGTTACAAAAAACTTTGTTACACTTTCAACTTTACCGTTTTGACCATTTTCTGTCAAATTACTTTTGTTTCACTACAGTTGATAAAAGTCTCGTAATAATAATGATGTTGCTGTGTGATAATATTATGCAATTATTCGGATTTTTACAAGAAAATGAATACTACCAGTTCCGAAGATACGTAAAACATCCTAAACAGTTTGACATAATCAGTTTATAACGAAACTATAGGGCTAGTTAATTATTTCATAATTTAAATTATGTATAAAAATCCATACTGCACTATTCATATTTTTCATACGTGTCTGATATATAATTTCATCCGATTTACAACTATGTATAAAATTGTTTGCTGTTTATGCTGATTAATCTGATGTATATCTCATTTGTAAAAAACGGACATGAAACTCTGTAATGTTGTACCAACTTCATTCTAGAACAATCTCGAACCTGGCATTATATATGTAAGTATGAATTGTACAAATGTTCAAATGTTTGTATAGTCTATGGGACTTAACTACGGGGTCATCAGTCCCTAAACTTACAAAATACTTATGAACTACTTACGAACTAGGACGGCACAAATATCCATGCCCGAGGGGGGATTCGAACCCCCGACCGTAGTGGCCGTGCATACCGTGACTGGAGCGCCTCAGTCCCCTCGGCCACCGCGGCCGGCTATGAATTGTGGCACGAAGTGTTTAAGTATGTAGTGAGCAGCTGTTAATCAGACACAATATGGTTTGTCACTGTAAAGTTTTTATCTTGTCGACTGAAGCAACACTTTTAGTTCCTGTGACTAATAAAAAAACCCGGATCATCTCATCAGTTACATGATGTAAGGAGACTGGTTGTCGTCTTGGGAAGATATACAAAACAGGTGATGAAATTTATTACTTTAATGTAGTTGAGGCGCTTCTATACTATCAAATAGTCAATATCATCAGAAAGGGTAGGAGGAGACGAAGAGAGATAAAGAGATGAACACACACAGAGAGAGAGAGAGAGAGAGAGAGAGAGAGAGAGAGAGAGAGAGGAAAGGGGAAGGTGGACAGACAGAGAAGGAAAGAGAAATTGGGCACAGAGAGAAAAAGGATTGGGAGAGAGACTAACATAAGACTGGAATAAAAAAGTACCCGGCGACGCCGGTTTATCAGCTAGTAGTCTAAACGGAATAATAACTAGTTAAAAGGGATGAAACTATGATATTTAACAGTTGCTTATCACATATAACCGAAGCAGAATGTAATGCAGGTAACACTGTTAGAATGGTGAGCATGAGACATCAACTGGCTTAATGAACAACTGAAGAATAAATAGGGCATGGAGATTAGCGAGCAATGGCACTGCATATTAATCGGTCTAACCCAGGCTAGCAAGACCAACAAAATACACATTAACATACAATGTAAACCTACATGGCCGAAGTTTACATCGGTTCAAACTTCCGGGATACGAGGCCGTGGGCGATATACAACAACTTTCTCCCGAAATTTCTGAGGTACTTGCTCTGCTGCCACTGGCCTCGAGGGGTTCTGCTCTTTATAGAGCGCCTAGAAGGCACTACCATTCGTCACGTGATGCCGACTGTGTCGCTTTCTCAAGATGGCGTCGTCATTCTCGATTAAGAGTAATCTATTGTCATTTTGTTTGTGCAAAGTGGACACCCATATTTTATCTAACTATAAACAGTCTTCTTCTCTATTAAAATTATTCTGGTCTTTATTGTTTCTCTACTCATGCCGGAATGGTAATGCTATGTCCTTGCTCACTAAATTTTATTTTCCAGCTTTCTTCTCGAAAAACATGTTCTGCTATGGCCGACTTACTCGTGTCTGACTAAACGGGCGTTGAAACTTCCTTTTATTGCTCCAAATTTTACTTTACCATATCTGCATACCTCAGATGTTGTAGGGCCTGAAGTGCATCTTTAGCCGATCTCAAATATTCTTGATTTTCTTGGCTGGTCCGAAGACCGTTCTGATCCTGTACTTGGACAAAACTTTTCCGATGGAGTCTAATTTTACTAAAAAACTGGAGAAAAACTTCTACAGGCGGCTGCCGATATTGCTCAGCAGTTCCGAATTATTCTCTTTTTCAATACAGTGCTAGACCAGTCTCAATGTTAGCATATCCACTTTTCTTGAAGGCCGACCGTACGTGATTCAACTCTTCTTGCACGTTAGCTGGCTCGCTGATTTTGTTGATTATGTTCATCAAGATTTTCATGACACCTCTATTTTGTTTAGACGAAAGGCGTAATCGGTCTCTAATGCTGATGATGATAATGTCATGATAGGAGAGAGTAAAGAAACAGAGAAACATTGCTGACATAATTTTTCTCTCTTTTTTAATAACTTAATTTTTTGGGTGTCAGATTTTAGTTTGACAGCTTGACACCATAGGGTGTCTCACGAAAGCCGCCTGCCAGGCGTCCATGGATCGCGCGGTACGGCTCCTGGCCGCCGCCACCGCATCCGCTGGCCACGGCAGCGCCCGATTCTCGAACTCTATTGTCCCACGGGCACCTTTATTTACAATAGATGTTCAAAATGATGTCCCTCTATGGAAAGAGAGGCCTGAGATCTCTTGAACACATTTGCGAACACTCGACGAATTTCGGCTGCCGAAATCTGGGAATCCTGTCTTCCAACTCTTCGAGTGGATGGGGATTGCTTGCATACACCTTGTCTGTTAACATTCCCCTAAGATAGAAGTCACAGGGATTTAGATCTGGAGAACGAGGAGGCCAGTCAGCTATCCTATCATCAAAAACACTTCGTATTGCTGCCATAGAAGAATTGGCAATGTGTGGTCTTGCATTGTCCTGCATGAAATAACCGTACAGCTTTTCGTTGGGTGAAAGTTCTTGAAAAAATGGATGCAGGATGTTGTTCACGTATCTGCCAGAATTTATTGTTTCGTGAAAAAAGATTCGACTCTAACTCAGTGTATGCGCCTGCGGCACAACAGAATCCGAGAATCGGGCGCTGCCGTGGCCGGCAACAGTCCGTGGTGGCGGCGAATTTATTGCAGCTCCTCGTCGCATTTCCATGGTGGGAATATACAGCTGATCTCTTCATTAAAATAAATCTCATACGAGCACAGTGTGCACGACCGACCACGGCGTCTCAGTAAAAGTTGTGAACAACTCTTTCCGCAAGAACTACTTCGAAGAGAATGACCTATTGACAATACTGATTCAGGATGTATCGATCTTCTGCAACCCAGCTAGCTCTTTACTCACATGATGCGATGGGTGTTGTCGACAAATAGATTCAGTTTTTCTAGATTTCCGGAAGGCTTTTAACATGTACTCCGAAACCGTTTTCTAATAAAATTGCGTGCTTATGGAATGTCGCCACAGTTGTGCGGTTGGATTCATGATTTCTTGTCAGGAAGGACAATTGGCGGTAAGTCATCGAGTAGAAGTAATATCTGGCGTTCCACAGGGAAATGTTATAGAGTCCCAACTGTTCCTTATTTTTATAAACAATTTATCAGACTAAGTAGCTCTCTTAGACTGTTCGCGGATGATGCTGTCTTTTGTGATTCTTGACGTTTTCCCGGCGTTCGGAATATTCCATAAAGTTTTGGGATTGCAGCCGGATTCAGTCGACTTCTTGCCACGATATTTCGGCTGATAACCGTTCAGCCATCTTCAGGTGAGTGCGTTCCACTGGAGATTGTTAGTTCCCGACGACGCCTTTATAGCAAAAATTGGCGCGTAGGCGCATGCGCATCAGTGGCCGTCACAAGCGCGCCCTCTTTCGAATTTACCGCCCTCTTTGAAAAACAGTTGACAAGCGGCGCGCGGGTGTCTGCGTGAAGTTGAAACTGCATGTCCGCCATCTATCAGAACAGTACGTCTACATAAACCGACCGTCTTTTGGCGATATGTTGATGACACTTTTGTAGTGTGGCCCCATGGGGAAGAAGAACTGTCACGTTTTCTGCAACACCTGAATTCAATCCACGAAAACATTCAGTTCACAATGGAAACTGAGAAGGACGGCTGCTTACCCTTTCTTGATGTCCTAGTCAGTAAGAAAGTGGGTGGGACCTTGGGGCATTCCGTGTAGCGGAAACCCGCACATACGGACATCTATTTGCAAGCGTCCAGCTGCCACCACCCTGCACAATCTGCCGGCGTCATTCGAACGTTGGTGCATCGCGCACATGTTGTGTCTGATGTAGAAAGCCTTCCTACGGTGCTACAACATCTTTTTCAAAGCTAATGGATATTCTCCTCGTCAGAATAGCGCAGCATTGAAGAAGAAGCAACGTAACAACCCTCAACATCAAGGAGGCGTTCAAGTTAAGAGCTTTCCTTCCATACGTCGGATACCTTTCGTCGAAACTAGACAGAATATTAAGAAAACATCAAAGAAAAGTCATCTTCCGGCCACGTGCGAAGATTAGTGCACTTCTCGGCTTGGTTAAAGATGATCTGGCATTGAGGAAAGCCGGAATTTACAGAATACCTTGCCAGTGTGGCAAAGCTTACATCGGCCAGACGACACGCACTGTACAGGAAAGGTGCGTTGAACATGAACGCCACACTTTTCTGTTGCAGCCCAGTAAGTCGGCCGTAGCCGAGCATTGTATTAGCACAGGACATTGTATGGATTACTCTGCCACTGAAATCTTGGTCACGACGAGATCCTTCTGGGATTCACTAATCAAAGAAACTGTGGAAATACGTTTAGCCCAAGATGTTATTAATCGTGACGGCGGCTTTCATCTGGACAATGCTTGGGACCCGGTGATTTCTTTAATATCAGAGGAAACATTTTATCCAGGACGACGCTTCTAGCGATAATTAAAAATTTTATACATCTGACAAGCAATGTATTAAGTGCGCATTCAAACAGAGTTCGGACACGTACTGTTTTTCCACCTTATGCAGTACTGACGCGTTCCGATAGATGGAGGACATGCAGTTTCAACTTCACGCACACCCGCCCGCCGTTTGTCAACTGTTTTTCACAGAGGGCGGAAAATTCGAAAGAGGGCGTGCTTGTGACGGTCACTGATGCGCATGCGCCTACGCGCCAATTTTTGTTAAAAAGGCGTCGTCGGGGACTAACAATCTCCAGTGGAACGCACTCACCTGAAGATGGCTGAACGGTTGTCAGCCGAAATATCGTGGCAAGAAGTCGACGGAATCAGGCTGCAATCCCGAAACTTTATGGAATACGCTGTCTTTTGACGGTTAGTAAAGTCAACAGTAGATCAAAAGCAATTGGAAAATGATGTAGATAAGATATCAGCATGGTGCATAAATTGTTAATTGACCATTAATAATGGGAAGTGTGAAGTCATTCATATGATCACTCATTAACACGATAAATCAGTCCAGTTTACAGGCCGTAAATTCAACTAAAAACCTAGGAATAACAATTGCGAACAACTTGCAAAGAACAGGTGGAAAATATTGTATGGAAGGCGAACCAAAGCCTACTTTTCATTGGCAGAACACTTAGAAGATGCAACACTTCTACTAAAGACACTGCCTATACTACACTTGTGCGTCCTAGTTTGGAGTATTGCTGGGCATTGTGGGATCCACGCCAGGTGGGACTGACGGATTGTCCTGCATGAAATTACCGCACAGCTTTTCGTTGGGTGAAAGTTCTTGAAAAAATGGATGCAGGATGTTGTTCACGTATCAGTCAGAATTTATTGTTTCGTGAAAAAAGATTCGACTCTAACTTAGAGGAAGTTCAGAGAAGAGCAACTCGTTTTTTATTATCGCGATATAGGTGAGAGAGTATCACTGAAATGATGCACTACTTAGGTGGAAATCTTGGAAAAGAGGCGTTATTTGTTGCGGCGAGATCTATTTGAGAAATTTCTTTCACCAACTTTCTCTTCCCAGCACGAACATATTTTGTTAGCACCTCCGTATATAGGGAGACATGATCTTAAAATAAAATAACAGAAATCATTTCGAAAAGAGAACGTTTATGTGTATTTACCCGCGATCTATTAGAGAATGGAACTGTAGAGAAATGTCATAAAAGCGGTTGGATGAACCCTCTGCCATGCACTTCAATGCGACTTGCAGAGTATTTATGCAGATGTAGATGAAAGTCAGTGAAAATGTTCTTGCATGTAACTCACAACAGCAGTACAGTTCACCGCGACTGCTAAGGCCATAAGCAACCAGGAGTTCATTATCTGAAATGTACTACACAATTTTATAAATCACAGTTCTCTGGCAAAAATTGTGTCACCCAGTAGTATTGTTTAATTGTCCACTCCCGATAGCGTTATTAATGCCAAGAGCACACCAATCGTCGGAGGTTTCAACTTATGACAACCACTAACAGTAATACGTTTTTTATTGGAGTCTCAGCTATCACAAAGCTACGAAAAAAAAAAAAAAATGTTCACTCAGCGGCGATGCTTACACCGTGCACTCGTGAAAAGCATTATTGGTGCCGAGTACGACAATGTCTATTTTTTAACGCGCCAGCAGTCAAATATTTATGTTCATAACGATCTGTCGAAGCTTCATCTATTGCCATCGCAATTACATCAGTTCAGTTCAGTTCTTTTTCACTGTCCCGCTAAACGTACCGACTCACATCCACAACACGCAACTTTACGCCGTACCCAACACATCAGTTCTTGCTCTCCCTGTTTCTCTGTTAATCGCTGCTGGACTGTCACTATCCACATCACTCTCTAAACTATCATGCCTCTGATTCACTACAATTTTACTACAAAAAGTTTTACTCATAATGTACATTGAACATGCAGTTACAGTTACGTTAAAAACGTTCAAATGTTTGTTAAGCTTAACGGACTCAATTGCGGGGTCATCAGTCCCAAAACTTACAAACTACTTATGAACTACCTTACACTAAAGACGCCACAAACATCCATGCCCGAGGGGGGGGGATTCGAACCTCCGACCGTAGCGGCCGTGCAGACCGTGACTGGCGCAACCGCTCGGCCACTACGGCCGGCACAGTTACGTTATTAGCAAACACATAACAATGTGTAAACATTGTTATCCAAAGATATGAGTGCTGTACTACATTTATATATAAAAAAACCGAATAAAGTGGACGAAAGAAAGGAAAAGAAAGAAAGGTATCCTAAGATTATATCCTAACATGTGCCGTCGATGATGAAACTACGGCCGAAGGAACTAAGATTGGATAAGTATATTTAAGGAAACTTTTCGTGAGTTTCTCAAAATCAGAATTTACTTCAAGCATTTCAGGAAGTATGTGAAAACGCTACAGCTATCGATCCCGACTGGAGTTTGACCTTTATACATCCAAAAATCCAGTCTAGTTGCGACCTACGCCCGTACCACATCAATCGTAGCCTTTGCTGGCGTCGCTGCAGAATTATTGCTCTGGTGCGTATGACACGCAGCGAGGTGCTGATGGATGTAGTACCCGCTATTACGTAGCTGGCTGGCTGAGCTGGCGTTTGACTAGTCTAGGCGTCACACGTACCATCTGGTTATTCGCCTTTGCCCCTCGTACATTGTATCACTTACTGTCTGTATGTCTTACTGTCTTATTTTTACCTTCCTTGATTTCTGTGTCCTTAAAGGAACTTAAGATGAAAATCATTCAATAGGACATTCAAAATCTTGTTGTTCACTCTGCGCACTGAAAATTTAGGAAATTGTTGGCGCAGGTCCTCTATGTGCAACAATCACGAAGCAAAGAAAAATTAGATCTCTGTGTAACATTACTTTCGTGTTGCTTTCTGTACGCATTAAAGTTAAACTTCGCGATTAAAACATTAAGGATTTTGGTTAAAATTTCGATCATAGAAAAATCGGATAAAATCTGATTAAATACATTAGACAAGTGTGGATGAAAGAATTGCATGAAAAGATTGAATAGAATGAAATGGTGGCCGGCCGCGGTGGCCGAGGTGACTGAAGCGCTCCAGTCACGGTCTGCACGGCCACTACGGTCGGGGGTTCGAATCCCCCCTCGGGCATGGATATTTGTTCCGTCCTAGTTCGTAAGTAGTTGATAAGTAGTTTGTAAGTTTAGGGACTGATGACCCCGTAGTTAAGTTCCATAAGCTGTACAAACATTTGAACATTTGAATGAAATGGCGGAATACAGGTTGGGGATGAGGTAACACACAAAATAACGTTACAGACAAAACTTACGGAAAGTACCTATAGTAGCTTCATTCTGGAAGTGTTGATCACAGCAGCTGAAACTTTCAAGCTATTGAATGGTTTAGATAAACTTTATGATACTTTCTGCAGTAAAATAAAGTTCAGACTGTTCGCTTCGTAAGTCATTGTTGACGGTCCGTGTACTAAAGTTTGATAAGGCAAATAACAAACAGAAAAAAAATCTATAGGACATACGAATGCATGTTCTAAAAGGAAGAAAGGTAATGATTTAAAGTAACTGATCGGGATTTAATCAAGGCAATACAGGAAGCGAAAGTGATGGCGTCTGAACATCATGTTACGACGCAATATGGAGGAGCTGAAAATCTCAAAGAAAATGAATAATTAAGACATAATGGGACATTAGCCGGCCGCGGTGGCCGAGCGGTCTGCGGCGCGCCAGTCACGTTCTGCACGGCCACTACGATCGGGGATTCGAATCTCCCCCCCTCTGGCATGGATATTTGTGCCGTACTTAGTATTAGCTAGTTCATAAGTATGCCATGGAGTATGAACACACTAGGATTCTGGTACAGACGTCGAGATACTGGGACTGCGTCGTTAGAGAGGCCATTGAAATTCGCACAAGTGACGACCTCATAAACCGTGACTTTGGCTATAATCTTAGCAAAGCTTGGGAACCAGCGATTGGGTTAATTAAGAGTAAATCTAGCAAACGTAACGAAGTGACGACCACGGCGGACAGAGCCCTCACACCGACGTCTTCTCAGACGCCGGCGCAATCAGTTCCACTGCGCGGCCGCGGCGCGGGGCGCGGACCGCGGAGGGGTCGCTCCGCGGGCCGAGGGTATTTAAATGGCCCGCTACCGGGCTAGAACCCAGTTCCCTTCGAGCAGCCGTAGCGTGCGGATCTCCGTACCGGCGCGTTTCCAGGAGCTCAGTCCGTCAGTTCACCTGATGATGGCGACATGTTTGATCGCCGAAATATTGTGCCCGTTGGACACTATAGACCGGCAGTACACCCGTGGATATTTTGATCAGTTCATAAGTAGTTTAGGGACTGATAACCCCGTAGTTTGAAACACCTCCACATAACGTGTTCCATTTAACTAACTCCCCATGAACAAATGTTGACGAGCTTCAGACCTTTTTTTATTTTATTTATTTATTTTTTATTTTTATTTATCTATATATTTATTTTGTTTTGTTTTTTGAGTGTAGCAAGACACTCCACTCGCAATATGCGAGATACCAGGCATTATATATTTATTTAGTTTTATCTGTATGTAAAATTTTAAGTGTCTATGTTGTACATGAGGCCCCAAATATGTATGTGTGTACTGTGATGTGCTCCCACTGGCCTTGGCTTCCACAGAATGAATGAAACTTTGTATGTAAGAAAGTTTAGCAAGTGCTAGACGCGCCTCGTCTGTTTTGTGTCGTCGTTTCTTTCAAACGCTGGGCGTTGAATGTCTCTGGGTGAGAAGTAGGTTTGCCAACTGCTGAGCAGAACCCAGTCTTAGCAAAGATTCCTAATGTAGCTTGCTCTTAACCTCCTTGGCTGGGAGTTGGTCAGGTTAATTGCCTGACGAACAGTGACGCTCTCTGGGCTCCCCTCCACTACCTCTTCTCCTCATCATTTATTTTGGATTAATGTGGGGTTCTTTGTTCATGTATCTTGTGTCTCTGCTCCCTTCTGGAGGAGACAATATTTGCGTTTACGTTGCCAACATTTATGATTTTTGATTTAGATTCATGACTGCGGATCATTATTTAATTTTGTGCAGTTTCCTCTAAAGATTACAGTAAAGGCAGAACTGTTTGCTTAACTTATAGAATCAGAGTTTTTCTTAAGTGAACTGTATATGTCGCCGCTGTGTGAATATCGCCGTAATTAGATTTTGTGAACAAGCAGTCAATTGTAAACTTCAAAAACATGGCTAGTTAATAGACAAAAGAAACAGCGGGCGAGTTTCAAGTTAAGTCCCATAAGCTCTACAAACATTTCAACATTGTTCTTAACAAAAGAGGGTATATTTTAAAGTAAAATGTAACAGCACTCACAATTACATCACAAAGCAGTCTGCGTACATGTCCACGTACATAAGCGGAAACAAGAGAGTCTGTTCGCGGTTCTGTCCTCTCGACACGCCGGAAGAAACGAAAGACGAGCGAAAAAAATTTTTTTTTCATAGATAAAATATTTCGAGAAGGAGGGAAACACGGCGACAAGCGTCGCTGATCGATAACCCAAAGAATTTGGCGATATTTCATTCCATTCAGGGGAACCTATCTCATGATTGATAGTACATGATTTACTTTACTTAATTTATTTGTTTGTATATCTTTTTGGAGAAAAAATTTTCTTTTTTTTTTTTTTTTTTTTTTTTTTTTTTTTTATTATTATTAAAATTTAATTATGTATCGTTACATCTCTATGTACTTATCATGATTTAAGAGATTTGACAATGAGTTGGCAGGAAGATAAGAATGGTCAAGTGAACTTCTATAGTCCGCTTCACGTATGAAGGCGGCCCATTTTCAGACGTTCTGCGCATCTCCCTCGTTTACCGCAATGGCAGCCAATAATATTCCCTCTCTAGGCGCTTGGCTGTCCACGAGTTACAACAATGTTCATCCCGCAGGCTGCACTATTGGCGCTCGGAAGGAAGCTTAGGGTTTAACGTCCCGTCGACAGCGTCGTCATTAGAGACGGAACACACGTTCGGAAGTTTGGTCAAGCGTGGGGAAGGAAATGGTCCGCGCCGTTGCAAAGGAACTATTCCAGCAGTTGCCTGGAGTGATTTAGCGAAATTACGGGAAACCTAAATCTAGATGGGCGGAGGCGGATTTGAACCATTGTCTTCCCGAATGCGAGTCCAGTGAGTTACCACTGCGCTCTCTTGGTCGGCTTGGCGCTCGGCGTAGCTGCTCCCCTCCACGCTTCCCATATCGCTCCGCCTTTATGCGCGGAAGCGCCTTCCTACATGACGCCAACTATAATAGATGTGGTGAACAGGGACGAGATAACTGCGATGGTTAATACAGTTACTCATTTTCATCTTTAGTCGCTAATCATGAGAGTATCTTGATACTAAAAAGGTTTTATCAGTTGCTAGGACATTGTTAATTAGTTATTTACAGTTCCTTAGCAACACCGTCACAATCTAATCGTGCAAAATTTAAATGTCCGAAGTGTCCCGCACCACAATATAAATCAGAAAAATATAGGAATATCTCCTCTAAATTGTTCACAAAAAATAAATTAGGTTGTTGTACGAGCTGGGCAAGGAAACTATGGCCGTTACTAAAATTTTATCACAATCAAACACAGGCACTACTATTTGCTGTCGGTAACTCGTACTGGAAAAATTCACATTTCACCGCCTGCTAAACACTGTTTTTCCATATTCACTCTTGATAACAATATAATATCACATTCGAAGATAGTCAGTAATAATTTCAATCAGAATTTAAATTGTTTTCTGAAATAAGTCGAAGTTCTTCACAAAAATCAAATTACTCTTGCTATAATATATTCTTCATAAATGCAAGATACTTTTCAATATTTATTCTTCTTCATACTAATACAAAGTCCGTTTAGATCCTGAACAACCAGCTTGGACTGAATCTCAAACAACAATAATTATTTAATGTCTCTTCTATTCTTCTTTCAAACGATTGACGCGCGGCAATAAAGAAGGGGCAGCTGCATTCATAGCCCCGTAGCCGTCGGTTAAATTCTGCTAGCGGTCACGTACTCCAAGGTTGGCTACGGCGGCGACGACGCTGCCCTTGTTGATTGCGGCGCCTCGATTGTACATGTAACATACAGAAAATAAGACATTTTAAGAATCATATTATAAAATAACAGTATTTACGTGAACATCAAATATGTATACATTTTAAATAAAAAGTTTTGTTTTTCCTATTTAGAACTTCAAAACAGGGCTGACATAGGAAAATGTAGTACGACTATCTTGTCCCACTACATAGAGTAGTAAAGGATACCGAACCACAAAATCAAAGATGACAATACTATATAAAATCACGAAAGTGAAATAAAATCTTTGCTTTTCTAAAGATACACTTGAGAAGGGCGTAATATAAAGCCCGAAAGCAGTCGTGCGAATATTCTAATTAAGAAAATGGAAAGATTTTCATTACCTGAATAACACTTGCGGATCAGCAACCTTTACCGCCGAGAATTTAATGAACTCAAATATAAATGCTGCAGCGATGATGTATGGGATGTATGAGGGTTGGAACTAAAATAGTGGCAACTATTTATTCACAACCGATCCAAAAGCGTTACATGTTTGCACCTGTTACTATCCCAAAGTAGTCACCATCATTGTGTAGAACCCGTTTCTAGCGATGTTGAAGGCGTAGTATACCGTTAGCAGAACCTGTTCTGTTGATGGTGCGAATGGAGCGGTGTACTGCCTGTCGAATCTCTGGAATCAAAACAAAGTTCGGGGAGTATGGTGCATGGTACAGAATTTTCCAATCTTATCGACCGAACAGAGGAGCCACTGCTTATACTGTAAGCGCCCGCGCATTGCCGTTCAAAATGATAGGTGGGTTGCGCAGAAAGTGTTGCCGCTTCTTTCGCAAAGCTGGTCGCAGGTATGCTCCAAAGCGAACAGTAATAATGTGCATTGACGGTATGCCGTGGAGGAAAGTAATGCGTTAGAAAAACAAGATCACAGTCGTACACAAGAATCACCACCATAACTTTCACCATACTAGGGCTCTGACGCACTTTCGACTTTCGCGGCGACCCATAATGACGCCATTCGTTGGATTGGCGTTTCATTTTTGGCTCGTGCGATGTGGCCCATGTCTCATCCAATGTTACCATACGACGTAAGAATGGCTCTCCTTCGCTCTCCTAGAGCTCCACGTACGTCTGAGCAGCGTCGTAACACATCCATTTCTGCACTTCCATCAATTCGTACGGAACCCAACGTGATGCAATTTTGCGCATGCCCAGGAGTTCCTTCAGGATGCAAAGCAATCGCGTTTAGTGGGCAGCTTAGGAATCGTCTGGCGTCGATCACTGTCCATTAACGCGGTGAAAGTATGGACTTGTTCTTCAGAGACGCTAGGACGACCTGCCCGCTGCATGTATGCCACAGTTTGCCGATCTTCGTTGAAGGATTTTACCCAATGTGCTATTGTTGTGTATGGCAATGCCGATTCTCCGCAAGCCTCGTGAAGATCTTGATGACACTGTTCAGCTGTACGACCTCTAGCACATACAATCTTTATCCAACTCCGTTGTTCCGGTTACGAAAACATAGTGACACCGTTACATGAGACCGATTGTTCACAAGTGACTGCGTTTCTCTCTATTGTGGGCACGCTGGTGAAGTGGGACTGGCGAGTCCATTTGCTTGGAGGAAAGGTAGGCATGTCAACAACATATGCCACTATTTAAGTTCCAACCCTCGTGACACGGTGAAGTGAGCGATGTGATTATTGGGTAGTGGTGCGTAATGAAGAAATGGGATGCATTACATCCGGATCATGTTTACGTCTTCCAACGATATTTTGGCTGACAAACATGCAGCCGTCTTCAGGTGAGTACGAGATGCGTCGTTCTATATATGCCGACGATTGACGCGGCGGCTCGTACTATGCGAGTAGTTTGGCCAATGTAGGATTGGTCATATTGCCAAGGGATCTTATAAATTATAGGTTGTGTTTGGATGGTAAGATATTTATTTTCGGGTATGCATGAGCGCAATAACAGAAACAATTAATGCCACATTATAGCTGCTCAGATCATGACGTTATCTCCAGCATGTTTGACTGAAGGAAGGAGGAATGCCGTACAGTAAGCTTCATTTGCGCTTTTTGATACATAAATGCGTTAGTTTATAGCAAGTAATGTAAACCATGATTAATCGGAGCGTGCCACATACTTCGAGTCATAAAAGTTTTCTGGGTGTAGTAACGCGTCATAATGTAAGATGGCTCTTACTTTAATCGCCGACTTTTAGACCTACGTTACAGTGGCCTTCTTCTGGGAATACTAATGTGAGCTGGATGTTACGCGTCACTGTATTTTGTCATTACTGTTGTAACGATACTGCTGACCTCCTCAGCTCAATGTCATCCTACGATACCGTCTGCGTCGGATCCGGAATCGTGTGGTTCAGTTGTGATATATGTTGCGTGTGAAGTTAAAAACGTAATAGCCAGCGTAGGAATCAGTGTAGGACAGTGTCTCAGTGATACTGTGATTAAAACAAGTGATAAATTTCATTAATTAAGAGATTCACATATTTTCTTTCCAGACAGTTCTATAAACAATAGTTGCATCATTGTTTGTTATTTCAAGAGTTAAACAGACGAATTGTAAAATCTTTTGTAAAAAACAAAAAGAAATGAAAATTAATAGCATTGTATGTATGTTAGGCTCATAAACAAATTGTGTAGATCAGCTAATTGTTTTAATTACCGTAGAGTCGAAATTTGTATATTGTGTTTCTTTGTATATATTGACTGACGTGACATTTTAAACCTAGTTTCAGAACTGACAATATAATAGATGGCTCAATATATGTTAGGAGCATGTATGATGTACTCGTTAACTAATTAATCAACGTTTAACATTTTGGTTTGTTGTCAAACAAAAAGTAGCTTGATTAAAACTTAAGAAGATAGGTGCGATCTAAAATTATGGTATGTATAGTTTTCATTTTTTATTGCGATTATTTTTGTGTATATGAAATGTTTTTCTGTTATGTTTGTTAACTGTAAATCAGTATATTCTATTGTTATGAACAATGCTTAATGTAACGGCATTATTACCGATGTTATATATTGGCCTCACCGCCTTGCGTGGGGGAGTTCGAGTTTTGGCGGAGTTCGAGTTTGAGTCGTTTGTCAAGTGCTCTGGAATCCATGTGACTCTGTGTTTTGACAATGGAAGTACTGCCAGCTAAGTTCTGATGTATTGAAAATCAAATGTTTGTAATGTCTATGGGACTTAACTACGGGGTCATCAGTCCCTAAACTTACAAACTACTTATGAACTACTTACGAACTAGGACGGCACAAATATCCATGCCCGAGGGGGGATTCGAACCCCCGACCGTAACGGCCGTGCGGACTGAGACTGGAGCGCCTTAGTCCCCTCGGCCACCGCGGCCGGCGATGTATTGAATTTGTATTGTTTTGGTGGAGAAGTTTGAGTCAGATTAAAGAAGAAGTGAAAATTGTACATATCGACTATTTATTTCTACCACGACGCCCCAGGAGAATAATGTTGAAGCGATCAGAACCCCCATACATCGAAATATGAAAAGCTGAGTATCGGTAGAATAAACTGTAATATACTTAAAATGTATTAATATATTACAATTGGTGGAACATAGCTGGGATTGCGTCATATACAGTGTCTACAGAGTGTTTATGTTGCAGGGGAAGTATGTTTGGATGTACATAATCGATGTTTGAAAACCAAGGAGGACGTGAATCTGGAATTATACGGCAACGAAAACCGGAGCACTTAACTTGGAAATTGGATGCTTGGGCCCGGATCGTCGCATCGCTGGACACTGAATAACAAGATAAGTACAGCAGCGCTTATTAATTTGTATTTGTAGTCTGGGTTGTTTGGCACTGTAAAAGACGATGTCAACAGAGAATAGGAAATCTAGCGTAGACATGCCAGAACAGAATGTGACAGCCAGTACACCTCGTAGCAATGTGTCAAATAGTGAAGAAATAATTATTGCATCACCAGTTCTTATAGAGTTGTTAAATCGATTAACAGAACAATTAACCGAGCGTATTGACAAGGGAAATCATGAAGTGAGTAAACAAGTAGAATCTGTTAGAAAGGAACTGACGGCAGTTAAGGACGATCTGAGCAAAAAGATAGATGATGGTTTAGCAGATTTAAAGTCTCAATTGAACGAAACAAACAGGGCAGTTGACGAAGTCAGGAAACAAACATGTGATCTTGAAAGGGCAATGAAGTTAGGACATGAACAGCTGGACACTCGTGTGACTGTAGTAGATAGTAAAATCAGCAATGTTGAGTCTGACCTGGAAAACAAAATTAGTACTGTAGAAAAGCATTTTGATCAGGAAAATAAAATTATAAAAACTGAAATTCAGGATGTTAAAGGATCATTAGAAAATAAAAAAATTGTGAAAGTGTGACATATTCTGAAAGTGTTATTAAGAAGGATGTTTGTAACCTCTGTCAAAGGGTCAGTGCATTGCAAGAAAGTGTTGTAAATAGCAAAATGTCGATCTGTGGTGGCTTTAATTGGGCAAATGTAGTAATTAAGACATACCCTGGGGAAGGAAAAATCCATCCTAAAGACTTTTTACATTATTGCTCTGACAATTTCACTGTAGAAATGACCGATACAATGAAAATTAAATTTGTAAAGAGATATTTGGACAATGAAGCTTGGGTCAATCAATTACATACAGAGGATATGTCATATAGTGAGTTTGAGAGGTGTTTTTTGGGCAAATTCTGGTCCAAAAGCAAGCAGGCTAGAGTAAAAAGTGATTTCTTGCATGGGGGAAAGTACAGGGAAAGTTATGACAGTATGAGGGACTTTTGTGAGGCTGAAATCAGAAAATTAGTGCATCTTGACTCACATTTAGATGAAATAACATTGGTGGACACCTTACGTAGAAGATTACCAGGGAGAATACAGCAAGCATTAGATTGTGGACCTGACGATTCAGTTGAGGACTTCTTAAGATTTGTTGGAAGATTAGACAGAAGTTATGAGAGAGAAAGGGAGAGAAACCGCTACCAAGAAGACCATCATGGAAGAGACAGAAGAGAGAATCGCCAAGAAGATAGTCGTGAGAACCGAAGTAGACAGCAAGGTGGGAGTACGGATTATACAAACAGACAAGGAAGAAATGATAGGAACCAAGGTTACAACAAATCTAATGGCAACAGGCAGGAAAACTAAATGTCACCCCTATGGAAGCCTGTCAGGTTGGGGTGAGAAACAGGACAAGAAATCAGGCTAACACTAATAGGATCAGATTTGGACACAAATGGGAAAACGAGCAATATAGACAGGGACAGAAGGTAACACACAGGGTAAATCGACTCAAGTTTGACAAAAAACTATGGGAAGTCATTAAGAATCAGGCTTGGAAAGAAGAGGACAAGTGTATAGAATCAGAAGAGGTTGTATTAGATGATGATACTGTAGCAAATATGTACAATGTAAGTGAAAATATGGCTGTAGAAGAACCCAAAATAAGTGAAGAACATGATGTGTTTGGATTGTGTAAATTGCTAAGTGATAAGGCTGAAGATGCTGAAGACAGTCTGAATGTTTCTGCTCATGAAACTGTGAAGACCGAGGATCATGAAGATTTTGATGTCTGAGTCTGAGGATGACAGTGGTGAAGATAGTGAAGAAGATGTGGAAGTCATGGAGTTTGAAGATTTGGAGAAGGAATTGATGGGATGATTTATGTTGAAGTCAAGGAAGGTTGCATCGTGTCAGATGGCCAGTGTGAGACAGTGTGTGTTTTAGATGATGTCAAGTCTTGTGAGAATCAAGTCATACCAGTGAAACTGAACAGTACTGAAAGTTGTCAAAGCAGAAACAGACAAGAAGAGGTAGGGAAAGAAATCTTGCATTGTGTCATACAGAGCTACATTGATAAGGAAGAGAAAGACAGGGTCCTAGATAAGTTACTGTGTAAATATCATGAGCTAGAAGATAATGTGCCTAGGTTAGAGCAGTTAGATAATTGTGTTGCTAATGGATGTATAGCTTGTCAACCTGTTGAAAGCAATGTGTCCCTGAATCATGTACAAGCTAATGACCGTTCCTGTACTATGAAACATGGAGATATTATTGAAGATCTTACTCTTGAAGAAGAGGAAGACATACAATATGATGTCACTTGATGCCCATATATTACCATGTTTATTAATGGAAAAGGCAAGGAAGCGTTAATTGATACAGGTAGTCCAATCAGTGGAATTTAGGAACAATTTAGAAATTGTGTGAAACATGTACCAGACTACATGGAGATGCCTGTAGTAGGAATCAAGATCAAGGGTGCTACCGGCAGACACAGCACATTAGTTAACCGGCAAGCCTTGTTGAACTTCATTGTGAATGATGTCAATTTATGTCAAGGATGTTTAGTAATTCCTAATCTGTCTGAGGATAACTTGCTCGGAACTGACTGGATCATGAAAGTGAATGCTGTATTTGACTGGGGTGGAAGAAAAGTTATGTTTGTGGATCCGAAGACTGGTGTTTTACATTGTACTGCTATGATATTGAAAATGGGAATAGTCTGAGTAAGCAGAGTCTAGAATTAGATTTATAATAGAGATGTAGAAGATATGCATGAAGAGCTTGAAGAAGCCATGGAGGATATTAATTATCATGAACTCGTAAATACCAAAGTGGAGGAAGCCAACAAATTTGACGAAGAACACATAAGCTTACTGGAAGAAGTGTGCAGAAGATTAAGAGCAGGAGAGATGTCACTTAAGCTAAAAAAATGTAAATTTGCTGTGGAATACATTAAGAGCAAGGACAATCTTGTTGTTGATTCACTCTCTCGTTTGCCAGTGGGGGGTGAATTTGAAGATAACAAAACTAAAGCCATACAGACAGTAGTGCGTAATAATAATACTTTGTACAGGCGCTATTCTTGTAAAATTTATTGCAGCTATGAGTTTTGTATATATGTATTCTTTTATGAAATATCTTGGAACTTGTATTTTCAATATGTTGTATATTAACGTTTGTAACCTCAGGAAAGTACACATTCTGCGTGTGCTAAGTGCGTTGGCAAGCACTGGGTTTCTAGCTATGTGGTAGCATACTTCTGATTTCGGTTTCTGCTACTCATTCTGTAACCTGTTCAAATTATCTCAGATCTATCATTCTATCCTTCTTCTTTAGTGTTAATGTTTGAAATATGTGTATGCAATTTTTTTATGTCAATAAGAATATTGATTTCAAGATAGTTTTTTCAGTTCGATTTTTCATTGTATTAATTTATGTCACAGCTAAAATCTGAATTCAAATTGTTGCCTGAGTATTAAAGAGTTCAAGTATTTGAGATATTGATGGAAGTCATGATAGAATCAAATAATTATTGTTAGTGTCTAATGACTTTGTAAGATAACAAGTTTCATGTCCTCAGAGTTTTAAAAAATTCAGTTCAGGAAGAGAGAACAGCAAAATTTCACAGTTTAGTTATGTAAATATTTTTTGTCATATGTTTCTTGTGTATTTTGTTTTCATGCTTAAAAAGGTCAGACGAACTCATGTGGTGGGAGGCAATGACGTACTATATTTAAGTACCAGGAGGTGTGCGACCACTGTGAATAGAATTTACAGAAAGAAATTAATTTAGAATAAGCATGTAAAGCTCACGTGAGAATTCATATAGAAGAAAGCTAGTATCAGTAAAAGCATGGCTGAAGGCCAAAGTAATGACCGTTACGAAAGCACGTTGTGCAGTCAGTCATACCAAGACAGGACAGACGGAATCAATCCAGAAATTCTGAGAAAAAATTTAGCACCCTCGTGGACAGACACGACATGAAAACGTTAGTTTAAAACAGCAAGGAAATTCAAACATAATAAGTTTACACAAAGGCTGAAGGCCACACACGTGTATTCTAATTTGAGAGAACCGGACACAAAAATCATTATCGGATGTGAAATACGAATAGTAAATTTAAACTGAATTACTCGAGTTCTGTAAATTAAGGAATACTTCGCCTCACATAGCGAAAGAATTAAGAAAACTATCACTGATAAACCAAGACTGCCTGATAACAAAGAAAGCAATGTACTAACAGCATGCCATCCACTAAGAATGATTCGATGATATACTCACTTCGGCGGGATTGATGCCTCAGGCCACGCGCAAAGTCTTCCCCTCCACGCACTGGATGTAGGGAGCGCTCAAAAGCGATGCAGAGTGCGTTCAGAGCCTACTGTCTACCAACCTGCGCAACGTGAAGAAGATAATACCCTCTACTAGAGCTCCAGAGAGGTCTCTTTTGTTACGTCTTTTATCCATGATTATGTTGGTACTACACGAAGAACAGGCCACGTTGCCATCTTGCAAAGTAAACTTGTCTCTGGCCACCCAGCAGACGCCAGTGCAGACGACATACGAAGCCATGCGTTCTTAACTAAAGTAAACGAGGCCTAAAGCGCGAGGCGGCGACTAAGCCATTGCGCGGCAGTCAGTCAATATTAAAAGCAACCTTCCACATTCATACGATCACAGAAGTTCAATCACATTGATCATTACTAAAGGACTAAAATAATTGCCACACAAATAGACAATATTAATGGTGGCGGAACACTTAATAGTAATGAATGACTAAAAATGGAACACGACCACACATTCAGTGGCCGTGTTTAAACGTTAAACGGTGTAACCGTTTTTGTCACAGATGTAAACTGCGCATTATCGAGCTGTAAAGTCTCTGAGATAACGTGTTTCAGAGATCATTTTTGTTGACCGTCACAGCACAAAATGTTTACATATTTTTGGAAACATTTATGTTTCACTTTTTGGGATAACAGCACTCTTATTTAAATTTATATATAAAAAAAACAGTCTAGAGTGCATCAATTTTATTTTATTCCACTAGTTTTCAAAAGTGTTCAAATGTTTGTAAAGCTTAAGGGACTTAACTGCGGGGTCATCATTCCCTAAACTTACAAACTACTTATGAACTAACTTACACTAAAGACCACACAAACATCCATGCCTGAGGGAGGATTCGAACCTCCGACGCGGGAGGTCGCGCGATCCGCAACGTGGCACTCCAGGCCGCTCGGCTACTCCCGCGCGGCCTAACTAGTTTCGGCCACGCACTGGAAGGCTCCCAGTTACCTCCCACCTCCACGACATCGATGGAGTTACAATTCCTGAAGATGGTCCCAAAGAAGGACCGAAACTAGTTGAATAAACTAACATTGTTGCACTTTAGACTGTTTTTATTGATAAAAAAAAGTTTAATATATGGCAAGGTAATGTCCAAGATTCCTTACGTCAGATGTGCACAGTGGTTTCGTCTTAGTGGCGCCAAACTGCAACTAAAAGAACGCTTTTTCTTTATATATATACATATATTCAAAGATATGTAGCTTACGTACATCAGAACGTCTTTTACAATATCGTGTAAAGATCTGAAGTAAGTGGGTGAGAAGATTTACGAGGACAGTGTGCAAAAACATGGAATCATGTTTTCCACAATTCTATGCGTCTTTTTATTGAGTAGTAGACAACCATAGTCATTGATTTACGACACTTCTTATAGCTGTTATCTTGGAATGTAGAACTTACGTCACACGTTCTGGGAGTGTGTGCTGCACTTAACTTACGGTCAAAGTAAACACAAAAATGATAGAGAATTTGAAATATCTCGCAACATGTGAAAGACGTATGCGATTAAGACCTACTCTCATTTTCAACTTACCTAACAAACCCCGTCTAGCTGTGGTTGGTTTCGCCGCGATACTGAATTGTCCATAAAAAGTCGGTGGCTAATTATTGTGCGTTTCCTCCTGTCCTTCCGACAATCCCTAGCTTTAAAAGCTGGCGTGTGCTCGCGTGTTGTTGCGACTGCGGACTGATGGTATGTGAAACCGCACGGCATATAGGTCTGCCGGGTTGCCGACTTAGCGACTGCAGGCGACCTCTGACGTGCACTGTATGTGTATTCATCAAATGTTCATAAATGTTCAAATGTCTGTAAATCTATCGGACCAAACTGCGTGGTTATCAGTCCGTAGCTTACAAACTACTTAAACCTAGATAAACTAACCTATGGACTACACACACACCCATGCCCCAGGGAGGACTCGAACCTCCACGGCGAGCAGCCGCGCGCTCCGCAGCGAGGTGCTTTAGACCGCTCGGCTACTCCACTGCGGCTGTGTATTCATCCGCCGTGTCTGAACATATTTGAAGGGCGTTCGGGAAAAACGTCAAAGCCCATCCAGATCGAATTTTAGTTGAATCCGTCATCCTGTAGAAGTAATAAAGAACTTTCGGTCTGTGAAACTTTGACTTCGGAGAAGTGATCGGTGTCGACGTAATTAAGGCTCAAAGTTTTTGTATTCTTCGGAAGAAAAATCAAAGTCACATTGTTCCTCTGGAAGGAAGATCAGAGTCCACACAAGCGGTGTTAATGACCCATTATTGCATTTCACTGTTGTAGGTGGTAGAATAACACTGTTAGTGCACAGTCAGTGTTCTTGGAATCCGTAAAGCAAATGAAAATTCTACTGCAAAACCGAGATCCTGTTCAAAGAAGAGGGAGATTCATGGGCGGGTTACAGATGCTTCAAAACGCATTCGAGCTGTCACATCACTGGCGATGACTGTAAGTGTTCACATTTGAAATGCTTTGTAAATACAACGAACACAGAAAGAAATACATTGATTAAAGACTTTAATGAAATGGCTTTTTATGATAAACAAAATCCACATTTATCTTCTATAATAACTGTGAAGCTTATATTGCGCAGGAGACCAAGAAAGAATTCTGATAAAGCACAGTATCGTCACTCCCCATAAGGTTACAAAGTTAGGGTGGTAAGGGGAGGAAAGATAGTTGAAATATCTGTTTGTCATGCAGCACTTCTGTCTATTCATGGCATTACAAATCGACGCCTCATCACTTTGATACGTTCCCTGATCACTACAGTGAAAACATACGTCGAGACCAGGGGTAAACATGGTAATAGGCCACACAAGCCAAAATTCATGAACATACACAGTCGCTCAAAGGGCGTGCTGCTCATTACAGCTTGCATGACACTAAGAAACCTACTTATTTGAAGACCTTAGCGTCAAGAAGCTACCCCAGATATTCTTAAACAAATTGCCGGACAACTCAATATCTTATGAACAATATCGTTTAATTTTTGTGACAAAATATAAGTTTTGGCTACCCAAGGACTGATATGTGCAGCATATGCGATAAATTTCAAGCTGATGTTGCTCAGGTTGATTCACAGATAACTAGCAGTCACGACGAGGTGTCGTTACAGGACCTGATTAAGAAGAGAAAATGCTTATCTATTAAAACTGAATTACACAAAAGAAAGTCTGACAGGTTTTATGAAATGAAGAGGACTGAACGGCGGAAGTGTAGAAAAAATCGAAAACAGAATGGCAATTACGATGGATTATCAGAAAAATCGCCCACTTCGCAATGTCGCAACAAGTGAGGTTTAGCAGCTATAATTTTACACATTCTTGCTACAGGAAAGTCTGTGTTCTGTACCTACGATCAAACCATTTCAAACAAAGGTTCATATGGTTTGTTCTATGCTATGGCATTACTGTACCGAATTCATACCCAGCAGTGTACATGAACTTGTATATTCTGCGATTCTTGCTCAGGACAGAACAAAAACTACAGTGTGTTTCGTTTCTGTCATTTCTTGGTGCATGCTAAAGGAAGGTTTGACCACACCCATAAAACTTTTCCAGTAAAGGGTCATTCCTATCTTGAATCTGACAAAAACGTGGGCCTAGTAAATACAAAGGCAATATGCGAAACGCCAAATGACGGGCGTCAAGTAACTGAAACCTCAAGAAGACTTCCAGTACCCTTTATTATAATTGTCTCTAAGCAAGACTTTTTCGTTCAGTGAGGACAATTTCAGAATAAAAGTTACAAGAATAAGTGTTCTTTTGCTCAAAGAACTATCTGACAGTTCCTCGTGACGCTGAATGATAAACTGGTGCACCTGCGGCGGTCACACTTTGGTGCATAGAAACCTACAAGATCATTGATGCTCCTCAACTTCAAGAACTAAAAGTGAGGCCCCTGCCTGTCTTCACAAAGTCGCCTACAACTTATTGGTATCCCTAAAACAAAATTTGACGATCTGCAAATTTTGAAGCAATTTTGTGGACCAGAATCTCAACAGTACTTTCGTTCATTTACCAGTTGGCGATACCAATGATGAAGATGCGTAATATAGCATTTCATAATATTAAAGACATTGTAATTCTGAATATTACTCTGAACTTAGATTTTTGTTCCCTATTTATATTCCAATATTAATTAATGATACTGTTTTGCATTATTAAATAATAATTTGTGTGCCATACATAAAGTTGAATAATTTAAGGAAAACTGTCTCACTGAAACACAGCTCTAACAATAGTTTCTATGTTTTTAAAATAATTTCAAGTATTGTATGGAGCTTGATAATAATTTTACTACATAAATTCTGTGTTTTCTTGCATACATTTTTTTCACTGTCTTTCTAAATTATTGCATGTAGATCTTCTATTAGGTCAAGATGAAAGATTGTTTTATTGGGTACAGCCTGTGTGACAAGTGTAAAAGTGATGCACAAAAAGAGTATTTTATAAGCTCTAAAGTCATTTATGAATGGACTTAGATCGTTTTTACCTTGGAAATTTTGTGTATTCTCGTTTTGCTACGTTTTTCCATTGTTGTACTATTGTAAGCGGTTATTATTACATGATATAACAAATAAAGTAGACAACAAGGGAAAGAATCTACAAATTAACTCTAACTGTAGCCTGATAACAGACTTTAAAAAATTGAAATTTAATTTTCTCAGAATCTTCCAATCTGGATTTAGATCGTTATTCCCGTGTGCCCTCCATTTCGGTATATGTTATACATATGTGTGGTGTCTGTTCTTTCGGACATGTCCCAAAGAACGGATACCACACAATACAATACAATATGCCGGTGACGGGTAATGATTCTATCTTCATTGCGAAGGCACTCCTAGGTCCTCGCTCTTACGGGAATCAGTTTAAAAAACCGCGAGTTTTAAAAATAGTGGGCAGGGTATAGTTGAAAATTTGTATCTGGTGGGTAGCGTGCTTGAATAAAATTTAGAAATTTAATGACTGCACTTGTAACTTGTCAGTGAAAACTGTCTTTCCTATTTGATGACCTACAAATATGATTAATTTTGTAATTTAGTGTGGCACGATAATGCAGGTGCAACAAACCTTTGTTCAGTACTAATCATAGTATTCAATTTTGAGTGATATTAGTCATGTGTGATAAAATAACAGTGGAAAAGACAAGCAGTTAAAACATAGAAAATATGCATATGTTTAACTACACGACATTAACTGTGTTGCCTGACAAGGAATCAAAAGGGTGATATACTGTAAATAAGATAGGATTAAACAGCAGGGCAGAACCATTCATTAACGAGTGGCTTCCATGTTAATTTCGACAAATAGATCACAGTAATCGTGATTAAAAAGACTTAGTCTTGACTATAGATTTTTCACATTTCAATATTTTTACTTTTTATACTGATATATAATGATAGTCACATTATAACACTGAATGTTTTGTAAAGCAGGCTCCTATACTGTAGAGGAATTACGCATAATGAAATTTAGAAATTCATACCGGCAACAAACATCAAAGTAGGTATCGCTTTATTTTATTTATTTAGTTTTTTTTTTTTTTTTTTTACATTTTCTGTAGTACTGTCTCTTTAGTAATGCTCCTAAAATACGCTTATTGAGTCCAGAAAGCAATGATTTAGGTCAGCGAAACATTTCTACTCTAACCAACTAGCCAACTAGGCCTACGTCATTAAAGTTTCTGAAGTAGGTCAGGGAAATCTTTCATAACCATGATCAAGAAGCTATCTTGTTTTTTTTTTTTTTTTTTTTTTTTTTTTTTTTTTTTTTTGAGCTTACATACTGTTGGTACTGAACTTACCTTGTTATAACGGTTCAAATTCTATGCTATCTGCTTTTATTATGAAAAAATTTCACGATTGTTTTGCCATTGGAAGAATATTCCGTATTACGCCTCTGATCGGATCTATGGGCGTGGGCTGCCAAGAGGGAAAGAAAATAAGGATTCTGGACAGATAACTATATTATTTAAAGTGTATGCGATATATGTTCAGTTAAAGTATGGAAATTTGGGAGGCACACCCAAAAATTAATTTTCCCGAATTTGTTTTCTTTAAAGTAGACGTATTTAGCGGGGAAAATTGCGCATGCGTAACAGATGTATGACGTAAGAATCAAATGCCGGCCGAATATTTTCCGCCCAGTGGCAGTATAGCGCCGTGGGCCAAAATGGCGTCTGTTATTCGTTCTACCAGCGCATGATAGGCTATATCAGTGATAATGACCCTTAATAGACAAAACATAGCGCCAAACGAAATTCATAGTCAGCTGCGTCAGGTCTTCGGCTAACATGATGAGCAAACCGTTGGCGCGACTCTGCTGCAGGCTTCTTTCTAAAGGTCGTCGAAGAGTCCACTACGAAGAGCGTAATGGCCGACCGTTCCTCAGCAACGACCACTGTTTTGCTTCACGGTTTTCTTACTCGAATAATATTACTTTGCATTTTTGAATGCAAATGAGGCCGATGTCTGTTTATGCCGAAGGAGGAAGAAGAAAATGTGTTCATTTATTTATTTATTTGCACCAGTCCCTTCCTGTGCGTGTGAGTCACATGCAAAAATTAACAGGTGTGATTTTGTGGTTAAAAAACAGATAAATTACGTAGTAAATTCAGTAGCAAAGGTTAGCTTAGGGGAGCATTTGAATATCTGAGAAGAGTATCGATAGTATTCAGAGAGGCAGTGACTGCAGTGACATTCTAGCTACCTCACAGTTATTATGTACAGTGAGTGTGTTCTGAAATTTTAATAGTCAATTTGAGTTAAGCAGATGCGTAAATTTGCAAAGCTTGTATGGGTCTACGGTTAACAGTCGCTTTGTCTACAGTTCAAGTGGCTATGATTGCAGGTTTAGTATTTCCCTTTCGGTAATGGTTGGTAAAGGAGGAACTTTTCCCTTATGTGCTGAAATTATGGTTAAACTCATAAGATATTAAATAGTTCAAACTATTAGAGTACGTTGCTGTTAGCTATGGGAACGTGTTACTAATATCCTGTGACTTTTTCTACCCAGAAATTCCGTTCAAATTTTCAATTTTCAACAGTTTCATTGTGTGATAGCCTGGTCATACACGTGTTCCACATAGTAGGTTTGAATCATCTTGGTGCGTGTCTACGTTGCTTTAACGACGTGTTTTAGATCTATTGTGACCATAAACTCAGAACTAATTGCGCGTATTTTGCGCTGGAGGGAAGGCGACGTTCTTTACGAAAAACACTGTTGAAGAAAGTTAGAGGGCCGGAAATTGAAGCGGACTGCGGAACTACTATTCTGGCGCCAACTTAAATTTAGGATAAAGGCCACAAAGAGAAGATTCGAGTGATTAGGTCTAGTACAGAGGCATATAAACATTCGTTTTGTATGAGAGCGGAACATGAAAGCAAGTAACTAGTGATGTTACTAGGTACCCTTCGCCACGCATCTTTGGGTAGTTTATGATAAATGTCTGTAGATGTAGGTATGTTGTCTCTGTTAAAAAATAAAAAAGGGAAACGTACTTTCTATACACGGCTTTGACATGACACGAATTTTGCAAATTTTCTTACTTTTGTATCTGTGAGCTGAACTTATTATGGCTATACATACAGTGTTATGGCGTGTGTTCTGAAATTTTAATAGTCAATTTGAGTTAAGCAGATGCGTAAATTTGCAAAGCTAATTGCGCGTATTTTGCGCTGGAGGGAAGGCGACGTTCTTTGCGAAAAACACTGTTGAAGAAAGTTAGAGGGCCGGAAATTGAAGCGGACTGCGGAACTACTATTCTGGCGCCAACTTAAATTTAGGATAAAGGCCACAAAGAGAAGATTCGAGTGATTAGGTCTAGTACAGAGGCATATAAACATTCGTTTTGTATGAGAGCGGAACATGAAAGCAAGTAACTAGTGATGTTACTAGGTACCCTTCGCCACGCATCTTTGGGTAGTTTATGATAAATGTCTGTAGATGTAGGTATGTTGTCTCTGTTAAAAAATAAAAAAGGGAAACGTACTTTCTATACACGGCTTTGACATGACACGAATTTTGCAAATTTTCTTACTTTTGTATCTGTGAGCTGAACTTATTATGGCTATACATACAGTGTTATGGCGTGTGTTCTGAAATTTTAATAGTCAATTTGAGTTAAGCAGATGCGTAAATTTGCAAAGCTAATTGCGCGTATTTTGCGCTGGAGGGAAGGCGACGTTCTTTACGAAAAACACTGTTGAAGAAAGTTAGAGGGCCGGAAATTGAAGCGGACTGCGGAACTACTATTCTGGCGCCAACTTAAATTTAGGATAAAGGCCACAAAGAGAAGATTCGAGTGATTAGGTCTAGTACAGAGGCATATAAACATTCGTTTTGTATGAGAGCGGAACATGAAAGCAAGTAACTAGTGATGTTACTAGGTACCCTTCGCCACGCATCTTTGGGTAGTTTATGATAAATGTCTGTAGATGTAGGTATGTTGTCTCTGTTAAAAAATAAAAAAGGGAAACGTACTTTCTATACACGGCTTTGACATGACACGAATTTTGCAAATTTTCTTACTTTTGTATCTGTGAGCTGAACTTATTATGGCTATACATACAGTGTTATGGCGTGTGTTCTGAAATTTTAATAGTCAATTTGAGTTAAGCAGATGCGTAAATTTGCAAAGCTTGTATGGGTCTACGGTTAACAGTCGCTTTGTCTACAGTTCAAGTGGCTATGATTGCAGGTTTAGTATTTCTCTTTCGGTAATGGTTGGTAAAGGAGGAACTTTTCCCTTATGTGCTGAAATTATGGTTAAACTCATAAGATATTAAATAGTTCAAACTATTAGAGTACGTTGCTGTTAGCTATGGGAACGTGTTACTAATATCCTGTGACTTTTTCTACCCAGAAATTCCGTTCAAATTTTCAATTTTCAACAGTTTCATTGTGTGATAGCCTGGTCATACACGTGTTCCACATAGTAGGTTTGAATCATCTTGGTGCGTGTCTACGTTGCTTTAACGACGTGTTTTAGATCTATTGTGACCATAAACTCAGAACTAATTGCGCGTATTTTGCGCTGGAGGGAAGGCGACGTTCTTTACGAAAAACACTGTTGAAGAAAGTTAGAGGGCCGGAAATTGAAGCGGACTGCGGAACTACTATTCTGGCGCCAACTTAAATTTAGGATAAAGGCCACAACGAGAAGATTCGAGTGATTAGGTCTAGTACAGAGGCACATAAACATTCGTTTTGTATTAGAGCGGAACATGAAAGCAAGTAACTAGTGATGTTACTAGGTACCCTTCGCCACGCATCTTTGGGTAGTTTATGATAAATGTCTGTAGATGTAGGTATGTTGTCTCTGTTAAAAAATAAAAAAGGGAAACGTACTTTCTATACACGGCTTTGACATGACACGAATTTTGCAAATTTTCCTACTTTTGTATCTGTGAGCTGAACTTATTATGGCTATACATACAGTGTTATGGCGTAGAAGTACCAATCTAGGCATAAAATCACTTCTTTTGTAACTCACTAAAGCTATTGTAATAGTCTAAGTCAGATTACACATTTTGCCAACTTGTGTATAGGTTGTAGTGTCGCAACGTGTTCGCATTCTCGTCTGTACATAATTATGTTACAGATTATAGTAGTGGGATTGCTTTAAAAATTTTGGTAGGACACTTGTTTCGTTAAATGAAAATCAATTTGAACTGTAAAATAACTTTCTATATGCGATACGTTTATGTAAGACTAAGCACCTACATTTGTCTAAATTACCAATTAGTTGACTGGCGACCGTAGTATTTGTCATAATTTATCTGCCTTCCTTTTATTTTATTTTCTCAACTAGTAAGCACTTTTACCGTTTCGAATTTATAGCGACTTACGTTACTGTATTACAATTACATATTTCCAGCACCTTATCGGGCAGCATCAGCAACTTGCGTATTATAAAATTTATTTATTCCTATGTCAAAATTGCATTTTATAGTCTGGACACTGTCTTAGAACCAACAAGTTAATTTTAAAACCAGCCGATTGAAACTACATTGCTTGTTTGGCGACAGTCACTTTATATGTTAGTAACATACAAATAACAGTCTCATACACCGTCGGACACATAGCGCAGTTAAATCAGGCTGAAACCAACTTACTTGGAGTCCACAAGCAGAGGTTTCGTTTCTGGTAGTAGATGTACGTATACTGAAAAGTCTGTCGGCTCTGTTTCTCGGAATGAGTTGCCTTATTTCCAAAATGTAAGGTATTCGTTCACGCAACCTTGCCATTTAGCCGTGTTGTAGATGATTTTGCTTCCTTTCTGCGCTGTAAAACGGTGCAGTTAGGAAAAAATTATTATTTGACTTGTGTATCTGAAGTTACTGAAAGTTCCGACTATAGCTATTGCGATGTTGGCAGGACTGTTTTGAGCGACGTAGATGTCGTCAATTTCTACTACAATATTCATGATGAATACATTTTTCATTTCGAAAATCCCGAGTTGAGACTGTGCGTCACCTTTCCTTGGATAACTCGGAATTTATGGAAGCTCCATAAAGTTGGTTGGTCTGGTTCTTTTTCTGCGCAGTCTTCTTAGCGTTTCAGTTGCCTTCAAGAACTTTTGCCTCCCGATACGCAAATAAATTTCTCAGTACCATCTTACCTGCGAATGCGGCGCTGCTGGTGAAAGAAGACACGTTCGCGGACTAAATCAGAACTCAGCTTCCGCAACGAGGTCTGCATAACTGAGCAGAGCAGAGGAAAAGTTTCGCCTGCTCTCCATCATTTCTGCTGGCTGCATTGGTATGTAGAAGTTGTTGCGAATGCGTCAGCATTCATATCGCAGGACTCGTGACGCAGCCTTTACGACCGACCTTTCTATGACCAGAGGCTAATTGGTAATATGTTCTGAGAGCATATTAGTCTATCTCTATTTTACTTATTGCTAGCTGCTGTTTTGCTTTTAGTGAACTCTTGTAATGTCAGACAAAAGTACATAACTAAACAAGCCTGCTATGTGATGTAGGCAACGAAGGGTCAGTGACAACTGTCTAATTCAAATTATTGACTATCTACGTAGATACTCTGTAAATCACAGTTAAGTGCCTGGCAGAGGGTTCATTAATCACTTTCATAACTTTTTCTACCGTTCCATTCTCTAATAGCGCGCGGCAAGAAAGAACACCTAAATCGTAATTTGGTAGAATTTACGACCTTAAGGTTTGACTGATTTATCGCGTAATTGAAGTTCAGCGGATTTCTTTTAGTGGTGATGTGTATTATTCACACTTTTCTTTATTTGGTGTCAATTGCCAATTTTCGCACCATGTAGAAATTTTGTCTAATGCGCTTTGTAGTTGCTTTTGATCCTCTGTGGACTTCACTAACCCATAAACAACAGAATCATCCGCGGACAGTCTAAGGGAGCTATTTAGATTGTCTCCTAAATCGTTTATAAACACAAGGAAGAGTAGGGGACCTATATTGTTGTTTGTTAAGCTTATGGGACTTAACTACCGGGTCATCAGTCCCTAAACTTACAAACTACTTATGAACTACTTACGAACTAGGACGGCACAAATATCCATGCCCGAGGGGGGATTCGAACCCCCGACCGTAGTGACCGTGCTGACCGTGACTGGAGCGCCTCATTCACCTCGGCCACCGCGGCCGGCAGGGGACCTATAACGCTTCCCTGTGTAACGCCAGATATCACTTCTGTTTTACTCGATGACTTACCGTCATCTATATGGTTTTATTCACGCGATCTCTTTCGGTATTACATTACTTCTTAATTGAAGTTCAGCTGATTTATTTTATTCGTCATGTGTATTACTTCATACTTTTCTTTATTTAGTGTCAATTGCCAATTTTTGCACCATGTAGAAATTTGTCTAATTCGCTTTGCATTTGCAGTTGCTTTTGATACTCTGTGGACTTCACTAACCCATAAACAACAGCATCATCCGCGGACAGTCTAAGGGAGCTATTCAGATTGTCTCCTAAATCTATAAACACAAGGAAGAGGAGGGGACCTATAACGCTTCCCTGGGGAACGCCAGATATCACTTCTATTTAACTCGATGACTTACCGTCATCTACAGGGTTTTATTCACGCGACCGCTTTCGGTATTACATTAATATCATCTTCAGGCCATGTCATACCGTCAATTCAAGTGAACAGTCGAAGTGGCCACATATACCGGCTTCTTTAAAATGTTTCCTCAGCTCCTGAAGTAATATGCTTATTCAGTGGAGGCAACAACATTACGGCAACCGTGATAGTGGTAAAAACAGGAAGTTGCTGTAGAAAGGTTTGATGTCAAACCAATTACACAAGCAGTTGAATTTAAGTTCTCGTAGATTTGGCTTATCGTGTAAATGAAGTTTTCTTCGAGGTAGTTAATAATATATGAGGAAAGTATATATTCTAAAATGCTGATGCAAACCGACGTCAGTGATGTAGGCCTGTAATTTTGCGAATCACTCCTATTGCCTTTCTTGAATATTGACGTGACCTGTGCAACTTTCCAGTCCTTGGGTACGCAATATTTCGCTGAGCGAACGGATCTATATGGTGGCTAGGTATTGTCCTATTGCATCAGCATACTCTGAAAGGAACCTAACTTGTATACAGTTAGGACCTGGACACTTACTTTTGGTAAGTGATTTTAGTTGCTGGAATACACCAGCTACTTAAAAAAATTACGCATGCCTGCAGCTGTTCTTGATACGAATTATGGAGAATTTGCTTGGGCTTCTGTAGTGAAGGAATTTCGGAAAGTAGTGTTAAGCAATTCTGCTTTAGTAGAACTGTCATCAGTAGTATCACCATTTCTATCATGTAATAGAGGTATTTATTGTGTTTTGCTGCTAGTATACTTTACATACGATCATAATGTCTTATGATTCTCTACCAAATTACGTGCCAGGATTTCTCCGTGGTAGGTGGTTACTATTGTAAGCATCTAGCACTGAAGTTCAAGCTAAATTTCTAGTTTCTGTATAAGATTGCAATCTTGAGGATTGTGCGTTTTAATTATCATTATTATTATTATTATTTTGTGTACCACGGCGGGTCATCCCCTATTTTGTTAATTTCCTTGGTATCTGTGAATGGTTGTCGATATTATTTCTTAGAATGTAAGGCACATCTGATCTACACATACATTGTTAGTTTCGAAAGACTGGAAATTCTCACTCAGGAAAGCGTTAATTGAATGTTTTCTTCTTTTTTTGAATAAATATTCATTTCATTTTAATTTGGTGGTTTCTAAAGTCCGACATTCAGTCTCACTATGACAGTTCTGTGTTCACTAATCCAGTGTCTGCTTCGATGCTCTGTATTAGCTCCGGAATATTTGTTGCTAAGATGTCAAGATTGTTCTCGCAACCATATTTTATTCCAGTGGGTTCATGTTTTACTTGATGAATTTCCGCCAATTACTACGTACTGTGTCTTTTCTGACAGGAAAACGAAAATCAAGTAGCACCGCTATTGCGATATTCGATAAACATGCAATTGATTAGCAGCCTATTGTGAGGTACAGTGTCTGAAGCCTTTCAGAAATCTAGATATATGAAATCTGTTTGTGATTCCTTGTCGATAGCGCTCATCTCTTCATATGACGAACGGTACTTTCGGAATCCGAATTCACCGTGGGTCGGTAGGTCGTTGTAATGTAGTGATGCAAACCGACGCCAGTGATTTTGGCCTCTAATTTTACGGATCACTCCTATTGCCATTCGTGAATATTGGAGTTATCTGTGCAACTTTCCAGTCTTTAGGTACGGATCTTTCATTGACTCGAATCACAAGTTTTGTGTCCCAACTTCGTCGCCGCTTTTGTGTCCCAGCCTCGTCGTAGGTGTCGGTGGGCGAGTGGAATGAGACCGACACGCTGGTGCAGGTACGGAGGGGAGCAGCCAGAAACTATAAACACTCGAGTAAATTAGAAAGAGATATATTGCACTGAATGTAACAATACTTAACTTTTACATAGTACTGCAGAATGTTGATACATGGTTATTAGAGGCCTGCCTAGTGCCTGTACAATAGCAAAGTCTTCACTCGTGCCTATCGGATTACGAAGGTCCTAACTCGTTGCTATCTCAGTCCGAAGTGCCCGGTGTCTTTCCGTGGTGGCCACGAGCGGGGTTGCACCAGAGGGCGCTCGTAGCTGTCGTCCTGAGAACGCCGCGCCGTGCGTGCGTGGCGGCGCGCGGCGAAAGTAGGTGGAGCGCACTTTGTACTTGTGCGACACCACACCCCTCCCCCCCAAACCGCCGCGCCGTCGTGGCGTAGGGCTGAGGGCCACGGCGACGGCACTGGGAGGAGGGCCTGGGCGGGGGCGTTACTGGTGGGACGGGCGTCGTAGCTGAGGCCGGGATCGAGACGCCGTCCGCGCCCCGGCATCCGCCTTGAGATCCTCCAGGAAACCCGCCGAAACCTGGGGAAGGGCGCACGCTTCCGCCCAGATTGACCAGGTCATCTTCTTCTGAGGTGCGTAGCCCAAGCTGGAGGGGCCCGCACGGTCCCGGAGTCCCTCTCGGTGACGCTTTCATCTGTGGCGGCGACAGCGGCGGCGACGACTGCGTCGGAGGTGCGTCCACCTCCATGGGTACGATCTCGTAGTCTGGGGAAGCTGGACCCGGCGGTGAACTGGGTCTGGAATCAAGAAACCGGAGACAGGATCGCGCGGCCTGTGCAGGCGCAATTGGTTTGCGTGGCGCCGCAGCTCCGACCCTGTGGAAGAACGTACAACATACATATTGCTACCGAGCACGCGCTGAATGGTGCCCGGCAACCATGTCTTCTTGTTTCCAGCAAACACCCTGTACAGCACCGGCGTAGAAACCTGAAAACGCGTAGCGCCATACGAACCGACTCGGTGCGTGGGAGGCTGCAGCAGGTGAAGGAGAGTGCGGTGACGGCGGCCGTGTAGCAGCTCGGCAGGAGACGGGCCGTCACGTGGCATGCACCGATACGTAGACAGGAAAATTTGAAGAGCTTGCTGCCTGGAGTGCTGACCTTTCATCTTCTCCATGTGAGACTTGAATGTTCGAACGAAACGTTCTGCTTCACCATTGGACTGAGGGTGAAAAGGTGCGGTGGTGATATGCTGAATGCCATTCACACGACAAAACTGTTGAAATTCCGCACTAACAAACTGAGGTCCATTGTCACTGACGATAGTTTCAGGCAAGCCTTCGATGCAAGACACTGATGTTAAGGCACTGATTGTACTAGAAGCTGTCGTTGAGTTCATGGCAATCACAAAAGGAAACTTGCTGAAAGCGTCTACAACAATTAACCATCGCGTATTCCAAAAAGGTCCGGTAAAGTCAATATGTAAACGTTGCCATGGTCCCTTGGGGCGTGGCCAGTCTGAGAAACGCTGTGGAGGAGCCGCCTGATGCTCCGCACAAACTGTACACTGTGACGTCATGTTCTCTATCTGAGCGTCCATACCAACCCAGGTACAATGACGTCTGGCCAGTTGCTTTGTCCTAACAATACCCCAATGTCCTTGATGCAGGAGGCGTAACACTTCTCGTTGCAGGGAACGAGGAACAATCACTCTTGCTTGGTCGTTGTCGGTATGCAACAACAGTACACCCTGACTTAAAGATAATGCATGACGTTGTGCAAAATAACGTCGAACCAGAGGCCGGTCAATGTCTTTGACTCTAGCAGGCCACCCTGAGCGAACAAAACGTGCCACCAAACTTAGGTCTGCATCCGCAGCTGTTTCCTGTGCAACCCGACGAGAGTTCAAAGGAAAGTCTGCGACAGCGGAAGCATCTCTGGAGTCTATCTGACAACATGCCATTTCTGAAGAATCAAATGATACATCCTGGCCAACCGGAAGTCGGGAAAGTGTGTCCGCGTTGGCATGTTTAGTGGTAGGTCGGTACAAAGTCTCATACTGATAATTAGACAATATCAAGGACCATCTCTGAAGCTTTTGTGCCGTACGTGGCGGAATTGGCTTTGTGGGTGAGAACAACGACGTGAGAGGCTTGTGGTCTGTCAACAAATAGAATTTTCTGCCATAGAGATAATGATGAAACTTTGTGACGCCGTAAATGATTGCTAAGGCCTCTTTTTCTATCTGACTGTAATGGATGTATTCCTTGGGCATTAATCACATGGCCTAGGTACTCTATTTCAGTTTGAAAAAACGAACACTGCTTTATTGCAACGTAGACCTGCTGCAGTCAAAACTTTGAAAAGGCACTCCAGGTTTGCTAAATGTTCTTCAACTGTACGTCCGGATACCACAATATCATCTAAATAGTTCGAACAACACGGTACAGAAACTGTCAGCTGTTCCAAAAAACGCTGAAAAATAGCGGGGGCGGAAGAACTGCCAAAGGGTAGGCATTGAAATTGAAAAAGGCCCATGTGAGTATTAATGACGAAAAACTTTTTTGACTCGTCATCAAGTGGAATCTGTAAGTACGCCTCTGCTAAATCAATCTTAGAAAAGAAACGAGACCGTCCTAATTTGTCCATTAGTTCGTCAGGTCTGGGCAGGGGATAGGTGTCTACAATTGTTTGACTGTTCACTGTAGATTTGAAGTCCGCACAGAGACGAAGTTTTCCTGACGGCCTGGGTATAATTACTATAGGCGAGGCCCACTGACTCGCAGAAACAGGAGAAATCACCCCACTATCTTGCCAACGTTTAAGTTCTTCGGCAACTGTATCACGCAAGGCGATAGGCACTGGTCTAGCTTTACGAAATTTTGGAACTGCAGATTCTTTTAAAGTTACATGTGCCACGAAGTCTTTTGCACAACCTAGTTCCGGCGAAAACAAGTCACTATATTTGTCACATAAAGCATTGATTTTGTCCTGAGGCACTACTGACGAAATTTGAAGCACATCTCTTTGAATTGATAAACCAAACAAATCAAAAGCATCTAGTCCAAAAATGTTCTGTGTAGATTTGGCCTGAAGAACAACAAAAGCAACTGTTTTTGTTACACCTTGAAAAGAGGCGGGCAGGCTACATGTTCCTAGCACGGGAATATTTTCACCTGTATAAGCTGTTAACACTTGCTGTGACGGCGACAATTTTGGCGAACCCAGAAGTTCATAAGTATCTTTATTTATTAATGTGACAGCGGAACCAGTATCAAGCTGAAATTGCACCGTCTTATTTTCTACGAAGAGAGTCACAAACAGTTTTTGCTTGCGGCGCTCGACAGGTGCGCGAATGTGGGCAACGTCTGCTACGGTTTGTTTGATGCGTCTGCGCGGGCCGCGTAGTGAAGTAAGCGGCGCAGACTCGGCACGCAGCGGATTAACCACACTGTCACTAGATGACACTACCGCCGGATCGGCGTCCGCGCAATGCGAAGCTACTCCAGATGTACTAACTACTGCACTACACTTTTGAGTAGCTACTTGATGTCTACTGTCACTAGCTACACAGTACTGGGCACTATTACAAGGAGCAGTTGCAGAAGGCACTATTTTCACTACAGGAATGCACTGTTCATAGTCATTTTGCTTGTCCCGAACCCTTTTCCGTTGCACTGTTTTACGCGCTCGTCGGCGCTTGCTACGTGGTGCACTATATAGTTTTGCCATAGGCGCAGAACTACTTTCGTGAAATTGAGATCCAAGGAAAGCACTGTTCAATTCCACAGCCCGTATAACATTTACAGAATGAACTGTTCTCGCACTTTGCGAAGCACTGTTTCTAACGTGACTGTTCTTTGGGTTTTTAATTTGCATACACACAGACTGCACATGTCCCGATTTGCCACATTGATAACAGGTTGCGTTGCGACTAGGGCAATGAGCACGCTTGTGGCGAGACACACACTGGGGGCAAGACTTACGAACATTTTTCTGAAATGAGCGTTGGCGCCCGTTATTCAAATCACTGTTTCTAACACGACGGGGCGACCTTTGCGTCGCACTTTTACAATGGCTACTGTTCACTGTCTGTTCAGCACGGCCTGTAGAATTTAAAGAATCACAAGTGCTATACTGAGAACTACGGCTAGGAAAGCGTCCGTTGCGGCGCACTGAATTAACACTGTGGCTTTGCATTTCTACATCTGCTAAGTCAAAAGTATCATGCGCTTCTATAAGCTGCAGTACACTGTCTAATGAAGGGTCTGACTGTTTTAGAATTGCTGCCCTAATTCTGGGGTCCTGAATGTTCTGCGTAATCGCATCTCTCAACATCACGTCACTATACGAAAGTCCACAAGAGCAAGTAAATTTACATTGGCGGGTTAAGCCCTTCAATTCCGTAATCCACTCTTGGTGTGACTGCTGCGGTAATTTTTTAAGTCTGAAAAATCGGTATCGTGCAGCGGCTACAAGAACTTTTCTCTCATAATGAACATTCAGTGCATCTACAATTTGTTCAAAGTCTACATCACGAGGAGATGCGTTGGGGAATAGTTTCTGCAGTAACACAAATGTTGGAGTTCCTACAGTCGATAAGAAAAGGTTCTTCACTCTCTGACCTGTAATTTGATGAGCCGCGACGAGTTCTTGAAACTGCGCGAAATAGTCGCTCCATTCTTCCTCACGTTCGTTGTACTGGCGGAACGTCGGAAGCGTTGCGGCGGCAGGTGTGGGCTGCTGATGCGACGGCTGTTGTTGAGTCGTCGTCAACTGCGCCACTGCGTTGAGAAGTTGTGAGATTTGCGCCGTCTGTAACTGAATAATTTCCATTAAGTTTGGGTTCGGGGTAGTGGCCATGCTGACCGATTAGGCGCCGCGTATACAAGTAACTTATAACAAAACACAAATGCAATATGAAAGAGGACGCTCTGCAACAAAAAAGTCCACAAATCACGTAACAAAATATCTTCCCCCAAAATTCTTATAATAAGGGTGGGTGGGCGGGAGCAATTTTTGCGTGCTCCGACTGCTGCTGTCTGGCTGCTGCAAGAGGGCTGGTCCAAGGTTCGTCTATCACTCCTCGTCGCCACTTTTGTGTCCCAACTTCGTCGCCGCTTTTGTGTCCCAGCCTCGTCGTAGGTGTCGGTGGGCGAGTGGAATGAGACCGACACGCTGGTGCAGGTACGGAGGGGAGCAGCCAGAAACTATAAACGCTCGAGTAAATTAGAAAGAGATATATTGCACTGAATGTAACAATACTTAACTTTTACATAGTACTGCAGAATGTTGATACATGGTTATTAGAGGCCTGCCTAGTGCCTGTACAATAGCAAAGTCTTCACTCGTGCCTATCGGATTACGAAGGTCCTAACTCGTTGCTATCTCAGTCCGAAGTGCCCGGTGTCTTTCCGTGGTGGCCACGAGCGGGGTTGCACCAGAGGGCGCTCGTAGCTGTCGTCCTGAGAACGCCGCGCCGTGCGTGCGTGGCGGCGCGCGGCGAAAGTAGGTGGAGCGCACTTTGTACTTGTGCGACACCACAACAAGCACTTGCTTTTCGCAAGCAGTTGTCTACATTGGCTGGGTCATCCAAGTGCGTTTACTGAAACGTTACACCGTTTTTACTACCCGAGAAATTTATATGGCAGTATATTCTTTGCTGTAGAGGGAAAGTTTCTTTTTGTAAAGAAATGAAGGTAAAATATGTGGAAACAGATGGAAGTGAATTTTAGCTGATCTGCTGTAGAAAGCGAATACTTTGAACGGCGGGATGTATCAGACAAAACAGTTACAGTATGCGACGCCAAGCTGGCTACTGAATACACGCATTTCTTTGTCTTCATGCCCGTATCTAGAACTGCCTTGCGTGCTGTTGATATTGCGCCAAAAACACAGGCACGGTCCGCTTGCTCGCTGCATATGATACATTTACGATTCGATACTGACTGGCATGAAAGACAACTCCTAGCTTCCTTCTTGACACAGTAGAATACATGGTCTGCCATCTTGAAAACAACAGTTATCAGGTCACATTCCCCACTGCTTCGTACGTTACTAATTGCTGGCCAGACAATATACTTGGCGGGTTTTCAACTATGGCGACTATCTGGTGATGATGACGATTATGGTATATCGGCGCACGACAGCTTGGTATTTAGCGACTGTACGAAAAAGTGAAAGAAGTCATTTAGTTCCACTATAAGGGAGAGACGGTGTTCGGCAATAAAAAGTAAGGAAAAGATGGAAGTCCTATGCGAAACTAAGTACGAAAAATGTGTTTCAAATCAGGATTAAAAATTCGTCCAAAAGTGAGAAAGGAGTGTAAGGAGTAAAAACTACTTAGCAAAGTAAAAACTACTTAGTAAAGAAAAAACTATTTAGCAAAGTAAAAACTACTTAGTAGATTGCCGTAACTGGCTGATCACAAGATTAAAAAGGATGAACCAGTCACTCTGCAACACAATGAAACACACAGCTTAGGCCAGAGTCCACACAATTCCTAGAAATGTTCTTCCCCACAACCGAACAGATTGGCCGCATGACGCTACGAACTGAAAATCTACTGACAGACCACCGCGAACTTCGTCAATTTCTAGACCAAGAACTTGGACGAAGAACGGAACAAAGGACTAGACCTAAAAATGGTTTACAAGGTCTTTGTTAGAGTGCCTGGTCGTGTTTATTTTGACCCGAAAGAAACATCACCTAAGTGATTTGTTTTTATGTGATATCCTCTGTGAAGGTTAGGCAGATAAACTGCGTGAGAAGCACCCTAATGAGAATGGAAACAGGAAAGTTATTTGGAGAATAGCGGCCAGATACTACCTGCTTTCAACAACCATATACGATAGACGGCAGACTTGGTGACACACCAGTTCACTATACTACAATCGAGGGCAAACAGAATCCGAAACCAGCGATAGGAGTAACGAATACAGGCTTGACCGAAACACAGATCAATCAATTCTGCACCGAACACATTACGGTAGAAAACAAACACGGACGAGACAAATTGGCAATCGTAACGATTTGCACATAATACTCATACGACATCGAACCCGTCATAGACAAAATGCGAGACATATTACAGTACTCACAAGGTAAAAGACTTATCATACTCATTTTCTTAAATGCAGATTCTTCGTTATGGTCCGGCGACACTACAGATGCCAGTTAGTACAGAATGGATAAATGAATGCAACCTGTTCATACTAAACAAAGATGGCCATCCACCAACCTACCGTGCTAATGCTGGAGGAGAAAGCGATATACATTATTGGCAAATGCTATGGCACTACCACACATCAGTAGATGGGAAGTAATCAACAGATCCACACTCAGTGATCACAATGTCATCTTAATCCAAACAGACACGCACATAAACACACACGCGCCAAACATAGTACGAAACTTTCTATTACTCAAAAGAGCTAATTAACAAAAACATAGGGACATGGTCTTGAGATCTTCACTAGACACCTTACAAACATGATCGTGGAATCTTCACTAGACACGTCAGAAACACGGTCGTGGGATCTTCACTAGACACCTTACAGACATGGTCATGGGATCTTCTCTAGACACCTTACAAACATGGTCTTGGGGTCTTTTGTGTCCCAGCCTCGTCGCCGCTTTTGTGTCTCGTTTCCGTCGTAGGTGTCGATGGCCGAGTAGGAAGACCGACGCTTGTGCAGGTACGGAGGTGAGCAGCCAGTGGGACAGCAGAAACTAGAAACACTAGAGTAAATTAGAACGAGATATATATTGCACAGAATTTATACAATACTTAACTTTTACATAGCTCAGTACTGCAGAATGCTGATACATAGTTGAGCTAGAGGCCTGCTTAGTGCCTATCCGAAAGCCAAGTCTTCAGTGGTGCTTATCTGATTCCGAAGTGTTAACTGGTTCCTATCTCAGTTCCAAGATGTTCAGTGGTGGCCACGAGCGGAGTTCTAGCAGAGGGCGCTCGTGGCTGACGTCGTAAGAACGCCGCGCCGTGAGTGCATGGCGGCGCGCGGCGAAAGTAGGTGGCGCGCACTTTAGACTTGTGCGACACCTCAGGCTCTTCACTAAACACCTTACAAACATGGTCGTGGGATCTTCACTAGACACTTTACAAACCTGGTCGTGGGATCTTCACTAGACACCTTACAAACATGGTCGTAGGATCTTCACTAGACACTTTACAAACATGGTCTTGGGATGTTCTGTACACACCTTACAAACATGGTCGTGGGATCTTCACTAGACATTTTGCAAACATGATCGTGGGATCTTCACTAGACACCTTACAAACATGGTCGTAGGATCTTCACTAGACACTTTACAAACATGGTCTTGGGATGTTCAGTACACACCTTACAAACATGGTCGTGGGATCTTCACTAGACATTTTGCAAACATGATCGTGGGATCTTCACTAGACACCTTACAAAACGCACGTGTTGACACAGGTTCTGAAAAATAAACGAAGGCCGGCCGCGGTGGCCGAGGGGACTGAGGCGCTTCAGTCACGGTCTGCACGGCCCCTACGGTCGGGGGTTCGAATCCCCCCTCGGGCATGGATATTTGTGCCGTCCTTAGTTCTAGCTAGTTCATAAGTAGTTTGTAAGTTTAGGGACTGATGACCCCGTAGTTAAGTCCCATAAGCTCTACAAACATTTGAACATTTGAATGCACGAAAAGTTGCTACTCCTCGAACGAAGTGGTGGAGGAGACAAAAGCCACCATGATCGACGAGACTATGGAAGGACTCATAAGGTAAATGGAAGTATTAGCAGAAAATTAAGATGACACAAGAACGACAACTGTAAGTAGACCTTTATTGTGAAGCAATACAGAAGTACAGGAACTAACTATACAGGATAAGACAGAACTGCTGGAATGACCTTGACAAAACCTTTTAAAATTGAGACTGAACGGGTTATGAACCCGACAATTCTGTCGAATCTAAAATTGGAATATGGAACAATTACAAAAGAGTGGAGGTGTTCGACCGAGTACCTGAGTAATAGGCTTCTGCCAGATGTTGTCCGCAGGCATAACTACCAGCACCACACAAAGACACCAAAAGAATAGAATATACCCCCCCCCCCCCTTTGCCAAATGAATACAATATACGAACTCCCTTTGACCAGGACGATGTGGCACTTGCAATAAGTAAGCTGACTGAGTTCACTCATAAACAATGAAAAATGCTATTACACAAATCACACCTCTACTCACCGCCGCAGTCAGTGAAGCGCAGTCATATGCTGACGATTTATTAGTTGTCATGTCAGCAACTTACTAGCAGAATTGGAAAATAGAAGTGCTCACACAATGAACTCTATAAGTAACTGGTGTAACAAATAAAAAACAAACTTAGTGTAGCAGCAAGCAAAACAGTATGCATACTACTTAAAGGCTCTCTTAAAAAGAACACATCAATAAAGATGGACGGTGCAAATATTCACACTATTTCTGGGACTCCAAGTCGACGAGCGACTCTCATTGACTGAATACATAAAACTGACAATTGGCATAGCAACAAAAGTGATGCACAAATTAGCCTGACTCAATATGACTAATTACAGACTACCACTACAATCACCACGGGCATACCACAAGCCTTCAATGTATGCTGTGCGACAAGTGCCTGGGCACACCGACTATCACTAGAGACCGATAATACTCTTGTTAGGCGAGGACATATTGCCGCGAGACAGAACGTACATCGACTGCCGGCGTGGCGCAGGGGATACCGTCACCGACTGCAGTGCTGAAGGGCGTCGGTTCAATCTCCCCCGTCAGCAAAAATTTATTTCTTTGTAATTAACAATTCCAGAAGTTTCTACACCTTTCTTATGTTCACTTGTAAATTCTACTTGTTTCTTATGTTAACTGTTCTTCTAATTTCTGGTACATTCTGTCTGTGTATAAATAGCACTCTCTCCGAGAGGCAGTTAGTGCTGCGTGTATGTTGAGTTCGTAATAAACTTGCTTTCAGTATATGTGCTGTGTTCAGTTGCCTTCGAAGTCAAGCCTGCTTCCCTTTCAACGCGACAATATTATACTTTCCCCAAATATTATGTTCAAATGTTTGTGAAGCTTAAGACTTAACTGCGGGGTCATCAGTATCTAAACCTACAAACTACTTATGAACGACCTTATACTAAAGACGACACAAACGTCCATGCCAGAGGGGGGATTCGAACCACCGACCGTAGCGGCCGTGCAGACTGACTGGCACGCCGCAGACTGTTCGGCCACTGCGGCCGGCACACCACCGTTGAGAATCTATACGAGCAGGCCTCGAAGATTCCGTGAAGGGCGTGATTACGCCGCCGATGTTACGTCACTAAAGGATTAATATCGGTTGACCGAACGTTGCTCGGGAATTTTTTTCATTTTCATAGAGGTATTGTTATATAAATATTTTGCAACGCTACCTACGCAGGAATTGCAACCTTTAAACGAAAGTAAACATAAACGTAGTTCAGTGTCACAGTAAATATTTTTATTCAAAATTTCCTACATGTTTAGAAGTGCATAGGTTGACTTCAAATGCAGAAACTGTTTCAGTTCGTTAGTCTAGCCGAAGAAAAGCGTATCAATCATTTTCTTAATGCAAAACGTGATACAAAATATTAATACAAAACAATGTCCTATCAGACGTAAACGAAATAAAAATGTATAACATATATTTCTTTTGAAAAATCCTTTTGTTCAAGTAATGACGTCTATAAATCTATTGACAACTGATACATGTAAATTACGCAACAGCATTATTGACGATTTTTTTAAAAAAATTTCAGTTCGTGTGGTGGCAAGTCTGAAACAGTGATAATGTTAAGAAATTTTGTTGTAAAATTAAGTGCTCCTTCCGGTTGGTCTTTGACCATGACTGTGATATATTTTGTACTTCCCGGGAAACTTCGTTAATTTTGTCAACATCCTTACTGAGTGGAGCGAGTATTGCTCTGTCTTTCAATTCCTCATAATTTTCAGTTAAAAAGCAGTTACCAAACGCTTAGATCGTTGTTTGAAACGATATTTTCTGGCAATTCAATTTCTTCCATCGTGTTTAATGACAATTCACCGCTACCTAACTTCAGTGAATAATGAGCAAATTCTCTTTGTTCTGTATCAACGCGCATATTTTGTTCTAGTTGATATATATATATATATATATATATATATATATATATATATATATATATATATATAATCGCGTGTTTACAAAAAATACAATAGGTGAACTTCAAAAGAAAAAAAAAAGCAGTGTAAATATAAAATACTAGCTGTACTCTGAGCGCGTTGCTACGCTACCAACTAAATTAAATTTGAAGGATAGACATTACATAAAAATTCAATTAATTTTGATTTGTTCATTCCGAAAAAATTGTGACTTTGCAATAGCACGCGTACTGAGCCACTGTTGGTTTTTGTAGTTCTGTGCAATGTTTGGGAAAACTTTTTGCACTAGTTCGTCTGTTCTTTCCGTAATCTTACAGACGTTTGCCACATTGCGTAGATTCATCAATTTGCATTCGCCCATTTCCAGTATCCATTAATTGTTTTGCAAAATTTCCAGCCGATGCATCCCGTTGTAGTTGTACACGCATGTTGGATTTCAAAGTCAATTTCTGTAAATTATGCCATAAAACTGATGATTTTAGACATGCAGTAAGTTCATCAGCGGATGCTGAACGTGGTATAACCGGCAGTGTTTGTCGAAAATCATCAGACAGTAAAATGAGTGCGACACCGATGGTCCGTACGTTTCCTCTCAAATCTCGCAGTGCACGAACAAGCGCTTCCAATGCTTTGTGTGACATTGTACATTCGTTCCATATGATAATTTGACACGTTTGCCCATTCCAGAGTTTTTGCTGATGTTGCATGTTGGTGCCTCAGTATTTTGCAATTCCAACGGCAATTTCAATGCTGAATACGCTGTTCGGCCACTATCTAAAAGAGTTGCCGCAATTCCAGATGATGCAAAGGCAGTGCAATATTATTTTGTGTTCGTTTGGTTGCCAAAACTGAGTGAAAGAAGAAAAGTCTTGCTTGCACCACCGGGCGCATCAGTGAAGAACAGCACACCGCTTTGTTCTGTGATTGCGCGCATAATTCTGTAATACGCAATGCGTTATTCTGGAACCAACTGCGGAAAATTTCCCTGAACAAATGTCACCGGTTCGTCAGAATCAAAGTGTGTTTCTCGTTGCAAATCACGATCGAAAAGGTCGTTCTCTGGTCGGTTCGGAGCAGGCATTCCCAGTTGTACCAGTGCCTTGTTAGTGATTGCCAAACATACGTCTTCAATCAAAATTAATGCCTCATTATATACGTTTGGTGTGAATTGAATGTCCGGATTTTGATTCGCAGCGCGCAAACTCTCATGTTGTCCTTGTATTTTTCCCAAACACCTTCTGTGTTAGATGGGAAGAAGATTGTCAATATTATGGCAAATAACGTGGGTATTTGCTGTGGTCGAGCAGTATTCGATGCATCTGCGAGTGCAGTGTCCCAATGTGCATCATTCTCAAGAAGACTTAGTTCCTGGCAAGCTTGACAATAAGTGGCACACAGCGAACGTTCATGTTCTTAAATATTGGAAGGATGTCGGTCCACGTACATTGATTGATTTACAGCAATCTGAGATAGAAGAATTCTATATTGTTCAGGTGAACTGTGTACAGACGATCCAATGTGTCACTGGAATACAAATTGGGATGTCCTTCAACTGCTTTACCTTGTTTGCGACATTGAAACTTTTTAGCCGACGCATTCCATGTGTAGAATTCCGGTACCTCAGAATAAAGCAGAGTCATTGCAAAAAGATCATCTTGGCACAATGAGTAAAATGCAATTAAAGTTGTTGCCGGTGGAACCAATGCTCTTGCACATACATTACCTGCTGTGAAGTACATGCGCTGTCCATTATCGAGATGCACCGCCGAGTGTACTACACTTGAACGTCGTTCATGGATTGAAAATGATAAGATGCGCCATACTGCTTCATTGCTGCTAATGTAGTATCCAAGTTGGTATTGGTTGATTTCATCGAGCGGTACGGCCACTGCCATGTCACTTCCTTTGTTAACATATTTGGAAATGTATTTGATCGACTTCACTGAATTACAATACTCAACATTATGCGTCCTTTGAAGGTCTTTTAGAGCAACGGTGAATATGGAACAACCCAACGATTATCGTCTTCGACATCAACGTTTAGCACTTTCAGAACGATGGATTTGCCGCCACCCTCAACTGATCGACGACCATACATTGGGTATCTGTCATTGCCAGTGATGGTATCAGAAACCAAGTTTCTTGGGTATCGTTTCGTGCATTTCCCATGAGACATGCATGATGAATAGTTGCTGAATGCGCCACATAGACCATGAATCATAATTTTACTAACGACGTCGAATAAGACTGGGTCAATGTCCTTATCTGGGATTTCTGCTGAGATGATTTAGTCAATTTGATCTGACGTAATTTTGTTGATTAACAGAACCAAAATATGTACATGTGGCAATCCTCTTTCCTGCCATTCAATGGAATACATCCAGCAGCGTGTCTCTCCAAAAAACTGATGCTTGATAATAAAATCCATCAAAGATGTCAATTTTTGTTTAAATGCGTGTGCGGTAATGTCATGGCGGTCCGAAGATGATTGTCCAGCTAATAGAAGTTCATTAATTTCATCCCAAGCTGGATTGCATGTAAATGTGATGAAAAAATCTGGACGACCATATGCGCCAGTGGCGCCATCTGTCGAAAATTGGTCGTACCAACTCAGAAACCTTCGTGGGCTCGTGCACAACTTTGCTACAGATCATCACATGATCAAATGCATAGTTTACGATTCTATAAAGGACATACAGACATGCGCTGAAATGCCCGTATCAGAATGCAGCGTTGTGTCGAAATTTCAAGTCAGTAGTTCAAGAAATTTCCGAAATTTGCTACTAAAAAACAAACGAAGAGAAACTATGGATGTTCCTGATCGCAAATTGACAAAAGTTGTTCTATTTGTTGGAAATTTTGATACAACGTTGCATTTGAATTCGCGCGTGGTTGTATATAGATTCCTATTTAATTCATTTCCAAAATTATTTACGCATAGCAATAGTACTGTCGTATCCATGGTACCGTCTGTCTCTCGTGGCCCTTTTCCCGCTCATGCAGGGTCGGCACTGTGTTAAACGCGAATTTGGCATGTGTTAATATTTACAGGGTGGCCGGATGCCCTTCCTGTCGCCACCACATGCCCCCCCCCCCTCCAGGAGGAAATGTGTACCCCAAATGTCTGCGTATAGTGTGGAAGTGTAAAGTGTTACGAAATGTTTGCGAGTCGTGTAACTGAGGTGAGACTTGGGGACCATCCCGGTGTTCACCTAGGGGGATGTGGAAAACCGTCTGAAAACCACCTCCAGGCTGGAGTTTGTGACACTTGCGCGGAGTGACACTTGCGCGGAAAGGGAATTTGTAGACACTTGCGCGGAGACCCGGACGCTGCAGGTAGTGAACAGGGTGTTCCAGAAGTAGGGATACACCACCCCTACTCCACGCCCTCCAGCCGCTACCTGTGCCGTATTCAGGGAAAGGCCCACCGAGCGAGGTGGAGCAGTAGTAACGGCCCGGAGATATCACAGCCTCATTCAACAGGGAGATAACACGTCATACAAATATCACTCGATTTACAATACAGCACCATGTGAAGAGGAATGTGATGAAATCGGAATTGAGCGCAACTGTTGCTAACTACAATTTCGGATTTACTGCATTTTGAGTCAGAATTCGCATCTATATTCGCATTTTTGGCAAATGCGAATTTTTCCTGTCCCTAGTAATACCTCTAAAAATAAACAGCTGATTAAGGCACTGAAAGCAAGGGCAGATCTTTGGGTGTATTACTACAAATAACTACAACACAATTTGATCGTGGAATTATATACAATCTCATTATAAAGGTTTTTGTAGGTGGTTTTGAGCAGCTTTTAAATATGTTAGGAATAGCATTATGAAATATAGACAGCTACACCTTATGTTTATTATGAGATATCGATTTCGGCTAATTTCAGGTCATCTTCAAGTCTCAAACAACAGGTGTTACTTATGCATTTTTCCAGTGGCACCTTTAAGTGTTTACACACGCCGGCCGCGGTGGCCGAGGAGACTAAGGCGCTCCAGTCACGGTCTGCACGGCCACTACGGTCGGGGGGTTCGAATCCCCCCTCGGGCATGGATATTTGTGCCGTCCTAGTTCGTAAGTAGTTCATAAGTAGTTTGTAAGTTTAGGGACTGATGACCCCGTATTTAAGTCCCATAGACTATACAAACATTTGAACATTTTGTTTACACACGAGGTCTAACGTTGTTAAACGCGTTAGCGATGAAAACAGAACCCAGAATCTTTGCGTCTAAATGATACATATATTGGTGTGATGTCTTATTTCGAAAAAACAGACATCACACCAACACATATATAGCTCTCGGTAAAGTGGAACGGTACGACGTTGTTACGTAGCACAGCACAGGCCGGAAACGCAGGAGAAGTGCAAACAACGTTCTCTCCTCAGAGGTATGATTAGGTTCGACGTAGACTTCTACAACATACCGTCTACACGGTGAAGATTACACCAAAAAATTTAACGTTTCGTCTACTTTGGCGATAGCAACCAAATTTTAAAATCGTATCCACTATGTAATGATGTAGCAACACAAAACGCTTCAAGTCCAAAACTTCACACTGATTTTCGAGTTCTGAATTTTTAATATGTTTTTAATGTTATTACCGAAAAAACATATTTGGGACTCACACTACAATTTTCATATGGCAGAATTTGTAGGTACATTCACAAGACATAAGACAACGGTTGTGTGCATTCATCTCATGAGAAATATCAATCATTTGTTTTCAGTGTTTACTTCAAATTTCTCTTTTAAGTTTCTTTAATTATTAGTACTTATATGTGGTTATGAAATAAATAAATTACGTGTATATGTGTAGTCTTATGCGGCCAAACTACTTAGATCATTGGTCGCTAGACTTACACACTACTTAATCTTACTTAAAATAAATTAGGCAAAGTACAAACAAACATACCTATGTCCGAGGAAGGACTCGAACCTCCGACCGGACCGGTCGCGCAATTTATGACACAAATTATATGTTTGATAATATTAATGCATAGAAGTATAAAATCACGTCAAGACTACTTCCTGCAAAAATTTCGTCAATCAAAAGTTGGCACTGAGTTTAGAAAAACAAAATTCTGGTTTATTGGATTTTAACATTTTATCAAAAATTAAATGTTACTACAAGAGATACAGCCATTCAAATTTATGGGCACCATAACTTTTCCCTTCCTGAGTAAATGAGCTGCTTCTTATAGTTTCAACACCTTTTTCTTGAATGTTCTGAATATAAATCTTCACACAGTCTTCTTGAGGAGGAGAGTGATACGGATATCTGATTGTAAACCACTGCCTATTACCTTAGACCTTTCTGACTGTACTGAACAGGAGTTCCGGGTATTCCGTAATTTATACAGTTAACAGGCAATGTAATTTATAACCAACTATTGGCTGTCCCGTCATATAGAACCATTTTTACTCCGAACTTGGCATAAACCAACAGGGAGAAACAAGTTGCAAGACTTCCAGGAAAAATGAAGCGAAATTGACAGCCAATAGTTGGTTATAAATTACATTGCCTGTTAACTGTATAAATTACGGAATACCCGGAACTCCTGTTCAGTACAGTCAGAAAGGTCTAAGGTAATAGGCAGTGGTTTACAATCAGATATCCGTATCACTCTCCTCTTCAAGAAGTCTGTGTGAAGATTTATATTCAAAACATTCAAGAAAAAGGTGTTGAAACTATAAGAAGCAGCTCATTTACTCAGGAAGGGAAAACGTTATGGTGCCCATAAATTTGAATGGCTGTATCTCTTGTAGTAACATTTAATTTTTGATAAAATGTTAAAATCCAATAAACCAGAATTTCAGCTTGTCTGATAATTGGCTGAATAGAACCGCGACTCTTTATGGGCCGGATCTCAAACAGCCCGCTCCACTCCTCGGAGTGGAGAATGAAAGGAATAAGTTTTTTTTTTTTTTTTTTTTTTTTTTTTTTTTTTTTTTTTTTTTTTTTACGGGACGCCGTGCCCACGGGTGCGGTTCCTGTAGGGGGATGTTTGTCCACTGTTGGTCGAGCTGATCTCTACGAGATTACGAGAGTAATCAAATTCAAAAATTATCGTGCTCAGGGGTGAGACTTCTTTAGGGGGATGCTTGTCCACTGTTGGTCGAGCTGAATTGTATGAGTTTACGAGAGCAAGTTGGGTGTCCGATCTTTGATTGTCGTGAGTGCATTCGTGTTCTCTCGATAATCCATTTTTAGTCCGGGGCAAGTCCTGGAGATAAATTAAATTGGTCCCAGTTCCCCGGTTCCGACCAAGGTTTTCGGGAGGTTTTCCTTGGTTGTAAGGCGTATGCCGGAACTGGTAAGCCCCTCCCACTTATTCCCAATTGGGATTCCCCCTTTGACCCACTATCAGCTAGTCTGATAATTGGCTGAATAGAACCGCGACTCTTTATGGGCCGGATCTCAAACAGCCCGTTCCACTCCTCGGAGTGGAGAATGAAAAGAATAGGTTTTTTTTTTTTTTTTTTTTTTTTTTTTTTTTTTTTTTTTTTTACGGTGATCGAAAGTAGAATTTATCTTTAGCATTTTTCGGTGTGTGACATTCCCTTACACATTCCGTATTTCATATATTTCTTAGATGTATTTGTAATTCGAATACAGCCAAATCGTTTTGGGGTCTACGAATAAACGCTTTAAGTGTGTAAAATACTCATTGACTTATTATTAACGTTTTTTTAATTGAACGTTTAAGGTTGCATCTCCTATTAAAAAGCATAGTAGCTATTTTTAAAGAGATGGAAGTTGCGTGATAGTGGGGTTAACTACATAGCGGTCAATTACATCAACGTATCTGTGCAGGATGCCTAATATATTTATTGCTTGCGCAGGTGTCTTGATATGCTTAGTGTTCTGAATAATATGCTTTTAGGAGGTATGACTGTGGAAAGTCATAGTCTTGTAGTAGCAGAGATTAACTCTCAAAAACATTATCACTATTAAAATACCTTTTTGTTTACAGGAGGAACACTCAACGGATTAATATGAAGTTAGAACAAGTCACTATAATGCTCTTCAGCTTGCAAAGGGTTGTGCAATTTCACTGATTTTCGTGTTATGTTGACAGTGTGGAAACTTGACAACAGCAGTGCTAGACTTCTTGGTGGGCCTGTACCCAGGAAAAGCGATTAGCCTCCCCAAGGGCCCCGGGTTCCGCGCAAGTGTCACTCCGCGCAAGTGTTCCAACCCCTCCAGGCTGGCCGGCACTCCGAACCCTTTCGTTAATTCGCCGGGCGGATTCGAACCGGGGCCGGTACGTGTCCCCGTCTCGGAAAGCAGTGCGTTAGACCACACGGCTAACCGAGCGGGTACGCATAGCAATAGTACTGAAGAAGTAATAAAACGAAAATCCATGTCTGACGCGTCAGTTCTTAAAAACATTTCAATGTTTATGACATCATATGTCCTGAAGTATGTGTCGTACAGTGGTGTAAATATGATGGCACATTTAGTGACACATATCGATACTATATGCAAAATATGTTGTGAAGACATCACAAGGTCATGCCTGATGCGACAGTTTCACGGCATCTAGAGGGAAACTGTTGCAAGCGGTAGACTTCTTTTCGTTTCATCGTTTTGTGTGTGTGTGTGTGGGGGGGGGGGGGGAGGAGTTGTCCGTTGTAAAAACGTCAGAAATTACATGCCAACTTTGTTGCAGGTCCATAGCTACTCCCATCTTCCAATAATTAGCGCATACATATGAGTATTCTCACGCGGTGGCCTCTCATTATTTATGACGTCATATCTCTTGAGCTATGTGTCGTGCTCTTTTGTTTTTGGGTCAGGAACATTCGTAGGCTTACGGTGAACGGTTCGCCAAAGTTTCATTGCAATCGAATGGATGGCTTATGAACACATGGAGGACATGCAGACAAACATTCATTTTATATATATATATATATATATATATATATATATATATATATATATATATATATATAGTTAAAATTTCATCTCGAAAAGCACGATATGAATTATTTTGTTCCATATCATATGTATGTGTAAATTTATGGAAAATCGTGTTTTCACGAAAAATACAACTTTTTAGGTGAAATTCAAAAGAAAAAAAAAAAAAAATAAGTGTAAGTACAATCCTTTCTTCGAAATCGTAGAGCCGTTTTCGAGACAGCTAATATATATATCAATTGCTCGTTTAAACATATAAGATTACGATATAGGCGAGTATGTAGCGAAGCCTGTGTTGGTCATCAGTCCCTAGACTTACAAACTACTTAAACTAAGTTAAACTACCCTAAGGACAACACACACATCCATGCCGGAAGGAGGATTCGAACCTCCGTCACTAGAGGCTGCGCGATCCGTAACATGGCGCTCCAGACCACTCGGCTAGTCCCGCGCGGCTGCAATGTGTAAAATGACTCATTATCTATCATCTAATAATAATGACATAAACTGTGCCGTGGTCTGGTTCGACATAACAGAGCACACAACTGCATCACGTATATTTCATTTCGGAACGTTCCGTGTACAGGTGTAGGCAACACGGTGGAACGTTCAAATAAAATAATATCTCAACACAACGAAAGGTTCTTACAAGTTTTATACTCTGAACTGTGATTAGAGTGAAAACTATTTTATACTTGTAGGAATTGTAAAGTATTGCCGATTTGGAAACTTCGTTGTTACCTGAGGCAGGCGTGATCCACTGCACTACTGCGGTTTGTTAGGTTGGTACTCTTGTAATGAAAAATGAAATATGGTAGTGGTGGTCATTAACCATCCTGAAACACAGTTTGGGCAGTACGATGCGATGGGTGTCACGAATAGCTCATAGGCCGGCGATGCAGGTGCAACCGGATGGAGGCGGAAATGTATGCGAGTCGAGATACGCTCGTAATTGCACGAGTGATGGAGTGGGCGGCGGCTTAGTCGCTGCAAAGTTGTGGTCCGCGCCGCTCCGAGCCGTTTCCAGGGCAGGGGTTACATTTCAGGTAAACTTCAATGCCTGTGTCGTTTATAAACGATCTAAATAATATACGACATATTAATTTAAAGAGCAAAACAAGTGTTTTCCTAAATTAATGTATTTACTGCAGCACATAGTTATTCAATCCTAACACGTAACATTATGTATAACAACTGCTAGAAAAGTTAAAAGGCCACATTCAGCTTTTCTTAGAGAGGTATATACCGTAATTTGTATAATTTATGTTGTTGTTGTTGGAGTCTTCAGTCCGGAGACTGGTTTAATGCAGCTCTCCTCCCTACTATATCCTGAGCAAGCCTTTTCATCTCCTCATAAAAACGGCATATCCATTTAAATCTGTTTCCTGGATCCGTCTCTTGATCTCTCTCTACGATGTTTAGCACACACACTTCCAATGCTAAATTTACGATTCCTTCGATGTCTAAGAATGTGTCCTTCCAATTGATCCCTTATCTTAGTCAAGGTATGCCAGAAATTTCTTTTTTCCATAATTCTGTTCAGTATCTCCTCATTAGTTACGCGATCTACACACCTAATCTTCAGCATTCTTCTGTAGTACCACATTTCAAAAACCTCTATACTATTCTCGTCTCTTCGTCGAAATTTCACCCCCGTACAAGGCAACACTCCATTCCTTCAGAAAAAGAGTTCCTTACGCCTAAATTAATATTCGACGTTAACAAATTTCTCTTTTTCAAAACGATTTTCTTCCCATAGCCATTCTGCAATTTATACATTCTTTACTGCGACCATCATATGTTATTACCCTGCCCAAGTAATAAAACTCATCTACCACATTTATTGTTTCTTACGTGTACTGTGTTGTCATTCTTTTTGCACCGTAATAAATTAGTGTGTTTTGATATTTCAATGCTATTCGTTGTCCAACATCTAGTCAACAGCTTGTCCTTTCGTCTGTATATGTCACATTTTCCAATCGGACTGGTATCTGTAAGAAAAAAAGTAGTTGCTATGATTAAGTTTTAATAAATTTTTAGAAATAAATACCGGTATCAGCCAACCAGTTGCGTTAATATAGGTTTAATTAAAACCTTTTCTCAGGTTTCGACAAAATTAATCTTGTCTTCTAATTGAGTCGGACTTAAGATCAATAATATACAATTGGTAGGAAAATATAACGATAAGATTAAAAGTAAAATACAGCATGGATAAGTATACACTCTCTAAGCATATAAAATATGCAGATTATTGACAAAGAAAGGGAAGGAAGAAGGATTAGGAAAGATAGGATTCACAGTGGCTGCATTAGGGCATTGAAATGAAACAATGGCGACAAGTGAAAATGTGAGCCGGGCCGGGAATCAAACCCGCGTCTCCCGCTTCTGGCCAGCGGTCGCCTTTACCACTTGGCTACCCGTGTTCGCCTCCCGTCCGTCTCAAACTTCCACAAGTCGCATGCTATGACTGTCCGGAAGAACAGACACCACACGAATATAATAAGTAATCATATAACAGTGAATGACAGAGAGACAATTAGGCAATAATTCATGCTCTTAGGAACGACATATTTGATGATACTGCTTGCATTTCCCGAAAGTTTTAAATATTTCGATTTCGGGATGCAGAAAAGAAACTCAATATTTCGGTACAAGGGAACGCCAATAATAAATAAATAATTATTGAATATATGAAATCATTTAGCTAACCTTAAAACTATATCTGTTGCTCCAATTGATCTAGTTAAAGGTCATGGTCTACAATCTACTATATGAAATGTGTGGTTATAATCATTAATGTACTTCTCTTGAATATAATGTTCTTAAAAATGAGAATAAATATACTTGAACTGTAGATATGGAAACATGTTGGTATTAGATGCTTCAGAGGAAACTCCGTGGCACATTTTATTTTGTGACAGCAAAGACAATCTTACTTTCTAGTAAGGAAGGTGCACTACAGACAGTCAGAACCGACCCTAACAGATGACAGAAATGTATTGATACGGCTGAGGCAGTGGCGAATATAGCATATATTTTCGGTAGGGGGTGGGGGGGGGCAAGATTATTGTAAAGCTAAGTAATTTTATATAGACACCACATGATATTTTGTATCAGTTTTGCTGCTCATATTCAGAGGATAATTTGCGCTGAAGCCCCTTTTACTTTACTGAGATCAAACTTTATTATTGTTGACATTGAATCATAAAAATATGGCTATTAAAAAAGCTGGCATGAAATTCATATCACTACATCCCACTCCCGTCAACGATACAGGGAAGTATGACTTCCACCAAGGCGATGCCTTCATGCATCATTCATTAACATAATTCTATTGTACTCATTTTTTTCTGTATATTATTCTCGACCTCGATCCACCCCACCCTACCTTATATACGCTACTGGGCTAAGGCGTTGTTGGCGCGAACTATCGCTAACTGAGTTACAGGTAGTTCATAGTATGTTTTGTGGATGGAAATACATCGTTTGCTGCGCTTATCCTGTTTTACAAGTTCTTTAGGGTTAGTTGTTTGGATAATTAAACAAAAAATTATATGCAGTTTTATTGCTTATGCTACAAATTTCTACTGTTATTCCTCATAGTTGAATTTGTGGGCATTACCTGACATCGTAGGTGGTATAGGCAATCTTATAGACTAATTACATTCAAAAGTAGAAAGCCAAGATCGCAGTATAATTATTTGCTTTATGATGACCGTTTCAATGGGCTATGACACCATCACCAGGTTATTTAAAATTGTGCAATGGAAGTTAAACAGTACGTGCAACATACAATTTGGTCGAAATATAAAATACTTAAGTTATATCATCAACAGCTAGTAAGAGCCTTTTACTTCCACTTTTTAAATAACTTAAGATGACCACATTATATAACTTTAAATGATCAAACGAGGGTGGCATAGTACATTAAAATCGGTGGTCATAAAATAAATAATTATATCCGATCTTGGCTTTCTACTTTTGAATATGATTAGTTGAAATTGTGTCTCTTATTACTGAACCATTCGCTTAGGAGAAATGCAACACTTCTTAAATTTTGTTTTCATTTCTGAAACTGTTGCTCCGTCTGTCAGCAAATGTACGAACTTGAAAAATCTGAAGGTGGGCTGTGTAACCTAGAGGAAATCTTCGTAATCAACTGATGACCTTCGAGAAGTAGTTCAGATGTTTTAGAAGAGTATTAGTAGTTTGGATGAGAGGAATAATCCATTTGCTTCATTAACAAGCCCACGACAACTGTTGATAGTCTTCTACGGATCCCAGACTTAATGATGCCTGTCAAATTGACGGTCCCGTCTGGCAGTACAAGGAAAGGGACAACGAAGTAGAAGTGCATGTTCCCGCTCAGGCTACATCTTCCATCACGCATCAAGCATGTTGCTGATCATGCCAAGAAAACCAAGGTCAAAACCACTGAACAAACAACAATCGAAACGATGACAACTGCGAAACTGGTAAGGAGAATTACAGCTAGTCCTTGGATTCAGTGTTGATTTCGCCTGCGATGATTCCATGAAAGTTGTCAGTTCATCAATTCACCTGATTCTCTTGTATTTATGTGTGATATTTATGGAAAAGACAGTGGAAGTGTCGGCGATGAAATGAGTAAAAAGTGTTTTAAGTGCATTTCAGCAAAACAAAATAAATCATCACAGAATTAAGAACATTATCACAAAGATAAGTATTTAATGTCACGGAATTGGGTAGTGTATGTGATCACGGAGTTTGCTAACATGCGCACGTTATTCACTAGATTTCACAACTTCAACAGTTTTGCGTTTCTTCAGAGCTTTTTTTATCATGGTTCAGTGTGTTACATGTAAAATATACTATTTCTACGTTGAATATATGATATGCTTTCTGATTTATAACTTTTAACATGATGATGTCAGGCAGGTTTACCCTACATCTAATATCCAACAGTGTAGTTGGGAACTGTGAATAATTATATCAGTAATTTCATTTAGCAACGTGATTCCAAACAGTCCAGTTAGCCGCTCATGGAAGCTGTAGTCTTCTTCAACAGCCACTTGCTTGAAGCGTTCAGTAGGCACAATCACGCAATGTACTGTCTTCGTAACACATTTAAGGGACCGAAAAACACTTCGTTTCATTAGAGCGAAGTTTTGACCGATGGGCTACTCAGAATAAACGTTTGACAGGAAACCATTAATTTTGAAGGATGATGCCTTCTCAAAACATAACAAACCACAAAGCACTTCCCCAGTCGGCGTTGGGCTTGGTACCATAGCAGAAAGAGATTAATCTTAGTCCTGACAAGCGGTTCTCACACTTCGTTTCTTGTCCCGCAAAAATTCACCTAATGGTACTGTATTTTGGAACATAATGTTGTTTTTGAAGTTTGAACCTATTTAGTGGTATTTGAATAAGGTAAACCATTTAAGGACGTCAGTCGCTTTTAAGAGATTTTTGCAGCAAATCACACGTTAATCTGTGAACATTAATTTAATGTTGAATTCTGAATGAATGTATAGAAGTTGGCACGACAAGAAAAAATAATGATATATGAACGCCTTGAAACACAACGAAATAATTGTTTTTTTTTCTCTCTCTCTCATTATCTCTGTTTTATTTGAACGCCAATTCAATTCTTCTTTTCTCTCTCTTGAATTCAAAAAATGTTTAAATGTTTGTATAACTTATGGGACTTAGCTACGGGGTTATCAGTCCCTAAACTTACAAACCACTTACGAACTACCTTATACTAAGGATGGCACAAATATCCATGCCCGAGGGGGGATTCAAACACCCGACCGTAGTGGCCGTGCAGACCGTGACTGGAGCGCCTCAGTCCCCTCGGCCACCGCGGCCGGCTCTCTTGAATTCTTCGGTTACACGTCGAGAGAACGTTTTCCCCAGTTTCCGAAATTAAGGGAAAATATTTACAACAAAAGGCGAAATGTAAATGATTTTGCTACTCATTTCATACGCAGTAATTTACAGTACCTATACTCTTAGGTGTTTGTCTAAACTACATTCTCAGAAATAGCATCGTATCCAATATGTGAAGTGAGAAGAACAGAAATATCACTTTTGGTTCCAGAATTTGTCGCAGACAGGAAGATGAATTAAAAGAGAAAAACTTTACGTTACAACTTTATTACATATCAAAGTGTTTTCTAAAACAAATCTCTATATATAAAAGACAATGTCCCGACTGACTGATTGACTCATCATCGCCCATCCTAAACCACTGCAGATATAAACTTGAAATTTGTAGAAGGTGTTACTCTTACTCTGTAGGCGTCATTTCATAAGCGAATTTTCGATATTCTGTCCGTAAGGTGGTGAAATAGGGGATGAAACGTTTTTTCAAAATACGTTGCTATTTAGGCAATTTTCAAGCTAGAACTACAAAGTTTAGGATTTCAAATCAGGGTTCGAATTTAAAAGAGACGTGTTTCGGCATCTTTTGAAATTCAACCAATAAGAGGGTAAAATAGGGGACGCAAAAAAAAAAATTGATTTTCAAATATGTTGTCTCTATCTCAAATTTCAAGGTATAACTACGAAACGTAGGCATGGAATCTTGGTCAGGATTCAACAACTAAGGGGGTAAAATGGGGGCTCAAAAATTCTTTTCGAAAACACATTGTTCTCAAGACAATTTTGAAGCTAGAGGTGCAATATGGTATTTGTTCTTTAGAATTTAAAAATACGTGTTTCGGTATTTTTGGAAATTTAACCATCAAGGGGTTTACATTGAAGAGGTGTTGTTTACGAAAATCTTTTGCTATTATGGCAATTTTGAAGGCACAACCACATAAAATGGTATATGTTTTCTTGGTTAGACTTAAAAAGATACGTGTTTCGGTATTTTCAGAAAATTAATCATTTAGGGGGTGAAATTGGGGATGAAACATTTTTTGTAAATACGTTTCTACTTAACCAATTTTGAACCCAGAATTAAAAAAAATGATATTTGCATACTTGGTTGGAATTTAAAAGGCACATGTTGGGGTATTTTTCAAAATTCAACTATTAAGGGGTGTTATAAGGGGTTACAAGAAGTAAAATCAAATGTTGACATGTTTGTAAATCTTAAGATACTTAGCTACGGGGTCATCATGCTTACAAACTAATTAAACTAACTTAAACTAACTTACACTAACTTATGCTAAGGACAAAACAAACACCCATGCCCCCCGAATCGAACCCCCGAAGGTGAATAGCAGCGCGCACCGCAGCATGGCGCCTCAATACTCACGGCCATTCTGCCGCGGCTACAGGTAGTGTCACAACATTTCATTAAGGTAGTACTTAATCTACATCTATGAAAATTTATATTAAGAGGGAGAAACAACTGGAGCAGACCAAACAGCCTACGCATGCGAAGCAGCGAGCTTTAAGCTAGTTTAAATATATATGTATCTAAGAAGTTACAGATTATTTCTTAGTGAATGACCACTGAAATATTGGAGAAGAGGACCATCAGTTCGTTAGTTTCTTATCATAACCGAAACTTAATTTTTTCTTTCGTTGCTCGGTTACGGCGCTGCCCTGTTTTTCTGCGGCTTAGCCGTTGTTATATGGCTCTGACTGTTACCTCATTTTATAAAAGATTATCGTGGGCTATACCATGACTGTCTTTTAACGTGAGAAATTAGAGAGATCTGGAGAAATTTTAACCTTTATTGTAACGCCAGAATTACATTATAACCCTGTAATTGTGCGCCCTCAGGAAACAATATGTGCCGACACCCCCTGTCGCTGCCGCGCTGCGGTACTTTTTCCAGGCATAAAACTTTTCCTTCAAGTTCTAGTTTTCAAGTTTCTCTTCGAAAAGCACATCTTGTGTTCTGGTTTGTGAACAATTCTTTCGAGCACGAGACTTCCAGTAAGGGTTTTAACTTATCACTTGTAGTATCCTGCCAACTACGAACCATGGAGAGAGGTGCTTAAAAAATAAAAAATAAAAAAAAGTGTAAGTCTGATCAACTAATGTTTTGCACAAAGCATCATCCACAATACACTCAAAACAAGTCATCATGTCATATTGTTTCAGAGGTGTAACTGCAACAGGACTGCCACTGAACAAATGTTGATTACGAATTGAACTAGCACGTACAAATGCACTAGATACCGTCTATTGCAATTGTGCCTCTTCGACAGTTGTTTCTCAATCGAAGTCACTTTCGCTAGCCTCAACAACCGTGTCTCGATAACTTTTAGAACTTTCACTGAAATTACCGACACCTTCCAAAATAAGCTGTTCCATCCCTTACTTTGATAAACGTCTTATTTTCGCCATTGAAGAAGATCACTCAGTAATGCGGCTGCTTCACTGAATGCAAATTGTCGACGCGTGGCCTGAGGCATACTCTTATAATTAGCCCAGAATAAGCTGTGTTGGCTGTAGTGGAGGAAGCTCGTACGTACCACAGTTGCAACCTCAGAAGGGAATCTCGTCATTTCCACTAGTTATTAGCCACAGAACGCGGCTTACTGATGTATACACCATTCGTACTTCAAGGGTTAACAGACTTGAGATGGTGATGGCCGGCCGCGGTGGCAGAGGGGACTGCACGGCCACTACGGTCGGGGGTTAGTTCATAAGCAGTTTGTAAGTTTAGGGACTGATGACCCCGTAGTCCCATAAGCTATTAAAAAAAAAAGATGGTGATGTGACTACATGTCACGAAACCGGTCGTGCTTAATAATAAAGTAACACTACATCTGAAATAGACCTTTCTGTAATCAGCATACAGCTCAAGTAATCAGCAGTGTCGTAACAAGAGGAAAAATTCCTGTACATACCGTCAAAATGTGCTAGTTAAAGACAGCTTGGCTCCTATTTTATCAAAACTAATTCAAATTCAAAGGTTTGTAAAGGTTATGGGATTTAACTGCGGGGTCATCAGTTCCTAAATTTACAAACTACTTATGAACTACCTTATACTAAAGACGGCACAAACATCCATGCGTTCGGCCGCTCCGCTGCGGCTTTCAAGACTAATTAATTTCAATTCTACGTCCCTATATATTGATTACCGGTTTTGTAGCGACACATAAAATAGAGAATTGTGTTCTACTGTATAAGCGTGAAAATACAGCCAACTGTTATAACATTATTCTGAGTACTCTGGTATTCAACATTTTAAAACCATTTCGCGTACAAGTTAAAATACCAATGTGGGGTGAGAGGGATAAATTGCAATATAAATTATAAAAAATTAACATTTTTGATGCAGAATGTATAGTATTCGTTACCGTGACGTGCAACAGCTGTTGACACAGCAGATTGAAAAACATACTGTTTTACTGGGCACATGCGTTAGAGAACGATTTACACTCATTGTTAAATATAAATCATTTACGCTAGTTACACAGTGCAGGACTAACAAAAGTTGGTTGTAATTTATATAACTGATTGAAAAGTATTTAATGAAAATACATGACATTCTGTAGAGGTAATAGTTAAGGAGATAAAACCTACATGTTATCTCAACAAATTAGTGTGTTACTTTCGATTTTATTTAAAGACATACATGTTTCTAAGAAACAGATACGTAGCGTTGTTAGACTTATATGTATGTGTATAAATATAAAAGTATATGTATATGTTTAAATAAAAAATGAAAATAAAAAACTATTTGCGATATTGGAAAACTAATAATCTCTTTTTTTTCTAGTCTTCCAATCACATCGTTCTATAGTAGATTTAAAAAAAAAATTATGCCGATCTTTGCAATTAAAATAAATGCATACGTATGGACAAATCTCGAATTGCGCCACAGAATGCAGTAGTGTTTCGCTAGTGCTGTGTAAAGACGTGTGTAATCCGTTGTGCCTGTGATGATGCTCCTTCTCTTAAATTACTGGACCAACTTCAACCAAAATAGTTATCTCTCACCGATAAGCAACAACTGATGCTGGGATAAAACCTCCTAAGTCGTGCATGTCAGGAGCCAGGCCATAAAAAGTACGATGCTAAAGAAACCGCATCTTGCGATGATTCATTGATCCACTGTTCAAGAATGAGAGCACTTAACTACGCGATAGGGATGGTAAATGGTTAGAATGGAAGGGCTGGTATCACAGATAATTATTACTTGTGATTACAAACAACAAGGCTGACTCGATATATTTGCACAGAGCTGACAATGTAGTTCCTTTGAAAATAATACTGTAGGTAGTATAATTAGATAAGGCATTTAGAATAAACCATGGATTAAAATCCACTACACAAAGCATAAGGTCATAATTAAGCAGGTAGGGCACAGGTAACAAATTGGAGCTAGCGGTAGAATCAGCTACAATTAAACTTAATTTAAAATATGCATGATTCACATTGATTGGGTAGTGTCACAAAGTTATTAGCAACAGTAACTCCTCGTGGAAGGAAAGCTTGCTTCCCGAGTAAGGCAAATAATACTAATTCAAGAGGGTTAGTACAGACCCGTCGGGACCCCGCGATTAGCCGTGTGGTCTAACGCACCGCTTTCCGTCCGTCGGATTAGCGAAAGTGGTCGGAGTGCCGGCCATCCTGGATGTGGTTTTTAGGCGGTTTTCCACATCCCCCATTGTGAATACTGGGCTGGTCCCCAAGTTCCGCCTCAGTTACACGAATCGCAAACATTTCGTAACACTTTACACTTTCACACATATATAACACTATACGCAGACATTTGGGGTACACATTTCCTCCTGGGGGGCATGGGGGTGGCGGCAGGAAGGGCATCCGGCCACCCTGTAAATATTAACACATGCAAAATCCGTGTTTAACACAGTGCCGACCCTGCAGGTGCAGGAGAACTACAACACTCGACACTACAACAGAATTGTATCATTAACCGGCGCAGGGAAACAGTTCCTGCACTTGACACTAAGAGGAGTGTTAATGCACAAATGGTAAAAATACCCATCTTAAGTTATCGATGCCACAACTAGACGTACTGCACTGTAGGTACTCAAGAAAAACAACTGGGTCTTCCTATGATGAATACATTAGACGGATGTCATCATGATGCATTCCATAGGACAACACTAGGAACCAGAGCACTCTCGGGATATAGTCCAAGCATTAGGGAGAAGTGGATGCAAAATTTATTACCTGAAAACAAAAAATATGAGCGTATAGAAATTAAATTGTAAATATAGTTTCTATTTTATGAAACTCGACCCTATATGGCGAACACAGCCAAAAATATTCTCAAAATCGCAGAAAACAGTTTTTTAATAATAGATAAAAAACTATAGCTCCGTGGATAAAATGTCATATGAGAAACTTAGTCTTTAAGGTCGATCGATTGCTTTTTAATGCCTCTCGATTGATGTATTACGTTTCGTGATATATAAAAAAACACTTAACACCTTTAAAACTTTAATTGTTTATAACTCGTCAATATTCACGTTTCCAAACTTAATACTTTACATAAGTACAGCACGCCATAAGTCAAAAAAGTACTTGTTCCAAAAATTACAAAATATTAAATATTTTTTGAGATATATCAACTCTTTTGAAAAAAAGAATGCCTTCTCGAATATTGGCTAGAGTTGCTCAGGGAATCGACGTAGAGTATCGGTTTTCGTTCTGTTTTCTGAAGAGCTGTAATATCATGCTATTAAATAATTTTTTAGATTTTGTTAATAATAAGCATCGAAAACTGACTTCGAAAAACTTGCAATTTTTTGACTTGTTTTTCTTAACTGAATACTTTAATTTTTATGTTATGAAAGAAACTGTATAAGAAATGCATTGCTGATATTTTTAACACATTTTAAAACGAATTACATTGTTCTATGACCTTATCTTTGAAAAAAAAATCTAGTGGGCGTATTTAACATTTTGCAGCGATGTGCTTCATGGAGATTAATACTGAATACTTACATTTGTAGGAAAAAAACAAAGATATGACGCAGTGTTTTCTAGTGTTACTGAGTAGCAAAATGTAGAAACGCAGAAAACAGACCCAAAACCGATATTCTGCGTCGATCTCCTGAGCAACTTTAGCCAATATTCCTAGTCCCTATTCACGTACTATATTTCCTTCTCTTTCCTTTCCTACTACCGAGTTCCAGTCCCCCATCACAATCAAGTTTTCGTCTCCCTTAACTTTCTGAACGATGTCTCTTATCGCCTCATACATTTCTTCGATATCCTCATCATCGGCCGTGCTAGTTGGCATATAAACTTGAACTACTGTGGTCGGTGTTGGTTTTGTGTCTATCTTTGCTACGATAATGCGTTCATTATGCTGTTCGTAACAAGTACTAGCTTTCCTATTTTCTTATTCATTGTTAGACCTACTACTGCGTTACCACCAACTGATTTTGTATTTATAATCCTGTACTCGCCTGACCAGAAATCCTGTTCATCCTGCCACCGAAGTTCACTAATCCCTACCATATCTAACTTTAACCTATCCATTTCTCTTTTCAAATTTTCTAACTTACCTACACGATTAAGGGTTAGAACATTCCACGCTCCGACCCGTAGAAAGTCTGTTTTTCTTCATGACGGCATCCTCCTGAGTAGTCCCCGCCCGGACATCCGAATGGGGGACTATTTTACCTCAGGAATGTTTTACCCAAGAAGACGCCATCATCATATATTCATACAGTAGAGCTGCATGTCCTCGGGAAAAGAAACAACTATAGTTTCCCCTTGCTTTCAGCCGTTCGCAGTAACTGCATGACAAAGCCGTGTTAGCTGATGTTACAAGGCCAGCACAGTCAATCATCCAGACTGTTGCCCTTGTAACTAGTGAAAAAGCTGCTGCCCCTCTTCAGGAACCACACGTTAGTCTGGCCTCTCAACAGATACCCCTCTGCTGTGGTTACACCTATGGTACGTCTATCTGCACCGTTGAGTCACGCAAGCCACCCCACCTTGGCAATGTCTGTGGTTCATGAGGATAGAAGACGAAAATAAAGGACGAAATTCATTGCGGGAGAAACCGATGGCAGTATGGAGGCGTTCTCGACAGTGGCTGGAGTCCTTTCTTAGGCATGTGTGTGTGTGTTTTATCCTTAGTGTAAGTTAGTATAAGTAGTTTGTACGTCTAGGTACTGATGACCATAGTAGTTTGGTCTAATAGGGTTGCAGACTTTTGAATGCTTGGGGAAGAAGCATGTGGGTTAACATAAGAATGGAATAAATATACATCAGATCAACGCCCGGTGCTAAGGCCAGTGCGAGTTTAAAGGGGAAGCCGGACAAGGAATTGGAACTAAACAACTGTAGTGGCAGTTTGGCAACTTCGAAAGGTTTGGAGGCGAGTTTTAGCACTCTTAGGTTTCAAAGGCCATCGATATTTATCCATCCGACTGACATGTCCTTCCCATGCTAGGCGCTTGGTTATTGCCCTCGTTAGTTGGCAAACCTCGAGTTCTTCCGAGGCGGACAGGAACATATTTTGGCAATTAGTCTAGAAGACTTCAGTTAAGCCAACGAACAATTTATTGTATTTCAAGACTAATTTTTCTCTTTTTTTATGTAATTTTTCAGTACTTTTAAATTTCATTTTCATTTTATTTCCATTAGTCTTGTAAATGATTTCAGTTAATATAAGTAATAACTACATTTACATTTATAAAACAATCTATGAGACAATGTAAATGATGATATACGACCTGTTTAGAGTTTCAGGGTAACAGGTCTAAATATTGTGGCAATAAATTGAATTGAATAGGCGCTTGGTTTTTATCAGTCCTACAATATTTGGTCTATTGTACATTTCGTCTAGTTCACAATAATGTTTGCTCCTCCAATCTCCAATGATATCTTTCAGCGGACCAAAAATCTTCCATAAGTCTTTCCTCTCAAAAAAACTAGAAGATTTTTCAAGTCTTTTTTACGGACACTCCAAGTTTCACAACCATACACTACTACGGGTTGACTCATTGTTTTATACAGCTATAGTTTAATATTCCTCGAGAGACCACGCGATGAAAAAGGTTGACTGAGGCCAAAGTACGATTGGTTTCCGGCTTGGATCCTCGCTTTTATTTCTGTTTGACATGCTGCATCTCCTGTAAAGATTACCCCCAGGTATTTAAAATCACGAACCCTTTTTTTAGGATCAGGTTCCAACTGTCAGAGGCTGGAGCGGGTCTCTTGCATACGCATGAGTCCTGCTTATCACCAGATATTCCGTCTTAGATCAGTTTGCAAAAAGTTCTATTTTTCTTGCTTCCGTCTCCACGCTTTCACTCATCTGCATCAGATCCTCCTCAGATCTGGACAACAGGGTCCCATCATCAGAAAACGCGAGATGTATCATTTTCTCACTATCTACCTCCACACGCTTGAAATTGCCAGGTTGAACAATATTGGCGACATACCATCTCATTGTCTCAACCCTGTGTTTGTGTTAAAGCACTCCGTGAGATGGTTCCCGAGTTTCACTTTGCCTTTTGAATCAGTGAGACAAATTCCAACTAGGCTGCCGAATTTCTCAGGTATCTCAATCCCCGTTAGGGCAGTTTCTCAGGCTCTCCCGGTATTATCGACAGTCGAACGTCCATTTCTGAATACCCTCTGATGTTCAGCAATCACTTCTTCGGAAAACGGCTGCATTCTATCCAGTATACAGTTAGACAAAATCTTGTAGCAGACATTCAGTAGGGCGATTCCTTCTCTGTGCAGTTTATTGTGTCACCTTTCTTGTGAATAGGGCAGATGACGGCTGTCTTCCAATCTTCTGGGATTTCCTACAAAATCAACAGGTAACAGGTCTAAATATTGTGGCAATAAATTGAATTGAATAGGCGCTTGGTTTTTATCAGTCCTACAATATTTGGTCTATTGTACATTTCGTCTAGTTCACAATAATGTTTGCTCCTCCAATCTCCAATGATCTTATCTTTCAGCGGACCAAAAATCTTCCATAAGACTTTCCTCTCAAAAAAACTAGAAGATTGTTCAAGTCTTTTTTACGGACACTCCAAGTTTCACAACCATACACTACTACGGGTTGACTCATTGTTTTATACAGCTATAGTTTAATATTCCTCGAGAGACCACGCGATGAAAAAGGTTGACTGAGACCAAAGTACGATTGGGTTCCGGCTTGGATCCTCGCTTGATCTCCTTGATTAATTGGTGAATTTCCTTGTGTAGTCCCTCCCATCCAGCTTGAATTATTTTTGCCTGGATTGCATCGTATCCTGAGCTATTCCTTTAACTTCCTTATGTGATTCTTTATTTCTTGCATTGTGGATGGTGACTAGTCTAAATCTACAATATCAGGAAACTGAAACTCAAACTGATCTTTAGGTTCATCACAGTTGAGGAGTTCCCTGAAGCATATTTTGTTTCCATCTCACAGCAATGTTCAGATCATTGGTGAGTATGGTCCCATTATTGTCCTTGGTAAGTTTCTGTTGGCTATGGCCTTCCTTCTTAAAAAATTTTACTTTCTGATGAAAAAAAATGTTTGTTAAGCTTAAGGGACTTAACTGCGGGGTCAGCAGTCCCTAAACTTACAAACTACTTATGAACTACCTTATACTACAGACGACACAAACATCCATGCCTGAGGGGGGATCGAACCCCCGACCGTAGCGGCCGTGCAGACTGTGAATGGCGCGCCGCAGACAGCTCGGCCACTGCGGCCGGCCATTCTGATACATCTTTCGCGCCTCTTTCCCCAAGAAATCTTCTCGAGCCTCGTCTATCATTCCTTTAACATACATTCTCTATGCTCTTCTCACTGTTGCTTCAGTAGTTCTCCGAACTTCTTGAACTGTGCTTTGTCTTGTACAAAATCAGCCTCTTGCAGCCAGCTCTCCTTGGCTTCTCTTCTATTGGCTAATGCCTCAATACATTCATTCCGAAACCATCGTCCGCCTTTTGTTAATTTACTTTCTAATCAAATAGATATTGCAAATAAGTGTTTGATAGCTAGTTATTGAGAGTTAATGGTATTAACATACAGTATGTATTCTATTTCATTAAATATTGATAAATGTAATTAGAAGGTTTGGTGCTTTAGGTCTCTGAGTGTCAGCCAATCAGATTACACCCTTACTTTTTCAGCGGAATTTCCCACGGGAATGATAACCACTGTACCATCTATGCCTCACACTACCCATTACGTGATTACTTCTCTATTAATATGTCTGAACCAAATTGTAGAATTAAATTTAGTGCATGACTCGGCTCAAAAGCCTGAAACGTCATAAAGGGGATTTTAATCAGACTATAGTAATAGTAAGGAAATGTCTGTAAATCTATCGGACCAAACTGCGTGGTCATCAGTCCGTAGCTTACAAACTACTTAAACCTAGGTAAACTAACCAACGGACAAACACACACACCCATGCCCCAGGGAAGTCTCGAACCTCCACGGCGAGCAACCGCGCGCTCCGCAACGAGGCGCCTTAGACCGCTCGGTTACTCCACCGCGGCGAAATGACTATTATCGCAATTTTGCCACTGCGATTACCAGAGATTTTAAACTGCTGTCAGGAAGACAAACACGAAGCGCCAGAGCCGGGAACCTGCACGAGATGGGAGGCAATTTGCAAGGCTGCGACGCCGTCTCTAACGCCGAAGTACGGCGTAACGGCCGCCGCCGAGTCCTCTCGACGACAGTGGAGCTTTTGCTGTAAGTACCCGGGAGCTCAATAAAGCTAATCCCCGCACTTTGGCTCGCATCCTGTTCTCCAACTTTAAGAAGAGCGCTTGTGGGGAATAAAAAGCTTCACACTACTTCTCCTGCTCGTGCAAAAGGGACGCTCCTATCTTCGCACCACCTTACTTACAAGGAAACTCCGTCTTAACCTGGGCAATGCCCAGCAGCGTTATAGCAGCAACACGTGTGGAGTTATTTTGATGGCGACGAACTCTTTTTTCCGGCGAGAATACGATCCAAAGGCGGCCAAGTTGGCTTTCAGTACTTTCGTGTATACAGCATCCTCTGGTGATAAATAGAACTCGCATTAGCTCATAAAATTAATTACGTGGAAATAAAACGAATGTACCCCACTATTTGTTTTTTGTGTTGTTTGATTAAAAGCGAGCTCACATTAGGTCACGAAATCAGTTATTCAATAATAAAAAAGGTGTAATGAGGCGGAATGGAGCGTGGGTCCCATGACACGCTTCAGAGTATTGGCTGTGTAGCTTTGTGGCAATGGGCAATGGTCTTTAAAATGCGAAAGTTATTCATCAACAAGACGGGAAACTGGTTAAGGGTGGTACCCTAACCAAAATACGTTTAACACTTGTTACGACGTATCAGATGGATGTATGAAAATGATCTGTATATACGAGAGCGTGGGAACCCAAAAGAAACTGGACTCAGAGTGCGCTGCCATTCGTAGACGTAGTACAGGGTCCTCACGCTAGATGGCGTTAGTAGAGACCTTCATAAAACAGCTGTGCAGACGGCGTCAGTGTAGAGCTGAACGTGCAAGTGTGGTATTGCGTTTCTCTGACGGTTGGCGGGTTACCCGTGCGAAGTCGTTATGGCAACTTTAAAAGAACAAAGAATGTGGGTGAAATTTTGTTTCCTGCTTAACAAAACTGCAACGGAGATACACCAGATCGTCAAGCCAGTGGAGGACTCCCAACTCTCCCAGACCAAAAAAGCAAGGAAAGTGAGGTCAAATGTGAAGACGATGATCATTGTCTGTTTTCATGTTCGTTGAATTTGCATCGGGAATTCGCCAGACTGTTAACCAGCTCTTTTTCTAGGATTTTTAAGGCGTCTGCGAGAGTATGTGAGGAGGAAACGCCCGGAACTTTGGCGATCAGGTGACTGGTTTCTGCGTCACGACAACACTCCAGCATAAAAAAATGTTCAAATATTTGTATAGTCTATGGGGGGGATTCGAACCCCCGACCGTAGTGGCCGTGCGGACCGTGACTGGAGCGCCTCAGTCCCCGCGGCCGGCGCACTCCAGCATACACGGCCTTACGAGTGACCCACTATCAGGGATCTCAGAGGTGGTCTGTCGTTCCCCACACTCCGTATTCACCTCGTGCGACTTTTTTCTATTTACACAAATGAAAAAAAAAAAAAACCTAAAAGGGGAGCGTTATGATGATATGGAGGCGGTAAAAACAGCTTCGCAAATGGCCCTGGACAATATTAAACTTGAAGAGTTCGAAACATGCTTCGAACAGTGGGAAAAGAGACTTGGCAAGTGCATCGCATGTTGTAAAAAGGTTCATCAATAAATTTTTTATGTCAAAAATCCGGTTTCTTTTGGGTCCCCTTCGTATTAGAACAACTCTAAAACTAGTATTAATATTCAACACCGACTTTTCTGCGATATCTGTGTACTGCAATTGGACATTTTCTACTCAGTGATTTCGCAGAACAGGAACTGAGCAGTACTCAGCTTTGTGGTTATCGAAATCACTCACAAAACGTCTCACCAATTCTGAAATGATATTAATCACAATGGAAACTTAACGAGTAATCACCAATTATAACGTGTAAACATAGTTACTACACCAATTATACATGTTGATCAGCCTTATAGATAGTGGTGTAATAATTAACAGGAGAGGAAACAGGGGTACCATTGCATATGTTCGTAATACTACAGTGGTCATCTTACTTCCAAACTACACACACAAACACACACACACACACACACACACACACGCACACACACACACATGCCCGAAGGAGGCCTCGAACCTCGTCGGGGAACGGGCTCCAATTGAAACATTTCTCCCAAATTGTTAATATTTTTCTTAGAGATGATTTTTTTAATTTAAATAATATCTGTATGCAAATAATATTCAACTCGAATAGCTCCTGCAAATGAAACTGTTTCGCGATTTTAATAAAGAAAAATTAAAATAATATTAATTTGAATGTAATCACTGTGAAAGCCAGATTATATTTCTGAAAAATCTATCACTGACGGCGCCATAAAGATTAAACGGGAGAAATATTCCAAATTGATGTCGCTGCATTTACGTGAGCCAAGAAAGGTGCGTCTGTTTAAAAAAAAAAAAAAAAAAAATAAAAAAAAAAAAATAGAAAAAAAATAAAAAAGTAAAATAAAAATGACGCACTGTAAAAGAATAAGCAAACTACGCACTAAAAACTTGTTGTTGATGGAAAACCGCCGTGAACCTCACTGTTGGATAGCTCAAATTGTTTAAACTGAATTTTAATAAGACGGGACAAATCTCAGGGTCGTATTCAGGACAATTATTTAGTGAAAGAATCGAATGAAAATGGTTACTATTCTGATCTCATCTCCAACAATTAGTTTCGTAATTAGTTGTAATTGCGGAATCCGTTGTCCTGAAAAATAAATTGCATCATAGTTAATAAAATGTGAGAAGGAAACATTAAAGGACTCAGTTTTCTACTAAATGAGAACACATTCGAAGTTCGCTTAAACAGCAGAGCTTATAATTGGATTTTAAAGAAGCAGCATATCTACATAAAACATACATCACTAACATTGCTCATAGAAATCCTGCAAAAATTAGTAATAATTACAGAGCTCAAACCATTTACGACTTTACTCTCTCAATGTTCGAACAAGAAGAAGGAAAATGGAGATACATTTCCTGTCTTTATAGATGGTAAGAATTGAACGTTTCATTGTCTTTGTATTCTTTGCACAGAGGTTTACATATAATCTTTAAAGAATATTAAGTCCTTATGACTACGAGTGATGTATTAATATTTACAAAGATTTCAATAAAATATGCAAATATGAAAATAAATTAATTCTAAAATATCGGAAACAAGAACCTTTTGGTACCTAGAGGCACATGTAACATTACTTCTCATAACACAATGAAAATGCCGTTATGTTGTCTTCAAACTTTTTCGCTTATCCGAGGAGAAAGAAAATACTTCCCCGTCTCATTCAACACACTAAACACGAACAAATCAGTTTAATAATCAATGAGGCACTTAAAAAGTTTTCTCCGTTCGACTAAGGCTGCGCCATCAAAACAATTTGTGACCAGCCAACATATTAAAATTCTGACGCTACAATAACAAGTAATTTATTGTAGACAGTCGGAAGTTGGGGTTCTTGTTGTAGCTGTAACATGCAATAACAGAACAACGAATTTGGAAGTGTGGAAACGGCCTGGTGTCTCCTTAACTGAGAAGTATTTTTATACCCTGTCGACAATACAAGGCAAATATTTTGTTTCGAAACACCGAACTTGCTGAAATTATTACGACATGTTTATACTGACGACAGATTCACACTGTGTGACGCTATCATATCTACAGAACATCTTTTGCAGCATCAGGCAGGTGTCCTTCAGACTATCTTTAACATGTACGGCAGAATTTACGTCATGCACAGCTATTTTCAGGTCGTGCTGCCCAAACAGTAAGATACATTCTGCAAAAAGAACACGAAGAAAGTTTCATAGAATTAAGTGTCCGCGACGTTGATTGTTGTTATGTTGGCCTAAGAAACACGAAAAGAAGGTTTCGCTGCATATAGTGAAAAATCTAAAAGAGCACTGTGAATTGTTACTTCAGCACTGGCGTCCATTTTCTTTAGATCCTGAAACGCTTCTATAAGGTTTGAATTTATAGCCGCCACAAGCTAAATGTACAATACCACGATTACCATAATCGGTTTGCAAAATATGTGTATTTGAAATATTTTTGTCTTAGATAACCTTAACTTGAAGGACACGACGTAAGTCTGCACAGATGGTAGCCGGTTTATGACAACCACGGGACTGAGGAGAGCGTTTACTGCCAGAAACTCCATCCCCAGTGGTTGAATGAGAGACCCTTCAAATGTTTGTATAGTCTATGGGACTCAACTACGGGGTCATCAGTCCCCAAACTTACAAACTACTTATGAACTACTTACGAACTAGGACGGCACAAATATCCATGCCCGAGGGGGGATTCGAACCCCCGACCGTAGTGACCGTGCAGACCGTGACTGGAGCGCCTAAGTCCCCTCGGCCACCGCGGCCGGCTGAGAGACCCTGGCCATTCTGCTACAGAGTTGGCGAATTTTAGCGAGGGTTTAACTGACCGTTTTCTAGTGCCCTTCTTGCGCTCATTAAAAGTTGCCGAAATTGAGTGCACCCAAAGGAAGCGTGGAGGAGGAAGAGGGGGCATAGTTAGAGAGAGAGAGAGAGAGAGAGAGAGAGAGAGAGAGGGAGAGGAGACAGGAGATGTCCAGAGGGAGGAAGAAGCACATGGACTAACTGTACATTGGAATAGGTAAATACCCGAAGAACGCCTAGTTTTCAGTTAGCTAGAAGCCTAAGTGAACAAACAGGACGGTAAGAACTCGACACAGACAAATAAATAAAAAATAAATAAATAAAAAAAAAACATTATGTGATGGTCTACAGCCGCAACACATTTTGAAAAGTCTTCTTTGTGACAACAGCATTAGTATATTTTATTATTTAGACTCTTGTGGTTTTCGCAATTTATATAAAGAAAACGCACCATTTACTTGTTTTCAATGCTCAACATCATGAGTTTCGAGAATTTATTCACATCTTCCGAGGTTTTTTGTTACATAATTTGTATTTATTGTGATTCCTCATTTGTGGTGTCCTCTTTCTCTTACCACGTGCTTTTCACAAGATACTGCAGTCGGAGAATAATTTCCATTATATAAAGATTACCTGACGTAGTCGGGTCTGCAGGCGACCTAATCGTTTTACAGTTTTCAATATGACAAGCCAAGATCGCACAATAACAATATATTAAATGACGACCGATTTCGGTGCACTGTGTCACCATTATCTGGTGACATATATGTTATAATCTGGTCATCTTGTTAAAAAAATGGTGTATAAAATAACAAGTGCAACATTGCACTTAGTCATTATATAAAAAAATACATAAGTTAAAAACATGACAGCTTACAAAATATAGTCATTGGATCGTGACCAACGCGAGCAGCAATGTCGCGATACGATAAACCGCAATCGCGGCAGGCTACAATCCGACATTTATCAAAGTCGGAAACGTGATGACACGCATTTGTCCTCCTTACACGAGACCAGCCGGCCGCGGTGGCCGAGGGTACTGAGGCGCTCCAGTCACGGTCTGCACAGCCATTACGGTCGGGGGTTTGAATCCCCCCTCGGGCATGGATATTTGTGCTGTCCTTAGTATTAGCTAGTTTGTAAGTTTAGGGACTGATGACCCCGTAGTTAAGTCCCATAAGCTATACAAACATTTGATTTGATTTGATTTACACGAGACCACGAGACATCACAACGTTTCACCAGGCAACGTCTGAGGAATCGGTTGGAAACTTTCCTCATGTTAGCACATTGTAAGTGTCACAAACGACGTCAACCTTGTGTTAATGCTCTGAGAAGCTAATCATTTGCATTTCCTGTAGGTTAAATTTCGCGTCTTTAGTACGTCATCTTCGTGGTGTAGCAATATCCAGTTGCGATTTGACGTCATTCCGACCAGTGGTGTTATTTTTACAGCGTTTCGAAAGTGTAATCAACCTGTATATTCAGTTCCCATACAAATTTAGAAATTGTGAAGCATTACCGGATTCACTAATTACTGGTAAATCAGAGGTATGTGCTGTTTGACATCAGGTGTCGGTAACGGAGCGGGTATTTGCGTGTGTTCCAGGAAACCTTTCAGAGCTACGGATGGCGCGCGTTCCCGGCGAGTCGCCTGCCTGTCTCTCTGTGTTTCGGCTGCGGCCTTCTGGGAAGCGCGCGTCATCAGAGCGGCGGTATCCGCGCAATGCGCCCACCTGGCGGCCGCTGTCGCCGCAGCCATCGGATCACTGGCCGCTATGCGCGCAGCACACGCCTGCCGCTGTGTGCTGCCTCGCGCCGCTTTGTTTTGCCAGTCGGGGCGCGCGCCGTGCGTTCCTCGTCCAGCGACTGCTAGCCCGCCGTGGCAGCTCCCAGCACTGCCTCGTATTTCACCAGCTGACGCCCAAACCTGCAGATGTCAAATCAGTTAGGCCAGTCAAATTATACACTGAAAACGCAAATCGTTATGTAGTTCTAATTTTTTGATATGTTGTCAGGCCCAGTTAGAGCAGTGTGAAACCAAGTTTGAAGCTTCGAAAACCCTGTGCACCCTAACTTATAAGTAAAAAACGGCAAAATTTTTGAAATTTTCTTATTTGTTGCCTTCTAACTCACAAACTAACAAGTAATCTTGTGCAGTTCGCGAACGAAGTAGCTTGCAAGAGCGCTCCCACAGGCGAACTACGCGAACTAGTTCGCAGATCCCTCGCCTCTTAGTTCGGCCGCTCCTTTTCCGAAGACTGACGGGGAAGAGTAGCCGTATGGTTGGAGGCATCGCGTTGCGCCCAAAAATACGGGTAATTGCACACGCTTGGCCAACACTGATCATTATATAAAAAGGCTGTAATAACAAAAGAAAGAGCTCTTTTAGTAGCGGTAGCAAAAGCCAAAAAGAGCGGAGAACTAAAAAGAGCGTCCAACTTCGCTGCCGAGCTGCGAACTGAACTAAAATATGTGCGATCGCTCGCGAACTAAAGTATGCGCGATCGGTCGCGAACTAAAATATGCGCGATAGGCTGCGAACTAAAATATGAGCGATAGGTCGCGAACTAAAATATGCACGACCAGTCGCGAACTATTATGCCTAACGTATCTCGCTTCTCAGTTCGTTGGATTCTTTTCCGTAGACCGACGAGCAGTAGCGAGAAGGCGCACAGAAAAATTAAAAATCACGTGTTTGCCTACTGTTGATGACTGCCATTTCGAGGTGAGCGTCTGCCTGCTAGGTTACATAGTTCAGTGCTAAAAATTTCTCTCTTGAAGTTTTCTGCACTCTACAATATCTGACTAATAAATTCCATTATGCCACGATATAGAGATAACTCAACTTAAAAGCGAGAAATTATCCACAAACTGTTTCTTTTGGTGTGCGTGATATCGTTAGCGGCTCAAGCAGCAAGCGCATGAAGCCGCTAGCTGGGGGAACTTCTCCCTCCACCTGCATCCGCAGACCACGCCGCTCAGCCATCACTGGGAGCGGACTAACTAAAAGAACGAACTAGTTCGCGGCGGAGCCGCGAACTAAAGTGAGCGCTCCCGATCGCGAACTATTATGCGCAAGTCTACTAACAAGGAGACCACATGGGTACAGGATTTTAGAATTTCTCTACATTTATGCTACGTGGTTCAGAACTTAAAAAACAATCAGCCAACACCATTCGACGCAACTCTCAAAAATTCTCGAGAAAATTCACTTAGAAGTTTTGCAAGTACATGCAAGTACCAATTATTACGTCAGTCGAAGCATATGTCGATGTAGCTCAGGTGGTAGCGCTGTGGCCTAACACCCATAGGGTCCGTGGTTAGCCTCCTGCCGTGACAGGTTTTTTTCATGTTTTGTTTGTTGTGTTCGTATGCTTACACAATTTTAATATCTAGTGGTAATTTTTACGAAAAATGTACGTTAATTTTGTTTATTGGTAATTTTCTATTTTTTTTTTTTTTTTTTTTTTTAATAAAAGGTCGTTACTAAAGAAGGTTTCAGTTAAAATAAAAAATAAAAAAAACATGTTATATTTCTTTAAAGTATTGGATTCACTATTAGTTTACGATGGTAGTCTTTGAATGTTTCGTTTGTGAAGGACTACGACGCTATTTTTGGAAAGTGATCTCCATAGCTAATGATGGCTTTCCAAGCAGCTGACCTACTCAACTATCGCTTTTCCTGACGACAAGGTTTTCAACTCGTCTGCATAAACAAAAACTGACACAAGGCGTGGGATGTGTGATCCCAAAATGATTTATATTACTGAATTTGAAAAGGAAAAATACTTCTGCTTTAGCGGGATTCGAACCACCGACTCTATGCTTGTGATGCTACGAGGCTACCACTGCTTTTTTTATTTTTGTTTTGTTTATGTAGATCTTTGCGGTCGTTGGTTCAGTTCGTGCCGGCCGCGGTGGCCGAGGAGACTGGGGCGCTTCAGTCACGGTCTGCACGGTCACTACAGTCGGGGGTTCGAATACCCCCTCGGGCATGGATATTTGTGCCGTCTTTAGTATAAGGTAGTTCATAAGTAGTTTGTAAGTTTA